>CM068316.1:43388398-43460898 GCA_034766995.1 Acanthacorydalis orientalis
TACTACATTCCTAACGAACTAAAGGTATAACATATTCGTATAACTCTGCAACACAAACAAACACAGAAACAATAATAGCTCCGTCATTACGTATGTATGTGTGTGTGTTTATATATATATACAGACACACACACATAAAGTTAAACATGGATTTTCAACTCTAAAATAATATAAGAACTCGAAACAAGACATGAAGACATATAAAAGGGGGTATGCTAGTAGTACTTTGAACAGACAAAAAGGATGAATATGGAAAAAGATCAAGTCATCAATACGGTAATGAGAATCAAGAATTTAAAATAGCAATGAATTCAATGTATTAGAATGAAAAATATTGGTGAAAGAGTAAGAAAATCAGTGATCGAGAATTAAAAACAATAAAAATGCTGAGATGATAAATCAATCATTATGATCAATATTGAGCATGTTCTTTTACAGTGTTCTATCATATATACACATATCTAATGTAAAAAATTGATTATCGAGAAAATATAAAGAAAGATATTTGTAAAAATTATTTCTATCAATTTCAATTACATAGATATTACAATGATTTTATTCGCACTAAAACAAAACAATAGATAGATAATAAAATAACCTGATCTTTAATTTCAAGGTAAACTAATTTTAAATAGAAAAAAATATAGCAGTGTTCAAGTAATCAGTACATTGGAGAATTGGTCAATATAATGTTAATTAATCTTTTACATTCGGAGATTTTTTTTGCTCACCTGCCAATAACTCGAAGATATTTTTTAACAAAATAGTAACAAATAACTTCAAATAAAATGATATAGTAGTGTAAATAATTTTTTTAATGAAATGAAACTTCAAAAGTACATTTATTAATTCTTTTTTATAATAAAAAATAATATTGTTATTTGTTAGATTTACGATGTCTCCTCAGAGAGGAGACAGTCGAGTGAAAAGGGTTAAATATTACCGTTTTTCTATGTTTTTGAAAATATGTTGAGTTTTGATCCCATAATACTTGTTTAAAAACAAACATTGAAATAACCATTTGAATTTATACATATAATATATATATATATATATATATATATATATATATATATATATATATATATATATATATATATATATTACATTGAAATAGCTGTAATTTATATACATCCCTGTTTTATTTCTTTGAAAAATTCCATTTGCAATAAATGTATCTTCTTTTAAACCTATTAAAAGAAAATAACCGTGAACATTCTTATTTACTCTTAAGAAAAAAAGTACTTTTTCTTCGGCTGGAAGTGTTAATTATATTAAAAAACTTTTCGCATTATTAATTTAAAACCAATAAGGAGATAATAAAGTCTGGGCGTACTGTTTCGTTCTGCATGAATGAATACTAATTTTTTATGAGTACAACGGAATACTTTTATAACTTTTACATAAATCTAATAAATCTTGCGGAAACGAAAAAAGAAACTTAATTATTCATATAGTGACGATTGTGAATATGATTACAATTAACTTTTTTTTAGAAAATATAAATTAGATATTTTTTTAAAAAAATTGCAAAATTTTAATACATTTAATCAAAATGGATTGTCAATTATTAACACTCAAACCAAACTCTAGGATTTTTTTATATGTACATCATGTTTCGGGAAATTCAACAATACAGCCTGTAATTAAAATTTTTGAAACGTGGTATACTGTTCAAGATTACGGAAGATTAGTAGAATATTTGAATTGCGTGCGTTTTAAACGTACTAGTTTCTGTATTTTTAAATTTTATTAAAAAATATATCGACTAGAGAAGAACAGTTTTAATTTTTATAAACTAATTTTCATTTCCTCACAACCATATATATTTTTATAATCAACAATGATTAATAATTGATTTTTGATCATTATTAAGTAGGGAAGTTTTTTCTGATTTGTGAAGGAATGGTTATTCTAAAATTTTAATTTTTAAATTTCGAAATACAATTAAAAATTAAATATCAACAATCATTAATTCAATCTTTTTGTAATCTGAGAGCATATTTTATAGTTTAATAGATAAATAAGAAGTTTTAACGATTTTCTTCTTCTATAAAACCGTTCTATAAATGTTTTAAAAGAGAGAATTAATAAAATTATTAATAATGCTACTCTATATTGGATACCTTTCCTTCAAATATCTAAGTAAGTCAAATATGTTTACAATTTTTATTGTTGTAAATAAATACAATTTAAAAGCCATATCTGTCTAATTCTAATTTAAAATACTCTTATGGAAAATACTCGTACTATAAATGTGTATCATATTGAAATAAATAAAACTTCGTCTCGAAATTTCCACAAAGCTATAACGATTTTACTGCTCCAAGCGCTTGCAAAATTCTTTATACAAATAATTGTTCTTGTCTCATGTGTATTTTTGAACAATAAAATATTTCTTTCATTCTGAACTGAAAACAATCATATAAATAAACATTAATAAAATATCGTCGCCGTTTAACCAGGAATCACATGGCCAAAAACATGATTTTATAAAAAAAATAATTTCTGCATCTGTGTATCTAGATAAAGGACTTAGCAAAACTTAATAACCTCTAAAAAGTAATAATAGATATAGGTAGGACTGTACAAGTGCTGTACTCTATAAAGGGTATTTTCCATCTAATGATATATATATATATAAGCTGAAATTGCAAATTTTGTACTGAGTTCTACTTGAAAACATTGATATTTCACATTTTGACGGGTTGGTATTGAGTTTTTATAAATCATACTTCCATAATCAAAATAAAAAAGTAAATATAGGCTTAACAAGTAGAGAAAAAATATCAGATTATAAATGATCTATTTTTTAAGTCATGTCTTTATTACCTAATACCTGTATTTAGGAATTATATACTTAAGTTTATTATTAACTTTAATTTCGAGATATTTTTATAACTGTGAACGCCACTGCTATATACTTTTAATTTCTATAATTCTTTGTTTTACATGAAATATATATATATATATATATAATATATAAATATATATATATTAGGTTATTAAGTATGAAATATCTGATTTCTTTAAATACTAAGTTTGACAGGTGTCATCTCTAACAATTCATATTGATTAACATTTCTTTATTTTTTTTTTATTGTGAAGGAACACATCCTCATTCTTTCAAACGCACGTTTTGGCCTGTATTTAATATTCAATTAACCTTAAGGGAATTTTTTGTGAAACCATGGATAAGTCTAAAATTATTTATATATTTTATAAAATTATCTAATATTATTTTCGAATAAGAATACCGTCGTGGAACGAATGCAGCACAGACAGCTCGAAATGTAAACAAAGTGTTTGGGAAGGATGTGGCTAACGAACGCACAGTACGACGATGGTTTGATAAGTTCCGTTCTGGTGATTTTAACCTTGAAAATGAGCCACGTGGACAAACTGAGGCCAAGGTGGATAATTATGAGCTGACAGCTGTAGTGGAAGCGAATTCATCTCAAAATACGTGTGAATTAGCAGCAAGGTTTGACGTTATTATTCCAACAATATTGGACTATTTGAAATAAATCGGTAAGATAAAGAAGTTGGATAGATGGGTTCACCATGAATTAAATGAACGTCGGAAGAGAAATCGTCTCGAAGCTTGCCTTTCTTTGCTGTCACGGCATAAAGGCGAACCATTTCTACATGGAATTGTTGTGTGATGAAAAATGGATTCTTTTTGAGAATCGCAAGCGTTCGGCACAATAATTAGATAAAGATGAAGCCCCGAAACACAGTCCAAAACAGAATATTCATCAAAAAAAGCTAATAATGTCTGTTTGGTGGTCCATCGCCAGTATTATCCACTACAGCTTCATGAAACCTGGTCAATCGATTACAGTGAATGTCTACTACAACCAATTGGACGAAATGATGAGGATGCCTGAGATTAAGCAGCCGAGATTGGTCAATAGAGACAGGCGGATTCTCTTGTAAGACAATGCTCGATCACTCAAACTTCAGGAACTGGAGTTGGAAACTCTGTCATCCACCGTATTCACCAGACCTTTCACTAACTACCACTTCTTCTAGGCTTTGGACCACTTGTTGTAAAGAAAAATATTCTATCCTCAACAAGCTGTGAAAAACGCCTTTCGTGATTTCATCGCCACTCGTTCCCCAGGCTTCTACACTGCTGAAATAACCAAGATACCTTTAAGATGGGAAAACTATGTCGATAGTATAGACATAGTTTGATTATTTACACTGCCTTTTGCTTGAGATATAATAAACTAAACTTTTGATTTAAAATCGGACATTTCATACTTAATAGCCTAATGCTTTTAAGCGATTAGTTCACTTTTTATTCTATGTTACTTGCATACAAAATATTGTTTCAGATAACTTATTAAAAAAAAAGAGAATTTTCTGTTTAATATTTGTGGAAAACATGTAACAAAATGATATAATGGAAATGTACGTGCTGAAACTTGAAATAATCTTTCATTGTGTCTTAAAGGATCAATCACATCCTTTCTATACATACGAGACAAAAAAAAAACACACTCGTTTCCCTGAATATAATTTCAAAATAGCTTGGATTCAAATATAGATACGAAAGTGTATTTTCGAATATTTCGTGAAAAAAGTGGTCTGTAACAGTGAGCACAGTAATGAAAACACGTCGACAGTGAAGTCAGTGGCGGATGGCGTAAACACTGACGTGTGAGTTAAGGCAGTTCAGAGCACCCGCCTGCCGTTGGCAGTTCTGTCACGCGGTTAACGGAGCGCGAGTAACTGATTACGTCCGCTCAGCTCTTGTTGTATTGCGTACTTTTAGCAATGATACTTTGTGGAAAAAAAATTTTTGCACGGCAAATATTTCATATCAAAAAATCAATACGTAAACAACTGAAATATTATTAACTGAAATAATATACATACATATATATATATATATATATATATATATATATATATATATATATATATATATATACGGAATCTAAGCTTTCAACAAAATTTTATACTGTTTTAAATATTTGTACATATTAAATAAACAAAATCTGTCACTATTAGTATGAAATTTTGAACTAAACGACAATCAAATATATACATATGTCACCTTGAATTAATAAAACAAAAAAAAACAACTGTATTAATATCTTTAATTCTTAATTGTGCCGGTAATGATGACAGTAGACAAGTCAAAAAAACGGAAAAAAAAATGATTTCATGTTTTATTTTTTGCCACAATTATTTATATTTTAATAATGTAGAAGAATTTTTTAAAAAAATAAAAATATACTGTTTAATGACTGCAAAGATGGTCGGTAAACATAATTCTGTTTCTGTTTATTTTGATAGCAGACTAAGACACTTACTTTTCGGTGTAGTTAATTTTTCTTGAAAAAATGGATGTACCTATCTGATTTTTCTATAAAACAATATTTATTTTCAAGGTAAATAACACTTAACGTTAAGTCAACTTATTTGCTTAAACTTCTCAAACGGACAATTATATAGCTATTGGAAAAAAATCTCTAGAGAAATCAAGTTATCATTCTTGACACAATTATTGTAAATTTTCATTAATTATTTGCAGTCGCCAAAAATCTATACATACAAAAAAAATAGTATGAAATTTCAATTAATATTTTACATGTCACATGTCTTTAATCATTTAAAAACCAAGAACTATATTTTAGCAAGCCAATTATTCTTTCTCGCACTTATATACAAATATCTTTCAATACAATGGATAAATCAAAAAGAGCTTCCATCAAAGCCTACAGATAATGCTATTACCGTATAATAGCAGCGAATTAAAATTCGATACATAATATAAGAAACCGAATAAATCATAAAAACGCTATACACGAAAAATAGGAGAAAAAACGGTATATATATATATATATATATATATATATATATAACATAAAATCGACATTGGATACTCAATAGTCCCAGAGAAAAAGATACAAAAAAAACTAGTAGACGGGTTCAGAAGTAATCTGTTAACAACATCAGAGTATATATATATATATATATATATATATATATATATATATATATATATATATATATATATATATATATATATATGTGTGTAAAAATGATATCTTTACTTTAAAAAAAAACTACGAGAGAAAGATAAATCGAACTGTTCATCTGCACTTTTAAAATTGCATCAACATAGAAACATCTTTGTATATTATATGATATTTTTACAAATAATAAATGTCTTCAATTACTTCAGACACTGTAAACGTGGAAGTTCATTAACGATAGCACGCGAAATTGCAATTTAGTATGATTAGTCACTAACATTAGAGAACAAGAAATGTAAATAAATAATAATATACATAAAAGCTTGGAATTGTTTTCTTTAATTATTTCTGAATTTACTTCCGTCATGATTGTAGTAATAGTATAATATATATTTATAGATGTATAATTTAGTTAATATTTTATTTACCATTTGACTTAATATGGAAAAAACTCAAATATAAAATTAATTACATTTTGAAACTAAAATTAATATAAATATCTTTAAGAATGGGAAAAAACAACAGAAATAGTTTTTTACAGCTGTTATGAAAAATCATCATGAAAAATTCTCTAACAACTTTTTAATAAAATATTTCACAACAAGCAAATATAAAAAAAATAATTCAGCACTGTTTTAAATTTTCACAAATAAATTATTCTCTGCAAGTATAAAAAAAATATCGTAGCAACATGTTCAGTTCTCTGTTTTTATTGTAGTTTATGCTTACTTTTACTACGATGCAATTTTATCCTCAAAGAGTTAACGTACAGAAATACGTGATTTCGATAAATATTTTTCTGTACCTTTGGAAGAGTTTATTCCAAGATAGTATTGGCAATGAAATAAACATAAGCAATATTTTTGTTTTATAAAAAAACAACAGCAATCCATTATAGAATAAAACGATAAGAAAAAAAATAAGATGTATGGAAAATGTTTATAGCCACAATGCTAAAAACAATAAATGGTAATTTGTACCGTTTTAAATTGAATTTATTATATATTATAAAATAAATAACTTAAAATTAACCGTTCATTTTTTTTAAATGTTCAATTAGTCATCTAATACCAAATTAATTTATGAAGTGATAAAACTGGTAACAAGCACCGATTTATTTTTAATTTTTTCAAATACTTAAAAATATTAAAAACGTCATTTATGACCGACAATATTATAGTACAAAAAAAACCCTATACTAATACCATACTTCTGAGTATTATCAATTAGGTTAATTTATTTTAATCTTATTCGAATCATAAAAAAGAGTGATTAAAAAGCAGTAGAAATTAAATTCACTATCAAAAAATTGTTGAAAAAATTCTTTTTAATTTTGAAATCAAATAATTAAAAAAAATTAGTTTTAAGTTACTTTATTTTCACAAATGAATTTTTCACTCGTTTTAAGAACACAAATCAAAAATTCTTAATCACTGATTATTGATTATTTTTAATTGTTGCTTATGCGCATTTAGATGGAGATGTCAAAGCCTTCAAAGTAAAGGAAAAAAAATCTAAAAAAAATCTAAACTTATTCATATGTTACTTTTTCATTAATTTATTTATCTATACTTTTTTTCTATCCCTTTAAATCTTGAAAAGTATCATAGATTTTTCTGTGTCTTAGCGCTTTGATGATAATCACATCACAATCAAAATGCGAATCAATAACAAGTAAAAATGATCAATAATCAGTTATTGAACATTGTCTATCAAAAATTTGTTTGTGACCTGTGAGGTGAATTAACTTGTGAAAGTGAATTTAAGAAGAGTGAGAAAACAAGTTTGTATCAATTTACTACACTTTAGATACGTATAATAAAAAAATAAAATAACTTATATTTTTAAGTACATATAACACTTGAATACAAATAATTTTACAATAATTTACTACATTGATTAAAAAACTGAAGTAAAACTGATTTAAAAAACAAGACATATTAATCAATAAACTTAATGAAAAAAAAAAATAATAAGTCATTCGCTTTTTATGAAGAAGTAGATTAAAAGAAACGAGACAATTAAAAAATCATAGAAAACGTGCAAAGCAATTACAGGAAAATTACGAAATATTTGTTCTTCATTTTTTGTCTATTACATTAACGGACATTTGAACATATTTTATATAATGCATTCGAAAAAAAATATACAAAGATTGGTCGTTACTGGAAACACATAACTTTTACTCGTTGCCTGTCGTTAATTCCAATTTAAAGTTGGCGAAGAAACGATGCGTCAACGTACTCGTTTACCGATTTACTGTTTTAATACGATTTGAACGGTTACTTGACTATTAAAAATAAGTACGTTAGTAACATTAGGTTTGAAATATGTTCAATATTTAAGAAAATATACGATAATTTCGAGAAAGAAATTTTAAGTTGCAGAAATTATAGTTAAAAATAGTGTATTAAATTATTATAGAAATTCTATTCTTTTCCTTTGTAACAAATCAAAAAAAAACATCTACTTTTATAAAGAATACGCTAATTAAAAATATACATAATTCATTTCCTTATTAGTTTCTAAATCACTTACTGTAGAATTACTAGAATCGACTTCAACAAAACATCATTTTTAAATAACGTCATTTTTATTTTGACATTAAACTAATTTCATTTTCACGACAATTCTAAAAATTGTGACTGTGTGAGTTAATTTTATTTTAATTATAACGCGTAAAACAGTGAATTACTTTATCAATTACTTTACGTACTAATTTGTTCATTTAAATTCTATTTTTAATTTCGTTTTTATACACGTCAATGTTTTCAAATTTATTTTATTGTAATCCGTCAAGCTTATACTTTTATTATTGGAATTTATACTATCTATTTGCACACACATATATATATATATATATACACACACATATACGTGCGTTTTTGTAAATAAAGAATAATGTTTATTATATTTTTTGCGCGCTATATTATTAATTAATTTATTTATTTTAAATACATTCCTAGTGAGATACAAGTTTCATATATATATATATATATATATATATATATATATATATATATATATATATATACAAGGGGGGGTCCAAAAATTCGCAATAAGGGGGAAAGGGAGGATTGGAGCCACTTCTCATTAGTATCGGTCGAACAGAGAACTCTTAACTAGTGTAAAAGTGAAGTATCATTGTGCTGTCATCGGTAGTCATTACGCCGTCGCCGATAGAATAACCCCACTTGGAGTAACTTTGAAATTATGGAGAAAATTGAACTATGCGTTGTTGTAAATTTCTTACTGACTCCAAAAGTTACCATGGAAGAGATGTTTGCTGTTTACGAGAATCGTTCACCAAGAAAAGTCATTGTTTATAAGTGGCATTCTGTTTTCAAACAAGGAAGAGAAGACTTGGAAGACGCCCACTCGAGGCAACCACCTCAGACTTTATCGAAAAAGTCGAAAATCTTGTATCGGAAGATGGTCGACTGAAGAAGAAACAACTGGCTGAAATGACTGGAGTATTAGATACCACCGTTATCAGAATCTTGTATGATTATTTTGGAATGACTTAGGTGAGTGCAAGATGAGTATCGTGAATGCTTAAACCGGTGCAAAAGAGACAACGAATTACATGCAACCGGGAGTTTTTGGAGCTGTGAGGTAACCACTTTCGTGCGATTTTGGACAGAATTGTTACCGAAGAAGAGACTTGGGTCTATCACTATCAATCTAAGACCAAACAAAAGTCCACGAAATGGTTGAAAAAGGGAGCACCTCCATCCAAGAAATTCAAGGTGTCATTTCATGGAGATTGTGTTTTGGGATGCAGAAGGCATTCTCTTAATTTAATACAAAGAAAAGGGTATCAGCATAACTGGAGAGAGCTACGAATCAAGTATTTGTCGACTCCGAGAAGCCATTGAAGAAAAAAGACGTGGAAAATGATCAAAAGGTTCTTCTTTTACAAGACAATGCTCCGGTACACCGAAGTCATATTACGATAGCTGCTGTAACTGAGTGTGGCTTCCAAGAATTCATCCATCCACCATATAGTTCAGATCTGGCCCAGAGTGATTACTTTTTATTCCCAAATCTGAAGAGAGACTTAAGGGGTAAAAAATGTCAAGACTACGAACTCAAGTCGGCTATTTCAGAACATTTTGCAAGCAAAACAAAAGAATATTTTTTTGTAGGTCTTGAAAAGCTCATTAAGCGTTGTAAAAAAATGTATTAGTATTCAGGGGGACTACATTGAGAAATAAAACAAAATCAGGTCAATCAGAATTTTCTTTGCCTTTTTTCTGCGAACTTTTGGACCTTCCTCGTATGTGTGTATGTATGTATATATATATATATATATATATATATATATATATAGACAGAGAGAGAGAGAGATTTTGTAATAAAAAAAATAGTAAGTGAATAAAAACAGAACCAATAAAAAACATTAAGTAACAGAAATAATAATAAAAAATCTAGAAACGTGAAGATGTAAATATAATGTATTAAATTATTTATTATCATAATTAAAAAAATTAAAATAAATTTTAGTAATTAATTTACTTTTAAATATTTTCACTGACAATTTACATTTTTATTTAACATTTTTTTAAAAAATATAAACACCCAGAGTTGAATAAATTTAAATATATTTCTGGATGAAGTTGTGTTGCTGAAAAATTTTAACATTTGACAGTTTGAAAGCCTTAAAATGACGGGTCTGTATATTAAAAATACAATGTTTTGATAAGGAAAAAACAACTGAACGATTAGCTTATGTAATATGCCCCCACAGCTAAAACCAGTACAGAATTATTTAGTGTGGTTTTTCTTGATTTTATCATGTGTTTATATGTTCAAATAAGTGTTTATGTGTTTAAATGTTTGTTTACACACGTTTATATAAAATTTATATTTCATCTCCATTTCCAAAAAGTCGTACATTAATATCAAAATATTACAATTCAAAATCAATATCTTTATCGATATTCTAGTACAACTCCGAAAATAAGGTAAAACTATTAGCAGACAACGATTACCCGTCTCCAACCGAAAAAGAGAACAATAATGTTACGATCCTAAATGAAAACTATATTAATTGTGTATGTGGTTTTTTTTACATTAAAGCTAACGTTCAAAAATATCTCATGCGGTACAAATGGTCAACCAGTATTAGTATGAAATGTTATAGATCGTTTAACAGAAAAACTTCATCGTAAAAGATCACAGTTATGACCTCATAAGATCAATCTTTACAATAACACTAACTCTTTTTGTTTCTCTTATCAATGAAAAAACTTTTATATTCAACACCAATTCGCAAAGATTGAACACGCCTATTCTACTCGCCATATCTCAGTTGTGATTTTTTTTCTATCCAGAAGTAAAAAGTTTCGTCAAAGTAAGCCTTTTTGACAATATAAACCACTAGAGATTTACGAGAAAGTATAAAAAGCATTGCGGAACAGGCCTTCCGAAGATGATTATATATTTAAAATAAAACAATTTTAAAGAGTGAATGATGTTTTATATTTCATGAATTTTAATATCTGAAATAAATTGCATTTATGCATTTTACAGCTAATTCGTTTACCTGTAAAGATCGATAAGATTAGAAAAAAGAGGGAAATTAGTACAAAAAAAAAATAAAGTCTCTGCCATTGATTTATGTTTCAAACAGGTTTACATATTATTATATGGAATTTGAAATGTTTGAAACACTAAATGAATAAAAATAAATTAACAAATAAATAATGTAATAATCCGAAAAATAAACTGTAATTTTTACATTTGATCTGAACTTTAATTTTAGTAATATATATATATATATATATATATATATATATATATATATATATATATATATTGTAACTTGAACATTTTTTTGTTTTATAATTACTTAAACTACGGAGAATTAACAGTATTCAGTAAAATCATGCATATAATTCATAATTATTATTTAGTCAGTAAAAACCGGCATCATTAATTATCTTTAAAAAAAGTAAAATCCAAAAAATACATGTTGAAGAAAATTTTTCCGTTACGAGAAACTGTCTTAATATCCTACATAAGATTGTGTATTTTTATAATTTTAATCATTTTGTTGTATATTAGTAATGTATGAATCCGAATATTAGGGGGTTGAATTAAACACTGAAGACAGAACTAAGACAGAACTGTTTCAATGGAGTAATATTATCAAAATAGAGTAAATAGTCGATCGTATCGATATAAACAGACATGATATTTTATTGTAGGAGATTATTGTTCTTGTATATAAATACAAACTACTCAATGAACTGTTTCTAGTAACAATAATACTGAATATATATATATATATATATATATATATATATATATATATATATATATATATATATATATATATATATATATATAAGCTGTTGAGTTATGGGATGGTGATTTCCTCTGAATGGTTGTTTCAATTCCAAATACCACAACTAAGAACACGGCGGGATTAAAGACCACAACTTAGTTCCGTTCACTTTCCTGGCTCCGGCCAGTCTGCACAACTTTACATTTGACACTGACACAACGTTTTCGGTAAATTCTGTCAGACTAAGATGTTCCGCAGTAAGTTGCTTGCGTGAAACTCGATGGGTCAAACGAACACGGACACATACAAAAAACGTCTATTATTGAATTGATGTTTTGTTATTAAATATCTCTGTAATATGTCATCTTGCGTTAAATATTACAACAGAGATATTTCGGTTTCGTTTTTAAAAAGAACGTACGCACATACTGTCACATTGTCATTACTGTGGCCAAACGATCGATTTCATATTAATTTCAATACAATTTTGTCGGTAGTGTTTTTCTTTTTGGTTACATTGACATTTTACGCATGTGCTGAAAATATAAATTTCAATCGAAAACAATTACAATTATACCGAAATCGAAAATATTTTACAACGAAAAAAATGAAACACTGATGACAAATTATTTTCATTATTTGTTATATATATATATATATATATATATATATATATATATATATATATATATATATATACATACATACATACAGTATCCCCTTCCAAGAAGAACCTATGGTCCTTAGAACCACTCAAAAGAAAACGAAAAAAATCACTATTCCTATATATCCCTAACACAGAGAAATTAATGTAACCACGACTGAAATCATTCAAGAGTTTTATAAAAAGAAACGAAAACATAATTTTATTCTTTAAATAATTTTTCATAATCGCCTAATAAATTTTAATGAATTCACATTAAAAATAATTTATCTGTTCAACTTGGCCCCCTCCGAGATTAAATCTTTAGTGTGCTACTGTGTGTGTACATATATATATATATATATATATATATATATATATACCACATTACTTTCAAGGAAACCATATTAATAAACCCAAAAAATATTTTGTAATTTATTTTCTATTATGCGTATTACTTAATCAAATACCAACTCAAAAGTTACTATTTTTTTGCCTATGGATTGTGTAAAATCTACTCTTTTTCTAGAAAAATATTTTTGAATCTATGTAGGTCAATAATAATTTTGGCAACGTAAAATATTCACTTTCTCTATGTAAAATCAAAATAAAATGTTTGTAATTTGATACAATGAAGTGACAATTCTCGGATATAATTCTTATTAAAAATGAAATAAAATTAACATCATATCAGAAGATCGAACAATACATTGTTTTAAAAAAAAGGTACTACTATTAATTACAAATAAATTATTTATAAGAATAAATTTATGACATTAATATCCTACTGAACTTAATTATTTTCAATCATTTGTGTTTTTATTCTCAACTAGGGAATAAAAACTAAAGTTCGTACCAAAAGTAAGTACCAATAGAACACACCAATGGAATGGTAGGTATAAAAACATACAATTGCAATTTAAATATATTATTATTTGAGATAAAAAAAATTATATTTTAATAAAGCAAATTCGATACAAATTTGACACACACAAAAATTATTCTATTCTATAGAAGGTAATAGAAAATATATTGTTATACACAACTATATGGCACTCTATTGGCGCATTGTGTGCGGAATAGTGTGGCAACTATATGGCTCACTATAAAAGTTCTGTTTACTCACGTAAATAATAAATCTAGTACATAAACGAAACCAATTAATACAATTTTATTTATCTCCTTTTAAATATCATATTAAGCAGTTAATATTATATATATATATATATAATATGTTTGTCATATATTTGTTTAGTATGTATGTTTGTTTCTATTTACAAATATTGACTTTGAACAATAGCAGTTAATGGAAAAACGAACATTCTATTTAAATGTTTTCCTTTCAATTCACAAAACAACAAAGCAAATGATGTAAAGTAATACTGAATAAAATAGATATATTTTATAACGAAATGTATAAATAACTATTTAAATAACATTTATTGAAAATATTTGTAAGAAATTGTAATACACAAATATTTATACATACAAATATATATATATATATATATATATATATATATATATATATATATATATATATAAATTATGTTTGTAAGCTTATGTAACTTTACAGTTGATAAATAAACAAAATAGATATTTTTAATGCGTACTACTCTACTGCATAAGAGACAACCCTTAAAAACATAAATTGGTCATAACTTGGAAAACAATTAATCGATTTCAAAAATATTGGATTTTTTAGAAAATAGTTATAACTGATAGTTAATTTTGATTTGTAATTATAGTATTTAGAATTAAATTTATCGAAGAAACCCAGAAAAAATAATTATGCATGCCTTGACGATGTGCTCTTTTCGTTCAAAATTGACATGGTCAAAATAAATGCGGTATTACCATAGTATTAAAAAAACCTATAAGAAGGTTTTAAACTAAATTAATACTACTTTTTATTATTATTATTTTTAAATTAATAAATACTTAACATTACATAAAAATAAATTTCACTATTAAAAAAATATTTTATTTAAAAAATACTTGATTTTTCCCGAAAATCACAGAAACGATAAAGATAAATATAAAAAAATATCAGTACAACTGATACCCCCATTAAATTTATTCAGGGAAACGCAAAATACTAATTAAATGCAAGTATTACATATTTTCTTGTACTTTAAGAGGAAGAGGTTTTGAAAAGTTACTACAAAGTTAGTGGACTTTCTACTGTTCTTCTATCAAGAGTTAGTTTTAAAATAAATTACCAATACCTATCAACCGTCATTTAACTCAAGTTCTAGTTCATTTACACTACGTAAATAAATTGTAAATTATACTAGATTTCTTAAATAATACCTCAGGGACCATATTTTTATTTCAAAAAAAAGATGAGTCTGTATACAACAAAATAATTTTATATGATACATCACCCCGCCCTTACTATATATATATATATATATATATATATATATATATATATATATATATATATATATATTCACATACCTTATACAAATGCATGATATGTAACATGCATATATATTACACACATGCAAATATTTACAACACTTGCCTCGTTATCCGATCGAATACAGAGTAATTCAATTTGAGTACAGTAGGAATACTAAATTTTAAAACCGTAGAGGTCCTTTTTCCTATCTTTTTTGAACCTATTTTTATTGTTAAATGAAGAAGAATAATCAAATATTGTTGAAGTATTTGAACGTGATTTGTTTTCTTTGCAGAGATTTGGTGTTCTAACTGAATCACATTTTTTTAAAATGTTTTAGTTTGCAAATCTAAATTATGTAAGTTGAGGTTTAGATTTTCAGTTTTAAATGTAATTTAAAAAAATGATACATTACACATTATACAAAGAATGATATTTCAAATAATTTAGTTCACTTTAAAAGTCTAAACCAATTTATATTATAATTTTAATATAATGTTTGAAGTAAATACTGAAAATTTTCGTATGGATGAGTTGCACATGACTGATATTTTTTTATTTTAAACAGATCAACTTTTCATTACTTACAAAAATGTTTTTTAAAAAGATATTCAACTTATTTCACAATTAAAATACAATGAACACTTTCATAAATATACTTTTAAAGCTTGATATATTTCATAAACATATTCTTAATCCTTTCAATGACTTTTTTTGTTTTGATTAATTTCGGTAAATGGTAATTAAATGCATTAAAAGGTAGTTACAATTGGTCAAAATTATTGTCCAAGAATTTTCCGACATCTTGAATAAAAGATAATAGTCCTGGGAAGATTTATCCCATTAGTATTTTATAGTGGGTTCACTATGTAATGTATTTCCTCGACTGGAATTTTTGAAAATAGATGGCATATATATATATATATATATATATATATATATATATATATATATGTATTCAATTAGTAACAAAGGGTTAAAGAAAGATGTAAGAATTGTGTATGCTAAAACGTATAATCAAATTGTTAAGTATTGTAAACTGTTAGTTTTTGAAATGTTTATTTTTAGTTTTCAGAAAAACTACAAATTATCATTTCTAAAAACTTTGAGGTGAAAGTTTACCAAAAATTATTTTTTATTATTGATTATAAATTACTGCCGACAAGATTACTGAAAAATTTAAAAAAACCTAATTACTGTATATTAGTATAAGTTACAAATAGATCTGCTTGAAGAAACGATAGATTAACAGATTACTTTTAAAAAATAAAATCGTTTCATAAATTCCTGCTGATAGTTATGCTATTAAAAATATTAAAATCCATTATAAAATGCGTACACACACATTTTTTTAATATTCAGAAATTTCAAATAATAATCTTTATTTACTTTTTTCAATGGAATTGAGATTAAAGTTTATTGATTGTTCGTAATATATTTCGAAATAAATTCATATCTGATAAAAATGGATTTGAATTTATCAAAAGTTCTTTGTTTAATAACTCGTATCAATACTAATTCTGTTAAAAATGTTTCATAAAGAAAAACAGAAAATTTGATAATCCGTCAAATCAGATCAAAAATTTTTTTGTTACAAATGTAGCAAAGCAATTTATGAATATGAATCATATTTGCGACTAAGGCAGACTAACGGGTATTGAAATTAATAAAAAAAACTCTGATTTGTATTAGATAGTATTAAAAAAATATATCATTTAATATTTTTTATGTAAATATTTTAAATCGAATTAGAATATCAATTATATATATATATATATATAATTTATTTTCTCTAATATGTATGTATTACATTCAAAAAAAAAATAAAAGATACTTTTCCTACAATCTTCATACAAATTTGTATTAAATGCACTTAGCCTACATTTTTTTTTAAAAAAAACAGCATTTATTTAAAATAAATCATATCAAAATATTACTCTACTCCGCTAAAATTTGAAATGTACTTTTAATTTTTATAATCTAAAATCTTGTTAAAGAAATGTTTTTTTTTTAAAAAAAATTACTCTAAGATCTTGCATCGCTCACTAATGATAAAAGGCATTCTTCTATAATATTATCTATCATTTCTAATTTTTTATTGAAGAAAAACGTTTTTTATATATAATTTTCAAAATTATATACATGAAATATACTTTACTCACTAAAACATCTGATTTTTATAAAACTTTCAATAATCACAATCTAATTTCAAACATTTTAATTGTTTGTACCCACTAGAAAAGTATATGAATCGATAAATAACTTCAATATCACATTTTTTAAAATAGTGCTTTTGATTCATCAAAAAAATTATAAAAGTTTTTTAAAAAAAATTATACTTCAGTGTTTTTAATTGTAAATTTTAGATATATAAAAATAACCTATTAAAAATAATTTGGGATTTTTTTTGAAACTTGAGAAATTGAATTACAATTAACCCTTAACGGTCGAAAGGCCACACTGTGATTTGTTTAACATTACAATTATACGATGAAAAACGAACAGCCATCACAGTTATGCTATAATTTATTAATATTTTTTTTATATTTACATAAATAAATAACTCAGTTTTATAAGTACTGTTTCTGTTTTTTATTACAAATATTTTCTTCAATACTTTTTCGTCTTGTAGGCATACACTATAAAAAAAGTATCAACCGTTAGGGGTTAATATAATTTCAAATTATTTTAACGAAATTTTATAATGGACCAAACTTTAAAATTTCAATTTAATATAAATTAATTTTTGAAAAATATAAATTGAAATTCATTATAAATGTATAAATACATTTACATATATATATATATATATATATATATAAAAGGTACAATAATGAAACATCAGTATAACAAAATGTGTGTAAAATGTAAGAAAAACATCTAACGAATAAAAAAATATATCAGAAGAGTGTTGAAATAGTTGATCTAAATGGAAACAAAGAAAAAAAAACATCGAAAAATCATACAAGGTCAGTGATGAAAACAAATGAGAACAATAATTATATAAATAAAAACATTTATGAACGAAGAATCTGGATAAAAAGACAACAAGGCGATAAAAAATATTCGTGTGAAACAAAAATAAAGACATTTCAAGTGAAAATAATATACTGTTTTTCAATCTACCTGAGATTTGGTGATGACATTATTAACCTTGCAGACAGCCCCGAAGAGCTGGAACAAAGAATAAGTGGATTCAATATTGGAAAATATAAACTCGACTTACAACTATTTGCTTTGAAAATCATTATATTCTTAAATTGGTACTCTTTCTATGAACTTCTTTTTTAATTTTCAATATTAATTAATAAGATTTATTATCTAGATTAGGAAATTTTTCTTATTAAATATATGCTTCTTTATTGTTGTTATCAAGTCATAATAACTGATATATACATTTGAAGATCACAAATTATCAAAATATTTAATACTGAAAACGTATTGTTTTCATTAAATACGATTTGAATAGTTTATTTTTAGAAACAAGCCACTAACAAAAAAATTAATATAAATATCTCACAATATTAGTTGACATTGTATTCTAATATAGTCAGTATTTCTAATGAAAATATTTAATTTTATATTCTATAATTTTTAGTACAAAAAAAAAGAATTTTTATACAAACACTGATAAACATCAACGATCAGAAACTATCCTTTGATATTCTTTATATAAGATAAAAATATTGTTTACGATACATTATAAAATTATCAAAATACTACCACTATCACCAATATATTTTCGTTTAACAACGATAGCACATCAGATTTTTATATAAATATATATACAACACACGTATTGTACAGTTTTACGATGCATTCTCCATTTTACGATTTCATCGCATGCTGGTTTTCATTCATTCCTTTGAAGTTTTGTTACAACCGTAAAACCAAGTTGAACGCAGTTCAGTAAGAAAAAAATTCAGTTTTACTCTTAAATGGAAGGAACTTGTCATAACAGTTTTTATATTTATTTTCTTTACTGTGTTTTTTGTATCAACTTAAAGTAAAACGTTACTTGCAGATTTTTGTATATTTGTTATGATTCTTTTTTGAATCTGTCATAGAAAATGTATCGTATAAAGATTTTTTCTAGTTTAAGTTATAATCAATATAATCTTTTTAGTTTGTCATAATGAATCTCCAATTTTTTTATTAGTTTCATTCGATTTTTTACATATTTAATATTTATTATTTACAATATTGCAAAAGTAAAATGAATATAAATAAAAAATAAATTACATTCAACTATTTTTCATGAGTATTGAAAACATTAGAATATACTATTAATTTACATGTCCTAAGTTTAATAATTTTATTAAAATTAATAAAACAATTACGATAAAAAAAATAATAAATGATAATATATATATATATATATATATATATATATATATATATCCACATTTAGATGACTAATTGTTATATCAACACACAATTTTAAGAAGATACATAGTAAAAAAAACATTTTGTTCGAATATTCCAAAATTTCAATTTCAAAAAGATGTTATTAGGTTGATAGAAAAATAATTGCGGTTTATGACCTACAATGCATATACATTTGATTTTTCTAGCTGCTTTAAGTGGTCCAGAAGTGTTGAATGACTAACACATAACTTTTGTGTAAGCTTTCGAATTGTTGTGGGTGATTCTGATTCAACTAACGCCTTCAGTTGGTCGTTATGAATTGAAGAAGGACGTTCGCGATCTTTACCTTCGAGGCTCTCGTCCCCAGCATGAAATTTTTGGAATCACCATTGCACCGTTCGTTCGTTAACAGTACCCACAACACAAGGATCGTTTAATTTACGACCAGTTTCTGCTACTTTACCACCTGTTTTGAACTCGTACCAAAAAAATGTTCTTATTTGCTTCCTTACCATCTTTAATTCAATAACCCAATTCGAAGCAAAATTAAAAATAAAATCAAAGTCGATGTTACCAAAATTAAAATGATATTAACATGAATACGATGAAATGACACTTTCATAAGGTTAGAATTTCGAAAACAAAAACCGCAATTAATTTTCCTACCAACCTATCATAAAATATTCTGAGATGTCTTTTTATATTTTGTTTGTTTGACATAAGGATTCTTGTGACAGAATTATGCTGGGTATGTACAATAACCAATCAAAAACAAGAATTAAAGTATGAAAATCTTAGTTTACATGCATACATATATATATATATATATATATATATATATATATATATATATATATATATATATATATATACGAGTATATATATATATATATATATACACACATATATATGTAAACATATACATCATATGTATAATTTCTTTCTTTTTACTTAGGTCATTTTCGAACCATTCAAATAGAGGATTATTATAAGTTCGAAACAATCGAGTTCTTGATGAACAGACCGGAATCGAATCATAAGACATTAGTCGTTAACTTATTGTAGTAGACCTAGAAGCAACTTTTCTAACGATATGTTTTTCTCGTATATATATATATATATATATATATATATATATATATATATATATATATATATATATATATATATATATATATATATATATATAAAGAAGTTTTAATGAAGAAGTGTTAAAATGCATTTCAGCAATAGTAATGCTCAGCCTCAAAAACACAAGTACGACGTTTTCATCCATTTCCTCAGCGCTATACCGCTGATTACAGCGATAACTAGACGTTCAGTGAAACGTAACTAACGACAATTACTATACGCCATGTAAGGTTGGATTCATTTAAAATAATAGCTGCTAAAGAGTTTCTACTGAAAAAAGTATATTGTAACTAATAGTCTCATACATGTATACATAATATGTATATATGTATATGTGTGTGTGTGTGTATATATATATATATATATATATATCAATTCCAGAAACCGTATAATTTTCCGTTCAGAACTAAAAAAATGAAATACCAATTTTATTAAATTACTTCTGCAGATTACGAAAACATTTGAAAATATATTGAAAACTGTATTACAAAATCGAACATCTTTAGTATTTATAATTTTACAATAAACTTATTATGATGAGAAAAATATTGCAACTAAAAAAATTGGAACATACTATCTGTTGAAATGATCACTGACATCGTATAAGACTAAAGTCGAAGTCATGGTATTTTAGTGAAAGATTATAAGCATGCCCTTCAATGTTTAAATCAATTTATGAAAAAATATTGATTATATATCTTCGAAAAAACAATATAACATTTACAACTAAAGACATAATAAAAGATAGAGACTAAAATATAACATTTTCAAGATATTTTTTATGAAATGTAGACTAATTTATTTGACAACAAAGGGAGTCATCAGTCCAAAAATCGTCGAAATATTCGATTTTTCAAAACATCAAACGAAGAAAAACATGGGTAGCTTTTGATTACACAATGATCATAAACTTGAGTGAGAAATGTAAAAATAAACATACTGTAAACATTTGAAAACATTATTCACAGTCACATCAACGTCAGATCGTATAATTTTATTGACTTATGTGATATAGTTTACGAAAACCTACAAACAGAAGTTATAAACTCAAAACTTGTGCAAACAATGAAGAAGTTTCCATATGTATACAACTATATATACTGAATATATATTCCAAAGGAAACAATACAGGAGCTAGTAACTGGTAGTACTGAAAGTAGCTTAATGAAACATAGAATACAGATTCTATATCATTATGACTGAAAAATCTTTGCAGATATAATGAATGTGTGTATTTTTAATAAATACTACAAAAATAACATATTTTCCTTCTAATATTGTAATACTTTAATGTGCCATTATTTGACTGTATTATCTTTGTATGTATATCAGTTTATAAATACATATTACGTTGGTAGGAAAATAATTACGGTTTCTGTTTTCTGAATTCTAACCTTAATTTTTTTCAATGAAAGTGCTATTTTATCGTGTTCATTTTAATATCATTTTAAAGTGCATTCTTAGGTATGTATTTCGGTAACAACAACTTTCGTTTCATTATTAATTTTGCTTGAAATTGGGGTATTTAGTTAAAGATGTAAAAGAAGCAAATAAGAGCATTTTTTATATGAGTTCAAAACGAGTGGTAAAGCCGCAGAAAATGTTTGTAAACTAAACGATTCTTTTAGCGAGTACTGTTAAGGAATGTATGGTGCAATGATTCGAAAAACTTCTTGCTAAAGATGAAGAAGGTCACGTGCGTCCTTCTTCAGTCCTTAACGATCAACTGAAGACGTTAGTTGAATCAGAACCACTCACAACAATTCAAGAGCTTATACAAAAGTTAGGTGTTAGTCAGTTTTGGACGACTTAAAACAACTAGGAAAATCAAATGTACGAGATTGTAGGTCATAAACCGTAATTATTTTTCTACCAACCTAAAACTCACACCAGTATTTCACATTTAATTTGAATAAGTTTTTGGACTCAAAAAAAGTTCAATACGAGATTAATAAAGATTTTAAACAGTCAGCTTTACAGCACATTTAAAATAAATAAATATATAATACATTTCTAGCTCTCACAAATTTCATATCGCATCAAATATACATAAATAGAACAATAGAATAAGAATAAAATAATGAAATAGTATGTGAAAAAGAGGATCCATTTTTAACTAATAAAGACTAGCTTGGCCAGAAGATCAGTGGTAGTATCAAAAATTTTGACAACAAAATTACAACATGAAGATGCCTATATGTTATGACACAAAGAACTTAATTATAAAAATCAATCTATAAATATATTAAAGTACTAAATAGTTCAAATTATAGAATAAGTCTACCTATTGTAGTTTTTCTATGTTTATGTGTATATACATATATATATATATATATATATATATATATATATATATATATATATATATGCGTGTGTGTGTTTTTATATATGAAAAATATAAACTGATAATTTTATTAAAAAGTACCTACAAATTATTAAGGAATAAATATTTTACTGCCCACCTGAACATAAATACAACACTGTATTTTACTTAAGCAACTTTTATCACATAATGTTCTTTAAAAAAGTAATTAATTTTTTATTAGCATAAAAGTTTAGAAACGAAAATAAATGTGTATATATATATATATATATACATATATATATATATATATATATATATATATATATATATATATATGTGTGTGTGATTATTCATGATATTATAATTCGTATTAATTACTTAATAACAAATAAATGAAAATGTAATAAAATATATAAATTACAATTCTAATGTATTTTTTACACATAACAGCAACAAAAACAAAAAAAAAACATCTATGGGCTTAATGATGTTCAAAATAGGATGTACGTCGACAGTGGTCTCAAACAATTTATGTCTGGAAATCTCGAGATCAAGGTCGTGATTGTAGGAAATTAAAAGAACACGTGCGAGAACTCCATTTTCAAGAACAAATTTCACAATGCGTGGGATACGACCGGTATCAAGCCCACACATTTTCAAGTAGGCAAGTCTACGTGTTTGTCTATAAAACTATCACAGTCCGTTGTTACACACTTCAAAGTTTTAGGAATGAATTGAAAAAAACTTGTTTTTTTTTGGTGATTACTTTTTTCTAGATTTGATTTATTAAATAACAAACACATATTTACATACAAATATTCACTTAACAGGTAATATAAATAAAATATAATTAGAAATTTACGTATTGATAACCAAAAAGAAATAAGTATTAAATTTTATTCTAATTACATCCATATCGGACAAGGCTAATTTCTTATATATTTTTTATTAATCTTTTAATTAAAAAATCCTGTTCACATTCTATTATACTATTACATTATACAATGAATCAACACAATGTATTTTATATTTGTAACAGAATGATTGATATCAATTATTACATTGTATGAATAACTGACCTTTTCTTATTGTATTTACCTTCAACAAGTTTCAGTTACAGGATATATCTATATATTAAGATTTTTTTTCTACAATACATTTGATTTTATCAATATCTGCAGATCTTATAAAAGGTTTTGTGTAAATTAATTCTTAATGCATTTTTGACATAAAACAAAAACTACAATAGATATGAATGTCGTTTATAAAAATCAAAATGGAATCACTAAAAATTTGGGTGTGTATATATATATATATATATATATATATATATATATATATAATTGACTTTTTTTAATAGAATGTTTACAATGTAATTTTTAATTAAGTTAACTAAATAGTTGCTTGTTTCAAAAAATATAGTATAATTCTTACATTAAATAAAAAATACATTAATTATATTTATTTTGTTTACTGTAGTGATAACATATAATTACTTCAAATACATATTATTTTTTTAAAAAAAAATATGTCTATTTCTTTTGTAACACTGCTATAAATTGAAAAAAGTAGATTTTTTTAAGAAACTTTCGGGTAAAATCTTCGTAATAAAGCTTTAAATATTTTATTAAAATTAGGTTGGTAGAAAAATAATCGCGGTTTATGATCTTCAAATTCATATATATATATATATATATATATATATATATATATATATATATATATATATATATCCATTTGAGGTCGCGAACTGTTGAATAACTTTTGTGCAAGTTCTCAAATTGTTGTACATGGTTATGACTCAACTAACGCCTTCCAGTTGAACGTTATGAGTTGAAAAAGGACGCCCGTGATCTTCATATTCAAGGTTCTCATCCCCTGCACGGAAATTTTGGAACCACCAATGCACAGTACGTTCCTTAACAGTACCCGTACCAAAATCATTGTTTAATTTACAAGTAGTTTCTGCTACTTTATCACCCGTTCTAAACTCATACAGAAAATGCTCTTTTATGCTTCTTTTCCATCTTTAATTCAAAAGCCGAATTTGAAACAAAATTAATAATAAAACCATGGTGGATGTTACCAAAATATAAAACGAAAAATGCACTTTAAAATGATCTTAACATGAACACGATTAAAATATACTTTCATTGAAAAAAATAAAGGTTAGAATTTACGAAACAAAACCCGCAATTATTTTGCTACCAACTTAATTGTTATTACTTATTTCACTTACGTACTTCAATATTACTAGATATTATTCTGTGAATATGTTTATACGAGGCGAATGAAGTACTGAAATGAGGAAACTAATCTAATTTCTAATTATATTTATACAAAGCGGTAGTACAAGCAAATTGAAATGGAAATTGGGCTGATCTGTCAAAAATAAAATAAATTTGGATGAGTAGATGAAATATTATTTTCATTTTTCTTGATATTTCATTAATTTAAAATATTGACTACACTCAATAACATAAAATTCTTTAAGCGAATCTTTTATTCAACTTACATTTCAAGTTAAGTAAGAGTTTATACGAAAACTCACGTAGAAATGAAATGTCTACGCTTCGAATTCGAAGAAAAATAAGTATTTATTTAAGTATCACTACGCGTTTATACAAAGTTTTAAAGGGGCATTAAGGAGATATAGTCAGGTTCATTATGTTAAAACAAATCAATTGTTAAAATTCAAAAAAAATAATAAGCTAGAGACCGTTCAACATAGAATAAATTCGTTTTAAAAACCTGCAAAAAAGTTAAACTAAATTTTCGACAAAATGTAAAAGTAATCCAATAATTATGCATAATTATTGGATTAATATATAAAATGATATATTCTCATATTACATATAGTTATTATATATATATATATATATATATATATATATATATATATATATATACATGTTGTTATTATATATATATATATATATATACAACAACTACATGGAATATGAGAATACATCATTTTATATATTTTGTTACCGCAATGGAATCTATTTCAGTTATTATATATAAACCAAATTACCCACGATATTTACTTTTCATTCCATGAACATATTTTTATACCATATACCTTTACAAAACTAACATTAAAATATTCTTCCAAATATACAAAATAATTTTCTCTTTTTGCCAGCCATAGAAAGTGCATTAACACTTGTCAGACGATAAAAATAATTTAAAATGTTTTTAATTTATTATTACTAAAACGTTTGTTAAAAATATTTTAACTCTATGATTTTCTAACACGAAAAAAAATACGAAATAAGTTGACACGGTTTCAAATTATTTGAAAGTTGGTCGTTAGAATTAAAATTGTAATAAAAAAATATTTCTATTAATTTCAATGTAACTCTGTATAAATTTATTTCATTCTATTATTCGATCAGACATTCATTTAAAAATCTATGATAGTATATATATGTATGTGTATATATATATATATACATATATATATATATATATATATATATATATATATATATATATATATATTCCATTACTATCTTTTCTAGAAGCAGAAAACCTTCGATAGTAGTTCTCAATAGTGAACTCTAATCCAATTAAACAATTAACGACAATTTGTTACATTCTTCCAAACAGATAATTGCGTGTATGTATACACAAGTTGTTAACTAAACTACTACCAATAAAACTAGTGCTTGTGATGTATCTATTACTGATTGTTCAATCCCATCGAAAGTCAGAGTTAATTAAACACAATTAACTTCACTTCAATAAAAATATCAAACTATTTGAAGCTAGTGAATACCCTCATCACTTGTATGTTTGTATATATATATATATATATATATATATATATATATATATATATATATATATATATAAATGCACATTCAATTGTAATGGAACTGTGTTCCGAATTTAAATTGTTTAAGTACATAGGGGCCGAATAGATTAATAAATAGTAATTTGTCATTTCCTTGCAGGATACTATGATTAAATATATATATATATATATATATATATATATATATATATATATACACAAATACAAACTACTGTTATTTTCCATGATCTTTTAAAAAATCTGTTTGGTTTCATATAATCCATTTTAGAAAATAATGACTCGCAAGAATATATTGATCAGAAATAGACAAAACATCCATCGCTACTTTTTTTTTAACAAATTTGATACTAGTGATGTTAGTGATGACTGAGTCATGTTATTAATTGTTTTGAGCCACTAGTTCACGATTCATAGAATAATGAACCGACAAACAGTACATTAGAGACATCTAAAAATATATCATCTCCAATGTAAACGGCTGACTACAAGTTAAACAATATTACCTCAAATAGTTCACTAAAGTAAAATAATAACGGGTTGTCCTGATGATCATCGTTCTTTTGGATCATCTGAGTGTCTTCTTCTCTATACGTTTCGACAGGTATGCTATCTTTAGATAAGTAGTAATTTCTTATATGATACACGTACCGAAATTAATAGTGAAGAATACAGAATCAAATGATTCAAATAGATGAAAACCATCAAGACAGCGTATAAACGGGATTACAGGCATAAAAATATACAATTATAATTTTAAAATGACAATAGTCATAAAATCGAAACTAAATACTTATAAAATAGCACTCTATATCGTAAACTTAAAAAATGAAATGTTTTATTTAAATGTACAAATAAAAATATTTCAAAAATCTAAAGTCGTTCTCTATTAATAAATATTGTAAATATTTATTTAAACTAAGAAATAGTAAGAATAAAAACAATCTAATCTCTTTCAATAACAGATCTATAAATAACTACTCCATTAAACCAATGATATGCATACTTAAAAAAATAAATAAGACTATGTGTACTCCTACAAATGTTTATTCAGTCAATGACCACATCCCTAATGGGTTTCTTTTCAAAATATAATTACAATGAGAATCTAAACATGATACAATATACAAACACAATAGCTTATAAAAATCAATTTCTAAACATTAAGCCAACGTCCCCTCAACTCACTTAAATATTGTTTGAAATGAATCAATTGGTTCCGTAAACAATACGTTCTGCTTACTGAATCATAACTGTGTATTCAACCATTTAAATCAATGGGCAAATTACAATTCTAAGAAATCAAAGTTTCGAATGGAATAACAGTTTTCAACTAGAAACAAATACATAAACTTAATAGTGAAATTTATTGAATAAATTTATTAAATAATATTAACTAGAATATATATATATATATATATATATATATATATAAATGTATGTGTGTTATTTCTTTATTTTCCTATAATAGTGACAGTCATTTTTAGACATAAATCAGTTACAAACTTTAGTCTAATTAACTAGTCTTCACTCTTGTCTAATTAACACATTCGAGCATATTACACATTGGAAGTGTAATGCAGTACCTAGCCAAAAAGACGAATGACACACCGTGTGTATCATGATCATGAATTTATATTATCTGTTAATAGTAAAGAACTAACCATGGAGATAAGGTCTTTGTAGGTACAGTAAAAGTTAAAAATGTGTGAAAAAAAGTGTATTCGTTCCAAGCTAAGACCCAAAAATGAGAAAATCATA
This sequence comes from Acanthacorydalis orientalis, assembly GCA_034766995.1. NCBI lineage: Eukaryota > Metazoa > Arthropoda > Insecta > Megaloptera > Corydalidae > Acanthacorydalis > Acanthacorydalis orientalis. The sequence continues at coordinate 43,417,116 of CM068316.1, forward strand.
ACCAGAACCGTCAAGAAATAAACAATAACGATGAAAAAGATGATTTTTGTTCTAAAGTAACAGAAAAAAAGTTGAAAAATAATTATAGAGTAAGAGAGTAATAAGTATAGAGAGTAATTGTATAAGAAAAGCGCCTAATTGCTTTTGTCCTACTTGTGAAAAAATCCTGGGTTGTGTTTGAATGTTTCAAGGATTACCACAAATAAAAAAAAAGGATTTTTTTTATGATGTAAATGTTATAAGTACTTATTATTTCAGTATTGTTATCTAATTTTTGTTGATGAATTATCTTCTAATTTTTATTGCTGAATTTAAACTAATCTTTTTATAAATGTTTAGTATTTTGGAAATAAATGTTGTTTTCCACAATAATTATGTTTTTTCTTTTTTATATCTGCGATACGCATGGTGTGTCATTGGTCTTTTGTAAAATAAAAATGCTGAAGAGCCAGTTATACACACGGTGTGTCATCATCTGATTTGTACGAAAAATGTCCATAATATTAATTTTTCATCTTCCAAAAATTGTCTCTTTGCTACTTTTTCAACATAAACAAGAAAATTTTTTTAGTTTCTGAGAATTGTCTTTTAAGAAATTTTTCGTCTCGAATGGGTTAAATTTTATACGATTTGTAAGTATAATCAATATACTTTTACAAATAGGTAAATTTAGCCACGGTGTTAGAACTGTACTTGATTATACAATTACACGAAACTTTTATATTATTAATAAAAAACTTTATATCTTATATACTGTAAAAACAACGAAAAAATGGGATCAAATAATTCATTGTTATTCATAAAAAAACTTGTTAATTTCTTAAAGAGCCTTTCATCATTGTTCAGGTATTTAAAAGCACAATTTTATTTTATAATGTACATTTATAAAAATAGTTAAAATGTTAAGATTTCCAAATGAGGATTTATAACAGTACACAGACTATATGAGATTTTTTAACAGAATCGTAGTCATTTTATTGAGATCATATAGTGTTTTTATAACCGTACACAGAACATAAAAGTAATATGACACGTGAACAAGAAATTTGTTTCAGTTGTTACAATGTTTCAAGCTAAATTAAACAGAACAGTTATTTTTCACATTAAATATAAAATTACATATTTAATATGGAATATAACACATACGTAAAACAGTATTTTATTTTGAAATTCATTCCAGACTGTCAGTATTTTTTTGAATTATTAAACATATCTGCGGAAGTTAATTATATTAATTTTGAAAGTTACAAAACCAGAGACAATTTTGAGAAAGATATATGCTTATATATATATGTATATACCGAAAGTAGATTTTCTTAATTTTTAAAAATTCATTAACAACTGCACTATGTGTGGATATATAATTTTTAACACAAAGAGTAATTCTAATTATTCATAAAAACGGAATTTCATAATTTTCTTACTAAACTAATACAAATATTTATATTGACAAAACCTGTGTTAACTCGTTATTAACGACGTACATTAAAAGGATTATAAGTGGTTTCGTTAAAACACTAATTGTAAAGCAGTTTTCATTTCAGATACGAATATCTACTGGGGGGAAGATTTCATTCTTATAAAAAGCTAGGGGACAGATCTATGTGAATCGAGCGCATTCCCTGTCTTTATCAACTGCATATATCGAAATTTACACCCATTAAATCCATAAGAACATTATGTTATCAGTTAAATATTAAACAACATATTACTGTAAAATAAATCTAAAAAGAATTACTTTTTATTATTAATTTACTGTGGCTTATCGTATATATTGGAAATAAATAGCAATTCTGTATATAATAACGTCTCATTGTATAGTTTGGTAATGTTCCAGTGAATAATTATCTAATTTCTAAGTGAATTCAAATAGAACTGTTAATATAAATCGATCATTAACCTTTGTACGACAGAAATAATCTCTTGTTCAAAGACACACTAGAAATTTAAGTATGAGAAAACTTCATGATGTTCACAAAGATTAATCTCACAAGAATTTCTAGAATATATATATATTTATAGAAAGAGAGAGAGAAAATCAATTTAGACTTCCACATGATAATATTAAAAAAAATCGCAAAAATGAAAAAAACATGCTATTTTTGCAATTTTTATTAATACTTTCATGAAGAACTCTAAACTGAAACACCTATATATATATATATATATATATATATATATATATATATATATATATATATATATATATATATGTGTGTGAGAGAGAGTGAAAGTGAGTGTATAAAGAAATAATAAATATTCTATAGATTCCTCAAAATATTGTATTACATACGAATATTTGTTTTTTACATACTGAAAAAATATTTAATATTAAAACAATTCAATACAGGATTGAATTTGAAAATAAATGCCGCTACTAGTTTGCATCTACATATTTTGCAAATATTTTATTTTCGGTTAAATGTTTGCGTGTAACAAAAATTTCAATCGAAATTTTCAAATTGAATAGATAAAATATTTTCGTAAAATTATTTCCATGAAACAGTGTTCAACTACAAAATGTACAATAAAGTTTTAATGTTGTATGAACAGAAAACACGATGTCTGATAAAGCATTCACGTATATGATGTACACACTTTAAACCTTATATTTCTGTGAGGGTTTTAAGGACCCTGTGTTGAAGTTCGACGGTATTTGCAATAGATTAGCGTAAGGGATTATGACCAGAAGGGGTTACTGATTTATTTTTGTTCTCCCTATTAAATATTTGTTTCACCTGAGTATTCAGCTTGATATATGTGTATCGGTTTGATCAAATATTTTATATTATTCAAAATAATACCATATATATATATATATATATATATATAAATATATATATATATCACATTTAAAATATTTAAACATTTAAAATTTTAAAATTCATCCACAAAATCATCGTTATTAATCATTCATAATTCGGCATATACTTTTAATTTAATATAAAGTAGCCATCAAATACCACCGTTTTTATAATATTCGATAAAAAAATTATTTAATATTGCATTTCATTTTACTTTAAACAATGTTTATTAGAAAATGTATTTTAATTGCTAAATGTATTTTGTAATTGTAAAAATATAAAATAATAGTAATTAACTTACAATATAATTTAATACGCCAAAATATTCTTTAATATATAATAATAAACTAAAAAGTTTAAAACGTTCGTAACTCTTTCTAAATTAATTTAATTAAAATAGTATACATTTAAGAAATGAAATTTGCAATTACAAACATCAATAATATATATATATATATAAAATTGTAAAAACTGCATAATTAATCAAAATGAAAACTTCATATTTACAAAAAGTCGACAAACAATAATACTATTCTTTATAAGTTGTATTTTTATGGGTAAAAACACTATTAATAATTAGTATCTTTTTATTTTTTTAAAAAAATACTAATTTAAATAGATATTAAGAAATTTTTAACATATTTCAGTGTTCAATTAAAAACACTGAAAAAAGAAATAAGGAATATAAACATAAAATTTCGAATTAATTTTAAATTACTAGTTCGGAATCGACTTTAAAAATTACTCAATTAATTCCAAATTATTAATCTGTACTGACATTTATATTATATATAAATGTCAATTGTACATGAATATATTACATATATTCATGGTTACATTTTTTTAATTACTGAATTTACAAGTTATTCTCTTAAATATTATTGACATTGTAAAAATTACAATTCATTTTTACAATAATACTGACTTTATAACAATTTATATTATAACAATTAAAATAAGTTACTATCTGAAATGTTTTATAAAAATAGTTATCTTACTTTCTGCTACTTAAAAAATGTTCATGAATCCTATTTTGAAAAATTAAAAGGCAGTATAAAATGTATTATTAGAAACTATATGAGGCCTTCCATTCCATAACATTCTAAGCGCCATTTCTCACTTATAATTTTCAATAAATCTAAACGTTCTTCTAGTAAGAGTGGTGTGTATTTGGGTGGACCAAAAAAATTAGTGGAATAATCGAATTACTGAAAGGTATACATTCAAATAATATTTATTATCAAACACATAAAACATATATATATATATATATATATATATATATATATATATATATATATATATATATATATTTGAAGACAAACATTTGTTTCTCTGATCAAAGATGCTTGTCATCAACTGTTTCTGTACTAATTATTCTTCAAAAAAAATGTTCGAACATATTATGTTGACAAATGATACAGAACTCAAAACATAGTTTTGGCACTGCAGTTAAATTCATTTTCATCAAAAAAAATCATATCAATAATTTAAATTGTAATTTCAATAACTGATTATTGATTATTTTTGATAATTACTTATGTGGGTTTCGACAGAAATTTTCTGAAACTTATCATTCTTAAGATAATGGCATTAGAATCCAATTTCAGATATGTACCCGTCGATGATCAACTATCAATTACTGAATATTCCCGATTAAAGAAAATTTATATTGTGAAAAAATCGTTTATGAAAAAGATACAGGAGTTAATTTTAATATTTCACAATCCTATCTACTTTGAAAATGTCTTCTTCTGATTCAGAATTTTTTTCCAGATAAAAAATTGCAAGCATCCTACTTATATATATATATATATATATATATATATATATATATATATATATATATATATATTTATATTACACACGTGCGATTGTGTTTACAGAGCATACATTATTACAAATAACAAATAAACATAATGCAAAAATGAATAACATATTAAAAAATATACGTACAACAAAAGAATATAAACCTTTACAAAACAATTCAAATAAAAATAGAACGATAGTATGCAGATCAACGATTTTCATTAAATTTATTAACATGTATATATACATATATATATATATATATATATATATATATATATATATATATATATAATGTAAAATACATGGCAATTTTATAAATGTAAATCCTTCATATAATTCACAATTCGGACAATAATTATACATAATACTTTGACTATAAGCTTTATACATTAATATTAAAAACATACATTTGTATATTAAAGCAATCACAATATGTTTGTTTGTATGTTTGTTTGTTTGTATATATATATATATATATATATATATATATATATATATATATAGTGTACAAAGATCAGCATTGTCCCTTGACATCGGAAGCCTCATTAAATCAAAGGCAGACCCTATCCAAATATGGACATCTTACTTGTCCGTTTCAAATCACGTTTCTTCTTTTATTTATACCCAGTATTTCGTTTTTTCTCCTCCATAAACAGCAGTCATTGTGCGTCTATTCAAAAGCTACACACAGTGATATGTGTAACAATGATAAAATATTTATTTTTGTTACGTTTATTTTGTAAATACACGCACAATATCTAACAAATATTATTTGTATTAAGTTTCTCGTAAAATGTCAAATTAAGTAAAGTGGAATTATGCATTTTGAAATCGTTCTTCTGAATAAAAATAATTGTATGAGTTTGTATGTATATATATATATATATACATATATATATATATATATATATATATATATATATATATATATATATATATATATGTACCACACTCATAAGTATGCATTAAATTATACACAAAATATTCTTCATTAAACATGCAATTTATTTTTTTTTACATTAAACGAATTTTTAGAAATCTAGAAAATTTTAAAACACTTTTCTTTATAACTCTATTTTGTACTTTTTAAAACAAAAAGAATGTCCTCCATAATTAAAAATAAATTAAAAGCTTTTCAGTGACGTGTACTTCGAATTCTGATTACCAATTTAAAAGTATTCACATTTTTTCATGCGCCACTCTTTATTTTTACTAATATACTATAATTTTTAATATTTTCACTAACTATTTCCTTCCTTAACATAAATAAATCTGATATCCGTAATTATTGTATTATTTCCAGAATACTAACTAAAAATATAAAAAAAAGTTCCAAGTTACATTTATCTATTTTTATATCTATGATTCCGTCTATTTCCTGCTGGTTTTAGTTCCGTCCAACTACTTGTGTAATAATCTGCTACAAGTTTCGAATATTTAACCATCTGACATACATTCAGGTAACTTGGAATCTCTATACATCAAGATACTTGAAGAAGACACATTTAAGAGTCGAAACTTGTTGAATGAGCAGATTACTACATAAGTGATTCAACAGACCAAAACAATTAGTACAATACGGAAAGTTTCAATTTGGAATTCTTTTTATTGATTTATGGTTTATTTAATGGAATATAATATTAGTTAAATAATCTCACATTTTTTTTGAATTTAATTGTAAATTTTGATATGTATATTTATTTATACTATTATATATGTATTTTGTATATTATATATATATATATATATATATATATATATATATAAAATATACAAAATTCCTCGTGCGAAGCATTAATATACCAACTAATGAACATATAGAATAGAAAACATTTTTTGTGCAATGGTATACATTAATTCAGTCTTTTATACAGAAATAAATAAATAAGATTGTTTATTCGTATTTCATTTTGAACCAATGTGTATAATCAATATATAAATATACATTCATACACACACACACACACACACACATATATATATATATATATATATATATATATGTATATATATATATGTGTGTGTGTATGTATGCATTTACGGATGTTTGCATATATGTATAAAGTAGATAAAATGGTTAAAGTTAAAGAAAAACTTTTGGAAAATATTTGTATCTGATATTAACAACGCATAGTTTAATCACACGTCGTAACTTAGTAACCTAATTGCTGCGGTTTAAAAAGGTCATGAATACGCTTTCATCCAGTATCTGGCAACAGCTGAATGTAATGTTAGCGACACTAAAACGGTAATTACGAAACTAAAATATACAAAAGTTACATTGCAAATGAAGTAATGAATAAACGAAATATTTTACAAAATACTTAATAAACAAAAACATGTGCATGGAATAAAAATGGATGCATTAAAAATTCTACCCAAGTGACATATAACTAAATGAACGGATTAAGTGATGTTGTTTCCAAAATCACCTCATTAATTACCCTTTATATCCGTGTATACTTTCTGGTAAAGTTTTGGTACTATTACGATGTTTTGAAAATTAAATATCTATATGAAAATTTATAACAAAAACAGTTTTAAAATATATCTCGTATGACAAACATTATAATACACAGTAAAACAATTCATACTTTCACAAAATGTCACACAAAATAATCTTTTGTAGTTATTTATTAATTTAACATCCATGAAATGCAATTTTAGTAAATCCTTTAATCACTTCAGTAATAATATTTTGTTATAAAGGATATAAATTGTACACATATTTCATTTATATATATATATATACACATACACCCATTACATTTAAAATTAACTTACAGCAAAACATAAATTTGCACATATTATATAGTTTATTATTATTACAAAAAATATAAAATTATTATATACTCATATACGCAATTCTATATTCATAATTAGTTAATATTTAAATTATGTGTCTTGTACTAATTATACATTTATTCTGTGTAAGAAAAATATTTTTTTGTTAAAAATATATTTTAACATAAAGTATAGAAGATATGGAAATGAATCAGACAGTTGTTTATTCAAACAAAGTAAAATGTAAAAATTATTTAATATATACAAATATTTCTTTTTTATAAACATAATATCATATTATGAATTCACATATAAATTAACGAGTTTAAATCGAAAACTGATTTCTTTGGTTCATTTCTTAAAAATATTAGGTTAAAAATTAATTTCTTCTTTAAATTAAATCAACCCTAACTCTGTTTTGAATTAAAATGTTATGTCGTCGTTTTAAGAAATGAAGTGCCAAACTTAACATTTAAAATAATATGTATATATTGACCTAGCAATTGGTATAATTTCACAAAACTGTAATGAACACGATGGCATCCGAAAATCAACATTTTAGGTATTGCATACATTTCAAATTCCAATTGAAAAAAATGCAGACGAAGCCACGGGAATGATTTATTCAGCTTTGGAGGAAGTTGTTATGACGCATAAAACATGTAAAAAATATTGTAACAGTGGAAGAGGTCCGAAAATGTACTAGAACTTCACTGACTCAAAGCCACTATCTTCATTTCTAGACAATTTAAAAAATAATGTTAGTTCCGAAAAGCGTTATACGCGTTAAAACCAGATTGTTTTTGTTACATATGTATATTTCTGTCTACATATGATTTAAGTTAAATTATTTTTTCGAAAACATTAAATTTTAATTATCTTCTTTAATGAAAATGAAGTTTCTTTAATAAAACTTTTATGGATAGGTTATAGGAATGAATTCAACTAACGTCTTACTTTTATTATTGTAATTTTTTAGTCACGTTACAAACAACACGAATTCACAGAAACAAATACACACAAACAAACACATATGGAGTGGATTACAAATCACAATTTAATGTAATTTCACTTTAATAAAGGTTCTTTAGAAACTATATGCAAACATAAACGGAAGATATTACAAATGTTTATCGAGTATAAAAGAAATACAGATGCACACACAAAAACACATTACACACACACACACACACATATATATATATATATATATATATATATATATATATAGAGAGAGAGAGAGAGAGAGAGAGAGAGAGAGAGAGCATGTGTGTATGTACGTATGCATGTGTTTTTACTAAACAAAAAAAAGAAATCCGGATAAAATAAATAATTAAAAAAATCACACTACAGTACATTATATATACATATATTATATACACACACATATATACATAAGATATTCGGAATTTTAATTCATTAATAACAAAAATAACAGTTATTTAATTACGGACTGATTTATAGAAACAGCTTTAAAAAAACCTTTGACAAGCATGAAAATTATGTACTGTGGGTTTTTAAGTCATTAGATATTATTTGATTAGAATGAATTTCAATATGTAATAAACATCCTAATGAAATTCGAGTTTTTTGAATTACTTTTTTATATGTTACTAGGAAATACACTTTTTTATTTCTTAATTCATAATTTAATGTACACACACATATGTATGTATGTATATATATATATATATATATATATATATATATATATATATACACTTGCTATGAAATACTGCTTATATATTTCAAACATGTACCTGAAGTAATAGTTTTTTATATATTTGCGCGTAGATATTTTGCTCACTGAATACTTATGAATTTATGTAATTTTTGTGCAACATTTCAAATTATTTTCACGGTTCGTCCTTGGTAATATATCATTTTCAATTTTTTTTTCGTCTTGATTTACATAAATCAGAATAAACAATTTTTTTTCACACCGAAATTCATATGCAAGAAATCTACTTGTATGATACATAAGTATTGTTTTTAAACAACTACATAACACATGTTTTTTTTATCGATTCCATCAATGTCCAATCAATGCTATATCCATATAGGAAATATATTCTTGAATTAAGTTATTTGAATTATCTAAATTAGTAGAAGAGTTTGTACGTAATGAATGTTAATTAATAATACAATTAGTATTAGCTGACGCATACATTATTTATAAAATGTAAAATTGTTCGGTATATTACTATGGTAGTGAAAATATACCGAAATTAATAACTGAAAATATATATATATATATACATAGAGAGAGAGAGAGAGAAGATCGATATCTATTTTGAAAATTTTTCTCATCAACTTTTGTAATACAAAACGTACAAAAATTAAATTTTATATATTAATTTTTGTGAGTTAGATGAAAACTTAGAGGTCATATTAATCTTTAATTAATATGATTACCAAGTTTTTCTAATATTAAATAGTTGTTACTTTTTAGTTTCTTTTTTTTTAATCTAAAAGTATAACCTTTTAAACTCCATAAAAAATTACAAGAACTACTTCAATATATATTTTTATAAATAGAAGTACATTTACACCATGGAATTAGTTATGTGGGTAAAATTTTTTTTATCAGTTTTAATTAATGAAATGTATATTTACTTCATCGCCTATATGATACATTTATTTTATGCACAAACTATATAAGAGCCACTAGAGGTTGTTGTGGGTGTTAATGGTTGAATATTAATCTAAATAATGTGGCCTGTAGATGAGTTTCGTGGTGTAAGTAGAATACAACATGCAAACTATCAGCGAATCACATAAGAATTGTACAGTATATCTTAAAATATACTGTTCTTTTGACAAATAATTACATTTACTTAAAAATTATAGAATATATTCTCTAAGACGTTACTTAGAGCTTACTGAATCCCTCTAACTCTAGAGAGAGAGAGAGAGAAATGCAAAGGACTTCAATTAATGAAATAATTTATATTCCACATATACACATACCACATACATATTCCAAGTATACACAAACCATGCAACCACAATTTTAATACCAAGAATAACTACTGTTTGAAAAGAAATACTCAACGTACATCCGAAGAACAAAGATGCCTTAAATATATTTAAAAAATTGTGTTTCCATGAATATTTTTTTATAAACTACTAATTGAAAACTTGATACAGATGCTAGAAGATATAAATGAATATAGTGTCAAAAAAAAACACGCAAATTTTAGTTTAAGCTCATCCATAACTTGGGCAGTGCGACTGGACAATAACCTATTGTTAAATTTTAAAAACTTTAATTACAAGTGTACTATCTATTAATTTTAATTTCAATATTTATAACATAATCAAGTAACACATCAAGTCTTTAACTGACAATTATTCAAAAAAGGACGTAATAATTTTCAATAAATACTTAAATAAATCAAAGATAAGAGTTTTAAAGATAATAATAAATAATGTAGAAGATATGTTTATAGATAAATTCATAGAGTTGTGTGTATATATATATATATATATATATATATATATATATATATATATATATATATATATATATATATATATATATATATATATATATATATATACATACACAATTGACAAAACTAGAGAGAAACTCATATAAATTTATTACATAATAATTCATTTCTAAGATGCATTCTATAAAACGACGGTCACTTAAAATCCGATTTAAAAATTACGTATACTAAAAGTATGGACATGAATGTATTTTACAATAAATTAATTCCCATGATATATATAGTTCCTAATGTCCCTTCTCTTCAACAATCATAATGAGTTCTTTTTATAAATATTATTTTTTTTTCTAAATAAACATTTTGAATTGATGCGGCAAATAGTTTTCAAAAATGTATGAGATCATTTTAAATTTCCAAAGCACTAAATTTGTGAACGTTTCATTTAAATAATAATATTAAACAAAATGGCTAAAATGTATTTTACTACTACTGAGTAATGTGAATCATTTAATTAATTCTAGAACATACATAGAATAATATATATTTCGATGTTATATATATTCCTATTATATAACATTACTCATTAATTATTATTACAATAAATTGAATGAAATCAAAAATAATAACATTTGATTACTATTATGCTCATTAAAGTTTGAAAAATATCATCGGAAAAATGACTATTTCCTGATACTACTAAATGAAACAACATTTTTTAACACTTCTATTGTTGCATTTTTTTCATTTCCAATTGTGTAACTCAATTTTCTAGATTACGTTGGAAGAAATCTAACAACACTTAACAACTACAATGGTTAAAAATACATTTTAAACAACTGTAACCTTCACATTGTAACACATGGAAAAACACTCTAATCACCATAAATAAATAGCATTGTCTAAGTGGTCGAATAAATAATAACATCACACACTTGCACACTCACTCACACATACACACACACACAATATACACGGCGCAGGTAGCCTGCATCGCGTCAGCGTCCAGACTGACTTCTTGTTGTATTCCCTTCTGTCATCATGTTCAATAGTCATCTTCATCATCAACTTTTGCTGTCGGAAGATTTCTTTGCGTACGTTACCACCGACATGAATGGGATGAAAAAGTATGGAGGGGACTAGACACACTAGACACAGAGGATTGTACGTGAACAAGAAGTGGGAGGCATAACGCCATGGCCATCGACAATATAGCTGTTCTCTGCAAATGAATCTTACCGATGCAAAAACAAAGACAGCGGTTATCTGTTTCACTTATTTTCCTTGTTCTGCACACTTTCCGGTATATAGTGGCTGATGTATACACATGCATATATGGATATAAAAATATAAGTGTATTTTTTGTAAAGCTCGCGCACATCAAAGGAACATTTTTGATGCAGTGTGCGTGCTACTAAAATTAGGAAAATGTTGAAAAATTAATTACTGAACATGCACAGAAGTATACTTTGTGATAGAGAGTTTTAATAACATGAAAATATTCCGAAAGTTGTGCTTACACTCTGATGTATACATACATAATTATATATATATATAAAAGTTTCACACAAACATTTATTCATTTTTTTAAACACATTTGCACCCTTATATTTGATATTAACGTGAAAATGAATACTTATTTTTAATTCAAGAAATCTTTATGTTAATATTAAATATATTTCAGTATAAAATTTATGAAGGTAAAGCATAAGAAATATTTTTCAAAATTAATTTAAAATGAAACCGAAATATGATCTATGCATATATATACAGAGAGGGGAGGGGGGATAGAGATAAAAATTGACGAAAATGGATAAAAATGAATCAAAAATATTTCTATACCTGATGATATTTTGAAGTAGAATGGCAAATAACTGCATGATAATGTAAAAGAATAAATTTATTGCCATAAATGGAAGTTAAAATGATTTAATAATGATTTTCACTCTTTTAAAAATATTATGAGAGAATTTGTACTCTCAGTTCTAGTTTATTGACACGTTTAGGAAGTGATCTAAAAATATAACGAATGCAAAAAAAAACATTAAAAATTCCTTATTCTCAGCTCAAAGTAAAATAATATTCACATATAAATAACAATCAAAAGAGAAAACACATTTAATTATTATTATATGCTCATGATATTAGTACTTTCAAAATACTTTTATATTTTTTGCTCCAGAAAATATGAACGTCCAGGATAATACAAAAAGTTTTGTTTTTTTTTCTGTTCATACTGGCAAGTTTACAATGTATTTTAAACATAATACAAGAATAATGTACAGTATATAATAAATGTAACGAAGAACAAATAAATCAACACTAATAGTCAGAAAATTAACATCAGACGTTTCGTAAGCTCTACGCATTGTATCTATTAACTCTAATTAAAATTATAATCGTCTATGAGGTACACACACACACAGACACTATATATATATATATATATATATATATATATATATATATATATATATATATATATATATATATATATATTAAAATCGAACAAATCTCAAGAAAAATATGTACAAGTGAAAGTATGTTTTGTTTGACTGATCTTGTTGACATTTTTATTTATCCCATTAATACACAAATTTATACTATATATTATATATATATATGTGTGTGTGTGTGTTGTGTATGTGTGTATATATATGCATTTGCATATAAATCAATTTGAACCAGAATGGTTTAGATAAAAATACATGCACGGATACAAGTTTAAATGGGTTCTCTGTACACATGAAAGGCTTCATTTAACGTGCTATGCAATTCAGTGAATGGTTGATTAAACATAGAATGCAACTCGATAGACATGAACAGAAACCCAGCTGCATCAAATAATACAAATTTGTTAACAGAACTGTAAAATAGCTTTGTGGATTTTCTTGATGTAAAGTTCAGCCAAATTAGCTTAGTCGACGACTCGGACAAATAGGGATCGGTTTTATATAATCATTTGTGTGCGTGTGTATAGTATAAGCAATGCAACACACACACACACGCGCACACACACACATATATATATATATATATATATAATTGTTAAAAGGTCAGTCATAATTGCATTAAAATATTTTCATATTTTCATGAATTACTATTCATTTATAACTTCTTACTTTATTAAAAAAAAACTAATCATTAAGTTGTGTAAATGCTATTTATTTATATATATATATATATATATATATATATATATATATATAATTATATACACACACACACTCATACATATGTATATATATATAATATAAAAGCCATAATTAATTAATAACATTACTATAATTTTTAACATATTGAAATTCAAACCAACAGCAGCATATCTTACTTGAATATAAAGTCTATCAAAATAAAGGAAAATCAACCCTCCTTTTAAAAAATATAATAAAACTTATAATTGTTTAAATTTTCAACATGAAAACAAAAATTAAGAAGTACTATTATGTTATTGCTAAAAAAACAGTACGCTATACAAAAATGGAATAATTGTTATACCGTTAATTAAAATTTTGTTTGCGATGATGCATAAGTAACATACATAATAGAACGTTATAAATACAATGAACTATATATATATATATATATATATATATATATATATATATATATATATATATAAATGCATACATGTACATTTCTTAACTATGTACAAAAATTTAAAAGTTATTGTAGGTATTGTACGCACGAAATTCTTTGTATAATTTAGAACGTTAATTACAATTATGGACATTTACACAATGATAAAAAGCACACTAAAGAATATTTTAGATTATTTAAAATTAAATGGTTTTAAAAATAACGTAAAAATGATAACATCAATGAACTGATATTAAAATAATGGAAAGATTCAAATAATGAAAGGCTTTCACTAATCAAAAAAAAAGTATTTAAGTAAAATTTGATTAAAAAAAACTCAAAATTTTAATTAGAAATAATAAACAATCAAAACAAAACAAATAAAAATTAATTACGCTCTATGTTTTTTTAAATATAACAAAAAAATTCTAATAAACTTGGAAAATATTGTCCGAAACGAAATAACCAGATTACTTTTGAAATATGGTAGATGAGAATATTACATTTTTATTTCCAACAATTGTACATAAATATATTCTTGTAATCTGAACAAATATACATTAAAACATTCTACAGATTCCATTTTTCAAATAAACTGATTTAACGTTTTTCCAGTAATCATAATATTTTTGGAAGGAATATTATTAAAAATGTACCTACTTAACACTAATTTAAACACATATTTTACTACTTCAAATTGAAAACAATAATATAAAAAAATACCTTACCACATATATCAGCAGATAAGACATTGAAATTATACTGACCTGAAAAAAAGAAACCATATATTAGATATTTGTTATAAAGCTGCTAATAAATTAAGATATAAGATTTATTGAAAAATTAATGTCAAAGTGTGTGTCTGTATACACATACGAGTATAAGTGTTTATGTGTACGTTAACTCATGTACAATACAATTAGGATTAAATGAAAATTAGTATTTCTCTGGTTTTAAATCCATTTAAATTTCGAAAACTACATACCAACTTAATTTGAATAGAAAAAAACAATTTGTTACTTGACATCACAGACTATTTTCAATTAAAATATATTTATGAAATATTAAGTAAAAATGACTATGATTCAAATTAAAAGTTCAAATTCGTGAATGCAAATTTACAAATGGTAAAAAAAATCAGATATTTTGAAACAAAATAGTAATAGACCATTTTTATCTATAAAAAAATATCAGTAATGTTGTATTAACTGAAACCTTGATTATCCGTTTAAGGATTATTCATGCTTAAATTGCAATCATTACAGAACCAACAATTTTTAAAAGATTACAATTATTAGTGTAACCAGAGAACAACTTGACATTGCAATGAAGGTAAGAGATACTAAAAGAATTTAATATCAATAAAATGCTTGAAAGCACTGACGTTGTACTGAAATATAAAGAAGACAGTCGTTTTAACTAAAACGATATTTTAACATTCACGTATCTCCAAAACATAATGTCAGACTCAACAAAACAGAACAAAAATTTTCAACGTAAATTACCAGTGAAAAAGTATATATAATCTAATACACGATAAAATAATGGTATGTGTATAAATTATACATTTATATTTATATATATATATATATATATATATATATATATATATATATATATATATATATATATATATATATATTGCCTGTAGGAAAACAATTGCGGTAATGTATATGAAGTTGTAGGTCTTATACCGCAAGTATTTTTCTAACGACCTAATATATATATATATATACATACATATATATATATATATATATACATATATACATATATATATATATACATATACATATATAAATAAAATAAAAATAATTAATATTTCGTTTATTCGTGTTTCCAATTATTCATGTCATCCATAGTAAGTCAGCAGGAATAACAGAGATTCAATTGTGTGTGTGTGTGTGTGTGTGTGTATATATATATATATATATATATATATATATATATATATATATATATATATATATATATGTATATGGGTCATTTAATACATTTTGGTAAATTTTTATGATATGGCGCCACCATTCATTTGGTAATGTCACGGCTATCAAGTGTCACATTTCAAACTAGCACAGGCGAAATTTCAACAAGAAGCGACGCATTGTTCACGTTCTGAGATAAGCACTGTAGCAGTTGCCGCAAAAATGGGAAAAAATGAGTAGGCCTTTTTGCGTCAATTGGCAGGCCTTGTTTCATTGACACCGTGGACGAAACATGGACCTACCACTACACACCAGAGTCGAAGCAGCAGTCAAAGCAGTGGACAGAGACTGGTGAAAGTGTCCCGAAGAAGGGGAAAATTGTTTTGTCGCCTGGAAAGGTGATGGCCACTGTTTTTTATTGGAATTCCCAAGGATTCGTCCTGATCGACTATTTAACTAAAGGAAAAACAATAACAGGAATATTATGAACATTATTGGACCGTTCTTTCACCAAGATAACGCACCGTCCTACAAATAATGGCCAAATTACATCAATTAGCCTTTGAATTGATTCTTCATCCACCCTGTTCTCCGGACTTCGCCCCGTGCGACTCCTTCCTCTTCCAAAACATGAAAGTTTGGCTCGATGAGAAAAAATTCTCGTCAAATGAGGATGCCATCGGCGCCGTCAATGCAGATTTTTCAGACTCGCTGGACCAGGTGTATAGCCCTCAATGAAGATTATGTCGAGAAATAAAAACGATTTTTTCAAAAAACGGTATTTAACTTGCTTTTTTTACCATACTTATCAAATGATCCTCGTATATATATATATATATATATATATATATATATATATATATATCTGCCTAATAAACATCTCAAATGCATACTTCAATTGATATTATTATTTTTAAAAAGAAAAATATAATACCTCATATCATTTTATAAAACTGTGATCCACAGATAAATAAGTTGTAAAAACCAAATATTGACAATGAAAATAAGCACTATAGGCAGTGCACTTTATTTAAAACGAAATAAACATCAGAACCACCATTTTTTATCAAGATATTCAATAAAATTTTGATACCGACTGATGTTTATTTTATTTCATATAATATTGATATTACAGTATTTCACAAAATAAATATAGTATCTTGGTGAAACTTGAAATATATATATATATATATATATATATATATATATATATATATATATATATATATATATATATATATAGATATATTGGGAAATAAACTATGTATTTTAAAAAATAGTAGTATTAATCCTGATCCTTTTTAAGAATAAAATCCTTTTTAACCTTTTTTAAATAAATATTTTTAAAAATATTCTAACAATAATTTTTTTCGTTATATTAAATTTAATATAGGAACTCAATATACATTATAAACTTAAGAAAATTCTGTATAATAAAAATAGTTTAAACAATATAAATCTAAATTGTACAATGTAAAAAAAATATATGGTATTAATATTTATATATATATATATATATATATATATATATATATATATATATATATATATAAAAGACTAATTTTCTATTTTTTAAAAGAAAATATAATTCGACGATTTACACAGCCTTACATAGAAAAATCAGTTTGATAGAAAATAAACTTGCTTCCTGATAACAAAATTGTGTTGAGTATTGAAAGCTTTCCACAGCCTTTTAACCGGTCTTAAATAATAACTTATATTACATTCATTTGTTTTAATCCTTCCAAAGAACTGAAAAAAATTAATACATTTTATTGATCTCCAGTCATATTTTAATGAATACATATCTAGTTAATCTCACTGTTCAAATAACAATGACTACATTATCTACAATAGCATCGAATATAAAAGGATTCGATAATATGATTATTGTGTTAATTTAGAACGTATGCCAGATGTATATAATGAAAAAAGTGTGGTTCGACCATCGATGCTAATTTCATTTCATAAACCTAAAACGAAAACTGCAGAGAATACGAGTGTTCTGTACCAGTCTGTACAGGAATGCCGTTAACCGAATTCCCTGATGTGAAAAATGTGGCAAACATTTATTCTATTTAATTAATTCTCGTACGAAATTACTGCGAATTAATTCGGTGTTGAGGAGAGGTGGTTTGCTTTAACAAAGTGAAATATTTGACGTAATTTTGAACTATAAACTTGAAGGTTTCACGCAACATAGTGGTTATTGGCTTCAGTTCATATACTGACGAGCGAACAAGTTCAGCAAAGATTTTCGTGATTTCACATAATTAAAAAAGTAACAAGCATGGCTTTAGTTCATATATATATATATATATAAGTTTAAGAAATAAAATTTATATATCCAAATGTATTTATAAATTCATTCAGAACATTTTAAAATTTATCTTTTGCATGTAAGAGCAAAAAAGTGTAATTTATAACATTTTTTTAAATAACTTTATTTTTTATATCTCTGAAATAAAGTCATTCACGAATGTAATAATAATAAAATTCGAACCTTCTTCTTAACCATTTCTATTAAAAACAAAATCATATCCAAATTCAGTAGATAAAAAAAACTTAAATAATCAACTCTTTCAATCAACAAGAAATATTTCCTATTTCTTTAATCATTTACTAGATAAAATGAAACTGTTTTCTAAATGAATCTGTATTAAAATTACTTAAAGTAAATTTTTATATTTATGTTATTTTAATACAATAATTTTACTTAAAATAAATTAATTCTTTTTTAGTACAAGATCAATATTAATGAAATTTTAATTTCAGTTTTCTGTTAAAAAATATAAATAAAATATACATTCTTCACTAAATCCAAATTCGCAAATAACTACTTAATATTTAATTAAATAATGAACTAAAGATAAAAACAATGAAAATTAACTGAACTCAATATCAAGAATAAAATACTTTTTTATTTGTAATGAAGTATATCTCCAGAATATAAAAAAATAAAACGTTTTAACTCATCAATAAATTATCATGGAATAAAATAACAATTTTGAGACCTATTACAACAATAAAAATTAATAAAATACCAAATAAATTTTCGTACTTATTAATAAATAAATAAATAAATAAATATGTATCCCAATAATTTTCCTGAACGTACAAACAAGTCTTAAAATATGAAAAATATATTTCTATTATTTCATATTTTAAAAAGTGATACCTGAACTGAATAAAAGAGATAATATTATTTTTATTAATATTATTACTTAATATAAATAAACAATTAATTTTTATCACAACTGTAAAAAATTTTTGTAGTAATAACAATCTAATAGTTGTATATGATTAAAGTTACTCTTATATTTAATGGATTTTGCAATTAGTAAGTACATAAGCTTACTGGTTAAGGTCAGATTAGGTCAGATAGATTTGATCAGGTTCAAAGTCAAATCAGCTTTCAAACACTGATTTGTTAGTCGCTTTTGTGGTTCATAATATTTAATGAGGGTTAATTGTACCAGAAATTAATTGAAGTAGGGCGCACTTAATTAGTTAATCGATTAAGTACTTGAATAAAAATTGATAACAAATTGTAATTTAAATAAACAATTAGTTCTTCAATTAATATTAGATTCTTTATTTTCTTGTCATATTTAGAATAGTTTTATAAATACTTATTTAGCAACTTTTATAAAACTATCTTTCACATGTAAATATATTTCTATCTCTCTTTCTTTATATATATATATATATATATATAATTAAAATATCATCAAAAATCACTATTAAAATATTCGATTATACATTATATTGGTACAAATGATAGAACAATGATATGCAGACTGACAGTTTAATTACTTTGTATTTTTTTTATAGCAATTATGAAATAATAAATATAAATTTATATTTTTTTCATAACACATCGTTGCATCTTTGATTATTTCTTAGGAAACAAAAATAAATAAGAAAAACGTTATTCAAAACATTACAACTTTTGAAATACTTGTTTTCTGTTTATAAAGTTTGTAAATATACAATAATAAAAATCAACAGGAAGTAATCATTAAACCTAGAAGATTTTTTTACAGTTTAATTCTTGAGGATAATGATATTGTCATTTAATCAACAATTTGTCAATTATGTCAACAAAATAAACAGTAAAATAAATACTGATATTGAATTTTTTACTTCTGATTAGAAAACGTGTAGTTTATAGCGAAGGGAAAATTTATTCATAAAAGTAAATTTACTTTCAGTGTCAGAAACTCTTATTATGACCATCTAAACATTTCAATATTTTTTCTATCAAACAATATGTTTTTACAACAAATATTTAACTAAAAGAACGTCAACATCTTTGCCAATGAATTTTAAAATTAAAAAAGCTATTAAACATATACAATTGTGATTTTTTTATTTGTATTAATAATTAATATTTTGTTTTACTTATTTGATAGATCTGTAAGGTTAACAAGCAATTTAATAATCTTTTTTGAAGAAATACTATACTATAATTTGATTTTAGATCTTTTTTATATGCTGGTAAAATATTAATCTAATAAATATAAACCTAATTTGAATTTACATTGAGTTGCCAGTATTCTGGCCATTTATTTAATATATATATATATATATATATATATATATATATATATATATATATATATATATATATACATACATATATTCAAATTGCAGGCATCAATTTACAAATATTTTGAATATTTTTTATATATGTTAGACCAAATGATGGTTCAAGTATGTAATAAAATAAATATATATTTAATAAATTGTAGTTAAATATTTTCAATAAATTATGACATAAAAAAAATTGTTAATTATACATAAACATATACATATATATATATATATATATATATATATATATATATATATATATATATATATATACATATACACACCCATGAAGATATATAGATATATTTAGGTCTGTAAGTATATGTATGATTAATATTTATATCACCTTTAATTCATATTTGAAGATTAATAAATTTGTAATAGAAAAAGTACAGACTAAAAGTGACTTCTTTGATATCCAGTAGTCTCATCTAAACAGTAATTAATAATTTACGAATACTTAAAGAACAAGATTAATGTTCAAATATTAAGTCTCGCTAATAATTAATCAAAATATTAATTACATGAACTACTTCCAAATAAAATATTCACAAACAACACACCTTACCTTCATGACTGCAACGTTTTATGTCGATCTATTTTAGGTATGACATAAATGCCCATTAAATTAAAATATGTTGATTCATTAGTATAATTTTTTCGTACTGTTAATTTATGATAAATAAATATCTTGAAGAATGCGACAATTGTACAGATATTTAAAAAATTGTCGTACTTCAGACTGCTATGATTTATTGAAACATAAAAATGTAATTTGAATAAATTGAACGCATGACTAGCATTTCATGGTACATAATTTATAGAAAACATCAAATTAAATTCGATGCAGATATGAAATTGTCAAGTACTTTTTCAGAAGTTAACGGATACGTGTCAATGACATACGTGTTGTTTTACTGCTCAGAAATGTTGCTATCACCGTGTTTGGAGTTTAGATATGTATCAAGTTTTGTTTTTCTTACAATAGTATTAACCACCAATTACATGCCATATATATACACACACACACACACACACATATATATATATATATAGTAATAATTAGAAAAAAAACTACAGAATACACATGTTCACAATTCTTTATAAATACTACCATAAAAAGGATGATAATCACATATAAAAATAAATTTCTCTGGACTTTAACGCTTTGAGGTTGATGGCATCGCCATCTAAATGAGCATGAGCAGCAATGAAAAATGATCAGTAATTACTTTATGATTATTGAACATTTTAGATCTGAAAAAACGAGGTTAGTGAGTTGAGTGAAAATTTAATTTATAAAAGTTAATTTAGTCACTGGTTCAGAACTGATTAGAATTCTACTTTCAGATACATTTTATAAATATATTTTTCTTGATAATACCAGTTTATTTTTGTTGAAATTTTAATTTAATAGTAATTGTACTGTTATATTCATTTAAAAAAAGCAAAACACTTAAATGAAGATAAAAAAGTGGACATGAGATAACGATACCATCATCTTTAGAGGATGTGGAAAAAAGAAAAAAATATTTTTCCATACTTAAGACTAGCATAATGATGACACCATCATCTAATTATCTATAAATAACAAGCAACACTGCCAATCAACAATTACTGAACATTTTTGATCAGGATAATTATTTAATTTGTAAAAAAAATGTAATTTCATTTGTAAAAGTGAGTTCAAGAGTACCATAATAATTATTAAAAAAATGCAATATTATTTTCTTTTTAGACATCTACTCAAACATGTATTTATATACTTTTATTGTTTAATTATTTATTTCATATTTTTTCGTCCACAAAATTTTTGATTACATTTAAACTAACTATTAGTGTCTAAAAAAAAGTTATGTACGATTTGTTGGAGGACTCCTATATTCTAGTCTCTGCATTTAATTATTTTATATAATAAAATAAAAAAATATATAGATCATTTTATAAAACTCTGCAAAGATACTACAATTAATAAAAAACTGGGGATCTGAAGATGTCCCACTCAGTATGAGAATATAAAAAATAAGACATATTGTTCATATATGAATTGATTAAAAATGTTTCATTTAAAATATTTCATCTTGTTGGATTATGTTTTACAGTTACTTTACATGAGTTATACTCTTGTTTCTTAATTAAACAAAGTAAAATACAAGAATTTTAAGTAATTAAGTGTTTTTTAAAAAACATATATTTTTTTCAAATTGAACAGAAAAAGATTGGTTTATTAACATTTTCAATTTACGTAGAAAAACGATTTAATCACGCATTTAGAAATAGTTAAAGCTCTATTAACTTTATCAAAGTCTAGTGTATATATATATATATATATATATATATATATATATATACTTTACATATTTAAAACTTTAATAAAGTTGAAAAATCACCAACTAAAATATGAATACGTAAATCTGTGAACTTGTAATACATCAAGCAGTTCATAACTATAACTCAGTGTAATTTAAGTAATCTTAATGAAAAATTCTACGCTTTTAATAGACGTGACTCTTTGTTATTTTATTATATGAGGAGAAAAAGAGCGAAATTCGGTTCTCAAAACTTCTCGCAAATGATCTACGCCTTTTTTTCAAATTCCAGAGCGGCGGTCGCTGTGAAGAACTCTTTTGTTCAAGCGTCAAAACTTTGTCAATGTGAATAAAAAGAGCGCATAAAGGATGTATTCTTTTTTTAAAGACTATCATTTTTATTTACTTTTACAAACTGTCGTAATGAAGCAACGTGAATTCGTTTTTAAATAGAAATAATATTTTCATTTATTTATGGAACAGAGATTTATAGGTGAGTTGTAGTTTATTAAAATTATTTTAAATATCTAAAATAATAAAAATTCTTGTTCGAAAAATTTAAAGAATAGGTGATTATTCCATACATATATACAAACGCATACACTACATTATTGAAAGTTTATCCATAATACAAGTGTGTATGAAATAATTTTTTTTACAGAGTTATCAAACAAATACACTGAATATATATTTTTATTAAAAATTATTTTCACTTATGTAACACACAAATGTTTTCATATTCGTTTGAAAATATTGCATTAATAACCATAACGAGTTGATTTAAAATACACATACAAGTATATTAAGTGTATTGTCTCTTTATAACTGTGTTGTTGAAAATATATAAAAATAAATTTATATAAACGACATTTAACAAAATACTCTAATATGAACATACGAACAAGAATTCTCTGTAACAAATTATTTACATTTATATTTTGTATTTTTTTTAAATGTATGATTAAAACGAATCATCTAAATATATTTCTATATAATTAAAACAATTATATATAAAAAAAATGAGAGCAACAAAACGTATCAAAATAAAACAATGAAACGAAGAATAATTCTTTTTTGAATTGTTCTTTTGTATTAAATGAATACATGGTGTTTTTAAACCATAAAAATATATTATATATAGAAGGTAGATATTTCTTTTTTTAAATTTTTCTATATTAACTATTATATATTATCAATTACATATATATATATATATATATATATATATATATATATATATTGTGTGTGTGTGTATGTATATATATATATATATATATATATATATATATATACATACATAAATACATAAAAAAATTGATAATATATAATGGTTAATGTAGGAAAAATTTAAAAAAGAAATACCTACCTATTATTTATAATATATTTTTATGGTTTAAAACACTATGTTCTATTTTCAAGTCAATCCTGTTCCTATAATAAAAATTGTATATCATTCCCTTTATTTATTCGAAATCAATTTCATGTATAACATTTACTGTACTGTTTTCATTCAAACCTATATTTTTTTAAGAAACTATAATTTTCTTGTACGAATCAAGATGGCAAAAGCAAGTCAAATATTTTATATTCGTCTTAACAATTATTCTATACATTATTATTAAAGTAATAATTGCTTAAACAGAGTTTCTTTCGATAAAACTTACATTTCTTATAAATTATCTTATTATTCATTTTCAAACAAATTAATTAAATAAAATAGTTGCACTTTATTCCAATTTAATTATTATCTTCTTTGTTTTTTTTTTCCGTTAAATTACTATGTGCTCTAATATTATTATGGCACAAGGCATGGCTCTAGCGCCCGTTCCATCATTTATGACACCTTCAGCTTGTTAACTCGTTTTCATTTATATTACAAGAGAATAAGCAAGTTTTTCCCACAATAACACAACTGCTGAGAAAATCAGTTCTAAAAATTAAAAGATAATATAGAAGTACGAAAGAAAGAAGTAATTGGATTATCAGTAATATTTACAGAAATGAAAGTACGGAAAAATTCCCTAAATTTAGCTTCAAATTTTTTAACATCAAAATTTGCAAGATTACTCTTATTGAAAACCACTATCATAAATCATTTATCCATCGACATGAAAAATGTTTCCAAAAACACGGAAATAAATTAAAAATTACATACCATAATGGAAAATAGTATATAAATAGTAAATAAAGAGTATATAAAAGTATATAATTATCAATTTTTCTAATAATTAATAAATACCAGTATATAAATAATTATTTATAAAATTAAATACTTTTTTAATTAATGTTTAAATATACTTTAAAAATTTATTTTATTTTGCAAAATAAATGAGCTGTATCGTTTTTTCAAGTTGTTTATCTTGCAATACTAGGGAACTTCGCCCCATGCTCTCTGCGTTCGCCCACTTGTCAATTATAAGTCTCTACATGTAACCGAATGAAATAATAAACATATTTTTAAACCTCATTTATATCTATACAATCATTATCGCAGACAGATTGTAACGTTGCTATTTTATATATGAGAAAACATATATGGGTACCATGAAACCTCGACGTCATAAATAAATAGATCAACGTTATCGAACAATTTTTGTGAATAATTTTGATTTTATATACATATATATATATATATATATATATATATATATATATATATATTTATATATATATATATATATATATATATATATATATAGATATAGATATATAAGAAAATAACAATATTATTGCGTAATAATTGAAAAAAAAATCACAATTGTCATTTTAGGTTAAGTAACTGACTGAAACATGAATATTTTCTGTTACAACAATATACTGAATAAATCGATATTTAATTTTAATTCAAAATCTAATTTATATTTCACATTATAAAAACGATCATTTTGAATGCCGAAAAAGATTCGTTGTCAAAGAAGTCTTTCAAAATACCATTTAATTTACCTTTCAGAATAATTGTAAACAAAGATAGAAAGAATTGATGGTATTTCAAGAGAAACGTTCGGCAAATAGGAAGAGGAGGGTTGCGGTCAAGGACAGTACTGTAGAGTACATCATGGCGAGCAAGCGCAACCGACACGATAATTAGTGCAACAATTTGTTCATAGTAGTACTAGTAGGAACAGTATAATAGTTACTTTACGTGTTGGAAAGTAGTTAATAAAACTATTTAAACAGGGGACGTGTCTTTTTTCAGTGTGGAAATATGAAATTTACTGAAATATATCGTTTATTGTAGCGTAAGAACGCTATTTTTAATAAAAATAGTTTTTTCTCCTGACTAATAAGACTCAAAATAATATTGTTTCATTAATTAATAAATAATTGCATCCTGTAATAATGTTTATTATTCGAGATAAATATTAGGTAATTTTTTATCTTGTAAACTGATAAACACTTCTTAAATGTACAGCATTTACTTCAATAAATTTGTATGATTTTATGCAAAATGTTTGTGACCCAAAATCTTTTTTTATAAATTCTCCTTGCATATATACATTTCAATTAGAAAAATTTAAGAAGTATTTTTTCATAAAAAAGAAATGGTTTTTAATAAAAAAATAAACGTTGATGTTTGATAGTATATTCATCACAAACCAAATATAACGAAAGAAGAATTCTTTTTTTTTATTAGCTTACTTATTTAAAACAATCGACGCGCAAAATTAAAGATTTGAAGACAGTTTTGTATACATAGTATTATTTATTTTTTTCATCAAGATTATTTCTTATTCTCTTTTTTTATCTTATGTGCACGTGTAGGTATATATATATATATATATATATATATATATATATATATATATATATGTATGTATGTATAGAATTTTTTTCGCACTTTATGTTCCTGTACTTCAAATAAATTCCAAGGAAAAGTCGTATTTATTTTAATTAAAATATTTGTTTATTTCTGGAAACTACTTTTTCTCCGAGATTACAAATGAAATTGAAATAATTACGAACATGGCTTTGCATTGATATTCTCCCCTGATATGCGGTGTAGAGGGTCTTGCCGCATGATTTTAATTAGTGATTACATGAGTGGTAGTGGTGGACTACTTGTTCACCGTGTTCACCACCGTCGTCACTTGCCCACCCTAACTTACTGCCTTTGTGGATTCAAATGAGTCGAGATTCTTTTAGATGTTGATATCGTTTACAAGAATCTTACAAGAATCATTATACTTGGGTAACAGTTGACATGTATTTTGAAAATTAAAACTTAAAAAATTGTGTTTTGGCCACAATTGTTGTGTCGGATGCACACAATAGAGATGAATTTATATATACGTTTTTTTCTGAGCTTTTATGAAAGCACTGGTACCGTCTATGTTCATTATAACAAAAAGTGTATTCAATTTACTTTTAAATAAAATTGAATGAAAAAGCGGTAGTTACTTCAACCAAGATTTATATCATAAAAACTCTTTATTAAAAAAGGTATTATATACAATATTACATGTATATATATATATATATATATATATATATATATATATATATATATATATATATATATATATATATATATAGTATTGTAATATTTTTTAATTAACTTTTGTTCTTCATATTCATCTTATTACATCTTAACGTAAGCTATTATTAAAATAATTATATATTATTTCTTTAATATGCTTACTTTATTTTTATAACTTTTTTACTACTGAAGTGCATAGTCACTCATTCGTGAAGTTCTTACTAAATTAATTTCAATCAATATAATAAAATTATGAAGACAAAATTATAGAAAAACTAATTTATTATTACATATTTTTTAGTAAAATAATTATAAGTGCAAGAAAATAAATTAAATAATTTTTCATTAAATAAATATTGTACAGTAATTTAATCAGTTATTAAATAATATATTTATGCTAAATCAGTAGTTAAAAAATAAATTTATATTAATTTGATAAAAATTGTATTTTGATTAAAAAAAAAATACTTTCCTTTTATAATTTTTTGAATGGAGTTAATTTAGACACGTTAATTAATTACTTCTGATTTTTATTTGAAAATTCTGTTAGATTTTGAAAGTATTACATACATATTTCAGATAATCATTTATGTATTTTAAGATAGTTACATCTCTAAACCATTGGATGATATGTTGCTCCTTTACTGACACTAACTTCATATTCTGTTTAATAATATTATCACAAAAGCAACAGCTAAAATTACAATTACATACTTATCTCAAATCTATTAAGAGAAAACTTGATACCGAGAACACCAATCTCAGATCTCATAAATACGTTCAATGTCTTTACAAATCTCGAAATTATCACAACAAAAGTTTTCCATATGTTCGGTAGAGCACAAAAACAATATTTATAAAAACATCTTCATGTGAGTTTGTAATATATCACTTTCGTCTAATACAATGTTGTAATTTATGACTTCCTTGCTAGATCCCAAAACGAGACACTTGTCTTATTCGACATTAAAAGAACTTATAATACTTTTAAGAAAACATGTGTGGAACTTCATACAAGTTTTGTTAATTTTATTTATGACTTGTTTCTTTTCCTTTCATGTTCTTAAGGAACATATTCAATTGTGTTATTGTTTAATTAGTAGATATATTTTCTTTAAGAAAAACAAGAGTAGAATTTATTGCATACCTGTTGTGTTAACATAAAAACAAAACTAAACCTACGTAAAATTCTGTGTTATATTTTAACATTTGTTATTTAGAAAAATAAGTACGAGGGTGGTTTGATAAGTTTGGTAAATTTCTACGATATGGCGCCACCATTCGTTTAGTAACGTCACGGCTATCACTTTTCAAACTAACATAGGCGAAATTTCAGTCAGAAGCGACGCGTTTTCATGTTCTACAGATGTTTGAAGCGGTATTGTAGCAGTTGCCGCAAAAATGGAAAAAAACGAGTAAGTCTTTTTACATCAATTCGTCGCTGTGGATGAAATATGGATCCACCACTACACACCTGATTCAGCAATCAAAATAGTGAACGACGACTAGTGAAAATGAGCCGAAGAAGGTGAAGACCGTTTTGTCGGCTGGGAAGATAATGGCCACTGTTTTTTTGGGATTACCAAGGAATCATCCTGATCAACTACATAACGAAGGGAGAAACGATAACAGAAGCCTATTATGCAACATTATTGAACCATTTGAAAGAAAAGCTGAAACAAAAAGGGACAAGATTGGTGCACAAAAAAGTATTCTTTCATCAGACAACGCGCCGTCCCACGAATCGACCGTCTTAATGGTAAAATTGCACAATTTAGGCTTCAAGTTGATTCCTCTTCCACCCTATTCTTCAGATTTGGCCCCATACGACTTCTCCCTCTTTCCAACCTTTAAAATTTGGCTCGGTGGGAAGAAATTCTCATCGAATGAGGATGTCATCACCGCCGTCAATGCATATTTTGCAGACTCGTTGGATCAAGTGTATAGCCTTTAATGGAGACTATGTTGAGAAATATAATCGATTTTTCAAAAAAAGCGGTGTTTAACTTGCTTTTTTACCATACTTACTAACGACTCTCCTATACATAAAATGTTTTGTTTTATAATTATTGCAATATACACATAATTCCTGAAATTCTATTTTGAACACTACTCTTGTTTGTAATGATATTTTATTTATAACCTCTGTTCACTTTCGTATCTATTCTATTGAATTTTTTTTTTAAAAAATAAGCATTTCAATCTTGCATTCAACACCTTTATATTGCACATAAATACAGAACCTAACTTTATATACTTTTATATATTTTTTTAGAAATTAGAAAATACTTTTTTAAAATTATAACTTCAGCAATAGATAAGAAATATTAATATGCATGTGTACACACACACACACACACACACATATATATATATATATATATATATATATATATATATATAATTAAGAAATTTCATCGTGAAAATAGAAAAGAAATGATGTTTCAATTCTATGATTATCAAGACGATTACAGTTACATAAATACCACAGCTTGGATTTACATAAATACCATGTACATACATACGTACATACATGCCAAGTACTCAGCATATGTGAACAAAATACTGCCAGTGCGTCCACTACATTTTTCTTCTTCAAACAGCAATATTGTACAAATCGTGTTTGATATATCGGTTAAATGATTGGTTATGCTCCTATCAAATCGACTTCGGGCGTTTCCATTGAATATGGAGTGATTTCGCATCACAAAACAGTTGCAAATGTAGATACTCAATCACTGTCAAATTTGTGAAGTCGTTTCGCTCTGACTGACACGTCGCTGGCCAACGAGTTTGCGGATGTGGGATAGGCGGTAGGTAATCGAGACGTGCCCCGTACACGTCCGTTTTTTTCAATAAGACTTGCATGAGTCGACTGCATTCAGTCAATCGCACATCGAAACAATTATGTGTAAACGAAGTTTATTACTTATTTACTTTAGTATTAGATAAAACGAAATTAAATTTCGTATAAACGATTTTAACGCTTCAAATTGGTACATTTGGATGATTTATGAAATAAATGTATTCTATGTTAAGTTTATAAAAAATTACAAATGTATTTAAAATGAACATACTGATATATAATCATAAATAATAATGTATGTTAATTAATTAACTGTAAATTTCATTGAACGCTCCAATAACTGTTGTCAATTGATGATTTACAATTATCAATTAACATAAATTATCAAATATATGTATTCTATATATAAAACGATAAGTAAGCTAGTTAATGAATTTAAACCGGATTTGAAATATAATATTAAATAAAAATATCGTGTAAACAAGACCATGAAAAAATAAAGCTCGTAGATAAAAAAACGTTAACTAATTGTGAATGAATATATATTATTTTTCATACAATTATTAATGATTTTCGAAAAGCCTTTATTATATAAAATCAATGTATTTATGGGTATTTATAAATGCCCATATAATTAATCAAATCTATTAAAAAGTTTAATATTAGTATAGAAAGCAATAATATTTAGAAAAAATCGTAATCGAATCAGATCTTGCTTTAAATCGGTCAACTTATTCTAATCTAAATCTATGAAAAACATTGTTTTTCAATAAGAAAAAAATGTTTTTAATAGTTACTTAGCTTAAAAAATCTTCAAACATGATGTAAACGAAAAAGAAAACTCTGTAGAAAAAATCAGTTATTGTTATCTTCAGTTTGATTTAAAAAATGAAAATCCATTTATACAACGATATTTATTTAAGAATCGCATTATATGAAAAATACTTTTTCTATAACAAGTCTGAATAAAATGAATGGTAAGTTTAAGTAAATAAGTTCAAAGAATAACTTTGAAATTCTTTTGTAGAAAAAATCATCAAACGTTCATCTCATAAAGTATCCCTCTTATAGGTCAACAAGTTATTGAATTTAAAATGTTCTTATATTTTTATACACACCACAAACCACACACAGAGTTTGTAACGAAGTTTCTCATTTAAACGGAAGGATTACTCGGTTACAAATGTTCCTGTTTCTCTTTGTACATGGAGCAGTGAACGATTATTGATTATTGAAACGTATTTAATATAACAGAATTATTCTTAAGTAATTATAATAAAATGATTTTTTTTACAAAATCTAATTGTTTAATGTTTTATAAAGTTTTAATGCAGAATAAATCAATAATATTTACAAGAAAATTTATGAATGTAAAAAAAGTTTTTTTTATGGAATTTATTTGATAAATCATATCGACTTAAAGATAAACTTAATCTCTCTCTCTGTATATACATATTCTTTTTGTGTATATAACATTCAGACGAAAATGCTACACTAAGTGAAAAATGAATAGTGAACTTTTGACTCGTGTTTAAATATGTAACACAGAACTGAACGATTGTGACATGTCCCGTCCCCATTTTCAGGATGAGCCCATTCGCACCTTACATTCTCATATATTTGCCAATAACATAGACTGCGTCAGAACAACAAACCGGCAGGTAAGCGACGTACGGATGCGTTCATTTTTGCGGCCGGTATTGGTATAACCAATCCCTCTACTCAATTCGAAACCGTCAGCCCGGTGACCGTATGACAGGATGATGTCTGGCTAGGTGATACAGAATACAGTATGGGTGAAAATAAATTTTCTTTCAATTCTGAAGTATGCCGAGAGGTGTGTGGTGTCGTCTGCTATACACGGACCTTTCCGTTAGCCAACGTTTTTCAATTCCGTTGTATTGTATTGGAAAATAGGATCCCATGCAAACATGCCATGCACAAACAACTTTCACGGGTTTCATCCGCGAATGAAACTGGCTACCGTCGTACACGATAGTAAAGGTTTGGCGAATTTGTATCGCTTATCAATTTTTTACGCATTTTCGGAGCCAAACGAAGCTGAAATGTCTGTATAGAAAAACGTTTCAGTAAAAAAGGAAACGCGTTCTGTATATTTTATGCATGCGTATGTGGTTGTTTAACAAAGCATTGACTGGTTTACCGAATCTACACGTATAATATGTAACGTGGGGCAGAAATGTGGTTCGTGCAAATGATTTTTTTCCCATTTTGAAAAATACTTGCGGTACGGAACATTTTTGCACATTTCACCAATCTCAGAAATTTAGAGAATAAATGTACATAATATAATATATACACATATTTCCACACACACACATATATATATATATAGAGAGAGAGAGAGAGAAATATGATAATAAATATCATCATAACTTACCTACTTACTTTTTATTGTTGATAAGAAATATAGGAATAGAAAAAACAGTTTACGCATTTTATACTTAAATTCCTTATGATTTACCAATAAATCAAATTATAATATACTGTTTACTTAATTACGCATGTCGTTCATAGCAGTATCTGAGTTAAATTACAAATGACTGGCCTAACCATCACAAAGTAAGTATCGAGATATTAGCTATAAGGTTGATGCAAAAATAATTACGGTTTTTATCATTTTAAGTTTGGCACCGATTACAGTCACTGTAGTCATAGATTGTTATAGTCATGTGATACATCACTGTAAACAATGAAATTAGCACTACTGATTTTCAGCTTATATTTAAAGTTTCGATTCTTTACTATTGTTGGATATATCTTCTTAAATTAGTCATGGAAAAAAGAAAATTCATGCGATTTTGTTGTATGAGTACAAATTGGGACGTAAAGCAACAGAAACTGATCGAGATATCAAATTTTTTTGGCGAAGAGTCAATTAGTGAACATACAGCTCAACACTGGTTCCAAAAATTTCGTGATAGAAATAAAAGCTTTAATTATGAGGGTCGTGGACGTCTTTCAGCTATAGATAATAATGGTTTAAGAACCATTATTGAAGCGGACCCGCGTAAAACAACTCGAGAGGTGGCAGAACAACTCGATGTTGATCATTCAACAGTTGTTCGACACTTGAGCCTAATTGGAAAAATAAAAAAGCTAGATAAATGGGTCCCGTATGAACTAAACGAACATCAAGCAATTTGGCGATACGAGGTCTGCTCTGCGCTTTTTTTGTGTAACAAAAATGATTACTTTCTTGATTGTATTGTCACATGTGATGAAACGTGGATTCTCTACAACAATCGGAAAAGTTTATCACAGTGGCTAGACGGAGGAGAAGTACCAAAACCATCTCCTAAACTGAAGTATCATGAAAAAAGAGTATGGTCACTGTTTTGGGTCGGTAAGTGGTATCATTCACTAAAACTTCTTAAATCCTGGCGAAACAATAACAGCAGAAAAATATTACCAGGAAATTGAAAAAATGAATGAGAAGTTGCATCGTTTAAGGCACATTAGTCAATCGAAGAGGACAAATTCTTGTTGAAATATATATATATATATATATGTGTGTGTATGTGTGTGTGTGCGTGTGAATGTGAATGTGTGTGTGCTTTTGTGTGTGATGATTTAATTTTATTCACAAAAAGTGAGAAGAAGTGGCAGAGCAAAAGCTTTTTTTCATAAAAGATAAATTTCCATACAAGTGTATACAATTTAACGTGCACGTATGGAATGAATATTATTAGAATATTTAACAACGATGACGAAAAGCATTTTTTTACATATATAAATAAATGTATGAAATATCAAGGTATACAAATCGATCGATCAAAGTAAAGAGTGTTAGTTGCAAATTCAATGGAAATAAAGGTAAATAATCGAGTGATTTTAAATACATTTATTTAATGTATCAAGAATTATTTTACGTACTTTTTTTAAAAAAATATATATTTTTCGTTTATTCTTTCAGTTATATAGAGAATAATTTAAATCAAAAAGTTATTACTACATGTTAAATATAAACATTAACTGTTTGAACAATTAAAAAAATATTCATTTTAGTATTATTAAAAATTACCAATAATCACATATATCTCGTATATATATATATATATATATATATATATATATATATATATATATATATATATAGATAGATAGATATATAGAGAGAGAAAGAGAGACAGATTAAGATGTCGAGGATCATTTTAAAAGCGAGGTATTACGACCATACACTTTGAATGGGACATTTAATTAGGTTAATTACCTAACACTTTCTTTTTCATATGCACCGAAACATTCACAGACATATTTATATTTTCATATAACTACATATACATACACACACATTATATACATATATATATATATATATATATATATATATATACATATATATGTAGTGTGCCGGCACATATGGTTGACTGTAGACTATAACGTACTTATTTATTTATGTATGTACTTAACGTATACTTCAAATGATTTGAGGATATGATCGTAATAATTCTGCTGACCAAACATGGCCATGGTGTACTACTCTGCGGTAATAGAAACGTTGGACGCTCAAATAAAACATATAACCTGGAGCTAACAACGCAGCAATACTGCTAATTGGTTAGTGCCTACCGGCTCCTACGGGAGATCTTTCATTTTGTTTTATTCCCGTAAGGGAAAATACTACTGTAATAAGAAGAATAATAGGAATTGTACAGTCGCTGAACTCAAACAAAAGTTTTAGAAGGTTTCTCACGTCCTGTGAAAATAATACATAATTTTTAAACTATGTAACAGTAATGTTAATTAGATAATGTAGAGTCTTCAATTCGTTGAAAAATGATTTAATTATTTATATAAACTTTATGAGAAGATAAATCAAAATTCAAATACATAATAATGGTGTAGTACAGAATATGTATAGTAATTATTATTTTTTAAAGTCTGTTTTACTAATTTTAAATGAAATTTCACATAACTATGTAAATCTCTATATAAATTAAAATATAATGTAATAAACATCATTTTAATATTTACAAATTTCAATTAGATTATAATTACAAAATAAATTTATAAAGTATATTTGTAATTTTACTCACAGTAAATTTATTTTAAAAACACTAGACATATTAAAGTTTGTTAACAACATTGAAATATTTTTTACAAAGACACATCGTGATATACTAAAATATGTAGCTTTATTCAACAAAAGAGGCCACTCATATAATTTAATACAATGCCAACTTATTTATCTGAAAAAATCAATGTTAAATAGCATATAAGTAAACTAGTTGCATTTATTTCATTAATATATAATGAAATTAAATTTTTGTATTCGAAATTTGCGGTTTTCGACCTTCTCACCATTAATTTTTTTATATAAAATTTTATAGTACATCTTCAGCACAAAATAATGTATACACAGATCTTAAATATATGCAATATGGATTAAAATTAATATTAACGTTGTTAATTTAAACTTGAGATGATAATCTTCAAAGTATTAAGCGGATAAGAGAGACTTATTATTAGATGATTCAAGTGGATACTTGTAGATTAAATTACATAAAACTCATATAGTTACATTTTAGCTAATTAACGAATTTCTTAAAGTTATCAAGACTAAACTTCGCCCAATTACTATTTCAAAATGTAAGAGTTTAAAGGTAAACTGTATTATGAGTAAATGACTGTATTACAAGTTGAGTTTAAGTCCTACTTTATGTTATATATTATCAAAATTATTACGTACAACCTACAATAACTTCAGACTTTTACCTTGTTAAAATATTTAAATATATTATTATTATTATATAACGGTTATAAAATATATAAATTATTTAATGGCCTAAATTATATAACAGTTTATACCTTCAAATAAGTTTTTTTAAAAAAACATTATTACATCTTCAAGTAATATGTGTAATAATTCATCAAAAAAATTTACAACCAATTTAAATGTCATTAATACAGAAAAAGACGGCCCTAACCTATAGTACATATTAATAACTAAATATGAACTTATTACGATTAAAATTTATTTAACTCAATAACGCTTTCAGTACTTAACCATTATGGTTACAAATTTGTACATCATACAAATTACTAAAAGTTAATCTTTTAACCTTTATTTCTAAACATTAATCTTACTTATTTTACAACTATGACTCATTGTATCTTTTGGTAGGCAAGTCCTTAAACTCAAGAGCTATGTTTGTTAAAATATCAGAATTATAAAAAAAACACATTTTTGAAAAAAAAATGACGAGAAATAAAATGTTAATACTTGTAGATAGTTTCAATAAAAAAATAATAGAAATATTTTTATGATTAACTACAAATCAGGATCGAAAAGATTAGAGAAAAAAGGAATATCTAAAAAATACAAAGATAGATTTTAATTTATGATATTGAATAACTGTTCAATTTGATAAACAATTATTTTAAATAGAAAAGGAATGTATAAAATGTAAATATAACATTTAAGAATCGTTTAGAAAAAAAAAAACATTTAGGAATATTACTTTATTCTGAAGTCTCAAATTTTAAAATTTACAATGAAAAAGTGATAATACTGGTAATATTTTATATACATGTTTGTAATATTTTATTATTTAACATAAACTAGAAGTACTTTCTGCAAATCTATAATTATCTAAAATCGATATTTCAATAATACAGTTTAATTCAGATTATCTCCTCTTATTACTACTTTATAATATTAAATAACGAATGAATTGATGCATTTAGTAAATAAAATGTAGATCTATTATAGAGTAAACAATAGTATTGTTGATAAAGCAACAGTTATTGATATGTTTTCATTTACTAAAATTAAGACATATCTGAATGTTTTACAATTTATTTAATGCAGTGATTCTGGAGGCAATTTGATTTGGACCCACTACACTGAATAAAATCTATTGATTTATAATTTAGATATTTTGCAATTTTTAAATAAATGAAAACATATCAATTACGGTTACACTATATTACTACTACTGCTAATCTTAGTTTTTGATTTCAATTACAAAACATAAAAACCTATTTTAAAAACAAAATATAGTACCTTGATATATTAATAAACTCATTAAAAATATTTCTTTCCGTTATCAACCTTATATTAAACCTTAAATCATCATTAATTTTTATTATGTTTTAGTTCTATTTTTACAATCGGTAACTCTCGTTACCTGTTCTTGTATTGAATAGTCTGACTCATGTCTAAAAAATTTACAACTGATTTATCTTAGTATTTATTTTATACAAAATTAATATCAGATACAACTAATAGACACATTGATTCAAGTTTAGAATCGTGACCTAGACTCCAAGAATATAATAAAAACTGTACAAACAGAATGCCAAAAACGAGTTCATTGTTATTGCAACTAAAGATGGTCATACTAAAGATTGACAATTCAACACTGATTTTTCTAACTATAATTTTTATATTCAATAGCGTTTCTTTGCAAAACACCATGATTTTTTTGTAACAAATCTTTTAAAACAAAAAAATCAATCATTGATCAAAATATATAATTTTCATATCAATATATACAAGGCCAGAATTTGTGTTACTTATTCCAGATCTATTATTACAGAATGGTATAGTAATCTTTCTATATTTAAATGTATTTAAACTCAAATATTTTTCTCAAAAAAAAGTTTAAAAATTAAGAATTTTAAAAAATTAATTATTTTTGTAACTATGTTTTTTTATTGTTTAATAAAAGTACTTAAGTATGATTTAATAAAAATTGTTATATAAAAAATATGTTAGTATTAAAGTAAAAAAAGTTATATTCCTATTATATTGTATAAAGCGACAGAAAAAAAAATTAAAAAAGACTACAATAAACAAACACATTTTGCAAAATATATTTTTTACGTTAGTAAATTCCATATATACATTAGTTGGAATAGGTAGAATATAACGACTTCTTTATTATGTGGGAACAAAGGGACAACGCAACATCGAGAACATACACATTCAATCAGTATAATGTAGCACTTAACAATACAAAAATAAAACGTACATTGTATTGATTTATATGGAACTCGAAAATGAATAAGGAAGTGAGATTGTACACAGCAATTTTTTGAGGTTTGTTTTTTTATTGACTTTTTATATTACGGAGTTTTACCCTTATACATATCTATAAATACATATTCAAACAAATACGCACGGACAGTTAGTAATTCAAAATATCATAATTTTTAATAAGATATTCTAAGTTAGGAAATTATGACATTCATTCATTCACGTTGGTTGGTTATTGGGGTTTTAGGGCGCTTCGACAGTTGAGGATATTAGCGCCCGAGGAGGTTTCATTCACGTGAAATCTCCACATTTTTTTTATAAAATTTCCTTTGTACAAATAACCTACTGACTTTAAAACCTGGTACCTAATGACATTGTTCTAAAAACGTTGTTTATTACTAAATTATGTGTTTGTATATATATATACATATATATATATATATATATATATATATATATATATATATACATATGCACGCGTGTATTATATAGAAAAAATATATCGGTCAAACGGTAAGAATATTTAAAGAAGATATAAATAGATAAATAGATTTAATAAACTAAATTAAATTTATTTACAATTATTCAATAATATCTTAGAAACGAGTCAACATTAAAGATATAAAATATTATAAAGATATATAAATAAAACATAGAAAATAATAAAAATTCAAAATAAAAGTACAAAAGTAAATTTTCTAAGAAACTAGAAATATCTAAATAACATATTAAACGACAAACATATACGAGTACTGACGCGTTATTTTATACTTTAAAATCATAAGCAATGCACCAATCAAAACGTAGAAAAATATAGAGAAAAAATAATTAAATCAGTTATTAAAATTTGCTTCAAGATGACACACATGTCCAAACTAGTAGTGGAAGATAGAAATTTAAGCGGTACTAAAAAAGGAAGATCAGCATTAAAATGAAAATTTAATTGAATTTATTACAAATTATTACACTCGTTTATATCTAGAATATTTTATATATAGAGAAAAAAATCTGACATGAAAATGTATTTAAATAATTTCCAATTGTATGATTAATAATCTGCCATTAGATCTTCAAATATTAAAAAAATATAAAGATACTTAAAGAAAAGCCTGCCTAAGTACAACATGCTTTCTAAACAAATACCTATATATATATATATATATATATATATATATATATATATATATATATATATATATATATATATATATATATATTGTTTATATAGCTTAATGAGGTTATTGAAGTAATTCTATATACCCAGCAAAATAAATAGTAAAATGTAAGCTTGTATGTCTTTTACGAAACATTTCACTATATTTTGTTGAATATATTATAAACACTATTCAAATTCTTTTTCATTTTTAAGATATTTAAATCAAACCGCTTTTAAAAACGATTTACAAATTCTTTTATAAGAAGATTGTAAAGAACTGAAAGAAGATTTACGATAACATTGTCAACTTACTCGCTTATTTTTATAAAAAAAAAACGTAAAAATATCCGTTCTTAACTTTTATTATTTTTAAATATTTTTCCTATTTGTAAAAATATGTAGATATACGTTATTTTCACAATAAAATACAAAAAGAAATAATAGTTTTCTTTGGCACGGTTCAAAACGGCGATTTCATTCATTTTTTCTTAAAATTATAGTGTACGTACATATATATATATATATATATATATATATATATATATATATATATATATATATATATATGTATATATATACATATATATATATATATACATATATATATATATATATATATATATATATACATATATATATATATATATATATATATATATATATATATATATATATATATATATATATGTATATATATAGTCATTTTTTTTCTGTGGAAAAACAATGTGTGTATTAATCTTAATTTTAATCCCAACATCAATCAAAGTATATAATAATGTTGTATAGAGTTTATTCTTTATCAAAAGAATGAGAGCATAAACAATATGTTTTAATAAAGGCTGTATGGCGTTATAAAAAAGGTTGCATGTAAACATTTTTCTCGGTTGTCGACCTCTTTTTCCGTGAAACTCTATTTACAGGCTCGTGAAACGAACACGGAGTATCTAAATGTTACCGTACAACAGTTTCATAGTTCGATTGACAAGCGGATAGACAACCGGCTGCGCAAGATCTCTAGTGAGAGACTGTCACTCTGCAACTAGAGAGAAAACCAGCATCGTAAGAGCACATCAATCATTCACGAGGGCGCCGGTTGACGGACGTTGTCACACGACATGGCAATGTGCTCTCCCCATACGCCCCCGATGATGTGCCCTCTTTTTGCGGTTTATAAGATTTATTTTATTAACTGCTCGCGGGCGAAACAAAGCCACGCATTCGCA
The DNA here is from genome assembly GCA_034766995.1 of Acanthacorydalis orientalis. Taxonomy (NCBI): domain Eukaryota; kingdom Metazoa; phylum Arthropoda; class Insecta; order Megaloptera; family Corydalidae; genus Acanthacorydalis; species Acanthacorydalis orientalis. Next base: position 43,458,044 of record CM068316.1, read on the forward strand.
GCTAACACGCCCGACACCATGTTTCCTAAACAAAAGACACACTCGCAAATTAACAAACGACGATGATTAATTTTAGTGCACGTACGCATTGTGTGTAACATATACACACATAACACCATATCCCGTCAAACGGAAAGCAAGCGGATCTCTTTATCTTTTTTGTTACGGAACAAAAAGTAAAAAAAAAAAATTGAAACGATTAAAAAAGCACATAAATCACAAAACGAGAGTTGACAAACATTAATAAATACAGAATGTGTAACATTATTACATATATTAATTTTAACATGAGCGGAATTCACATTTATAAATATATGTATACAGAACATCGCTGCGGATCCCGCGAATAGACGGGCAAGAGTGGCGTTCACATTAATATATGTGCACGTTTCGTGACCAAATGTTTACTGATATTCTTTTATTTGAATTAGAAACACATTCTATAAAACTTACAACAAAACGATTTAATTACTATAATATTTATTATCATTACAAATCTCTCTTTCTCTCCCCCCCCCCCCTCTCTCTATATATATATCAATCTTTTTAACCGAATAACTCAAAAATAAGTTTTCTATAACATCTGAATTCAAATTAGAGTTCAAGTATGAATGAAAAGGTTTATAAAAATATGTAAGATTACTCTTTTTTTCACTTTAATGCTACATGTAAAATTTCAAATAAATTTATATTGTTTAAGAAAACTTACAATTTAATTTTTCAATATTTTTACACATGCTTCTACGAGAAAATATCACATTGTCGAATAATATAGCAGTAAAAAATAATAAAAAAACACTAATATTTATTTCAATTTTCATATGTTCTTTATAAATAGAGCAACAGTTTTATAAAATGTTGTTTTCCACCTTACACGTTAGAGTAGTTTTTAAAAAATAAATATAATTGATTAAAATTTAGCTTATTTGATCGTTTGTAAGTTACTACGGTAAAGTGTTACATATTTTCATACTTGAACAAAACTGTACAGATTTCTATAATATTTACAACTCATTCTTTCTTTCACTTACTACTTTTTGGACTATTTTAAAACTAATTTTTCCTATGGTGTGAAATCCTATTAAAATTATAAATCATCACTACTACATACATAAAAATGATTGGTAAAATATGAAAAATATTATACAGAAAAACTTATTTTCTGTTACGAAAGCAAGATGAGAAATATATAAAAAAATCTGTAAGAGATTAGGACAATTTAGGAATAAAAACCAAAATTCAGAATAAAATACAGAATTTAAGAAAAATAATGGTTAAAGACGTAAAAGATGTGGTAATTACAATGAAGTTATATTTAAAAAATAAGAAAAAACTAAAAAAGTAAGAAAGTACTGATTTACAAACTTAATAAAATTAAATATATTAGATCAACATTTAAATATATTGCAAATAAATCGAAATAGGGATATAACACATTAGCGTACAATATTTTATTAATAAATAAATACAGGTACAAAATGAACCATAATTGCTTTTTATTATAGTTGACACTTTCAATACTCAAAAAAATATGCTACTGTAACAGGTATTCACATTTTTTTTATTAAAAACTTACATGTTGTAACATGTAAGTTTTTTAATTTATTAACTTGTATCGATAAATAATATCTTTTAAATATTAAAATGTTTAAGTTGATATAAGGCCATTATTGCAGTCGAATGTACTCTTATAAATAATATTTATAAATGTAACAGAATAGATCATCGTAAAAAACCATAAATTCTAAATTAAATTTCTGAAAGAAGACTAATTTATCCACTTACAATCCATTTTATTATTTATAACTTGTAGATATTCATCAAGAAGGTTACTTCTATTAAAGATTGTATACACTTAATACATTTTTAAAATATATTTATCATAAAATTGACAGTATTGAACTTTTAATTAAATTTAATTTGATATATTTTGAAATAGTCCAATATTAGTCATATTATGTAAAAAATCTTATACACAAGATATTTTGTATAAATTAAAAAATATTTATTTTAATATTTTTAATAATAATAATTTTAAAAATAATATCAAAAACTGTGATTTTTTTATTAAAAATCGAATTCTATTCTGACCTAATTTATATAAAACTTTTTGTGTTGCAGAAGACATTCCATTTTTTAAAACATACTAAATATTCCACAGATATGTGAAAAAATGTATTAAAAAAGTTAGAATAATGAATTGCTAGGAAATGTGTAAAAAATTAAAATAAAAATAGTAAAGGATTTTCAAAATAATGAATTGGTGAAAATATACCTATACAATTAGTATTCATTAAAATTTCAGAATAAAAGCAACACAGATTGTGAAAATCATCAAATATTTATAATTACGCATACATGAAATACCTCTTTACCAATTTTAAAGATTAAAATTAAATCGTACAGATTATTTAAATATTTCAAAGTATATATATATATTTTCACACACACACATATAGGTATGCATATGCAAATCTGAAACATATTTCAATATTGATTTTTGTGATTTTCGCACTTTTCTGGCTGAATGCCATGGTAATAAATAATATATGAAAAATGGTATATTTATTATATTTTTAGATACGCATAAAACATTTTTATTGCTAACATATAAAACAAGTATAAAAGAAAACCGGACTTAAAATGTACCAATAATGTGTTAAACTAACATTATTATTTGTAGTTCTTGTTATGATCGTTTATGTTCAATAATGAAATTATTTTAAATAAGAAATATTAAAAAATAAAACTTTATAGACACATAACGTTTAGAAAATGTTAGGCGTGTTTTTTATTTGATCTTAATCTTTGTATTATTCTCCATACAGTAAAATTGCGAGAAAGTAATGCTCATG
>CM068316.1:43465898-43558398 GCA_034766995.1 Acanthacorydalis orientalis
AAAAATTAGTTCTCTCTTCGTACAATGTTCTCACTTCTATTCTTAGTTTTTAAATTTTTTTTAATTGCCACATACAAAAATACTGAATATAAATATAAAAATTATAAATACACTAAGTAATATTTTTGTATCGTCCCTTATCGGTACTGGCTGGTTTCAGTCGGTTATGTCTGAATTACAATTTAATACATTAAATAAATCATCTGTTTGTTTAATTTCATATATTCTATGACTGAAGTACTTAAAAGACATTTTTAAAAACTAAAGCAATAATTAAAAAAAAGTAATTTTCGCTATAAAAAAATTATAAAATAGTTTTTCTGCATTAATTTTTGTCTAAAATACTCAATGAATAAAAGAAAATATTATAGAGAAACGATAATATAGTGATATAAAAACATAATCAAATTGTTAATAGAAAGACATCACACTTATTTGTACTTCGCATTAAAAAAATAAATTAAAATACACAACAGATATGATTTTTAAGAATAATAAAATTAAATTTTACAAATGAAAAACATTGCAAAATAATTAAAAAACACACAATATAAATAACTAGAGAGGATTAATTTAATATTTTAGAATAAATGTTATTCATCAATTAGACTGACATCTATACAAGTCTCGTAATAAATTACATAATGCAATACATTTAATATATATATATATATATATATATATATATATATATATATATATATATATATATATATATATATATATATATGTAATTATGCAAAAACAATTCTTCATTTTCCGCCATATTTATCAGCAGTAATTTTCTGCTATTCAATGTCAACTGAACTAACTGCTAATTAATTAGTAGATGATTATCAGCTGCTGGTTACCAGCATAAATTTCAACTGTGTTTGTAAAATAAGTCTGAACTGACATATACATATGAATAGTTTATTTTTTAGTCGATTTATAAAATTTGAATGCCTTAAAACTGATATTATAGTCTTATCGGGGAGATTTAAATAAATCATTACATTTCTAATATAAATGTGTGTGTAATATTGGATATATTGAACAAATACCGTGGCTGTTTTTAAAGGTAAACATTGAAATTGTTATACAAGTTCAATGAATCTGAATAATTCTCTAATCTTGTATACAACTTTTCGCACAAACTTTCTAAATAATTGCACGAAAAACACGATTCGAACAGTGCGATTGCACTAGTTCGTTTCATATTTCGCTAGTCGGTCTATGGCCACCGGAGAGAACATTGTACGGAATTTACAAATTACGCTACAAAATCACATTTGTGTTTAACGACTCGGAAGCTTTACGAATATTTTGCAACTATTTCGTCGCAACGCAAACAGCCGTTTAGTCCGGTCTGCGTCTACAATGGAGACATTACACAGCGGCTAAGCGTAATTGCCACGCGGACTGGCCTTTACGGTACACACAGGGCTCCAAAACAGCCGCTAGTGCACGGAATGTCGGTGGTGTTAGTTGTGGCCGCTATGACAAATGCGTGAGGGTCCGTGAGACTTCATCGTTCTGTGTTGGTTGGTCGGGTTGCGACCGATGTTGTCCACCCGCAACATATACTTTCATCCATTTTTGTTATCCTCCTTTCATCATCATGTGAGTTCTCTGTGTTCATGTATGAAGTATGTATAAAAGCGTGTAGATATTTTTAACGACTTTTACAGGGTGACATACATACATGTTTATATATATATATATATATACACAGTATAACCTCAGTTATCCGTAATCCGATCAACCGTTCACTCGGGGAAACCCCGTTCGTGTGGAAATGGAGGATGAAATTTATTCTGCAGCAGAAAATTCGAAAATAACATCTTTGACTCTCCAAAGATTTTGGAGGACGTTATTTCCAAATATTGTTGCACCTGAAAACGATGGTATTGGGAATATAGACTCTGATCAAGTAACTCCAGAGTCATTAATAGAAATTGTGCAAAATTTAGCGATTTTGAAGAGGAAGATGGAGATGATCTTGAAGAATGCCTGAAAATAGATGAGAAAGACCCAGGATACGCGGTCAAAGAAAACTCAGCTATATTATCAGAAACTTTACGAAATATCACCACTAACGATGACAGCGATGAGGAGTCTGTTATCGAAGTTTCAACGTCAACAAAAGTATCTTTTGCAGATGCTAATAATGTTTCCTGTTCAGAAACATTATAAGAGTACCTTGAGCAACAAAAATACATTAATTATAGTAAAATACTTAAAAAAATAAACTTGAAATATGTATATAAAATAACTTTTAATGGTCGTTTTATTGTATTTTATTAATTTATTCGATTATCCGTGTTTTTGGATATTCGGGATATGTCATCCCCGTCATTAGCACGGAGAATAGAGGTTCTACTCTCTCTCTCTCTCTCTCTCTCTCTATATATATATATATATATATATACACGCACACTCTAATGCACGCAGAATTACTACTTTTCTACACACTTCTGCCATATCATCAGTATTTGTATCTAAAAATGATCTTCGTTTACATACACAACCATTCTTTTTTTATTTTTTGAATAAGTTTGCGAATCTCGTTTCTTAGACAATATTCCTAGATATATATATATATATATATATATATATATATATATATGTAACATTTTACTATAATTGTTAACACATAGAAATACACATGCCCCCATCCACATACATACATACATACATACATACATATATATATATATATATATATATATATATATATATATATATATATATATATACACACACACACCAGTTTTAGATTCATTTATTTTTAAATGTGTTTTACTACATACACAACCATCAATGAATTTTTATATTTAAAATTGAAGAAAGAAAATTCTATAAAAAAGAAGAGAAATACGTATAGAATTAAATTGGGACACATCAAATAAAAATTGTCATATACAGGAGTTTTATCTTCATTGATACTAATTCTGTTCACAGTTAAATAAAACAAGTAAATTCAATGAAGCACATATTTATTTTCATTTCAAATAATGTTTCCACTGTTAGTTATTAAACATATTGAACCATGTTCATAATCTCCTACTAAACACTGCAACTAAGTCTCACTAGTTATTAGTGCCTAGTGGACCACTAGATATTTCCACGTTTATTAAATTTATTACCAATAAGTATATAAGTATGACTAGAGACGAATTTTGCATATTAACTAGTGAGAACTGAGGCATTTAGTATGACCACTATTTATTTATTTTTAATTAAATTATCTAAAAACTTTAATTAAATAACGACAAATACTAAAAATAATCACACAGAAACAAATGTTTACATGAGTATAATAAAAGGCAAAATGAACTCACTTCCCAATAATAGCAAAATTTTATCCGTAAGTACAGTAATAAGCACCTATAAATAATAAATGCAATACACGTTAAAAACAATAATTTTAACTTCTTTTCAAACCACGCGCATTAATAAAAATAATATTTTTTATTCAAAATGAAAACAAACAATACAAAAATAACTTAACCACATAACTTTCTCCTTGTTTTAATACTTTTAATAAAAAAATTCTTTATTCTCTAAAATAATTTCTATAAATGAATATTTATAAAACGCAGGTGCTAAAAATCACTGGAGTTTTAATAACAGAACTACTGTTTTCATTCAACTTGAAATATTTTTACATCGTATGAAATAAAGAATCATAATTTAAAGTCTTCTTTGTATTATATATGAAATATTTAATACTTTATTATTATTTATTACAATATTAAAAAGTTATGAAACTTTTGAAGTTTATTATTTTTTTATTAGCTGCGTCAGATTGAAAAACTATAACAGTTACATATATATATATATATATATATATATATATATATATATATATATATATATATATATATAATTTGCAGATGGCTTATAACGTACGTTTCCATCATATATGAAGTAAGGTATGTCATCTTAAAATTTTGTCTTTGTTTTAATACATTATTTTACATAAATTTATGACAATTAAGGAGAGGGACGTAAAACAAAAAGTCATCAGAAATATTCCTCCAGGTAAAGACTACGTTAGATGTAAGTTTGAAACGCTTAATTAATACTTAAGCTTTCCACGTCAAGGCACTACCGTGCTGTGTTTAGATGTCGTTTTATGTCGTTGTTGAAAGTTTAAGTACTAGAAAATATGCCATCTTGTACGTTTACTGTAAGTGCTCATGCTCTTTGTATATAAACACATATACATATATAAAAAAAATGTTCACTCATGTGAAAACATGTAATGATACGTGTTGTGATAGATGTGATCTCCAAAAAGAATGATATCTTTTTTATGTAATACTCGGTTACATAAAATAAAAATTATAATATTTCGGAAACATTACACCATGAATTTATAATTTATGACTTACTATTTCAAATAGTACGTATAAAATAAAAAGTTGTAAATATTAATTTGTTATAAATTATATAAATTTTAAAGCTCAACATTATATACTCATATATAATAGAAAATATCAAAAACGTCCATAAAGATATAAAAATTCGAGTAAAAATATATACTTCGTGTAATTTTTTGTATAAAAATATACGTTTAAAATAAAAAAAAGTTAAAATAATATATCTAATAAGAATCTACTAAAAAAAATATCTACTTGAAGTTGCCAAATAGGCAAAACGATTTGTACAACACATTCATATAGTAACCTTTAAGGACAATAACAGATCATAAAGTCCAAGAACAGACGTATGAACAAAATTACATTAAAATAGGAATAATTGAGAAATTTAGAATATTTAATCTTGAAATATTTAATTCGATAAAAATAATAGATTTTTGAAAAAATTGCTATGTATCTTAAAATTGTTATTCATCTTTATTCAATAAATATTGAATTCAATACATTTAAACTTTATATTAAAAAATTGTACCAGATAATAATATAAATACATATATATATATAATTTTCATGTAAACACTACATATAATTTCCTAATTAAATTTATTATCACATACATTCAATTTCTAAGACACATATTATATATATATATATATATATATATATATATATATATATATATATATATATGTAATGTGTATAAAGTAAGTGTTTATATAAACGTCCTCGAGTTAATTCTTTTAGTATTCAACTAATTGGACATTTTAACGACACATCCATAATAATACTCTTCCAAGTAGATGTAATACTCTTCCAAATGCATTATAAATTCCTTTATTTAAGTGAACATAGTAAATTCACTAGTACAACATTGTAATCCAAGAATACTTAATTTGAATGAAGATAGTAAAACAATTTCAAAAATTCTGCAACTCTCAGAAATAAGCTTTATGACGAATTATTAATTGTATGAAAATATATACTTTATGAACAACCATTAATTATAAATGCATACATATATATATATATATATATATATATATATATATATATAACTATATATATAAAGAAATTAAAAACAATATAATATATTAATATAAAAATGATTTCAAAAAAAAAAACAACACTTAAACTGAAAGATCCATCACGCATTATACAAACAAAAACATTTTTTCTCGATAAACAAGTATACATGAATTATGTTACTTTTTATACATTGTTGATACATTATCGATTGAAAAGAAAACTTTATGTTAATGTGCTTTGGATACATGCAGTTTAGTTATTTTTTATATATCTAAGTATGTTATTATTTAGCGAATCATATATATATATATATATATATATATATATATATATATATACAAAATCAAAATTATCCACAAAAAATTCGATGAAATCGACTTATTTGTTTATAACTTCGTGCTTTATACGGTACCTAAATATGTTTATCTCATATATAAAACAACACGATGCAATATATCTACGAGAAATTTTATTAGACATGAATTTCAATGAATTTCAAATTGACAATGAATTTCAAAAATATACTTATTTCATTCGATTACATGATGTGCTTATTAAATTGACAAGTGGGCGACCGAAGCGAGCCAGAGGGTTTGTGAGCGCAGATGGCAGGGGGTAAAGCCCCTTAGTGTATATATATATATATATATATATATATATATATAAATATATATATATATATATATATATATAATATAATTTTTTACTTCAAAAGCATCTTATGAAAAGCTATTACTCTAAAAAAATATTAATTTTAATTCCAATCGAAAATACCGAAATCACAAATTAAGAACAGAAAAATATTCAGAACATTACAAACTTTCATCAATAAATTTAATGTAACAAGGAGCGAAAATTAAAGGAATACCTACAAATTAATTTATACGTATAATTAAAAAATCGTGAAATCTAGAAGACTGAAATTAGAATAAATACCGTTACAATTCTTTTTAAGTTTGAATTTTGTGTACATATATATTTTTAAAATACATAGATGCACGTATGTTTTAATTATTTATATTTGCATATACTATATATATATATATATATATATATATATATATATATATGCAATATTATCAACACATACAATATTTATGCGAAAAAGATATACACAATATTTACTCGCGTACACACTGAAACAAAACTTAAACAGATCGCATACTATGAAGTTTTCGTCCTGATATAACCCTGCATTGCATATTGCCTGAAGCTCCTGAGAAATCATTATAAGTAGAATAGTTGTGTTCCGTTCGTCGGCATAGCGAGACCGAGGATTTCTTTTTAATTTTCGTTCGCGCTGCGAGCGCGGCTCGGTACCTAACGACGAATGTAGAAAATACGTATTTTATTCACAAGTGTCTCGTCTTCATAAAACACTCTGCATCGCATACACACAGCCGATCCAGTTTCTTTTTAATAACAAAGCGCTCCAACCCGTTATTTGCTTCATTATTGATATTATTATTTTTTCCTTTTAATTTCTTTACGGGTTTATTTATACAATAAATATTTTTTGTTTGAATGTATGAAAGTATTTAAAAAAAAAATAAAAGGTCTCTCTCATCCCCCCCCCCCCGATTACTCCCTTCCATATATATATATATATATATATACAGATACATATATCTGTGTTTATATATATATATATATATATATATCTGTATATATATATATATATATATATCTGTATATATATACAGATAAATATATCTCTGTGTTTATATATATATATATATATATACAGATATATATATATATATATATATATATATAAGGATATTAAAAACTTTCTTGGAAAACTGTGGAAAAGAGAGGCACTGAATCGAACAAAATGGAAAATCATGGAAGAGGCCTTTATCCAGCAGTGGATTAACAGGGGCTGATGATGATGATGATATATATATATATATATATATATATATATATATATATATATATATATATATAAACAACCTATGAAATAATACATCTAAAGAATATGGAGTAATATACAATTTAAACTAAGGTGCTTTAAACTTTGAGAAGAAAAATTCATATAACATTTAATAAAAATATTTTAATTAAAACTACACTGTGTTTCTTTTTTATTATGAAATCAGAAAACACAGAATACCACTCAAAATGATACTAAATCCTTATATTTATATAAATAGATAGTGAGGGAGTGAGGAGGAAATTCATGGGTGAGAGAAAGGATGTGTACGTACGTACGTACGTATGTAGTATGCACATACGTATACATATATATATATATACACATATATATATATATATATATATATATATATATATATATATATATATATATATACATACTATACTCATAAATTATGAATATTTTTTTCACAAATTTCCAAAAAGAATTTTTATACTAATTCCATTATCAAAAATATATAAGTACCCAAATATTTTCTTCATGAACAAAAAGGGTATTCATCTTTTCTATGTGCTCTTAGATTTATCTTTTCATAAATACGTACGTCTTGAAAAGTTCGAATTATAATAAACATTTGTTCAATTTAATTAATTATGTATAATTATTTAATAAAAAAATCAAAAAATACTCGAAGATGTACATAAAGTTTAAAATATCAGACACTTTACATATGTGTATATATACATATATATATATATATATATATATATATATTGTATATAAATATATAAATTATGAAAAATGTCAGTATTCTTAATTTATGAAAAATGTCAGTATTCTTATAAAGCCTTACCTTCTTTTAGGACGCCGCTAATTTACACATTTAAAACTCACATACACACTAATAACAGTTAATAATTCCATGCGACAAAAATATTACCAAATGGTCGGTAAATACCTAATATAATCTAAATATATAGCAAAAAATGGAAAAGTCTGATACATACACTGATGAATTAGATAACTGCGTACTTTTACTTAATAGTTTTTTAAAAAACATGTCTAGTTTATAGAATAGTAAGTGATAAAGAACAAATAATTCACAGATATTACTTACACGCCGAACGACTACGAATGAATGTAGAAATCGAAGGTCAAGGAACGCATGCACGTATCACTATACTAATAATGTATATAATTTGGATCAAGTTACATACTCGTTTACACGTGAAATACAGAATATACCTAAAAATACACAAGCAGGCGCTGAAATTTACGATCAAATAGACATGACATAACTTATTGTTAAATACAACATATATGTATATGTATATAAAATATTCGAAACAACCGACTTGATTATCGAATATAATAGAATGAATTACAATAAATTTTACATTTTTATTTCTTTTGTATACGAATGAAGTGTTAAACATGTTTCATACATAATTATATTTACTGAATAATTTTAAATATATAAATTATGTAAATTTGAATACAATTTTTCTTTTCAAATATAATAAAATATCCTATACTCATTAATGATAATAAAAACAACCAAAAAAGTGTTAAATTTTGAAGTCATTTATAAATGTAAACTGTTTATAGCTCCTACTATATTTAAAAACATTTTTCATGGTTTATTTCTAAACAAGAGTTTTATTGTTTGTATATGTCCATTTTTTTAATATTGATTTTTTAAATTGTTTCAATGTTGAAGTCACTTCCCCCTCTTCCCTTCTGTAATTTTCTTAATACTATTTTTACACATTGGTCAATGCAATAAACTACCTCATGTCATTAAAAAAAAAAACATAAAAGTTAATGTTCAGTTAAATTATTATATATTAACTATTTTAAAGGATATTTATAAAAAAAATAATTATTTAAAATGTTTAATAACATAAATTTGAAAATATCTACAGTGAAACATTTACGAAACAAAATTCATTTACTATATTTTTCATTAATCTATACTGAAAAACCATAGATAAAAAATCTATATAACGACATTTCAATTCCAATTAGTAGAGTAACACGTCTACAAAACATTTCCAAATCAAAGTCATAATTGATATAAATAAAAGAATAATTTCACACTTCCAGCGCCGGGACTATATTTGAAAAATATCAACATTGAATAATAATTTAAAACTTAAACGTTATTTGCATTCCCCTATGTATTATTCAAAATATACTACATTCACATTTATGCATCACTAACGGAAACAAATCAAGCTGGTATTTGAAATTTACAATTCAGATTTCGATTCAAAAGCTGTAATCAAAATTGTAAAGCTCGACTGTTAATAAACCGTGTTTAACCATGTCAATCAAATGATCGATAAAAGTTTTGATTCGAATGTAGGTTAAATAAAGAAACAGAATAAAAGTGAAATATACAGAAATACTTTAATATATATATACATATATATAAATATAAATATATTTTATTTATAAATCAAATAGATGGCAGTCACCAAGAATAAAAAGGCAAGTAATTATAAACAGTAAACTTTTATAAATGCCAAACGATAAGATTTTTTAACTAAAATAATTATTTAGAAATAAAAAAGTGTATGCAAAATTGTATGCAACTGACACATTTTGTACGAGACTATTTTTTCTCAATAAACTCATAATTTTTATTTCAATTTTGCCTTGGGACTTCGAAAATTTAAAAAAATATATTTTAACACCTTAAGTCGGTATTTTGCTCAGATAGTAAGTAAGTGCGATGGATATATCCGTCATACTCGCTTAAAGGGGTAAGAATACGACCTCCAATATGAATTTTACTCGTTATAATATTGTGAAGAACTGTTTTATTCTTGAATTACTTTTAGGTATACATTTAATACTTTAAAAGATAAAAGTTCATTTTTTTGTGAAACACTGTAAAATTTTCTTGAAAAAAGAATTGCAAAAATTCCTAATAAACAATAATACATTGTAAATACAATTTTCAATTTTATAGAAATGTATACAAGATTTAAAATAATGTTTCTTAATTATACAATAATCAAGTACCTATTTTAAGAGATTAGCCTTACCGACACATCTTTCATGCAGTCTTTAATTTGGGGGTAGTTTCAATAATACTGTTTTGTCAAAACCAATGTTAAATATGTTATTGATTTAGTAAATATATAATAGATGTTACATATCACTTTACTGTATTAAAATTCAAGTGTTTTTTTTTTTGTAAAATTTGAGAAAGCAAATTAAAAATGCAACCTTCCACCTAAAATCCTAAAGCGCACTAGCGGAGGTACGTTTACCACATTATAGGAAATACTGGCTCAAAGGATTAGATGATAACTTTTAAACTCAAAAATATAGCTAATAATTTTATCATTAAAGATTGTATGCGTAGTTTTCATAATGAATATTTGTTTAAAAGTTTATCAACTATATATATATATGAACATTTTTTAACGCAACGTATTCCAAACTTTTATATATTATTCAAAAATGAGTCCTTTATAAAATGTAAAACCAATATTCTAATATAATTGTATTTATTAAATTTATCTTTACATACAGACACTTTTACGCATGGTAAGAGAGTTAAATTTTTAGGAAAAAAAATATAAAATGAATTTAAAATCGCAAAATATGTCCACAATTGTTAAAAAAACATTGAAAGGATTGCTTTGTTTGCATTTTCTGTGTATTTAGTTATATAAAATATACTTAAAACACAGAATATTAATTATATATGAAAAAAACTGGTGGTATAGAAATGTATAACAAATGTCTGTTCAAAAATTTAAAATAAATAAATAACGAAATAAAAAAAACTCGTGATTAATAAAGATGACATCTAAGTACTAAAATCTTATTTTCTTGTCTCATTATTGTTAAATTTTAGTCATAAATTACAAAACAAAAATATCAAATTTCAGATTAACAGAAAAAAATGGTGTATTTTAAATATTAATCATTTTATTTATTAGATAAGAGGATATGCTGAAACATCAATAATTAATAATAAAAGTAAGTGTTCAGAAAAGTTTGAATAGTTATATATATATATATATATATATATATATATATATATATATATATATATATATCCACATATAGTGACGACAATTCAGTTCAATTCGTTACCCACTTTTTGGGTGTGTAATGTGGTTTTCAAATATTTTAATGCACGTCGATTTAACACAGTAAATCACAAATACAGTAGTTGTACATCGTTTAATTTCTATCTCTTAAAACATTACACCGATTAATCAGGCAATTCGGAACGTGAAAAACAAAAGTCGAAATTAAAAAAATCTCGAACAATGTAATTTACTGAAACAGAGATAGCGCGCGTTCGTACCTATGCGTAACACGTTCGTAACGGTTGCAACTATTCCATTTCAGGAGTAAAAACGAAGCCCCCGCATAAAAACCTCCCGTTTAAGACCTGCATTACAATTGATACATTATTCGTTTCGGTACAAAAACTCTGAAAAGGTCTTATCGACAGTTTCCACTTTTTGTTTTCTGCCTTAGACAACATAAGTCAACAGAATCGTTTGTTTTAGCAAATAAGCGGGCGGCGGGAAATAGATCATGGTTGTGTGAGTTGTGAGAGCAGCGGAGTACGAACTCACTCGCTGATAAAAACCTACCACCTCTTTTGTATTCGTTTGTTTTGTTCGTTGTTAGTGGATCAAGCGGGCTTTGTGTCGAAAGCATCGCCTGCCCGGATCCACTTATCTTGTGACTAATTCGTACGCATTTATCATTTGGCGTTCGGATCGCTTCGGCGAATTCCGACAGATAAGGGCAACAGTGTCGGCTATGTTTTATAACGAAAACTAACCCCTCGAATGTGTAGGGTTTTTTGAGATCTTTGAATAAATTGCCCGAAGAATAATTATTGACGTGCTACTAAATGAGATGTGTAATAAACACAATTACGATAAAAATAACACGGACGCTGTTGACGTTATAACAAATGATACTGACAATATCGATTCACTGTTTACATTCAAAAAAACAAAGAATTTCAACTGCACAAACATATATATATATATATATATATATATATATATATATATACATATACGTGTATGTATGTACGTACACACAAGCACTTCTTTATCTCTTTCAATAAAAAATATATTAACATTAAATGATCATCGAGAGATAATTTGAACCACAAATTAGCTTATAAAGATTTGTACGTTTATATAATATATAGAAATGAATGTATGAGTTTCGATAACGCGGAAATATAATTTAAAAATCAATAAATGTCCGAATTTATTAGTTTTAAAATTTAATACGTATATTTATTGAAAACAAATGCATATTACTTTCATGAAACGATAAACGATAAAAAAACAAACAGTTGATAAAGCATTATTTATACTGAAAACAATAAATAAATAGACGATTTTCACTCGACATTTCATAAATCCGTTGCCTCGGAGCATTCGTACAGTACAAATGTAATCAATGCTGAGCTTAGGCAGGCCGTCACGCAAGACGTGAACGAGTGTTGGAGGCACGCACCATCCACCACCTCCACCAGCGTTGCTAATATTGAAACACACCTACAACGAATTAATAACATCAGATTTCCCAGACAAATATTTAAAAAACGTGCCCACATTACATCACTCATATAGAAGGACGGGAGCGTGGTGTTACGGCCGTTGAATCCGTACCTACGGAATGTACTGATTTGGCAACCGTACATCGATCCTGTTTCCGTTCGAACCCCATACACTCTGTTTAAATTGAGATTTACGTGTCCGAGATCACAGTGGATGAAGCTATGATAGTAGAAACTTCATCCTCGGGGGGCCGTTCACATGTTGGATTTGTGGCAGCGGGTGGCAGGATTTGAAACCGAGAAACAACTGGAAATCTTTCGCTATTTGCAAATACACATTTTATTTTCAGACTAGACTATTGAACGGTGATATTAAAAAAAATCAATCAACGTCCTTTTTATTAACACATTTTCGATACTTTAATAAAAAAAAGTCGAATAGGAGATCAGATGAAACGTGAACATATCAAACAGTATCATTTCAATTACATTAAATTATTTTAAAATATCACAATCTTTGAAAAATAATCAAAATATATGCGAAAACGATAAAAAAAATACCAAAATCAACAATATTAAAAACAATATAAAAACTATTTTAATATCATTATAAAAATAATTACTAGAATATAACCATGTTTTCTGTTGAGAGAATTTTATGTTCGATATATAAAATGTACTAG
Source organism: Acanthacorydalis orientalis (assembly GCA_034766995.1). Taxonomy (NCBI): domain Eukaryota; kingdom Metazoa; phylum Arthropoda; class Insecta; order Megaloptera; family Corydalidae; genus Acanthacorydalis; species Acanthacorydalis orientalis. The sequence continues at coordinate 43,479,414 of CM068316.1, forward strand.
TACAGTTTTATTACATATACACATGAAATACATATATAAAGATCAATATTGATGCAGCTACGGTCACAAGAATGTTTCAATTCGATTAAAGTAATTCCATGCAATTAATTAAACACTTTACTAGATTGTTTCCAATAAATTAGAAACCTAAACATAAATCTATTTTCTTTATTCTCAGTCTGCATTTGTGTTATTCTGAGCAGTGGATGACTCAGTTCAAGTGATTTAAATATGTATTTGTACTAATACATTATTTTACAATAGTGTTTTTTTTTTAAATAATTTCGATGTAATATGATAAATTGTCTTTAGATTGATAAATTTTAGAATTCAATAATATTTATAATAATTATGTTTCTTATAATTTTAACTACATTTTATTTACACTAAATGATTTAATTAAAATTGATGAATGAATCATAGAGTTATGGGTGATTAGAAAAGTCAAGAATTGATATAAATGGAAAATAGAATATAAAGAACAAAACGACATTTTTAAATAAGTGTTTCGCTGCAAAGTTATAGTTAAATTGGAAATAAATAATAAAAAATATGTCAAGATGCAAAATAATCCAAATATCAGCAAAAAACGAACAAAATTACCTTAAGAAATACTATTTTTATTTATTTCATAGTTACCAGGAAAAAATTACATAGAAAATAACTTCCCACATACATACATACACACACACACACACACACACATATATATATATATATATATATATATATATATATATATATATATAATATAAATAAAATAATGACTGAAACAATAAAAAAAAATGTACGAAAACTGATTTATCAAGTGTTTTTATATACAAAAGAAATGTGAAAAAAAATAAATATTTCATTAAAATCGTATAAAGGTGTATATTTTTTAATATAAAAATGTGAAGTAAAATTTTCTTTAACAACTAATAATCCTATTCCATGAAAATCGAATGTACTTAAATATACTTTAAGTATGTCTCTCCCAGTCAGTGTCATTTTCATGGAGTTTTATCACCCCGCAAAATATTAAATTTAAAAAACGTGTTTACGAAATTACACCTGACATCATTTCAACCCTGTTTTTCTCCTGGCACAACAACTCTGTACGTTCGTTCGTTCGAGAAGAATATAGTGCGTAAATACGAACCTCATTTCCCGCTAAATCTACCTAATACACAACACAGCGGTGTCCCTGCGCCACGACCGACCAACGCCGTTGCCAATTTGAAATATCGTTAATAAATCCCATCAGTGGCGTGCTCGCCACCTGTGCTCGCCCGCAATGACTTAACAACACAACTGCATACGTTTCCATTAGTACAAACACAAACTCTTCCTAGAGAGTTGCAGTTCTACAAAAAAAACGACTATTCGAAAGCAGAACTAGGTTATAAACTAAGTCGTTTCGTGAGAATATATGTTTCTTCTGATTTAGAATTTCAAAACATGGAAGTACTTTTAATCAAACGGGTATTTCGTTCTATACCTTCAACATTTCATCATTTTTCTTTTTAAAGCTTTCTTAGAAATCTTCAATTATGCTTTTAATCTAAAATAACTGTAATTTTATATATCTTTACAAATTACTTTTTCAATATAACTTTTGAAGGATGCATACAAAATATTGAAGAAATTTAAGAAACGAAAATAAAGTAAACAATAGTATCGTCAATAAGGTAACAATTTGAAATGAAATATTTTTATTTACTTAAAAATGACAACATAATTAAGTAATTATGAAATGTAGTGATTCTGAAACTAAAAAAAAAATCCTTAAGAATGTTTACATTGATTAACATGTAGAACCTTTTGGTATCATATAATTTTTAAGTAAATAAAATACATGTCCACAACTGAATATCAAAAAAAATATATATATTTACTTATGGCAGTATACAAATATATGATACATTTTCGTAAATGATTTTTTTTTTCACCCCACAAACCACAAAAAAATTCTCTAGTCAAAAATGTTCAATAAATCATTATTGATCCTTTTTAACTGTATCTTATGTGCATTTCGATAGCGATTCTATCATTTTAAGAGCAGTAAAGTACAGAACAATCTTCAGTAAGTGTAGTGTTCATCATTTAAAAAATTTGCATTTCCTAAAAAATGTTATGCAGCTTAGTGTTCTGAAGATAACAGAATCGCCATTGAAATACACATAAATAACGTTCAAAAATTATTAAGCATGATTAGTTGAACAACTTTGACCAGTAAAAGCTTTTTGTGGTTTGTGGAATGAAAAAAATTTGTGAAACTGAAATCAACCATAATTTTAAAATTGTATTGTGATATAAAATACAATTCAAACCATATTGATCACCATATTGAAACCATATTGATCACCTCTTTTCTTATTTTCAAATCAAAAAATAGCAGTGTATGAAATATATTTAAAAATTATTATGTTTTAAAATAGTTAAGGTATTGATTCGATAAAAGGCACAAATAAAAAAATACTACTGACAAAAAATAATTAAAAATAAAGATAATAGAATTATCATTTTAAAACAGATTAAAGAATATAACTACCAATATTGAACGATACAAATAATTGGTTGAAATACGAAAATAGTAATGACATAAAAGTAAAAACGTTTTAATATTTAAATTGCCTTAGATGCTATCATAAAATAATGACGATAAAACAATTTAAAAAGCGCTTTGAGTACGCATATACCAGATGCCGCAAATTATACGATACGCGTCGTTTAAAGGTTAAACTACGTTAATATATTTATTGTCAGTAACCCAATCCCGCGTTTGAGAATTACACGAGTCAAATATAACTGCAGACAAGTTAACACGAAGAGCAATATTCTCGACGTGGATGAGATATAAGATAGTTAAAACGAATTTTGCATTACGTTAAAGACTTTTCTACACCGACATTTACTTAATTAGATTACAATTATATCTTATTTTTTTTTAAAAAAAATGGTTTAATTTTATGTGTGCATAAATGATAAAAAAAAATACAAAATCAATGTTGTACCGCTATATTTTATAAATGAAAGAATGCAGTGAGCGTTTTATTAAATTGTACTCAATTAAAACAATTACTATTTCTCTCTCTCTTTATATATATATATATATATATATATATATATATATATATATATATATATATAATTGACAGTAAATATTTAAAGTTAACTTAAAAGTCTAGTACAACAATCGAGCATGAATGTTTGGTCGTTATTTGAATGGTTACACGAATGGTCAATAATAATAATAAAAAATACAATGAACGTTTCAATGTAAAATTTGTTGAGAACAAACAATGACGATTATTACGGTAATAGCTTACTCTTTAAGGAAATAACGAAAAAAAGTTGTTATTTCTAAATAGAAACATCTAAGAAGACGTTTTCGCATAACGCCGTTGTTCACGAGAACGTTTACTAAAACAATAACACAAATGAGACGCGAACACAGTACGCTGGCGAAAGAAACGAGTGAAACTGCGCGTCACACGTGTTGCGCTTCTCTTAGGCTCGACAGAACAGGCCTCCACCTCCGTCGTAATATTACCCGTCAGCTTTGCATCCGTTATTTCGTTCGCTTAATGTATTTCGTGCAAGAAATTTCGCACGCACACAATTTCCTCAGAACTGTTGTAATCTTTATAGATTGATTGCCGTCCACAATATGATACTGCGTCAGAATATATATATTTAATACTGTCACTGATTGCAAACGAAAAAGCTTCCTACGAACATAATTAAAATATAATTTCGTTTAAATTGATTAACCGTGTTCTCTATCTCTAGTAAATTAGTCATTTACGAACTACGTAATTGAAAATGTTTATTTGGTAGATCTATATAACAATGACAGTTTTTAATCACACTTATACATATACGCACAATATATATATATATATATATATATATATATATATATATATATATATACATATATGCGACCTGAAAACAATAAATCATATCCTTTAATGCTGTCAATAGAAATTCATATAGCTTCTCATTCAGAAAATGATATAATACCAGCAGTAAAAGCGTATAGTAGCATTAATAACAAAATATCAGGTTATTAGGTATGAAATGACCAATTTCCTAAGTACTAAGTTTGACAGCTGCCATCTCTGACAGTTCATATTGATTGACATTTCCTGTTTTTCTTTTTTTATTGTGAAGTTATACATCCTCATTCTTTCAAACGTACGTTTTGGCTTGTGTTTAATATTCAATTTATTTTTAGGGCAATTTTTGTAAAGCTATGGATAAGTCAAAAATTCGTGTTATTTTCGAATATAAATTTCATCATGGAACGAATGCAGCGCAGACTGCTCGAAATATAAATAAAGTGTTTGGGAAGGATGTGGCTTATAAACGCACATTATATCGATGGTTTGATAAGTTCCGTTCCGCTAATTTTAACCTTTGAAATGAGCCACTTGGGCAAACCAGACAAAGGTGGATAATGGTAAGCTGAAAGCTGTAGTGGAAACGAATCCAAATCAAAATATGCGTGAATTAGCAACAAGGTTTCACGTTACTATTCCAACAATATTGGATCATTTGAAAAAAATCGGAAAGATAAAGAAGCTAGATAGATGGATTCCGCATGAATTAAACGAGAGCCAGAAGAGAAATCGTCTCGAAAATTGCCTTTCTTTGCTGTCACGACATAAAGGCAAACCATTTCTACTCCGTATTTTTACGTGTGATGAAAAAATGGGTTTTTTGACAATCGTAATCGTTCAGTACAATGGTTAGATAAAGACGAAGCACCGAAACACATTTCAAAACATAATATTCATCAAAAAAAGCTAATTGTGTCTGTTTGGTGACCCAGCGCTGGTATTATCACCTACAGTTTCATGAAACCTGATCAATCGATTACAGCGAATGTCTACTGCAACCAACTTGACGAAATTATGAGGATACTTGTGATTAAGCAGCAGAGATTCAATAGAGGCAGACCGATTCTCTTGCAAGACAACGCTCGACCACTCAGCTGGACTTGTAAATTCTCTGATATCCACCGTATTCACCAGACCTTGCACTGACTAACACTACTTCTACGCTTTGGACCACTTCTTGTAAAGAAAAGTATTCTATCCTCGATAAGCTGTAAAAAACGCCATTCGTGATTTCATCGCCACTCGCTCTCCAGGCTTCTTCACTGCTGGCATAAACAAACTACCTTTAAGATAGCTAAACCGTGTCCATAGTTTAGGCACATACTATGATTAATTGTACTGCTCTTTGTATGAGTTACAATAAACTAAACTTTTGATTCGAAATCGGACATTTCATATCGAATGGCCTAATATTATAATATTTAATTTGCGTATAAATAATTTAATTTACATTATTTCATTTTATAAACAACTATCAATTCTGCTATTAAATAAATTACGAAGAAAATCTAAAAATTAAATAATATCTTATAATTTTACCATTTTTAACTCTCGCACCCCGATATCATTTTCAAACTCTCCGTATCGATACAGTAAACACAGTTCACCACCAATATTTTTCATGATAATTATTATTCATAAAGAAACTGAATGATTTTTAATTAATTGAATATCAAAGTCAATCCTTACATCATCGATTAATATCAATAAAATGTGTGTATTACAAGAAAATAAAGAAACAATTAAAAGTATCACTTTACTTCCTTACGGTAAACGTTTGACGATCAGTAAACTGCAATTTATTGAACAATCATGTGTAGCAAGGTTGAGATTGGTTTTGAAATAAAAGAGAGAATTAAAGGAATATCTACGGTTTTATAATTATTTTTTTAAAATTCATTAGTGACTGTAACGAATAATAGATGATAACAAGGAACATCATCGTTCTGTAAGTAACCGAAAAAAAGATATTTGGAAATAAAAACACAGTGTCAACTGAGTTTACCGCACAAGAACGGGAGAGTTAAATAAATTTTCTATGATTATCATTCAAAATAAAAATGTACTAACAGTTAAAGTAAAATAAAAGTATGACTAGAGTTAACACAGAGGTGCACTTCTAGAATATATGGTTGTATCATAAAATATATTTTTAATTCATTCAGGTCAACATCTAAATAATTCTTTAGATACGGGACAGATAATAAAAGAAACAGCGAACGTTGCCATTGTTCCTTTTACTTTATTACTCAAGAATTAACAAAAGTGTCTGAAATGTTTTTACATACTATGTCAGAGTTCAACTGAGAAAATTAACTAACTTCATATATTAAAAACTTAAAAACCGAGCTGAGTTTATATATAATTGAGCCTATTAATCTTGTACAAAATAAATAAACAAAAAGAACAAAACTCGTAATATTCATATATTTTAAAAAACTGAATAGTAAATTTAATATAAGACTAAATAGCTTATATAACCATCATAAATTATTTTTTCACTCTCTTGAAAACCACACATTTTTTCAGATCAGAAATGTTTAATTATTGATCATTAATCATTTTTCATTATCGTTTATAAACGTTTGAATGATAATTTCATATTTTCAGAATGCATAGAAACACCTTAAGAAACAATGAAAAGGGTTCAATTATTGAACATTTTGATAAGAAGAAAACTTGTATAATTTTCTTTGGGAACAAGATACGCATTTGTGAAACAGTAAATATGGTTAATTAGTTGTAATACAAAATTAAAAAATTACTTATACAACTCTGAAAAATGAAAATAAATTTCTAGAACGGTTTTCAATTAACTATTTAAGAAAATATTCGTGAAAAAACGTTCATGTTTATTTTTCAATCAAAAATGTACTCTTAAACTTTGTAAATAAACAAAGAAATATTTTTCTTCTAATATTTGAAATACTAAATTATTTAAAAATTCTCATTTTTCTGAAGTCTATGATCTATTGACGCTTTAACCAAGCGTTCAAATTGTCTACTGATTAATCCAACTCTAAGTTTCACGTGCTTAATGTACAGTAACAAGCATTTTCATTTTTTCCATTTAACATTTTGTATTGCTGTTTAACTTTTAAAATCAAATAATAGCAAATGTTATTTATATAGTACAGCTGATAATATTTATCAATATTTACTTTTCGAGTTTATATTATTGTTTCATTTTTTATTGCTGTTTATTTAAATCAAATATTGACAAACACTATTTATATTATTACAACTGATATTATTTTATATTTAATATCATATGAATATTTAATTAAAATAAACCTAAAGGGAACTTTTCGTTATTTTCAAATTCTTCACATGTGTAGTGTTTAATACTGTCCGGAATACTGAAAGTTATTTATCAGGAAAGACACCCTTAGAAAAATTACGTTATATAATTTATAGAAATTAAGTAAAATGGTTATAGAAATATCACTATTACTCCATTTTAAACAGTGAATTTGAATTCTGAAACTGAACCAGTGAATAAGGAAATACTGTTTAAGAAATTGAAATACAAAAAACAGCCATATGACATATTTCACAAGACTTTTATAAACAAAAACCAACTTTCGGGTTAACATGTTCCTGTTAATTACACTGTATAATTACAGTAATCATGTCGAGTATTTTAAAATGAATGCTAAGGGCGAAACAGAAATCTAGAATGTTGTACAATACGATGTACTCGGAAACGGTAATTATATATTCTGAAGTTGCCATCCAAACTTTTCATAATCTTCTGAATATTCATAAAAGTATATTCTGTTGTAGATCTTAGAAAAAATTCAAGTACATCCATGAATACATATATGTCCATACTTCTACATTTCATACTCAATCATATATATATATATATATATATATTCTTGTAAATAATTAATGATACTTAAAATTTACTGAAATGAAGTTTTTTGCCAACCAGTGCTTAAAATAGTTTTCATTTTTAAAACTAATAGTTTATAAGTATACTAAGAAAAATATATTAATTTATTTATGAAAAAACTATAACTCCTGATTCAATATTTATGAATACTCAACATCTATAATAAATAAATATAAAACAAATTAATATATTTAAGAAGAAAAAATTGATTGGAGATATATCTTCAAAAAAATATTAAAAATATCTCGAGATAATCTCAACTGACAAAGTGGCATTTTTTTATAAAGTGAAGTCAACCGCAGCTAACCACATCAAGACCATTAGAAAGCTACAGGTGGAAAGTGATGGATTGTCTCTTATAGAATATATAGTTCCTTCTTACTGACATTTTCATTTTTATAACTAGAAACTATGACACTAACTAGTAAATAACGCAATTTATACTGTTATCAAAAGAAAAGATAAAAAAATGACACACATCTAAATATTGTTTCGTTTATTTATTTTCTCACTTTATTTTAATATTAAAATTAGAGCTAAATATGGGTACAAAATATTAGCTGAAATTAGAAAAAAAATACCTTATTATTTATATTGACATACAAAATATAAATTCTCAAAAACTGACATAAAAAAATATATTTTCTCAAATCAAATCACACTTTTTCTGGTATATAATATTATGATTGATATAAACCAATATAAATACTCTAATACTTCAATTAAATATCAATACACATTGAACGAAATATTAAACATACCAAAACGAATGTGAACAAACAAAATCACGAGAATAAAGAAAATCTGTTCCTACAATTTCATTGATATTTAACTTGACTTTCGTGTAATTTCTTCATGAGGTAGCAAAACAAATAAAAAAGTATGCTAATTTTCTACTTCATTTATATTAATATTATTACATATTTCAAAACTAATGAAAAAAGAGACAAAGTATATATATATATATATATATATATATATATATATATATGTGTGTGTGTGTGTGTAGAGAGACGCTGAGAGATAATACTACACAGGAATATTAAGTATTTATATGAATTATTTTACAACCAATAAAATAATAAAAACAATAAAAGAATATTAAAAACAATAAATTGTTTAACGGCTCTCACTGTTGTACTGACATATCTAGAAAAATTCTAGAAAGGTCATACAATATTTAAACGTTTATTATGTTAAAAAATAATTTTCACTAGAGTAGAGTAAAATTGTAAGCAAAGGTTTCGTTTTATTAAAATATTTTTACCTGTGAGCAATGTCTATTACTTTGAATTCTTACATACACACAAATATATATATATATATATATATATATATATATATATATATATATATATAACTATATGCATATTGCTTCAACTTATTGAAGTACACAAAAGTGTTTTGGTACCGCCTAAACAAGAAAACTTTTGTGCCTTGTTTACAAACAAAATCAATTTTGGAATAGCTTTTCTCTGTTCAGTTCTAATACCACCGTGATGTTAAAGTATGCTGATTGAAAAAAAAATCATACGCAGCGTCAAAAAGTTTAAAAGCGTAACGTGATTTATTTTGTACTTTCATTGAACGTTATATCATTTTTTACACAATGAACGATGCCAAAGGCGCATTATACTATTATTTAGAAAACAGATAGTTTAATATTGTTCAGTGAGTAGCAAAATAAATCGTTTGTTCTAGAAACAACGCATATTTTCAATTTTTCATACGAGAAATATACAATGGAGTTATATTTTGTATAAATAAATCTTTTACTTTTAATCTGTTACAAATTCAATACTTTTATTCACTTAACGTTGTGTAAGAAAATATTTTTTTTCAATTTGCTTAAACCATTCATAGTATTTAAATACTTAAAATACTATTTAATCAAACAATAATTATCTTGAAAAACAAGTAAATACTATAATAAATAAATGTAAATGAGAAATAACATTTTATTAATAAAATTACTTCAACTAGAAATTCTGATAACATGGTTTGTTCTCAATCTACGATTATCATTAAAAAAAATACCACCAATAAAAATAATAATTAAAAAAAATATTAAAAAACCAAATTGAAAGTCAGTCAAATTTCATATCGCAACAATCGGGGAATTTATTAAGGAAACAATGTCTTTATTACAACTTTAAGAGAAATAAAACGACGATGTTTAGGTCTCATACAATAATACCAAGTACATGACATTATACATACAAGAACAAACATTAGGTAATAATTTTATATCTGTGAAATACATTTTATATTTAAAAAAGATAAAAAATATTAATGACATATATATATATATATATATATATATATATATATATATATATATATATATATATATATATTATTAAAACCAAATTGAAAATGGTAGTGTTTATATAAATTATATAAAAAAAATTAAATTAATTTACACTGTAAAAAAAAACCCTCGCATATGAAATACATTTACCACCACGTGCAATAAATGAAAATAATAATGAACATACTTGAAAAAAGAGTAAAATTATATTTCATGTGTATATATTTTGATCTTTTAATAAAAAAATCATTTCTGAGATATTTACTTCATTCAACCCAAATATACAAAGAACGATTAAAAATACTAATCTGTATCATAAATACTTATTTATGATACAGATTGGAATTTTTTGATAAGAAAAAAATAATACAAATACACTGTTCTCCAGACACCCTTCAACTTCCTTCCTCGCACATATACATTTATATATATATATATATATATATATATATATATATATATATATATATATATATATATATATATATATATAGCAACATGAATGTATGTTGAGAGGGTAGAGGTGAATGGAATATATATGTGCATTCATATATATAAATGTATTCAGTCCGCTCCTCCCGTAGGTATTCAGCGAGTCACGAAGAGTGCTGTTTCGGACTTCGTGCCACGTAACCTACATTCCGTTAATTATTTGGCTGGAAATAATTAACCTCCGGCAAGTAGACCATAGATGCTGTGAGAACAATGTTCAACGACCTTTGAACGAAGCGTCGCCACCTTCTGTTTCGCAGATAAATTGGAAAGTCTCTTCACCAAACTACACGAGCTGGTAAATGATTGAAATATCCACAACACAAACAATGAAAACAGATAAATGATGCGAATCGATCTCCACAAAGGTATTCGTATAGTGTATGAACAATCCCACAAATTGAGTAGTAACGTCGTTTGGATAGTATGTAAACAACTATATGAATATTTATAAACTCATATATTCATAAATACATGCAAACATATATATATATATATATATATATATATATATATATATATATATATATATATATATTTCATATGTAATTTTAAAATAAAGTTACAAAAGACACAATTTATCACTTATTATAATTTTTATAAAAAGAAATCATATTCATTTAAAGAAAAGTATTTCAATAAAAAAATATGAATCAAAAATATACTTAGTAGTACATAAACTAAATAAGATTTTCTATAATTTTTAACTAAATTTCATTAATTCCAAATATCTCATAATTTAAATTGAACCAACCCTCAGGAGCCCGCCTGTATAACATAGATAATCCAGTAATAAATCACAATCTAAACCAAATCGTAAATAATTTTTACGATCTTGTAAAATACTTAAAATACTTACTTACTTAAGTTCAATATTTATATATAACGCATAGAAAATAATTACGAATGACGTAAATAGGAACCTTGACGCCAGTGCTCATCATTATTTCATTCTCATATATATACATATATATATATATATATATATATAATATATATATATATATATATATATATATATATATTATATATATATATATAAATACATTATATATATATATATATATATATATATATATATAATTTTGGTATGAATGAAAACGTAAAAATGTTTACGTCTAGCTATCACTTTATGGTTTTAACCACGATATTTATTCTGTACATATTTGATACAATCCTATTTTATATATTGAGTTCAATTCAAAGTGTGCTATTTTACTTGACTTTTTTAAAATCCCTATTAAAGAAAGAATAATTTTGCTTTCTAATTTCACTCTATTAAAAAAATACCGGACAATCGGTAGCAATCAATAAATTCATTAACGACTATTTACCATAAACTAAAATATATATATATATATACGTTTCAAACTTTCTTTTTTTATTAAAACGATTATTACTTGAAACAACTGTTAACCCGCAACTCACCAGGGAGTTTACTAACACCGAATAAACTCGCTTCGAATATATAAAATAGCAGGTAAACTTGCTAGCTTCTTAACATGAACGAGTGAAGTTGAAATCTTACAAATGACCTGTTTGTAAAATAGTTCCATATAATAGAAACACCTTAGAATTCATTCGTATAGTCGACATTCTTTGATAACTTAAGCAGAAAAATATACCATCTGCAATTGTGAGAATCTGTGTTATATATATATATAATAGAAGCACATTTGTAGGAACGTTTTTCTCAAGTTATCAAAAAAGGACGACTAATAAATTAGCTGTACAACAAATACATGTATTATGAAACTTGTATGAGAGAAACTCACGCGATGCCAGTAGATGAAGACAATCAGAACAATAAGTTAACCACCGTAATTAAAATAAGGATGTTTATTATGTTTTGTTTATACTACATGTATATTTATATGTACGTATGTATGTATGTATATTTATATGAATATATATATATATATATATACACCTACTAGGGGGCTCCGCCCACTAATCGTTTCGCTCATCAAACCACTAGGCTCGATGCGCTCCCCCACTTATCAATTATAAGCAGTACTCTCGTAAGTACTGCGGTAGTGCAACGAAGACTTCTTCCCCTCCTGCACTTTTATTCAACATGGTTGACTATAATTAAGGGACACCGAAAAACGAACGCCTAAGCGCTTTAAATATACCTTTCTATTCTATACACCGATCCCTCTCGTACAACAAGAGGGCTCCTTACGTCTTGCAGTACGACAAGGAACACTCAACAATGTAAACGAGTGAAACAATAAACATATCTGGGTATCATAAAAGCCTCGTTCCAAATAAGTAATTCCATGTCATGGAATTTTTACTTTTCGTGGATACATTTGATTTAATATATATATATATATAGGGGGGAGAGTGGGAGAGAGAGAGAAATTTCAATCGAATTTACAAAATGTGTACATAATTTTAACAAAAATGAACGAATTATAAATATACTCTTAAGTAAATATATCTTCAATGAAGCGAAATAATCTTAAAATATAACGCTGTTAAAAATTATAACTATTTCAACATCTACTCTTGACTTTAAAATTATAAAATTATTGTTATTAACTCACTCTTTTTCTTTAAATGCATATTATATTATGTTAAAAATAAATTTTAGAAACACATTGGAAAAATAATTAAATCACTTAAATACTATTTCAATCCTTGAATTTATATTATATTATCATAATGCAGAATATCATATTGGGACATTCAATTATATAGAAATCAGTTTTCTCAAACGTTTACATTCTCCTATATTCCATCAATCAAAAATGTACAAATAAATTAAGTGGGAGAATGTTTTTCACAAAATCTATCTCTCTCTGTTTTGATATATATATATAATATACGTACATGTGTGTGTGAGAGAGTATAAATGTGTATTAAATAGTAACTATTTATGTCTATGTTAATATAAAATTGACAATAAAAAAGAATATGTGATTGACACTCAATGAAACATTGCAATTACGAATAACAACTACTCGTTAACTGCAATTATAAAACATATATCATATGAAAATCTCTGCAATTTCAAATCTGAAATAATTATAGAATTTTATAATGATCATATCAATAAATTCGCACATATACACAAATATCGACGTATGTATATGAAGAAAATCCACCAACGCCACTGTTTAACGTTCAAATTTAGAAGGTATTTATATTTATGTCCTATTTGAACAGATTCCAGATACTGGCGTGAAAGTAATTAAAAACCTTTATCCAATTTAACACTGAAACGAAAACAGTCGTGTAAAATCGATATTTTTCATTCTGTTATACATAAAACGTATGCAAATAAAAAAAAACTAATCGTAAATTATTAATATTATAATTAAGTACGATCATATAAAACGGAATGGTCAAACCGTTCAAAAAATAATTTGAAGCATCGTTTCTCTTTCAACCGAGTTATGAATACCGAACGGATCCATTCATCTTAGCCGTCAGCTGCGTGCCCAATCAATCAACCTCGACGAAGTGTTGTGTGTTTTTCTTACAGTGAGTGGAGCTGCAGAGGTGTATACGAACCAATAGCTTTATGCTTCGAGTGTATTTTCTTCTGTTTCGATATGATCAATATCTACAGTGTTTGTGCTAATGAACACAATCAAGAATGGGTGTCTTACACACGCACTGATTTACGTTCACACATAAATTCACCCATTCTCAAACATTTATAAACAAATACACATACGTGTTTATATATATATATATATATATATATATATATATATATATATATATATATATATATGTATATATATATATATATATATATATAGAGAGAGAGAGAGGGAGAAAGGGAGTGTACTATTTGTCGATTAAATAAATGCTTTTAACAGTTATTAAAACAATTCAAGTGTGAAATCGATCTTACTTCCTCATTGCCCAAAATGGCCACTTTTCCTTACTACGCGAAAAAAACGTATAAAAATTTATAAGAGTAACACATTTTACTGTTTTCGTATAAATAGTAAATAATTGTCTTTTTATATTAACAGTATATAAATTTCCTGAAACTAATACACCACTTTAATTAATTATCAAAAAATAAATTCCTCGTTGCAGGAGTTTGAATTTGAAGAGTAAACAAACAACTTTTAGTAACGAAATTATATTAATATAAGAGAAAAATGAATACTGTATAAAATTAGGGACTAATATTAGTTTTTTCACTGTTATATACATGTAAAAAAATTATTAGAGAAAACTGTTCAACAAGAATTCATATTGACGAATTTCCTTTCTTTTTTATTTTATAACAGTATTCTTAACAAATGTACATAAATAAATTCCTTCATTTTATAACGTTCAATCTGTATATTTACTTTTAAACATTTTACATTCATATAATTAAAAAAAAATGATAATATAAATATTGTTATCAATACTTTAAATATCGACAGTAATATTATTGGTTGAAAACTGATTTAAAACAACTACTGAAATCAGTAACTTCCTCTTATTCAGCCTAAGGTAATGTAAAACCGTGCATTGTAAGAATGGCCACAAAAAATCATTGAATCGTAATGGAAAAATTTTCCTATTCACCAACCTTGATAACAATTGGCCTATCATTTATTTCCATCTTCACAAATCCTGTTATAGAAAAATCTTTAATCGAACCAATATACCGAAATTGCTATCCTTAACGGAAGCATTTCATGCAAATGAATATATATTTTTTTTAAGAGACAGGTCAGTAGAAAAAAACAGGTATCTTCTAATGAATATTCGCACTTTTATTAAAAAATATTAAAGTTGGTCTTTAGCCAACTTACTATATATATATATATATATATATATATATATATATATAACCACGAGTATATGATGAAAAATTCATTTCTTAAAGAAAACTTAGCGCCATTGAAACAAATTTCATCAAACTAAACTGAATGCATCATTAATTGGATTATAAACTTTATGAAAGGCTTTCTTAAGTTGAAAAAGCAATAACGAGAGAGACCATTTACGCTTTAATGTTTATCTGGGTTTTTATGTGTTATATAAAATATTTTAATTTAAATTAGATTCATATTATAAGTAACGCCGCACACTAACTTTAATTTAGTACAGAATATAATGAAACGAGTTGAAGTACTAATGAAAATAAACACAAACAGTGAATGTTTGAACACAAGCAAAACAATTTCCCCATTTTCTTTCTCAATATATCTTCATATATATATATATATATATATATATATATATATATATATATATATATATATATATATCTTTATATGTATATATATATATATATATATATATATATATATATATGTATGTATGTCTATTTGTGTGAGTAATTTAAACAACCGTATACTTATTAAACTTCTTCGTACTAATGAATCCAAAAAAGTGAAATATAACTAAAACACAACCTTTGAAAATGTCAAAAACTTTCAATGTCAATTAATAAATATATTTGCATCATTTATTCATGAAATAATAATTATAAATATATATTGTTTACAACTATTTGTTTTTTTTTTAAAAAAAAAAAGAACTAAACAAAAAATACTCAAATCAAATCATTTTTCTTACATTAATACAAAATTGCTTTAAAAATTTATAAACTTACATTCTTTTATTTCCCACAAAGTAAAAGTAAATAAAAAAAATCTGCTTAATAACAAAAAATATATAAAATAAACTCATTCACTAATTTCTAGTGACTAGAATTTTTTAGTCTTCACTTTCTTTTATTGATTATATTTCAAGATATAATTCAAGTTAGTATTTGCAACCAAACATCAAACGTTAATACCCTTAACTGACGACGCACTCTTAAATCCCAAATAGCTATCTATTTACAACCAAATAAGTTATAATTGATTTCATCTGACCAAAACTATCCTATTCTGACTTAATCAAAGAGGATCTGAAATGACCTAATCTTACAAGACCTGACACGACTTGCGATTGCCTTACCAAACCTAACTTAAAAAGTTTCTTCTTTTTTTTATCAAACAGACACTTTATTTTGATAGCTGCCAAAAAAAGACCAAAAAGAAATAATATATAAACACAAATATCAAGTGAATCCAACATAAGTGGCTTTCAGAGCTCCAGTCTAATATCATATTTCTTAAAAGTGTTTTTCAATCAAACTACTTTAAAAAATAAAAAATATATATATCTTTTTCTTCAATACTTAACACAAACTATACATAATTAATCCTAAATATTACCGCCAGGTATAAAAATTGAAATTTGTAATAACTGTATTATAACACAAATATCTAATTCAGTTTTTAATAAATATAAATTTGTTTACATATTTAACTAAAAATAAACATGAAACAATGAAATATCAACGAAATAAAATAACCATAATTCAAATAACTATAGAGACAAATATACATAAATACATATTTTTATTGTACGATTATTTATTGCAAATGACATCTATATTTCACCGCAAATCTATGCATTTGAAATTTATTTTTATACAAGTAATACTGGCATCAATCTCTACATACACACACACACAAAGAAGCTCATCTGTAATAACGACCTTATTACGCACATACAAACGTAAAGTACTGGAAACTACACGTTGTGCTTTTAGTAAAAAAAAGAGTTCTATCGCCATATTCTTTAAATCATGTCATAACCGAAACACGTCACTCTATTCACATATAATGTTTTATATAATAATAACGTGAATATATAAATATTGAGTATAGAATAAACTTGTATATCGTAAATCAATACGGAATTTAAATTTATGATACGAAATTTTACAGCATATATTTTTTAATAAAATATAATTTAGGCACACGTTCGTTGCCGAAAAATGTTTCTAAATATTTCATCATAAAAAATAATGTCGCCTATAATATTAGTTCTGTCTTGTCGCTAATAATTAATTTTTGTAATAAAATAAAACGAACATTTTTCTAATAACAAGGGAGTTGTTTTCATTTTTACAGTAATGAGAAAACAATTTTACTTAAAATATTATTCAACTTGAATATTCTTAATATTGAAAATCTTATTGTAAGATTCATTACATTTAAAAATAACTAATTATGATCAAAAATTACAGAAATTATAAATGTACTATATATATATATATATAAACACCATACATATACTGAGAAATAAATACAGTACAGAACCTAGTTGGAAACTATAAACACATTATTATTTATAAATCCAAACTGGGAATTTCATATAAACTAGACTTGAATGTTTGAGTAACATTCTACGACAATAAACATTACTTACATAAATATCTTTATACCGGCCTATTTTAAATAAATAATTATTTTAAATGAACTCAGTTTTTAAAAATAACAGTTAAAACCATCCATTTTGTAAATCAATATGAGATTAAGTGTGTGTATGTATGTATATATATATATATATATATATATATATATACATAATATATACGTATATTATATATATACAAAATACTTATACTTTTTTAATATAAAAAAAATTAATCATATTTCAAATGCGTTCGTTAATTGTATTTTTCTTCAATGTTTTAAATTATTCCCTCTAAATACACACCTATATAGTTATTTTGAAAAAAATTCAGTAGAAAACTCACCAATTATACAACCAGTAATCATCTGTGTAATTATCCTTACCTGAAACAAAAGAAAATTAATGAGATTCGCGATTCGTGTCGAAAAATATAACATGAATACACTTTATTATTTAATGTTTATGTTTGGAATATTTTACTCTTAACGCTCGTTCGAAAAATGATTCATTTTAATTACAACAATAACAATAGGCGTTAACATTATGATGTAAATGAAACAAAATTAATACATTTTAATTATTCGAAATACAATCATCGTCAAAATATTTTTACTCAAAGAATGTTTACAATTCATACCGAAAAATTGTTAAGTAATTCTTATATAAAACATAAATAATATTTCGGATCTTCAGACGTCCATTATTATTAGTAACAAATCATTTTGAATTTGATAAAATAAATCTCTTTTGTGCATTAAAAGTAATTACGGAAGAAAGAAACAAAAATACATGAAACAAATAACTTTTGCTTTTTACACAATGAAAGGATAACTATTCATTATTAATAAGTATTTTTACATAGAATATTTTCATAAATTTTAAAGTTTATCAAAACTATCTATCTATATATATATATAGAGAGAGAGAGAAAGAGAGTGGCAGAAATGTACAAACATAATTAAATGATAGTTGTAATTACATAGAAATGTAATTACAGGTACAGTTGATAGATAATTGAAAAATAGCAATAAGTAATTCATGACAACATTCAAAACTATATGATATGTATATGTGTATATATATATATATATATATATATATATATATATATATATATATATATATATAAACTCAATGAATACGTTAAACACCGCGTCGCTTGTCTTAATTAACAATTATTTGCATTTTGTATTGTTTTATAGAATAAAATACTATATATATATATATATATATATACACATAATATGTATGTATGTGTACGTGTGTGTAAGAGAAAGAGCATTATGCATGATTATATCAAGAAACATGAACCAGATCAATTTGATTTTTATCAAGAACATATACTCAACAAAAATAATGAAGTAAAAATATTATTTTAATATAAATAAAACTTATATCTATACACTAAAAAAAAATAATAATTTGTTATCCCTTTTATCATATCTATATTTGTGTTTATATATTTCCTAAATATACACAAATATACAATTTTATTTATCAATAGTTGAACCGTGTTAGTCTCTCTTCATTCGTCTTTATATACATACACACACACACACATATGTATGTATATATATATATATATATATATATATATATATATATGTTGTATATATACACACACATATGAGACGTAATTCCAGCACACAATTCACCAGCTTTAAGCAAGTGTTTAATCAACGTTATTTTTAATAACAACAACATAAAAATACGTACGTTTATTGAAAAAAGCAATCATACGTTATTTATTTAGTTCAAGAGTAGTGTGGATTCGAACGGCAGTAGTGTGAGCGATTATTATAACGCGTTTTGCGTTTTTTTTTCACAGTAGCAGGAAATGCGTAACTGCGTGTCATGCAATTATTTCTAAAATCCGTCACAGGGTGACTGGTGTGATATAGGCTCGCCACGACCGCGTAATGATCGTATTAACGCCGCATTAACAGGACCGAGCTGTTGCGGGTAGCGGGTACCGATCAGTCGGTATTAATCAGATTGCCATGGGGCTCAGTCCCAGTTAGTACAGGCTCCTGTCCACACCGCATATCGATAGAGGAAAATCGACTTGAAAAGAGATGTATTTCAATACGAAATGTAATTTATATACAAACATTTTTTTAAAAGCTAAATATCTAACATCTATACTATATATTACATTAAAATTGGTATATATATAATTATATATATATATACACATACACACTGACTAATTATAGTAAAAACAAACTATTACAGAAAATGAAATAATCAAACACTAATGTGAACATCAAGTAAATAGTACTAATTGACACATCCACTTTCCTCGAATGTCTGAAACTGTGAGGATTTATAATATATCAAAGATAAGTACAGATAATCACAAGCTAATTGCTATTTGTATGTACACATGTTCATACAAAGAACGTATATATTCTGCCTGTTTATTATTAAAATACACCGATTTCAGTTAAGAAGATTTAATGTTTTAGTATAGAATGTTCTTTTTTCCATCATGGCATTGGATATGAATTATTTCTGAATTATATATACAAACATTCATGTATTTTATATATATATATATATATATATATATATATATATATATATATATATATATATATATATATTAAGTATATGACAAACTTCACAAGTAAATACTCAATTTCCATTTTTCATACATGTTTTCTTGTCAATAAACATATTAGACTTCAAGAATATCATTTTATTAATTACTTTCACTTAGTGAAAGAATACATTATTGATATTTATATATTTAATAAGTATTATATGAATTATCTTTGAATATAAACCTTAGTATAAAAAAGCTAAACTTTATTAATAAAATAATCAATCTATAAATTAAAATATTATTCATTTCTATACACATTATATAAATATCTTTTAATTGATTTTTTTGACAACTTCTTTTCTCGACTGAAATCTGACATTCATTTTATATATTAGACTAATGTTGCTTAACCTGAATGTCACTATATTCCACAATCCATAGATCAAAAATATGATAATCACTGAATAATTCTGGAGTAAATGTTAAAAATTTCAAGTCTATTTTTTATTTCATATGTATATATATATATATATATATATACAATACAAAAATTCAATATTATCATAAGATAAAGATAATATTAAGTTAACCAAATTTTATTATTGAAATTTTTGTTTTTTAACTTCGTCTAATTAGTCAATGTCACATTGTATTTTCTTTATTGCAAGAATTGTCAATTTTTTAGGTTTATTCTCCTGTGTATACTTAAGAGCGACATAGTACTGAGTTATTTATGTAATGTTATGCCGAAAAAATATATTTAAATTTGAAATTATAACCTGTTTTGTTTTCAGTTGAAAATAATAATGTGTTAATCTAAGAAAATGATGCCCTAAAAATTATACATACGCCAGGTATCAAATCCCATTATATTAGATAAATAATCGTTCCAATACTGATTTCAATTTTACAAATTTATTGTTTCCTTCATAAATATATTTGTTTGTTTCAATAATGTACCACTACTGAAGAATCGAAAAAGAGAAAAATATGATTTACTTTTGAAAATAAAAACATATATCTTTAATCAATATCAGTGACATATACAGATAATAATTTAAGTTTTTCACAGTATTTCATTTACTAATGTTTTCTACGAATCGTTACTTTTTTGGATACATTTTGTTATGAAATAAACAACTCGCATTCTTTCAATTAAAAACAATATATAAATCAAAGATATAAATAAATGTTTCATATATAGTATGAAATATGAACATAATTATAACATATATATATATATATATATATATATATATATATATATATATATAAATAGTCATTTAAAAAAATTACCAAATCTCAGAATCATTTTTTGGTATTCAAAAACTCTCAAGAAAGTGTGATTAATTCATTTTTCATATAAAAGTGTGTATATATATATCTATATATATATATATATATATATATATATATATATATATATATATATAGAATTCGTCATAATTAAATTGATTTATAAACCATCAAACGAAAGAACAATACTAAAGGGTCAGATCCATCAATTGAACATATTTCTAATATGTTATTCATAAAATTATAAACAATAAAAACACAAAAGTTATATTTAATAAACGAGAAAAAACTTCTCAGTTCGTTGACTTGGATTTAGTAAATATATTAGAAATTCAATTCGGTCAGTACGTGATGTGAATCAACAAAATTTAAAGTGACTTGCCAAAAAAATCAAATGTAAAGTTTATATGGACTTTTTATGGATATTTCTAGACACACGGAACATTTTTTTACAATCATATATTATATATGTATGTATAAATTTACATTCTTTTTAAGTAATAAGTACATTATATCTCAATGAAAAAATATATAAGTGAACACTAACAACATTACGATAGTGATCTATAATTCAATAGAAATCTACTACTAATTTGTTAACAAATGCGTTCGGACAGTCTACTTTAAGAGTTTTTATAATGAAAAAATAAACCAATGTCGAGAAAATGCATAATTGTAATTAAAGAAATTTAAAGTTTTAATACTGTCAAGAAATTACAAAATGTTACTTTAATGTTCTCAAAAAATAGATCCTAATTCTGATACCTAAAATCCTTTTATTCTCTTTTTGAATTATTCAGTTCCATTGTGTTTATTATTTGCTCATATTTTATTTGCACTTAAACACCATATTATTATAATCCTTTTTTTAACTAATAAACTATATTAATTCTGCAGTTAATTTATAGAAAATAAATATTTTCTTTATATAAAATAACATTTACATTTTAATTATTCGCATAAATTCAAATAATTTTAGTGAATATTCAATAATTTTAATAAATTCATTAATTTAATAAGTTTAATAAAAACTTATATATATATATATATATATATATATATATATATATATATATATATAAGATGGAAAAAATAAATAAATAAAAAGATAAAGTATAAAAATAAAATAAATATAAAACAATTTCGTGTCACATTACTGATACGTATTCGTTTCAGCAACGATGCGAAATCACTCCAACGTGTGAAAATAGTCCACATCTTATAAGAATAACAGAACTTGTCTGACAATTATTAACTGTCCATGTTTCCCCTACAAAGTTATGACGTCGAGAGTGTTACTATATAGGGCGCGGTCCACGTCGTCGGGTTTGAGTGTAAAACAACCCCCAGGCGACCCATCCGTCATGCAGCGACGCGTGTTCTCACCCCGATGGTATATGCGTCCCAGCGTACAGTAATGTGGCCCACGCGATTCGAACCGGTGTTCCACGCGAACAGAATTGCCGTGTATTATTAATGAATTTATCTGTTAATTAAACTAGGTCGCTTGGGGTGCCAACATTGGTAGTTGCTATATGTCGAAGCAGAGATGTGTGTCCGAGTTTGCATCATTCAACCACAATCATATGCTAACAGTTTGAACATATGTAGATTATTTTATATAAGAGTTTGTATATTTTTTTGTTCAAAAAAAAAGAAGACATCTTTTACATTTTTCATAAATATATCATAATAAATATTAAGGTACACAGATTTATATATATATATATATATATATATATAAATGAACTGATACATACATATATCATAAACAAGCATACATAATAAATATGAATTATTTTTACAGGACATTTCGAAATATATATATATATATAGAAAATTCAATCAATTATTTACCTTTTATTATTCACTCATTATAAAAATAAATCAATACAATTTTTACATTTTTTTTTATTATGTATTATATAATAAAATGACATGATAAAGCTAGTTTTTTTAATCGAAATTAATAAAATTATTATTTCTTACCATATCATATTTTTTTTTTCTTTTCATTATATTTATTTATTTTTATAGAAGAATTATTATATGATAAAATAATGACAGAACTAAAATTATTTTAAAATAATCGAATAAAAATAAAATCATTAGGACTATTCGTACATGTATAAAAAGATTTCATAGAAAATAAATCAATACTTTAATAAAAACATTTTATCGAGATTAAATAAAAATTTTGATTAAATTTCATTGGTTTGAAGAATTTGATTTTGTCAATTAAATGGTAACAAACAAACTATTTTGATTTTAAATTTCTCTTGGAAATCAATACACACAGTGGTGTATAATTTTTATTATAAGATATTGTTTATTCGAAAGTCGATAAACAATATCTTTGCTTTAATTTAGAAATGAAATTTTAACCACTTAAATGAGTGCTTTTTTAAAACTTCGAAAGAAAAAAAGAACAAACTGTTTTTAGAAACATACGGATACCTAACAATGATTTATTGACACGATAAAATTAATCTGCTAGACATAAATTAGTGAAATAAAATTAACTGCCGATAAAAAAATCGTATACAAAGTTTAAAATGTTACACACAAATGACAGACAATTTTATGTTATTGACACATGATAAAACATTGATTGAATCCTTGTTGAATGGTATTCTTAGAATTTAAATTATTTGACATTTTGATTATCGAAAAATAAATAATATTGTAATTGAATTTCGAAATGTGAGTTCATTCACTACCTCAAGTATATAATCATACTTATGTGTGTATATATATATATATATATATATATATATATATATATATATATATATATATATATATATATATATATATATATATATATATATATATATATATATATATATATATTTACATACATACATACATATTTATTTAGATAAGGTCTATTAATAAAAATATCATTATGTCTAAAACGAGTATAAAATACGATGCGAACGCGCATCTTCAAACATGTTTTAATGAAAGGAATGTTGTTGTCGGCGAAAGACTGAACTGACGACCTTTTCAATTAAAACAATGACTGCATTTTTAAGCCTAGTTTTGTAGAGCGGTTGCGTTAACAGTATTGCGGCCAACTAAATACTTTGTTCCCGTCTTCTTACGCAAGGCGTTTAAATTGTTTTTACTACGAAAGGCAGTGTGTACTAATAAAAACATCCACAGAGCTCATCTGGATTATTCATGACGGGAAAGTTTGAATGCAAAACGAGTTCCGGAGACAAAGAAAGTATATTTGATTAAATAAATTATAACAGTTGTGTTTACTTAACGTGTTACGGTTCGGTGTAAGAGATATTTATTGAAATTATTTTACGATTTATATGCCGGAGTAAAAAGATTTTAAGCACTGATTAGAAATAATTTATTCCTTCTGAAGATATTCTTTTTTAACATTACGGTCCAGTTTTTATTCAGAAGTTACAATATACTTTTTTTAATATTATAGTTACATTTTTAGTTGTTCAACAATAAAAATGAAACTTATTAAAAACACAATGTCTGCTTGTTTGAGCATAATTAGGGAAAAAAACGAAAAATATCAGGTTGGTGGATAAATAATTCCGGTTTTTATCATTTTAAGTTTGGCGACGATTTTTCTAGTTATCTTTTGTTATGGTCATGTGATAGAACACTGTAAACAATGAAATTAGCGCTTCTGATTTCAGCTTATTTATTGTTTTCATTTTTCAGTATTGCTGGATATAACATCTTAAATTAGTCGTGGAAAAAAATCAATTTCCCACGATTTTGTTGTATGGTTTTAAATTGTAACATAAAGCAACAGAAACTGTTCGAAATATCTAATTTGTTTTTGGCGAAGAGTCAATTTGTGAACGTACAGTTCAACACTGGTTCTAAAAATTTCGTATTGGAAACGAAACCCGTGATGATAAGAAAAGTCGTGGACGTCCTTCAACTACAGACAATAATGATTTAAGAAACATTATTGAAGCGGACCCACGTAAAAACAACTCGAGAGGTAGCAGAATAATTCAATAGTTGTTCAACATTTGAGCGTAATTGGAAAAACAAAAAATCTGGATAAATGGGTTCCGTGTGAACTAAACGAACATCGAGCAATTCGAAGATGCGAAGTCTGCTCTGTGGTTCTTTTGCATAACAAAAATGATTCCTTTCTTGATCACATTGTCACAGGTGATGAAAATTGGAATCTCTACAATAATCGGGCAAGTTCATCACAGTGACTTGACTGAGAAGAAGCCCCAAAACAGTTTCCTAAACTGAAGCTTCGTGAAAAAGAGATTATAATCACTGTTTAATGATCAGCAAGTGACATCATTCAATACAACTTCTTAAATCCTGGTGAAACAATAATAGAAGAAAAATATTGTCAGAAAATTGAAAAAATGCACAAAAAGTTGCATCGTTTACGACCAGTATTAGTCAATTGAAGAGGGAAAATTCTTCTTCATGACAGCGCCTGACCACACGTCTCACAAATGACTCTAAAGAAATAAATGATCTAGGTTATGAAACTTTACCTAACCAGTCTTATTCTCTGGACCTGTCTCCGACAGATTATCAGTTTTTTAAACATTTGAGTCATTTCCTATGAAAGAAAGTTTTCAAAGATCAAGCATCACCTTAAAGCGCTTTCGATGAATTCGTCAATGCCAGGACTCCAGAATTCTATCTTGTAGGAATAAACAAACTTGTATCCCGTTGAGACAAATGTATGCAGGCCAATGGTCTTTATTTTGATTAATAAATACAATTTTTAACTGGTATATGCATTCACACTCGTTACGTAAAAACCCTCAATTATTTTTGCACCAACCTAATATATATATAAATGTTTCTTTTATTTAAAATCTCATCTTAAAACAAAATTTAAACATGAGATTTGAATTCATAGGTCATTTAACTTTCTTCATACTTTGAAATATTGTATATCTGCACAAGTTAATAATGATAATAATTTAAAATAAATTCTTTTCTTGTAAACTATATTGCCATTCAAAAGTTACACTCGATAGAATTTACTTTTTATTACATTACACATTGTGTGTACTGCGCGTATCTTCCTGATATATATATATATATATATATATATATATATATATATATATATATATATATATATATATATATATAATACACTATATGTACACATATCACGGATACTTTTAAGTTAATATTTGTCAAACGTTGAAATTTAAGTGGCCAATGTGACGAAAACTAAACATTCGGAGTGGATACTGAAAACAAAGTTTACAATTGCTTTGATATAAAACTCATCACGTTTGGCAGGCAGCACTAGTAGCAGGATATAAAAGAGACGTCTAGAGGGATGCAAGGTAAGGGTCAGGGCCTCGGGTCGAAAGTGAACGCACGCAATACCGGCTTCCGACACAAACTTTCACACTACAAACAGTGAAAACTTTGACGCAGCGGTACAAGAGCCTGTTTTAGTAGCACACATGACCTCAAATTTTATACCATGAACAAGACCAGCTGACGCTTTTTAGTTAGTTAAAAGATAGCAACGTGTAACTTATATATGAAAATGTATTTAAATACGTAATGAGCGTACGATAGAGTTTTTTTTCTGACTTAAAAAAATCTACCAAATTTAAAAAAAAAATTCGCACACTTTTTTAACATAAATATATAAATTCTGATTTTTTCACGTATTATATTTTAATTGCTTCATTTTAAAATTGTAAAAATATGCAAATTGTGCCACTGACAATATAAAGACGGTGTTTTTCCCTTTACAATATCTACCTCAATTTTTATGACAATATACCATTATTCTCTCTATTTCAGTCTCTACTTCAATTTACACTGCATAAAATATTATTCAAAAAGTATTTTTGCATATAAATTATTCACGGTAACGGAACCCCACGTGAATAAAGACCCTATTCTATCCACCTGAAGCTTTTGCATCCCTTTTCATACACCATTGTTCACACACATAAGATATTATACAACGAAACAGAAAGGTCATAGACCACATCTCCTGCAATCATGATCTATAATCTGTTTTTGAGACACGCTCTCTACGCATCCAACCAATCCTCCACGTACCCCCGGTATATGTTGATAGGTGCGTTTTTTTCTCCGCACGGAGCACGAGACACACTTTGATTCTTTTCGTATTAGATTTCGCTCGTCACACGTGATACAAGTAAGTTAACGTAACGACGGGTTGCCTTGTGCGTGTACAAGGTGTGAGTGATGTTTACAAGTTACGTGTAGAACGTCATAGATCGTATCTCGACATCGAAACGATGTGCTATGATTCTTAACTGGGACGAGATTCGCTGATAAACGTATTGACTTAGATGAAGTGGTTCAATACAATAAAACAATACAAAAACTTCATACATTCTACTTTTATTTATTTTGATATAAAATATCTACTTAAAAAAAAATTATTTTGCTTTTTAAAGTCTACAAATATCTCCAAAAAGATTCATATCTTTGAAGTTTTAACTTTTCTCGCATTGAATACATCTTACCGTATAAATTTACAAAAATTCAAACATTTTTCTTTCGAAAATCTATTTATTACAAAATTTCGACTTTATATTTAATAAATCTTTCAGATGCAAAAATTAAAAAATATCAGAATGAAAGATTCTTAAAAATCTTACTTGCTCTACAATTAATGTTAAAACAGTTACGAGACTGTAATTTTTTATAAATTAAAAATGTAATTAATAAGGAACGAATCTATCTGTATATAAAAAAAATATTGCGTTAAATTTCAAAAAACTGACAAAAAAATCTAAAAAAATGTGTTGATACTTAATATTAAATTGTTATCAACGGTGAGACCCGAAGTTACATGAAATTTTCACAAAAAATGATAACATTGGTATCATAACAACTACAACGAAATGTTCGACATTATAAAACAACAACTTTGAAAACAAAATAAAATTTATTACAAAAAGTTATCAAATGTTGTCTGTTGTTTGTCCGAACTGAGTGATTATAATAACAATATACGTCGACTGATAACATTATACGTGATTATAATAACCAGATTCCACTGTATATACATATACTTATATATATATATATATATATATATATATATATATATATATATATATATACATACATATGTAATACGAGCGAAGTGAATCAGGGTTGTAAGTGAAGCGGGAGTGGAGTCATACGAAGATCGGCAAGCGAACCGAATAGGGGGCAGATCCCCCTAGTTATTACAAAAAAAATCAAGCATCTACACATCTTGATAAAATATAATCAAATTAGAATTTTAAGACAATATAATAGAAATGCTATTAATTTAATAATCAAATTACATTACACTGCATATTAATCTCGTATTGCAGTCATTCTTAAGAGTAATTAATATGAAATTCTTTTTTTTAATTTTCATATTAATTATTAAAATATATATTCAAACGACAATAAATATCATTTAAGTGAAACAAAATAAAAAATCTCAGATTGAAACAACTATACTTTTAATTTACAGCTAAATTTTTCAATACACACTTTTCATTACTATTTTTACACTAGAAAAAATTTAACGTAATATAATTGCGTCATAAACAAAACATTTCTTTATTTTTAGACAGACAAGTCACAATTCTATTCTACTTAAATGTATCTTTGTATGATACATAAATGAGAGGTTTTCATACTAGACAATTGCTGTTCGTTTCTGTATTAATTATAAATAGATCGGATATTCTTCGCTTGCACAAGATTAAATTAGAATGTTACAAGTACAAAATCTTGATAAATTTGTTATAAGACATTCAATCTAAGTCAAGATGATTTGTTAATAAGACGATGGCTGTAACTCACAGACCAATGTTAAAGAAGCTTTAAACGAAACAAATTATATTACAAATACATTAATTTTTGTCAATTCAGCATCCTGTGAGTAATTAATAATTATTATCAGAATAATATAACATTGCATATTTTTCAATTTTTTTGAAGAAATTAATAAAAATATTAATATACTATTGTTACCAAAAAACTGCTAATTAAAAATTAATAACTACTATTACTAACTAAAAGATACTGAAATAGCTTTGCAATTGAAAATATTTATTATAAGATTTTGATTTAAATATAGAAATTTTAACAAAAAATTCTTCATGTTGAGAATACAGACATATCTAACACAAACAATAATAGACTAAAATATTATCCTTTAAAACAATCAATAAAAAAAACAGTTAACAAAAGAAAATATAACTATAATTATCTCTAGTTTTATTTGAAACTATGTACTAATATAATTTTTTATCGAACCAAACTTGATTGTTTGATAATTATTTTTGATATCAAGTTTAAGAAATAAAATTAAAAATGTTTGAAAAAAACAACAATTTTTCGCAAATTTGTAAATTCTATATAATTGAAAGTATTACATTATTTTAATATGAAAACTATTTCAGTAGCATTCCAACCTATAATCTCTTACACAAATATCTTAAAAAAACATAAAAATCAATATTGCTGTATTATTCTACATGTGTTCGCCACACTACTCTTTATTAACTCGCAGCTATTTTTATCTGAACGTTATTCTATTTACAATACTTTGATAAAATAAATCTTAATAAAATAGACTTCTAAGCAAATACACACAAATACTTAATGAAAATATATAAGAGTAAAATAAGTATGATTTCAAATCTTTTATTAAAAGCCAAACAATATATCTTTTTATAAAATACTGTACAGTAATATATACTTTTATAAACATATCTCATAAATAAATTATGTAGTAGGGTTATTAATCAATTTATAAAGGATGATACGGAATATCTGACTTCATAACATTACCAGATATTTGACTTCTGTGTGAATCAAATGTTCAAAAGGTATCTCTGACCATTTGATTCAGTCTATTAAAGTTACAGATTTGACGAGTACCCACCCTAGAATAACAGCAATAATTCATAGCATTCCTACTCAAATATGCATTGCGGAGAAGATACAAGATTTTCTCCAGCAATCAATGTTTATTGATGTTGTTAGATACTATTCTATAAGTTTCAGATAGTTTATCGTTTTGAAATTGTTCAAATATTATAATGTTGACATATAATATAAAAAAAAAATAAATTCATAAGACAATAAATAACAATTAAGAAATAAATATTACTACAGGAAAATAATTAGAATCGAAGCAAAGTATAGAATTTTTAAAATATAATCGCAAAATGTTCATAAAATAAAAGTAGATAAAAATATTTCAAACGACATGATTTATAACAAATATATCATACATTCATAATGCAATATTTTTTA
Organism: Acanthacorydalis orientalis; assembly: GCA_034766995.1. NCBI lineage: Eukaryota > Metazoa > Arthropoda > Insecta > Megaloptera > Corydalidae > Acanthacorydalis > Acanthacorydalis orientalis. Next base: position 43,510,346 of record CM068316.1, read on the forward strand.
TGGGCGAAACAATTGCAAAAAGAAGGAACATTTTCATTCCTTGAGGCTGTAAGATCTTTTGTTTTCGTCTCACGTACATTTTTCTACGGACGTGAGCTCTACGTGCACTTAAAATATTTGTCACTTTTATATTGGAATCTCGGTATTTTTTCAAACTAGTAAGAAACATCAATACACTTTTAGCTGCGTTCGATAATACATTTCTAATTGTTTATTTTAACGAAAAAAATAAATAAATTTTACAGGGACTTGTGGCTAATTAAACTAAATATACTTTTCCATGAGATTATTTTTGCATTATATATATATATATATATATATATATATATATATATATTTAAAATACTTCTTGTCATTAAAATATATAAAATAATGTATATTTATCCAGTAAACACATCACGCTTGTCAATTTGAATCATAAGAATAATTTTACTAGTATTGTATTTGACAGTGTCGTTAGATTTCAAATACACAACTCGAAGTATATAATTTAATTTTATTCTCCTTATTTAAAATGATATTTTCAGTATATCAATATAGTACAAAAAATAGAACGGAAACATTTCAAATGCATAATCAAGTACAGAAATTATATGAAAACTATTTCAAATACATCTTTTAAATATGAATCTATGTATAATAATTACGAAGCATCTAAGTAACACATATTTATGCGCTTTTGTATGCATATATATATATATATATATATATATATATATATATATATATATACGAGTATATATATATATAGGAATACCCCGATTTACGACGGGGTTACATTCCGCAAAATTGCAACTCAACTTAAAACGACTTAAATCAGACTAAATTGTACATTTGAGTATACCAAGTAAAATTTAAATCACATAATTCGGAATAATGTATGTACATACGGATATGTGTATATTATAGAAATTTATTTACAAATTAATAGACATTTTTATGTGTACATATATGTGTATAGAAATACATTTCGCAAGAATACTATACATATATGTGTGTGTATATATATATATATATATATATATATATATATATATATATATATATATATATATATATATATATATATATATATATATATATATGAACATATGTATTTTTTAATTTGAGTTCTTAATTAATCCATACTTTTATTTAAAGTGAGGGTGGTAGGCGATAATGAATATGAAGTCGAGGTGGGATTTTTTTTACAATTTAAGTGTGAAAAACTATAGAGGAAGTGTCTTAAATCAGTGTGTTCCTGTATGTATGTATATATATACATACACACACACACACATATATATATATATATATATATATATATATATATATATATATTAATAGGTTTGTATGGACACATATAATTTTATAAGCTTAAAAATTTTCCAGTTTTCTGATCAAACAATTACAACAATGAAACGCAATTCATATCCATGAAGTGATTCTTTTTATACAATATTTATCATATGTTATAGAATTTCACAACAAAGAAAAATATTTCTTCCGTGAAAACTCGTAAAATATTTTCATTGCGAACAAAATTTCCATTTTGTGAACAAAAATAAAATAATATGTCCTTTTAAACAAAAACTGACTTCAAAAATATGTACGAATTTCGCACATTGAAATACAATAAAATGTTAGTTACAAAGACATGTTAAAAGAGAATTTTACTTGTAAACAGCTAGATAATCGTTTTTAAAATAAAGAAGTGTTGGATCACAAATAAGTAACTAATTGAAAATTTGTGTAAGAAGATATCAAAAACATGACTTTAAAAAAATATATTAATTCAAGGCATTTAAAAATAATAAAAAGTTGATACTTGAAATAAGAAACATTGATTTTTGTTATAACATAAATTGATATTCATATTAAGCATTCACTAAACTCAACAAACGATAATAGAAACAACTTATTTATTTTGCAGAAATATGAATTGGTTCATGAATAAGATTTATTTCCCTGAATCTACCACATACTTCCATACAACAGAATCTATAAAAATCCTTAAATATTTTATAAATAATTTCGAAATAATATATATATATATATATATAAATTTAAACTGAATACTAATTATTGTTAAAACAAACAACTTACTGATAAAATAAGTATTAAGACATTTTCAAAAAATCAGTTAAAAAACCGTGTATGTCTACTTAGTAATATTTAACTGCTGATTTCCAATTATTTAATTTCTAATTACAAAATAAATGAAGATATATATTAGAATTTCATTTCAAAATGGTTTTTAATCGTACAATTACTGTCATGAATCCATATGATAAGATCTCCCCACAGAGTATTTCTATAAAAAGATATTTCTCCTCAACTCTCTTGTAGATATCCGAAAATTTACATATTTTTTGTACCTTATCACGCGTCTTATATCAAATATTCCAAACAGGTAAAAACATGAAAAATTATCATTCCACTAAATTCAAGTTTTTGTACATTACTTAGTCGAATTTACTTTTTCGAATTACTTAGTCGAACGTAAATGTATAATTGTTTTAAGTAAAAATAAATATCCTTTATGATTAAAAAAATAACGGAATAATAATTTCATTTATAATAATTTTTGTATTGTTCGGATAATCAGCAAATCATTGACATAAATAAACTCGTATAATAAATATAAAATATTCACATGCATCTCTGTCAACAAATATTTTTACAGTATGTTAACAAAACTGAAAAAAATTCGACAAAGCTCCGAATAAAAAATAATATCGAAGTTTAAATAAAACACTGTAGAAATAGCGCAGAAACTAAAAATTGCTCGTAATTCCACGTGCACGGGCTGTTCTGACACGCGCACACTCTTTTGGGGGCATCTCCACCGAGCGTGAACTTTTCATGACTGTTCAGATTGCTTACGGTCGCCGCAGGGTTTCTGCAAAATGCTGCTGGTATTGGGTGTTGTAAAACACAATCTGACCGAGCATCCGGCCAATCTCAGTCTGCTCAGAAAAAAATAACATAACGACAGCGTTCCGTTTATGAATCAAGCACGATTTCTCACTTTTTGATAACACAATTTAAAATGTGACATGGAAATAATTTTATTAAAATAAAGATGAATGTTACAACAGACACATCGCTGGATACATTCAAATCTACAAATACGTATTTGTGTTTTATGCACACACATACATACACACAGACAAGCACACAAACATATACATACATACATATATATATATATATATATATATATATATATATATATATATATATGAATTATGTGTGTATTTACATGATATATTTCTTGGTATAATCCAATTTCAAAAAAATGTAAAAACATTTATTTGAAAAATACGGGTCAGATCAAAACTCATTATACCTCATTTGTCATTTTTTCAAATCGATAAGGACAAAGAAAAATGGATCCGTATTATGGAAAATTATTTTTTTCAAACTCACTAAATAATAAATTGAAATGAAACAATTTAACTCTATTATAATCAAAAACTTCGTTTCTAAATATTAATCTAAATAATATATTTATATATATATATATATAATTTCTTTAGGCTATTAATATTATTATTGTGAAAATTGAAAAATTTAATATATCGAGTATATTAATAAAAAATAATTGTAACTGCTGCAATTTTTAAATACTTAATATAAATTTGCAATTAAAAAATAAATGGGGCATAAAAATTATTCTCTGACATAATAAACGCTGATTTTAATTGACGTTTTTAGTTAAATTAGTTCAAATTTTAAATTGAATTAGTATAAACTTTCCTATAAGTTTACAATAGACTGATTCACATTAAAATAATCTTAAACTTAATCAATCAATTTTTTGTAGTAATTAAAATAAAAAGAACATCATATAAATGAAAGTGTGTATCTGTTTTATCTATTAACGCTGTAAGAAACCAAACAACTGAGAAAGGTTAAACTTAGTATGCATTCTTAAAAAACCCTCCAGATATACATCTCTGGGGTATTATTTACTAACTTTTTTACCCAATCTCTCTCCCACAAGACAAACATGAAAAATTTCACAAACGTGAAATCGGTTCACAGATTTATAAAATTGCTTTTTAAGATTATTAAAAATTGAGATGAGAAATTGGGGGTATAAAAAATAATTTCTGTAAATATCATAAAATAAATTAATATTCATTTTAATTAGATTATTTTACATTATTATGGGTTCAGAGCAATGCAGAGTAAGCTATCGTAAGTTTAACATAACTAGATTATTTATTTTGTGAAAACTAACCATAAAATTCATGTGATATATTTATTTTTTAATATATATATATATATATATATATATATATATATATATATATATATATATAGCATACAGTTTGTAAAACAGAAAGAATAATCAACTAGTATACTTGTCATACAGATTCAAATAACTTATGGGTTAATGAAACATTTGATAACATGAAAATTAAATCTCTGTATTAATTAAAATACGTCAGAACATCTTAAAAGACATCCTTTTTGAATACTTAATCACAATTAATATTTACAAGAGTTTTAATATTTTAGATTTCCTTTAAACATAAATATTAATTAATAACTGTCAAGTAAATAAGCCATTCTTTCTATTTTTTTCACTACATAAAATTCAATTCCCTGATAAAAAAAACGTTTCTATCTTTCAAATGGATTTCAAGATTATCAATCAGCTTGTAATCTCAATTCCTGAAAAGAACACTTAATATGCAGCATATTAAACTAAAGCAAATGCAATATTTTAAATCAAAATATAATATTCTTCTTTTAAAACAATAAATCTGTTTGCAATAATGAAAAAAGATATAATTTGAATACTCACATCAATAAATATTCAATTTAAAATATTGATTAAGTATAGCTGATTGAGTTGAAAAATAATTTACGTCCTACTGTGAGAAGATTTGCATCTAGCAAAAAACTTATATTAAATATAACTTATAACAATATATAAAAATAACTTTTCGATACATACAGGCCAAATATATTTTCCAAATACATTTTAATCTCCAGTCATTACAGAATATTTAATCCTGAATTCAATATATATATATATATATATATATATATATATATATATATATATATATAATATATATATATATAATATATATATATATATATATATATATATATATATATATAACAATTAAGTGTAAATAAAAAATACTATAAAATAAAAAATCCATTCAAAATTTTCTACTAAAAAACAGCTTAATTGATTATACCTCACAATGACTGATGAGTAAAAAACAGCATTTTAAAAATCATAATTCAAAATGTTTGACTTACTCGACATTTGATGAATTATTTACTATATTTATTTATTTATAAAATGACGACTCATTTCCTTATACATACAAGTCATAAAATTTAGAAAATATATCACATCGTCTTCTTAAATTAATTTAAAAAAAATGTACTTCAATAATAAATGTGTAAAACATGTTCCAACAGATACATTCCCAACTAAACATCTGCCTATGCATATAAAAAGAACATATATTCAATTCTCTTTCTGAAATACAGCCAAATACAATAAAATTAAAATATCGCTTACCAACTTGTCTTGCATTGTCTACACTTAAATAAATATTTATAATACTGCACGGCTTGGAAAAGGCAAGCCGATTTCTAATCTATTGTAACAAAATTATTTGTTGACTTAATCTTCTCCATAGGACTTACTACTATATCGATTATTGTATTATAAAATTAGTTTTTTACCTTTTCAAGCATAAACAATTAGAAAACGCAAACTGTTTTTAAACATCCTCCATTAATTGATTTCATCATACGTCATTAATTAAATAACATACCGAAATATAAAATTATCTTCATATATTTAAAAGTATACTTTTTATACATTATTTATACGAAGATAAGAATTAAATTTAAATAATTAATTTGGTATTAGATCATTCTTAAATAAATGAAGAAATATATTTGTAAAAATGTAAGCATCATTGCATCATCAATTAATGGTTCATCGAATAAAAAAACATTGATTGACAGAACGTCGAGTACGGTGAAATAATTGTACATAAAAATTTCAAAAACGAAATAATATTATTGCATAATATTCTATTGACATTAATAAATGATGATGAGGTTAAATTTCAATATTCAAACCAAATTTTTATTATAGTTACCAAATTGAAAGGAACTGTTTATTTGATATTTAAAAATATTAATTACAAACTAATACACACACAGACACACATGCATATATATATATATATATACATATATGTATATATATATATATATATATATATATATATATATATATATATATATATATGTCTGTGTGTGTGTGTGTGTGCCCATGCCCATCTCTTTTCTGTAGATTCTTAGATCCTTTGCAAAGTTACTTTCTATGATTATGTGTGTAGCATCGGAGAACACTATTTAAAAAGTATAAAACATTTCCCATTAAAGCTTATATTTTAAATATTTAATAATGAACTAGTAGATATTAGTTTAAATATATGCTTTTCACAAATGCATCTGTACTTTGCTTTCCCTAGAGTAGATATGTCAATAAATTTATCTTATTCGACTCGATAAACTATACTAAATATATTGTATACCAAAAGATATTGAAACAATAACTAAATATAAATTAATCATAATAATGAATTAAACAACTCTAGTAATTGTAAATTGTTATTATGACCCCAAACAACTTAGGGTGTTCACAGTTAGTAACGAATATAAACACATGCAAAATACTATAGAATTATATGAAGTAAAAATACAAAATAAATCTCAAGAAAAGAGAACAATGTTACATTTTCTGTAAACTTGCCGACAGTGTATCAGTTGTCATACTGATTCAAATAATTGATGGATTAATGAAACATTTGACAACATGAAAATTAAATCTCTGTATTAATTAAAAAATACGTCCGAACATCTTAAAAAAAAGTAATTAAATAAACTGTACACGTATAAATAAATGCTGACTTTATTAAAGAAAAAAATGCTTACACTTTGTCTCAATGTGTGTAACTAATTGAATTTAACTAAATAACAGCAATCAAAACAAACATGTATTTAATTTTAACTTCTAAATTACTGTTATTAAAAGTACACTTGAAAAAATCTATTTTTTATATATTTTTATTTACACATTCCAAGTTTTCTGTTGACATTCATAAAATAAAATCATCTGTTTGAATCATTCTCGACTTTAACTTTCTTTCAACTTCTTTATTATATTAAATAGTTACATATTTCAAAGTATTAATAAAATACTCGTAATACTCCGAATTTTGACCAACGATTTATTCTAATTTCATTTATGAAATATTTAACCAACTATTTCAATATTAAATACATTCATAGAAGCACTATTTTCTACATATCTATATACAACCTGTATATTAATTATTAATTTCGCTGCAATCGTATCTACAAAGAATAGTTTTACAAAACGAAATTACATGGGTCGAGACTTAGAGGCAAGTAAATGTACATTAGGTACATAACATAGGAGCGTCTATGTACCCTCTTTGTAACACCTGTAGCACAGACAGGCGTCTGCCGTAATCGACTTAAAATAGTAGAGTACGCTTCTTTATGCAGAGTCACATCTGTTTCGAGTTAAACGGAAGATACAGAGGTGTTATCTTGGTTATCTTAATGTCATAAAGATATTAAGATTTAAATTGAACATAAATTAATTAAATGAAAAACAAGTACAGTAACGTTGTAATTATTCTCTAAACTATGTACACTTACTAATAAATGGTTGTTATATGAAATACAACTTAAAAATTCTCGTAGATTTTCTCATTAATCAAATTATAACTGTATTTAATTTGTAATGATTAAATAAAATCCACCAATTGTGTAAAAAATATTACAATAGTGACTCTATTTAATACCCTTTTAAGTAAAAGAAAAATTGCAATATTTATACACACACGCGTATATATATATATATATATATATATATATATATATATATATATATATATATATATATACATACACACATTCATACACTACATAAAATCCTCAATTCTTTAATAGAACAATTTGCCAATAATTGAACCAAATATCACACTAAACGAAATCTATTTTGATTCAATTATTTCAATAACTTAATTTTGTGGTAATCCATTATTATTTTTCTACAGAAAGTTATGCCTTATTTCAAGTTATGTTTTTTTTTCAAAACTCAAATAAAAAGATGCTCTAAAAGTTGGAAATGTTTAATATAATCTGTCATTGGAATACATATTTCTTCTATTTTATTTTTTAAAAAAAAACAATGAGGACGTCCATTACTTGTTTATCAGTTATTTAAATATCATTATTACTTTCAATAATTATTTTTAAAATTCAAGATTGTATCAGTTTTTCCATAATCGGTTAAAAGATATCAAGACATCAAAATTATTTATAAAAACTGACAGTAGCATTAATATACATGTACGTATGTATATATATATATATATATATATACATAATAATTCCTCTTTCATAAAAGAAGAAAAATAGCTAAAACATTGTAAGCTACTTTTGCAAGAAAATATAAAACATTAGCATTCGCCGTTTCATGATTTAAAAACGTCTGCCGTCTGATAAAAGCTAATACAAGCAATGACGCGAAAGATTTAATAGAACACGTCACTAATAATGCATTTCAAATATCGAGATATTTGAAATATTGTTTGAACAGTTTTAAAATAAATAAAAATATTATTTATGATGCTACTGCTGTTGCAAAACGCAGCTGTTAAAACATTTCAAGCGCGAAAATCTGTTCTCTTCCTGTTGATTCATGCCGAGATACTGAAATTGCACACAGACAATCCGGAAAATAAAATTAGAAATTAGTAAGTCAAAGGGAAATTGTAGCAATTTTAAGCTTATTTTGTAATGTTTGTCTATTTCATGTAAATAAACGTACAGATATTTAAATGTGCAAAAATAAAATTCATATACTTCCTTATGCCTCTAAATGCTTTTTTATACGATGTTGCATATTAAATTCTATAAATATCTGAAAAATAATTTAACAAAACAATTTAACAACTTAAATAAAATAATAATTTTTACAATTTAAGTTAAAAATTATAAAAGATATTTGAATTCTTCTTTTTACAAAAATAACTAAACAAGCTAATGCAATAAAATAAAGGAACAATATTTTAGATGATTTAGAAAATCAATAAATTATTTATAACATACTCATAAATAAGGTAAAACCAAAATATAAATCTATATACAATCGAACTATTATTACAGCGAGTACTGAAGAATGTACTGTATTTACCTGTATCTCATCAGCATTTATCTGCCATATAAATGACAGGCAAATGCTATCTAAATATTAGATTTTTCAATGCAAACCCCAATAATATGATTGTGACAATGTTATAAAATTGTATACAAATTAAATTACAAATAAATGAAAAATTTAATAAATACATTCAATCAAACCTAGAAGAAATTCAAACTTATTTCAGACTTAATTTAGGATACAAGATATTTTATAAAATTTAATTAAAACTCTTGCACTGAAAAGTATTATAAGTACACATATCAACATTCCTGAATACTTAAACATGTATGTAGAAATACAACATTAGTTATTTGTACTTTAGCAACTTATTCACTCTCTCCCTCTCTCCATATATATATATATATATATATATATATATATATATATATATATATATATATATATATATATATATATATATATATATATATATATATATATATATATACACACACACGAATACACTTAATTAAAATAACACATTCACTGAAAATAACTATTTATTTCAACAAAAACAATGCAAATCAGTGAAAATGCATTTTTCTTTCAAAACATGACATCTTTTTTATACTTTTATAGATATTTTTTAAAAAAATATATTAATTGATAATAATTTAGACACAAATGTTACAAAAATATATATTTAAAATAAATTATGCATGTTTTACAAATTATAAAAAAAATTATAATGGATCGTCTTTCCCAAGTGACCAATTTATTTTCTGGAAAGTGTATATCTGTCTATATATATATATACTTCAATGTAGCTACCATTGATAATTGAATATATATACTAATTGCAACTGCTTAACTTTTCCAAACAAACACTGACTCAAGTCCCTACTGAATAAATTTCACAACTTATTTGATTTTTGCGGTATTTTTTATGTTTGTGTAAATCTCTTTTGTGGAATTTATATATATATATATATATATATATATATATATATATATATATATATGCGCACAAATGAAAGTGTGGGTGTATTTCTGAACCTATACATGTGTATACAAGTTGCAAATTTGTGAATATACGACATAGAAAGGATGGTTGTGCTGCCTATGGAAAACAAAAAGACGTTTACGTAAGCTGAATAAGAACGTCAAGACAAGTTCGTCTTTCGAAAGGTAAATCGTTTTGACAAATGAATGCAATCATCGTCGTGCAATACACATTTTTTTCAAGTTATTCACTGAGACTCGTTTCACCGCATACGTGACCAAAGCACAAAACTAATGGTAAGAATGGGCTGCGCACATGGGTGAGATTTTCTACGTACAAGTTTTTCCTCTTAGCAGACGCCCGTTGGTCTGGTCGCCGCCAGCGAGGCCAAAGTCTCAAACGTACGTCATTTTTATGACGTTCTACACTTTCATGTCGCCACATTCCGTACAGCGCTTTAGTTGCCGTTTTCGCTCATTCATTTTTCATACTCTCTTTTACGTTCTATTACAACAACTCGCCCATGTTCTTGGAAATATATAGGTTGCATAACACAATATACATATACATATATATATATATATATATATATATATATATATATATATATATATATATAACATAAATACACCCTAAATTAAACCACATCCATGTCTGACAGTAACTCATTTTTCACTAACAATGCAATTGCTTCTCTTGCAATCATTTAATTCTTAAACAGCAGATGTACTAATTGTACTAACAGGAATTTATTGTTTTAATACAAAATAAATTCAACATTTTGAGAAAGACAATTTATATATATATATATATATATATATATATATATATATATATATATATACAATGATTAATTCGAATGAATTAGTATTAATATTTTCAGTTATTTTAACAAATATTAAATTTGCATCTCATTCAAACTGAGAACCATTTTTTTATTAATTAAAAATATCAGAGATTCAATTAAACCTGAACAAAAAAACTAACAATCTACATACAACTCCAATTGAAAATATACAAAGAAATATACTCGATGAAAATGTATAGAAATAAATTCTGTCAATATAAATTAGTTCCTATTCTATGTAAAAATACACATAATATATTGTAAAAGTCAGGCATTTCTAAAACATTATTGGATATAACACTCATAAACAAACGCGTTAATAATTAATTGTTTGTATGGAAAAAGATTAGTATATAATAAATTTTTGTCAAGTAGAAACATTTTATTAAAGGCTTGATTATTAATAAAGAAGATGATAACGCTCAAAAAAGTCGTTTGCCATTTATGACACATCGTTACTTTGTATATAATATGACATTTCTTACTCGCAGAAAAAATATAATTTCTAATTTAAAAATTATTAAATACCATCAAAGATTATAAAACTGAATAAAATTAAATTAGTGAATTTAGTCAGAAATTTTATTTATTTGCTGCTCTAGTATTTTTGTATATTATTTTAAAAATGTATATACATAAGTTATGATTAAAATATTACTTTTTCTTTTATACATTAAATTACTACTTGATTTTCACATCAAATAACAAAAGATTTTTATGTTTGTTGACCTTTTTTGGTGCATATTAACCTACCACTCAGTAATATATCATAAAAAAGTGACACATTGCATAGTTCTATATCAATATTTTCAATGAGTACTTAAATATAATAATGTTATATATTTTTTAAATATTGAACTTACATCAAATTAAACTCAGTTGTAATAAGAAATTATTGCTGATTATTTTGTGAAAATGTGCATGAAAAATATAATTGTTACTACATTTCAACAAATAAGAAATATTGTTCAGAATATAATTCAAGAATAAAATTCATTTTTCTTCAAACTCAAAATACGAATGGACACTTTCTTTCACTTACACTTTCTTTCTTCATATGTATAAAAACTTTCAATATATTAAGTAGCCATTTTTATAATTAAATATTTACTTCAGTGCACAAATGGTACATTCAAATAAACTGTACGATAATCACATAATCTTATATAAACATCAAAATGTTAATAATGTGAAAAAGTGTCTGCATATAAATGTTATGCAGATAGAAAACCGAAGAATTTCAAAATAACTTTTTCAATTTCACTTCACAAACAACACTTATTATAAGAAAATTGGTAAAGTTTTCTCAATGCGCATACTGCACTTGCATAAACTACACCCAAATCATTTTACTTAATTTTGTTTTTTTTTTCTTCTTAGATTAGCAGTAAATATTGATTAAAAAGAATACAAATTTTCAAAATATTCTTCATATATATTTTTTTATAAACTGGTGATTTTTAAAAGTTATTTTTTAATCATTAACTATAATTTGATTATTAATTGAAATTTAATACAAATAGCGTTATTAAAAGTATCACGATGTATTTTCAATATAAATTTCTAAATAATTAAAAAAACTTTTCAAAGTAAATAACACAAATGAAAAAAAAATACAGTGAAACTTGCTTAAACTTTTTTCGAGCTTATTTTTATATACTTTACATTAGTTATTTATTAGCTTGGTTTTAAAATTACAAAGTAAGTAATACTAAAACAAATATTTTTCATATAAAATAGTATATAAAAGAAATCTGAACTATTATGTATGTCATACTAATTAGCCACCTAAATCAACTAAAATTATTTGAAAAGTTAAAAAAATATATCAAAATTTTCAGTTATAATAATTTATCTTTTCTTATTGAACTGGATAACACAAATATATGGATAAAGATAATTTTCAATTATTATTAAATAATACATGTACTCATGTTTATTTTTTCGTTAGAAATCAAGCATTGATAAATGCAAAAATCAATTTAAAAAGCTGATAATAATATAGAATGTAACTCTATCATCTGAAAAGTACAAAATTCTATTTGAATTAATACAATTATACAAATAAAATACACAAGAAAAGCTATAAACTTTCCATATATGGTGTTAATGAATGCACTATCCGAAAATAAATACATTTTGTTGGTATTACACGGAAAATTGTCAACATACTTGGTGTGAAAGTTCAGCTGTATTCAATTTGTAAACCCATGCTATGCAACAAATTACCATCTATTCGATTAATTAAAGAATGCATTACGAAACAAGTTTACTAACACAAGCAGCATGTTTTAGTTGTAACACTAGTGCAGTCCTAATTAGTTATTAATTACATTATTTGTTAACAGTGATACAAAAACTTTGGTAAAATGTATTAAAACATAAATAGACATGATTTTATATATATATATATATATATATATATATATATATATATATATATAAACAGTCCTGTTTGAAAAAGTTGCATACACTTTTCATTACACGAAAAACATTTAAAGATAATATAACTAAATATTCATTTGTTTAAATTAAAAATAAAAACTGTACATTATTTTTTAAAATCGAACCAAAGGAATTGGAAACCAAATACAAACAAAACTGTATATACAATAATAATTGTAAAAAAAACTATAGAACAAAAAAATTTTGAATTACAAAAACGACAATATTTTTAAAATAAAATCAAAATATATTTAACCTTATGCGAAACAAGTACTCAATCTAACCTTGCAACTGTAGAAAGTTCATATCCGTTGAGAATACAACGCAATTACGTTACATTTTTTATGAACCACTTGATGAAAATCGTTTATTTAAGTATACAAGCACTCCCAATTTCGTAGTTGTAATAACAATATTGTCAAATATTTATAATAAATTTAACAAGAACATGTATGAAAAAAATTCTTTTATAAAATAGCACGCACGTTTTTATTACCAAATATTGTTCAATAGTATGTCACGTCATATAAATATACACTATTTCATACAAACATACAACTTGGAGAATTTACATATGTGTATATGAGTAACCAATCAGTTTTTAAATAAATTCTGACATCATTTTTTGTTCCAACTAAAGCTTTGCAGTTTTATTTTGAACAACATTATTTTAACATATCGTCTGGCAAAAGACAATATCATATATATATATATATATATATATATATATATATATATATATATATATATATATATATTATTTAAAAATACTCTTATTTTTTTATTCATAATTTTATTAAAAATATAAATTAATAAAAAGTAAAAAAAATACTTATCTACAAAACAAAGTACAAACGAAAATTAACTTAAATTCACTAATTGGTAAAACGAATGAATTTTACTGATTAATCCATCACTGAAACTTTTATAAAAATGCAAAACATATTTCATTTCCTAAACTTTCCAACTCAAAATTAATGTTTACTATGTATTATAAATGTATGTATGTTATTAACAGTGCACACATGTAAACATATATGAAGTGTCCTACTTTCCAGAAACTTTAGTGTACAATAATGTTACAGTAATTAGAGGTCAACATTATAATAAAAAATACAAGTAATATTTCCTGATAAGAGCATTAAATAGTATTTTATTATTCACTTAATTTACATAAATGTATAAAAATTTATATATATATATATATATATATATATATATATATATATATATATATATATAAATATCAATAAATATATGTATGTATGTTATATTCCAGATGTGTTTAACAGCACATACACGTCTGTATGTATATTTTTATAAAACATAAATAAAGAGCACTCACATAACTAAGTACAGCAAGGATATCACTAAAAACCATTTAAATCGATCACCGACTTGACAAAAATATTTAATGTTATTCAAGAAAACGTTGAGTATAAAATGAAATGTTTGAATCTTTTTCAAAACGTCAGAGTGATGTTGCTTATGTTAATGATTCGTGAGCCAAGTTTACATTATACACAAAATATAAAAGAAACTTATAAATGTCCATTCAGTTACCAACTTGTATAAAGAAAGGCAATGCACGTCAAAAAATACTATCTTTTATATGCTGTTTAGTTCAACGCGGTACCGAAAAGCTGTTTTGTATACACTCTGACATTGAAAGCTACGTTTTTCTAAAAGTTTGTGACATATTACAACGCAAATTTTATAATAAAAGATGTATGTGTACGTGTATATATATATATACACACATATATAAATGCTGATATATTTATGTGCTTAATATATATTAAAGGTAAAGAGAATACATTTTTGATCCACTAATAAAAAAAATATAACCATGTAATATTAGAAGTCGTACATTATTCTATTTGTAAATATTGTATTTTTTAGAAAATTAACGAGATACATTTTAAATCACAGAATAGATCTGGCCCTGTGGCTAAATTTCTTTTCTCGCCTCAGAATCCGACATAAAAAACGATCTGATCAAAAATATTTAATAAATTATTATTGATCTTTTTTATTTGTTGCTTTTGTGCATTTAGATAACACTATTATCTTCAGAACATGAGGGTTCAAAAAATCTTAAATTGTTCTATACCATTTTGGTGTGATTTGTGGGATAAAAAAATGAATTTAGAAGCTGTAAGCTTTAAATAAAAAATATACACATTGTTTCATTAAATTCAGCAATAAATTATAAAATATTAAAATTAAATCATATTCACAAAAATAAATAAATACTCTAAACACAATATTATTAACGAAATCACTTTAATTTATTATCAAAAAATTTAATTTGGAACAATTACTAGATTTCATTTTTAATAGATTTATTTTTATACGTTGAATATAAAATAAATGTTACAACTTATGCCTGGACCTGTATATATTAATACTTATTTAATATTTATATTAATTAAATGTCTAGTTTACATTTTTCAAATATATTTACTTTTACATGTCATTCTAATATTTATGAATATTATTTTCTAAAAATAACAAATGGAACAGTAAAAATGGTTAGCAAAGAATATAAAAAACAAATAATTTAATGTCTGAATAAAGAAAAAACACAAACAAAAAAATTAATGATATTTTTATGAACAGAATAAACTTTTCTCGATAAAAAAGTTAACTAACTTTTACTAATAATAATTAATATAAAAAGGTTAAAGTTCAGTGGTGAAAAAACTTTGAAATTCGTTCTAGTCGTACCGGAAAATGAAACTGGAAAATTATATTAAACTGCAGTACACCTATATACACTGTATGTAAAAAGTTGACTATCAGACTATGTAAAATTTTTACTCGAACTCGAACAAAATAATAAATTAACACTATTCACGTTTTTATTAAAAAAAATTTCATTAAAGAATATAATTAATTGGTGAATAAAACGATAATTTTTACAAACAATACAATCAATATAGAAATTTTATGAAAATATCCGTAAATACAAAGATACAAAATAGGTTTATTAGTAAAAATTTAACGAGTTGATCTGTTTATATTTGTACTGACCAATAGATACGAATAAAATATTATATAAAATTAAAAAACTTCAAATCTTAAATGTTGTTATCTATCTTATTTAAACATACGAGTATATACATCCTCTCTTTCTATATATATATATATATATATATATATATATATATATATATATATATATATATATATATATATATATATATATATATGGTATACAAATTAATACGGTGCCTTTTTTATAGAAAATGAACATTTACGAAAAAATGGAATACACTGCAATTCTCAAAATACCCCCCGTTATTTTGTATAACTGCTCCACCCTATCGGGTAACTGACGGATCTTTTGCCGAAAAAAATTGGTGGCTTTGGGTCGATGAAGTGGCAATGAATTTCTTCAAACCTCTTCCACTGTTTTAGCATTTTTTGCATATTTTATGCGTACAACACCTTCTCACAAGACTGAACAAATCATTTCCGCGGTTCGGCAGTATTTTTCTTCATCTAGAATGAGAAAAGTATGCAATTTCTAATATAACTACGTTTCTGATACCATTGAGTTCACTACTATTTTGTGAGGTTATGACAACTTCTTGGCCAAGATATATACTGTTTTTAAATGTTAAGATTGGCACTTCAAAATCCTAAAACGACGAGAAAATATTTTAATTTAAAACAGACTAATTCACTGTAAAAGCATAGAATTCATTTTTACACCTAATATATGAAATTTTGAATCAATGAGCAACTACTAATATAAGATACGAGATATATTTAAAAGTAAATACAAAATAATCATTTTCAAAAATAATTATTTTTTAAATTACTATATTTTAAGGAATATGTAAAAAATCTAAATAAATATTCTTCTATTATATGATGACTAAAATTGGTATTTTAGTTTATATTATTTGCTAAATGCATAAAGCGTTCATCACAAATGTAACACATAATATACTATTTATTGAACTATAATAAGTTTGTTTAACTTTTACATGTAATATAGTTTGATTAGTTGAAAGTATACGTCGAAGCATCGTTGTTTGCAACAAACACTAATTTAATTAAGCAAATTTCCAAAATACACTCCATATATCATACACTCATATCATGATTAGTATGTAGTTCAATAAATTCAACGAGATACGAAGTGTATTCAAATTAGGTAATATAAGGATATCAATCATTTCTACGAACATAGTGAAACATTCTTGTAATATGATGCAGTTTTAAAAAAATACTTTTTATACTTAAGTCGATTAACAGATTTAATTCCATATCGTATTTATTTAGAATTGAATAATAATTTTAACATTTATCAAAAATTATATCGGAAACATGGAATTATGACTACATTAAGATCGGGAGAAAATGTATTCCATTTTTATGTATTGTTTGAAAATTTTTCAAACTCAACAGTAATGTTATTTCTAAAATTTTTCAATTGTAATCAATTTTTCCACTTCCAACTATATGTTTCCAATCAAGAGATTTATATTTTCCTGAATATTATCAACAATTTTCCAAGATATACCATATACTTGTGAAATTTCTAATGTTTAATCTTTTTCTTGTAATCGACACATTTGCAATTTTTATTTTATTTGCGGTAAAATAATGTCCAATTAATCGAAAAATATTTGTTGAAAAATTCTAGCAACCTTTCCCCTTCCACCGCTTCAAAGGAATAAAAGGATAATACTTAAAAATATCAAACTTGAATTCATATACAAATATTTCTGATGTCAATAAGTTGCGCATATTTTATACTGTTAATAATATTATATCATTTACTGTTAAATAATATTATTAACTAATAACTTTGTTACTTTGACACCTGAGAAATTGATTTCTACTTCAAAAAGTTGTTAAAGAAAGAAAAGAATTTAATCAGAAATTGATTTATGCTGTTTAATTTATAAACCATCCATATATAGATTAGAAAATTGATATTATAACTAAGGGATAATATCGCCATTAATAAATAACATAATCTAATAAACGTCTTATTTTATCTGAGATTATTTTATGAATTTGCGCTCCCTTTTATGTTCTACATAACTTTATTAATCATTTATGTAATAGACAAAACCATAGAACATTTTTCAAAATCAATCTTCACTAAATATATAGTTTTAGTAAATCCAAGAAGTTACATATATATATATACATATATATATTCAAACAAAGCCAAATAGCCAACATATCCATAACATACAGTACAAGTTAAGTTTCTGTAATTATTGCTAGAAGCGTATTGATGAACCGAACGACAGATCAGAGGATATAGTTATCCTGAAACGTCGATGATGTGTCTTATTAACAGATGATACAACGATGCCAAAACATATGTCACGCAAAACGACGCGATGCCCGCGGGTGTTCCGGCGCCGTCACTCACATTCATTCGCCAGTTTAATGCGTCGTAATGTAAACCTTGGCGGGCGGTCGGTAAATCTAGCATCTTGTCTGTCCAGTTCAATACAAACATCAGTTTGTTCGCCAGAAGTAATAGTGTGCCATACATTCTTGCGAAAATAAAAATTAATAAAAATGACGCTAATATTTTCCGACTGAACAATTATTTGTACTTATCACTCCTTTAATCCGAGTAACCATTTATTTTTTAACAGAAAAATGTTTAAAAATAAAAACACTATAATCACAAACTTCATAATTTTATTAATTTCTATTTTTATTTTACACCTTAACAACAATTCCATGAGCCCCCATTTTAATACTATTATTTCTATCATTCATAAATAGACTGCATATAATAAACTACAAACAATAATGTTCAAAATAAACGTGAAATTGTTTGAAGCTTTCAATTAAGAATATTATTTTTATAAAATATTTTCAGTAGACAAATAAATTCATTTCTTTTACAGCATCAAATATGAAAATATAAAATGAAATACGGAGGAAAATAAAATCATAAAAATTCATTACATTAAAAAAGATGTGTGTGTGTGTGTGTGTGTATTATATATATATATATATATATATATATATATATATATATATAAGTAATTATTTTTTACAAATATTCTTTATACAAAGATAACTTTATACTGAAACAAACAGTTTTGATCAATTCAAATTAATTTCCCTCAAATTTATCTTACAAGGATTAATATAGTCGTATGCAAACATAAAACTCTTTTGTAAAAATCTCAGTGTCAGAGATGTATCTTTAAATAAAAATATATTAATAATAAAAATTCATTTTGAAAATATAACACCTCATATATATATATATATATATATATATATATATATATATATATATATATATCACACAATTAGAATTAAAGAAATTCGAAAAGTAATACTTTGTACAAAAAGACAGAACTGATTCATCTCCACTAAGAAAACATATCTTCTTTGACAACAAAAGATCATACAAAACTTTTCTAGTCAAACTTGAAAGTTTTGTTCCAATTCAAAAATGATTTCGAAGAAGATAAAAAGTATACTTTTAAAAGAAACAATTGTTTTTCGAAGTAAAAAAGTACTTTTGTTGTAAACAAATCTTAGTTTCTATTCACGACTTCGCATTTGTTATTCATTTATTAAATTGCTTTTTTCAAATTTTATGAAGTATCTCGTTTCTTTTCATTGATTCAATAAAAGATGTAATACTTAATAAATGAATAACAAATAATTAATAATTAAATGTTGTTTTAATAATTAAATTTAAGACGCGCAATTCAAGTATGTTCGTAAATAACAATATTAACTGAAAAAGTTAAAACATGAGTAATTAATTCCATGGAACTGTTTTATAAAATTGCAATAAATTCTATGTTACTCGCAAGATATTAGCATGCTTTTCGATACCATCTGTATAATATCTTATACAAAGTATAAGAAATGTTATTTTCATTAAAAATTAAAATACAAATTATTTCAATTGTATTTTCAAAAAAATGTACTATACACAAATGCTTTGTGGACACCTATACAAATATAAAATATTTGTTCACATACTTTTTCATTCGTTATCTTTACCAAAAATAATATATTAAAGTATAACACTTTAATGTCAAATTAGAACATTATTAAAATAAAATGAAATAGTTACGGAAAACAAAAATGTATAGAAAATATAATTAAGCAATCAGCCAAATTATAAAAACCATTAATAATAAGTGTTTACCTTAATTTGTAAATTCATAACGAAAATTTACTTAATATACAACTTTTAGCAATAATTTATTGTTTACCAAATTATTCATTCTTACCACTTTGAACATATATTTTATAATAGAATGCAAATATAAATTCATTACAATAATATTATAAATTTGAAAAATTATATATAAATATATATATATATATATATATATATATATATATATATATATAATATTATGTATATTTTTCGTGCACAGTTAAATCTAAGATTATAAATCAGTAATAAAAATTACCTGTGCAAATCGTTCTTGTGTGTCGAGAATATCGATGAAGAGA
The DNA here is from genome assembly GCA_034766995.1 of Acanthacorydalis orientalis. NCBI lineage: Eukaryota > Metazoa > Arthropoda > Insecta > Megaloptera > Corydalidae > Acanthacorydalis > Acanthacorydalis orientalis. Next base: position 43,531,334 of record CM068316.1, read on the forward strand.
GCCATTTTATCATCGAGAATTTGGACGCCATTTCGCGGTTGTAAAAGTAGTTGTTGGACTGCAAGCCCAGTGGACGAAGGCGTGGATACTGTACCAGCAGGTGAAACGGATCCTGTACCACTAGGGCTATGAGGAACAGGATGTGTGCACCCAAGAAACAAAGGTGCTCCACTTGGTGATACACCACATGTGAATGGGCGGAATGGTACACCGTGAAATGTCGGCGAAGGCCTCGGTCTTAATAAAGCTTGTGCGCCACCAGCACCAGGTAACGATAATCGCCGTGCAGCAGTGTCATTCGTAGACACGACTGGTGGCTGACGTAATTGATGTTCGCTAGCAGACGACGGCAGAGATCTAAATCCATTCTCTCCAGGACTTGTGCGAAATCCAGGGCGTCTCGCCACAGGATGCACTAGTGGCATTGTCATTCCATTAGGAGTTGTGGCAACGCTATGAGGACGCCGTTGTGTTGTGTTCTGTAATGGAGACTCTGCTCTCCACGCACTCGTCGGTGTAGTCGCAACACTATGAGGTCGTTGTGGAGCCGGCGGTGGTTCAACCACAACCCTCGGCCGTCTAGGTCGCACATCTCCTGGTGCATTCGGAGGAGTATAAAATTTAAAATTATTCTCTCCCACCGCTATTGAATGCGGTCTACGTGCAGGAGCAATATTATTATCAGGACCGTTATGATCTGGTGTCGGCGGAGGCGGTGAAATTTGTTCTTGCCATTGAGTTTGAGGTAAACCGATAGAGTCATCTAATAGCCCGTTACCGCCATTTTGCTGCTCAAACCAGAGCACTCCATTTCCACCGTTTTGTCTTTGAGGTGTGATTCCACCATTAAGCCTCGAAGGCAAAATACCGCCATTTACTTGAGCAGGTATCCACTGCTGCGGTGAAGCAGATCTATGTCTATCAGTAAGATTAGCTCTTCCTGGATTATTTCTCATAAATACATTATTAGTTGGTGGACCCAACTGTAACGTCGTAGGTGGTTTGGGACCGTGACCGTTTTGTAATTTTCCTAAAGTTTCTTTAGAAACAGACACGGTTGCAGGAACTTCATCCATTATTATAACAAATAAAAAGCACGTAAGTATTAAATAATCTTTCAGTTCATCACAACTATAATTAATCTTACTTCAACATTTTAAACATTTTTTTTAATATTATATTATCGTTGTTTTAATTAACTCGATTATAGAAGATCAACATATTTATAGAATCAACTAGTTCCAAACGACAAGTAAAATTTATTCTACTTATTATAAATCTTAAAGAGTAAAACAACTTCAACGAAACTATTAAAGCAATGTAAATTTTTACAGATAAAATAAAAACTTTATCTGTTCATAAAAGCATCAAAACAATGCATATAGATCAAATAGACATACATACTGAAACACAAATATGTGTACATAAGTTTTCAAAAATAAAAAAGAAAACAGTTATAATTATTTGAGAAAAAAATAAAGAAATATAAAAAAGGGAAACCAAAACGAATAGTATGTAACGCGTTTCATGAAAAAATTTGTGTCGGTAGAATTTCAATATGGAATTATGTCCACGCATATTTGAAAAATTAATTAAAAAATATTTCAACGTGATATTTTTTGATTTTGTAATATTAACATTGAATTAAATTTACTAAAAGGACAGCAAAAATATAACGAAACAATAAAAAAAAACTGGTAGATACGAATACATAGTTTCTGTTTTTATGAGCCATTTCTTCATTTATAAGTCAATGATATTACAGCCCGTCGTAAAAAATTCAAAAGAAAATTAAACATAAACTTTTTTTATTGAATATATCCAGTACGTCAGTACGTTTCATAAAAAAGCAATGAAAATATTTAAATAAAATTAACATTTAAAACATTTTGCAGCTACTTTAATAATACGTACTCGACAGTCAAAAATTCGGTTATTAGACGCGATTACACTTTTGTAATACACGCAGGTGTGCGAAATATTATAGATAAAAATATTTACTAAATGGTATTAGTAATGGAATAATTTTTAAATTGAAACAAACTGATTACGAAAAATAATAAACAAAAAATATTCATTATATATATATATATAATTAACAAATAATCCATTCATTTAAAAATATAATCATACATTATACAACATTTACATGCAGACTAAAATTTTTATTTTATACATAATTTATTTAACAATTTTATTCAAAAAAAACATCTTCCTATTGAGACGAATGTCTTATACTATGAACGTTTAAGAATAAACTAATTAAGATATCTAAAAAAAAAATAAAAGAACAATTTATTCACGGATAATGTGTGTTTTATCATTATAATATTTAAATTTTAATTCATTCTTCCAGAAAAAAATTAACTAAAGCTTTTTCAATTACACATCTCATTTACTGTTACGATTTGACCAATCTAATGAAAATATTCTTTTTAAATTTAAACGAAAAAAAATTTAATAAAAAAGCACATTTTTGTCCAATACTATCATACTAACAATATATTTTTAAATGATTGAAGTTTTACGAAAAATATACATATTATTTCTTTACAAAATTCAAAACTTTTACTAACTTTTAATTAAATTATGATATAAGTAAAAATAATTATATTCAATTTAAAAAGAAGTCTTTAAAATCGACGATTTATATTAAGTTTCGAATTTATTGATTAATTAACAAGTAGAGTAAAAAAGAAAACGATAAAACTAAAACCATACAAAGTCAAAGATATCACACAACAAAAAATAACTATACTTAAAGAAACCTGTACAGATTTTTCAGGATGAACGAATTTATCATTAATAATTTCCAATGATAAATAATCTCAACTAACTAACAAAAAAATATTCTACAGCGAACAATCATGTTATTTATCATAAAAACGGATGATTAATTACGATATAAATATTCCAATGGTTTTTATAACAAAGATTAACTCCATGACTTCTCCAATTACACAAACCTTCATTTCAAACAATGCTATATATTTCCTTCTACCTCGATAAATGTACATATTTTCCTCTTTCGAGAAATATATATGCTCATATTATATATATATATATATATATATATATATATATATATATATATATATATATATATATATATATATACTCCAGCGTTAATATAAATCTCAGAATTAAACAAAATATTTAATTGACATAAAAACTTATACACATACATGCGTGGTGGAGTCATGTACGTATGTAATTATGTATATATATATATATATATATATATATATATATATATATATATACACACACATACATTTACTAAGAACGTCTTTTATGATCTAAGTAACTCATAAAGTTTAACATATGATGCATCTGTCTCGGTATCAACCTGTTCTGAATATGAAATGTCAATTCGCATAGTAAGAGAAGCTATTAATAGGACAGATGCATCTCAAGTAAAAGCTTATAAGCAAAAGTAGAAATTTAATGAAAGGTGTAAGGAAAGTTTATAAAGCATTGATGATAATAAACTACTTGTTTAAAATGATAGTGTCAAGTAAAAAATAAGAAACGTTTATAATATAAAGAATATCTAGTTTATTTAATCATACTATTCACTATTGCAAAGACGAAAATGAAAATATCCTTTTCAATTAGTATTTTGTCAATATTATGATAAAATAACTAAAATAAATGTATTTCATTATATATGTATATATATATATATATATATATATATATATATATATATGTAAACTCTATTGTAAACACCTGAAACTATTTATTATATAACATAGTGAATAAATTTAGAAATAACAGGTGTTTATTAATTAAAAAATAATAAACAGAACGAAATATACAACTGAAAGATTAAAAATATTTATAAAATGTAATTAAATATCTAATTTTTAACATAAAATCTAATATAAATGGTGCTTATTTATTATCTCTCTTTTAACACAATTTCAAACAGATAAAAACCATTCAAAGCTATATAAGTGTATAACGAGAAATAAATATTAAATGTAGACATAAGAATATTTTACGAATTGTGAAAATTATTGCGAAAAGTGAATATTAGGTCTATACCCAATATATATATTGATATAAATTTCATAGTGTATTTACAAACTAGTAATTTAATAAACTGTAACTTTAATAAATTTCACACGTTTAAAAATAATATATATATATATATATATATATATATATATATATATATATATATATATATATATAAATCAAACTAAAATATATTTCTTTCAAATATACATTCAAACATAGATTTGAATAAACATTCAAAATATATAAACGTACAAATCAAATAAACAATAACTTAAAAATGTATAAAATTAGTACAAAGAAAAGTAACAAACATATACACTATATTAGAAGACAAATGTATGTCCCTTAGAATCCAAATGTTCATTTTACATTTTTTTTTCACTTTTACTAAAGAAACGTTCACAAGTCAAAAATGCACTATATTGTAGCAAGAAAGAAAAATTAAACTTTAACTACAAACATTTATATATATATACGATTAATATTTATTCCCTATTTTCACCTTTCTATCATTGTTATTACTGCGAATAGTGAAAGTATCCTAATAATAAATGCAAATTAAACACAAACACAGCAACAACAACTCAAAATACTGACACAACAAAACAGGAAAATCGTCAGCGAATAACAAATAGCCCTATAAATTTGTGACCTGGTTTGATCATGTTTTGATATATAATTTGTATTTTCACAATTAATATTAATTTTTTATAATTAAAAAAAGATTATTTACACCTATATGAATTTTTATATATATGTAGATAACCTTATTTTCTACAACACTATAATAATTTAGTTTTTAAAATATTCATTCTCTATAGTTTGAAAAAAATATTCTTAACATGTAACACTTTTGTGTTTTATCTTTCATACATTTTTTTTCTATTTACAAATCAAGTAATTTATTTTCTACCTTGGAAACTTCCGTTTGCAATTTCATTAATTACAAAATTTTAATTTACTGTTTCCAACATATTTAGGTGACGAGCAGGATCAGATAAATTTCAGTCTAATTTTCAGATTAATCTGATGAGAGAAGTGTTGATAAAATATCAAACAATACAGTTTAAAATAATTCCTTAAAGCAATATTTATTCGTTAATATTTCTATAAATATAGTGACATATTTTAGAAATATTTAAATGTTGGTTATGCAGTTTAGAAGAATTTTTACAACAAGAGGTAGTACGATCACTTGCGGCTAGTAACTCAGTTTTTCATTATGTTATAATATAAATTTACAGACTGTAACTTTTTAATCTCAAAATCGATATGAATTTAATTAGTACTTTGGACCGATTGATACAGGATCGTATCATAAAAAAGTCTATAATATCTAAAATAAAAAGATGTATTTTTTATTCACTTAAAATGTTATATTTAATAAATACAAAATATAGTTTAAACCCGTTAAACATGTAAAAACATGCAAAAAAATTTAGTTCCCATTTTTAAAAGATGAAAGACGTTTAATTATATTTCAACAAATTAAATTTGAAGTGAATTTTATGAAAAAAATCTAGTTAAAAATTAGTTAATATTTCCTGTTGTTTTTCATAAATGTAATAACTATAAATAAGTAATTCAATTTTGTTACTTTAAGTATTTAACACTTTAAACACCGTATACGTTATCAAAGAGAAAGACACCTTATAACTACTCTTTGTATCGTAATTTCAAGCCACGAGAATTTTGCGTATTTAACCAAAAGTATTTTGATTAAATTGTATAAGTTTATATACCATAGATATATTTTAAAATGTACATACGTGTATTTACAGAAAATGATGTCTCTAAGTAAATAAATAAATTCGAATCAAAACACTATAATAGTTTTAAAAAAATAGCATTTTAATCAGTTACACATATCCATTATTGTTTAGAGAAATCGCTTTATATGAAACCACATACGATTTATTTTATATTCAGAGTGTTAAATACTAATGCATACTCCTTCTAAAAAATCAAATTTCTCACATTTAACATTAATACAAATACATTATTTTTTTCAATTTTTATTCAATTACTTTTCTCAGACCTTTTTGTACATTTTAGCAAATTAGTATAACCTGTATAAATTATTATAATTACACTAATTAAAAAATAATTGCACATTTAATTGCAAATATTTGGAATTTTTGCAGAGTTGGTATTTTTTTAACAAATACATCATATTTAATAACGTGAAATATTCCCTAATATGTATTTTATTACAAAAGATTAATGCAATTTCATCACAATTAATTAAAGCTGAAAAGCAACCTCAGCATTCTGACAGATGTCAATTTTATCAAGAACGATTTTAATTTTGATTGAACATAATTTAATAAAAAAGACAAGAAGATTATCGAACAAATGAAATTCTACCCGTCAATAATTATTTTCAAACAGAAACTAAGTCAATATTGAACGGAATATATTTGTTGATGTTATATTTATCATTATTGATATTTTTATTTTTTATCTCGCTTGAATACTATTTTTGTGCATGACAATTATAGTACAGAAGAAAGCACTGAATAATACGGTGCTGTAAAAATAACGCTCATATATAATCTATAAGGTTCTTTAAATAACTACATGAAATGAATCAGTGCTCTTCTAAAACACCACAAAGGATTCATTTATTAAATGAATAATTAAAAAGTACAAGTTATACAAAAGTGTTTAAGTTCAGTAGCTAAGTATAATACTAATGATTGGTTTTAAAAACGTTACTAAACTGAAAAATAAAATTTAATGAAATGTAGAAAGTGAAAAATGAGAAAGAATAATATTATTAAACTGATAAGCTATTATTTACAAAAAAGTCGGTACTTATTAAAAATGCGGCAAATCAGTTAATTATATTATCTAATTAGTGTATGAATATATATATATATATATATATATATATATATATATGAACAATATTTGAAAAAAATATACTTTAATAAATGCTAAGAAAATAAATAAAAACATAATTAATAGTTATTAACAAATTTGCCTCAATAAAAACATAAACAAATAAAAATGTATAATAAAAAGTAAATTATCCTTCTAAAGATATTAAAAATGTACAAATAATACATTTTTTCGTATTAAAGAGATAATTAATGGATATTAAAATGAAATCGAGACTTGTAGACTTTGATTAACTAAATATTTATTTCATACAATTGTTTCAAGAAATAGCTCGTTTTCAAAAACTGAAAATTTTCAAGGAAATATTTTTATTTAATCAACTAATTGATTAGTTTATGATACAATTAATGCTTTATAAGGCAGTATTCACATACAAAGTTCGACACTTATACGGTCTTTTCTGTCTGATACATTCAAATTATATTCAAATTATTAACATACAGTACATTATTAAAAACATATGTCTCTATATATATATATATATATATATATATATATATATATATATATATAGATATATATATATATATATATATATATATAGTATAGATAGATATAGTGTAGATATCTGTTTGAAGTACCGTTGATTTTTTTATATATGAAACTAAATCAGAGTTAATTTTTCTGTACTGATCAAATTTTTATAATCATGAAATATGTTCTTGAACTTTAATTAATTTAAATTAATACATACTTTTATTATTAATACATAATTAATTTTTATTAATACATAATAAAAAATATTTTTATTAAAACAAGACTGTTATTAAACAGTGTAAAAAATTACTTGAATTGAAAAATGAAAAATATGTCGAAATAACTTCAGATTTACATAAAATATACAACGTATCTCTATAAAATCACTTCTGATTTTATCGAATGAAAGTGAACAAATTCATAAACGTATTCACAATTCATTATTAAAAACAATACCTTCGTATATTTTAACAAATACACTTTTAAAATAATAATAAGAATGTTTTAAACAGTTTACTCGAAATAAATAGACTTGAAGGAAAAAATACTTCTACGAAATGTTATGAATTATTAAAATATTTCAATATTAATTATTATAAATTACATTCCAGTTATGAAAATCATATCTACTGAAATAAAATAACTGTAAAAACAAGAATTACACTATTTTAGTATTAAAAAAAAGCATCAGTTTCAAAATTATTAACATTAAAGCACGCCTTACTAACAAACGAACAATCTTTATGCAAATTTTATATTTTAATCTTTTTTATTTTTAACCATAAAATGAGAACTCGGTATATAAAGTGAGATATATGTATATACATTTTGATACACACACGCGTAAGTTATATATATATATATATATATATATATATATATATATATATATATATATATATATATATATAAAGAAAGATAGATAAACAACTACAATTCTTGTCACATATGTGAAGATTTAAAACATGTGTAATAACTTAAATCAATGTTTTCAATACTTAAAATAACAAATAAAATTATTTTAATTCTATTATATTCAAAATAACAAGATAAAATGAAAAAGACTCATTTTGTTTATTTGGAGCAGCACTAAAGATTTCAGAAATCAATAATAACAATATATGTTTTCTATTATGTACATACGTATAGTTAATAACAAAAAATATTTGTGGCTATTTACGTACGTATATATATATATATATATACATCATACACATACACTCATACACACGCACAATACACACACACTCATATATATATATATATATATATATATATATATATATATATATATATATATATGTTTGTATGTTTTTGTGTGTGTAAAAATAAGAAATTCTAATAATGAAAAATGTGAAATAGAATCCAATGCAATGAGTTAAAAAATAAGAAAGGAAGTGACAAATTTTATTTAGCAAAGATTACTGTTTAATACGAAAACAGGAAATTTTAAGGACAACTCCTACAAATCCACACTGATTTAACAATCACTTCACTTAAACGAATCAGTTTAGTAACTACTCATTTTTAAATTGCTCAACAGAAGAAAAGATGTACAAAAACATAATAACATTTCAACATGTACACTAATCGTCTATAATTGTATCGAGATGGGGGTGACATCACTGATGCGTACATGATTAATTAAAAAACATGATACGGATATAACAATGTGTCCATCTTAATTTACAATCACTTCCATTTCATGAAAACGCATTATCATTTATTTACTCATTTATTATTATAATTATATAATTATTGCATTAATGGGCAATGTAGTGTTTTCTTTTTTTGCGCGCGTGACACTTTTTGTTTGTGATGATGCGTGGTAAGTGCACCGAATAACATTGAACACGCGGTCTGGTAGGGCGGGCGTCCCGCGCCGACGTCCGACACAGACTGGCTGTGGCGGACGCCACGCAGCATCCCGGCGTCCCGCGAATCTGCGCGCACTCGGAGAGCATGGTGCCTGCCCACAACGGCAGCAACAGAGTACTTACTGGAAGCTGCTGCCTGTGGATGCTGTATGTGTATATGTACCTAAACATATACACACGTGTGTATATATATATATATATATATATATATATATATATATATATATATATATATATATATATATATAAAATATGAAACGTGGATGGATCCATACATAAGAGTACAGACTGTATATGCCATGCACATACAAGACATCACCACTATTATACATTCACAAGTGACGATCACATTCGTAATACGATAAAATAACCAACGCATTCATAAATATTACACAGTTTTGCGTTGCAATATGTTTTGACGCATCGTTAGTTTTTAGTAATAAAGTAACGGTAATAGCGAAGTCAATGAAACTATTGAAAATTGTATTAAACAAAACCGATTTTCAGTAAAACACTGTTTATAGGAACGTCCATTACTAATATAATCACTTAGTTCAATGAGCTTTAAAGCGTATTTAAACAATATATGTGTGTGTATATGTATATATATATATATATATATATATATATATATATATATATATATATATATATATACACACGTGAGTCGGTTGATAAGTTTGGTAAATTTCTATAATGTGGCGCCACTATGCATTTGGAAACATCACGGCCTTCAAGTGTCACTTTTCAAACTAGCATAGACGAAATTTGAGCCAGAAGCGATGCCTTGTTTACGTTCTACAGACGTTTGAAGCAAGCATTGTAGCAGTTGTAGCAAAAATGGAAAAAAACAAGCAGACCTTTTTGAGTCAATTCGTTACCGCGGATAAAACATGGATCCACCACTATACACCTGAGTCGAAGTAGCAGTCAAAGCAGTGGACAACAACTGATGAGTGCGCCGAAGAAGGCGAAGACTATTTTGTCGGCTGGAAAGGTGATGGCCACTGTTTTTTTGTGATTCCCAAGGAATCATCCTGATCGACTACTTACCGAAAGGAAAAACGATAACACGAGCCTATTATTCAACATTATCGTTTGACAGAAGAGATGAAACAAAAACGGCCAAGATAGGCAAACAAAAAAGTACTCTATCACAATGACAACGTGCCATCCCATAAATCGACCGTCGCAATAGCAAAATTGCATGAATTAGGCTTCGAATTGATTCCTTATTCACGCTGTTCTCCAGACTTAGCTCCGAATGACTTCGTCCTCTTCCCAAACTTGAAAATTTGGCTCAATGGGAAGAAATTTTCGCAGAATGAGAATGAAATCACTGTCGTTAATGCGTATTTTGCATATTAGCTGGACTAAGTGTATAACCCTCAATGGAGACTATGTTGAGAAATAAAATCGATTTTTTCCAAAAAAAAAAACGGAGTTTAACTTGCTACTTTACCATACTTTTCAACAACCCACGTATATATATATATATATATATTTATATATTTATATATTTATATATATATATATATATATATATATATTTTAAACATTTATAGTTCAAAGCCTAACATTTTATTACATGAAAACAGCTAAAAAGCTTCGAAAACAGGTTAAATTTTTATTACATACTTATTTCTTAAAAGAAATGTCGAAACTGACTTACAAAAGTCAAAATAAGTGATCAGTTTTATTAGTTATTTAAAGACTGAAATCTTAGAGTTATTTAATAAGTGGATGGAAAATAAAAAAAATATTTTTACTTCATATCCGACCTGTAATATATGAAAAAAGTATATTATTTTTGTTACGTAACTGATAAGTTTCACTTATAAACGTGTAAAAATGATCTGGTTGTGGATTAAAAAATTGTTTTTTTGTTTCAATATTTTTTAAAATAGTAATCCTAACAACATAATTCTACAAGGATTCAAAACAATGCATGATATAGATTTTTTCTTTCTAAATAGAAGAAATTGATAACAAAAATTAAACTGCATTTCCAATATAATGTCAAAACATTCGAGTCCAACAATTATTTCCTTGGACTTGAGTTAGAAAACTTCAATAAAAATTAACTGTTGTACAATATTTCTATAGAATTTTTTTTACATATTACCAAAATCTAAAAGTAAATTAAACTCTTCATAAATTGTAGTTGAAACTTTAAGACACATTTTTCAATAAACATGTTATTACTTGATTGGCATAATATTCCAAGAACTAATAATGAGATCAATTTGAACTTTTGTGTAGGTATAAAATAAAAATCGAATTAGCATATACATAAATGCACTTTTCTAAGGAAATTAATGAAATTCAGAGCACAAAATTGCAAAAACAAAGTTTCTATATATAGAGTTTAATATAATTCATAAAGTTAGACTATAATACAAAGTCCAATATAATTATATAAATTTATAATATGTATGTATGTATAATATTATATATATATATATATATATATAAATATATATATATATATATATATATATATATATATATATATATATATATACACATATGTATATATATATATATATATATATATATATATATATATACATATGTATATATATATATATATATATATATATATACATACGTATATGATTCAAAATTATTATTTAATTTATTATTTTTGGTGTAAAAAGCGTATAATAATAAAAAAAGTATTCAAATTTCATTACTTCAAATAATAATGAATATTACAATATTCAAAAATTCAATAATTTGTCTATTATACGATGTATGTATAATCATCATACTAAACATGATGAGATGATTATATGCATTGTAATTCTCAATAAATTTTATTTTTCAATATTAATACACAAAATTACGTTATAGAGACTCTAACATAAACTAAGGCTTGTTCTTTCGTCCTTCAGAATTAGTATATATGTGATCATTGTGCGGAAGAGTAAATTTTAGCTTTGCAACAAAGGCTAATGCTGACACGTGTTTGTAATTCAAATAAAGCAAAAATAATAACTAAGACATAACAATTCTAATTTACTAATTGATTTAAAGCTTACTGATTTTATTAGCTCACAAATCATTTGTTATTTATCCACACGTGTAGTAAATTCAGTATTACGTAATGCTATTTAAAATCTGTAAAATAACTTCTTACGAAATATGAAATGAAATCACATAAATAACCCATTTTATTATTATTTTTTTTAAATAAAAGTAATTAATCCTTTAATTACAAAAAATTACTGAGACTAAAAAAGGTGTGTTAAAATAATGAATATATTGAAGTTCTTAACTAAATCTTAAATTGAAAATAATTTTGTGATAAATTACAAAAAAAAAAAGATTAATGAACCCAATCCTAGACAATTTACAAAATGATGTAAGGAACAAAATATACTAAAACTTTTAAGATAATTAAATAAATTAATAAAACGTTTTTTAAAGCAATTATGTACAGTGGAAAATAAGCTTCTTATTTCGTTTTAATAAAAGTTTTAAATAACAAGTCGCGATCCAGTAGCGAGACAGGGAACATTTAAAAAAATTGCCTCGATATCTCTAGATTCTAAAGTAATTAGTATGGTGCGAACATTTTCATCCTAATTTTAAAATAAAAATAAATAAATTAGTTGTATATACATACAACGCAATATTTTACTTTTTTTTCTTACAGAATGTGAACCCTATTACTTCAGAGATAAGTGAAAAATATATTCGTTTTTTCAAACTGTCAAAAGATTCTGTTTGAAAGACAACTTCTTTCAATATATGAAACATGTCTATCATAACGTAATATATAAAACTATTCAGGAACTGAAAGGACATTTCCTGAAAGAAAGTCAAATTCTTTTCATCGGAAGAAAATTTTTATAACTCTAAAACAGATTTAATAATCGATAATAATCATTTGAAAAGATAATCAACTTTGTTTTAAATCTTATCACATCTGTATTTAAATCAGATTCTTAATTAAATACGTAGTGATTGATATAACACTTAGTACATAATATATATATATATATATATATATATATATATATATATATATATATATATAATATTACATTTTAACTGTTTTTCACTAATAAAAATTGAAAATAAACATTAATGCAATAAGTAAAGTTATATATATATATATATATACTGATTAATTTTTTTTAATTCGAACTATGGTTAATGGTTATAATTGATTTAAATCGTCAGCAAGTAAAATGTAGAAATACATATAATTAAAATAAAACTAATCTTTTTATTTTAATTCTATAAACAGTTACTTATATGAATAAGTACGCACCCATACTATTTTCAGAATCCAATTATTACCAAAAATGAAAAATAATTTCTACAGTTCTCTTTTTTATATATTTAGTCAATTATATATTGAGGTAATGATAGTTGTCAATTATGTGTATATATATATATATATATATATATATATATATATATATATATATATATATACATATATATATATATATATATATATATATAAAATTGCCTTATGATTAATAAAGAAACAAAATTAATAATAAAGGGAAAAATGTAAATATTCGAATTACTGATTATTAATTTTTCTAGTCACAATTAAAAAAATATACTTCTATAAAAAGAAATGTTTTTTTTTAAAAAAAAATCAGGAATAATTTATTCAACAACAATATTACTTTAATCAATTTTATTAACAAAGTATTTCCGAACATTTCAATATATTAAGGTATCTATTAATTAATTTTCTATTATTCTTCGCGACTCATAACAAAACTGATTTATTCTAATAATAAACGGTATTGTTACTTGACAATAAATTATACACATTAAAAAGAAACAAAAATTGACGCTAAAAAGGTTAAGTTATTGAAAATAAACATAATGTTAAATATACTGATGAAAAATTAAATCATCATATACAGAATAAGTTAAGATACATACACTTTAAAAAAAAAAGATAATTCTGGTGTTTAAATAAAATCTTGACATTTCAAAATATTTGTATTAACGTATAAAAGAAAATCCGATATGATATTTCAGTACAGTTATAGCATTATTTAATTTAGAGAACCATAGGTAGAAAAACATAAACATTGCACAGCCGGAAATAAGAAAACAATGGTATAGTTCCCTGCAGAGTTTTTAAATTAACCAATTTCATATGTAATTCAATTAAAAGAACAAGAAAGAAAATGAGATAAAAATAATATAATACACAAATTATCCAAAAATCTATACCGATAATTATAATAATTAAAAAATATAAAAAAAATATTAAATTTATTAATACTTTACGCTTATAGTTCTACTCTTATAAAAAGCAATTTTGGTATTCTAAAAATGTGAATAAACATTTACGATATGTTTTGAATATTTATATTAACAGTATTATCATTTCTAAAATATAAGTGGACCCCTCATTTATAATCGACATTACACCACTTTCATATCGTTATAAAAATATTTAAGATTCATGATCATATCAAAATAAATAATAGTTAAATGGTCATTAAAAAATTATCATAGTAAATGTTTGAAGGCTATTTTTGTATCTGACGTTCTTCCAAATTATCTTTTATACTCTACATTACAGCATTCAAGTCAAGGCTTAATGTTATCATATTAAAACCTCAATTTTGTAGTAAGGCTATAAATACATTTCATGACATTATTTATTTACATAAACTGTACTATAATAACTGACATAATGTACATACGCACAAAACATTATTAGGAAGAGAATTCTTGACTCTTATTTATTTCCAATCTCAACTAAACATTATTCAAGATAAGTACACAATAATAAATCTTAAAACTCCTATTTAAAATCGTAAAATGCCGTCTACGAATGTTTAGCTTATACAAACAATTATATGTATATATATATATATATATATATATATATATATATATATATATATATTATGTGTGTATGTGTGTGTTGTGAACTAATGTATATACATTAATATTAGCATCTATAATTAAATCAATGCAGATACAATATAATGAAATTACTATAAAACATAGCAACCATCATTAGATCTTTCATCAAATTATCAGTTTGTACAGAAATAATCGCAATTACCATTTTCACTTTAAATGTACAGTAAACATCGAATTTTGATGTGATAAATATTAAATCCTAAATTACATACTCCATTTTTGTTCATAAATAAAAAAGATTTTAAAACCGGTTATAAAGTTGTATATATATATATATATATATATATATATATATATATATATATATATATATATATATAATCGTTCACAGATGAACAGTACATTGACGAGCTTATCGATGCCTTTATGAACAAAATACAAAAACGGTAATATTTTTCATAATAACTACATATTTGTTATACATAATTCAATTGGAACATAGTAATAAAAATCAGTTTATTACTATATAGCAAAATGTTTTGGACATACCAATGAATTAAAGAATCGACGTAGAAAACTGTATAAGTATATTGAAGAAAATTTCTATAAATCTGCTACATTTGCTAAAAGAACCAAAAGCCTAGATTATATAAGAGCGTATATGCCAAAAACACGGATTATCCTAATATATTAATTTTTTTAAAAAAAAATCGTACTTACATTTTATTAAATGATCAATGGATTATTTCTTTTAAAAACTGATTAGTCTATTATTTATGCAGAATTCTTGTAAAGTAATAAAACAAATATACGAAATACTTTAAATATAATCTTGTACGCCGTATACATATTGCTGAACTACTTTTCCACAAAACATTTTTTTTGGTAAGAAAACAAGTCTGAAAATAAATGAGATTCAATAGTAATACTTTTATAAAATGAGCTACGTAAAAATATATCAATTGATATACATATATATATATATATATATATATATATATATATATATATATACACATATATATATATATATATATATATATATACACATATATATATATATATATATATATATATATATATATATATATATACACAGAAAAACTTCAAATTGAAAAATTTAAAGAGAGAACCGTATTATTTCCCGGAGACGCGTTGCTATTTCTTTAAAACATTCAACCGCAAGTATTTTGAAGCGAAATATTCATTTTTAGTTATGAAAAATATACTTTTCACTATACTCTTCGTACAATAAATTCAACGTTAGAAATAAAAATATTTTTTTTCTTTTTACATACTGAAAAAGGAGGATTACACTAAACGACTAATTAAAACATCTTATGAAATTCTAAAAAGTATTAAATCGTATTTTTTTAAATACATAACTCACTTATATACACTTGTAAATACATACAAATTTGCAGACAAAAAAGTAATTTCAGCTTGAAATTTTTTTTCGATATTTTATTTTTTCACCTAAAAACAGAATTAATCTTATTACTAACTAGCAAAAAATAATCAAAAAAAGAAACAGAATAGTGGGGTCATTTTTATTTTTTCTAATATGTTTTAAAAGTTATAATTAACTATTTTATGTAGTATAAAACTCCTTTTTCATACATATACAAACTTATATATATATATATATATATATATATATATATATATATATATATATATAGAGAGAGAGAGAGAGAGAGAGAGAGTTGATATGTTTATATCAAGTACCAATCTCTATTTTTATTCGAAACAACTTAATGTTTCTGAAAATATGGACCGAAATGCTGTTATCAGAAACGAAATACCCCATAGTTATTTTTCTATGGTGCAGAAAATATGGAGGGGTATTTGGAAGATAAGATATTTGAAAACAAACCAAAAGGCATTTTAACATTAAATCAGTCATCCGTAAAAAAATTCAATCAGTGAAGTGATTGGTTATAGCCTATAGAAACATTTATTAGAATAAAAGAATATTATTCTCGATTTTTCTACACAATAAATGGAAATCAAATGCATTACTTTCACATTATATTAAAAATGTTTCTAACCTGACAGTTGAAAATAAAATCGGTCAGGATAAAAACTTTTTTAACAGTTTCTAAACATATATATATATATATATATATATATATATATATATATATATATACATATATGTACATATATATACACATGTGTGTATATACAAGGAGGCTCCGCCCCCTACTCACTTTGCTCATCAACCCCCGGGCTTGCTGTGCTCGCACACGTGTAAATTATAAGCATGTACTTTTTTACCGAATAAAACAAAATATATTTGGGTTTCATAAATGCCACGTCTCAAATAAATAAGTGGACGTCATAGACTTATATATATATATATATATATATATATATATATATATATATATATATATATATATATATATAAAATATGTCACTACGTCTATATAAATATTCTAGAAGATACATTACCTTTGCAAAGTGTAGTTTTATAGTTTTTTGTGGATAATTTTGATTTTATTATAATTTTTATTATATATATATATATATATATATAATACAAGACTTTAATCCAATAATGAATTGTTACGAATGAAAAAAAATAAAATTACATTTTTTAAAAGAAAAGAAATATTTACTCCCGTACTTATATTTTCCTATATAGGTACCGATAGATTTCAATAGTAACATAAAAACGAACAGCTATAATGAGATTCACCTTTCCTATAGCACAAAACAATGCTGCGATGAAAACAATAATGAAATGTATCGAAGTATCCACTTACCTAAATAAGTTTATGTTATTTTGTGTCTGTACTGTAAATGTTCGCAAATCAATATCCAACATTTGTATAAAAAAGTTAATACAGAACGAGAAAATACATCGAAAATATTTCTGTTGTGCGTAAACAAATTTTACGTTTTTTTTTTTCTATTGAATATTTCATTTTACGGTCAAATAGTTCGTGTCATTTCAGTTGCTTTGGAGCTTTACACATGATTATTTTGCAATACACCTATTATATTAACAAAAGCTCTTTTATATACAACATACACCACCTATTATATAACGACCTTCTACCAGTTCGTTACGGTTCGTGCAACTGTGTACCACAGATATGAACATTAAAGCTTTTTTTAAACAGTAAATTGGAGCAACATGGTCCAATGGTCGGTACGATAAGATTATATCCGATAGTCATGCTTTTAAACGAGCTTTTATCTTATTTCACTTTTGAATGAAAAAAGAACAAGTACATAAATAATTTTCAAGGAAGTTACTTACAACCCCAGTCGAAACCTCATTCTTTAAACGTTCGAACATTTAACTTTCCCTTAAGAATTAAAAATTACTCGATTGTTTTTTAAAGAACGATATAATTTAAAAATAATACCACTATCTAACAGATAAACAAAATATTACATGTACTTTCTTTTAATTATTTGTTTTTAATTTATTAACTAATATTTTTTTATATGCACACATCTTTAGATCTTTCGCATTTAAAAAATTATAAAACAGATTCATCAATATCAATTTCATATACATATATATATATATATATATATATATATATATATATATATATATATATATATATATATATATATATATATTACTGTTTCATATAAATGCCTGTTAGAACATTTGATCACGCAATCGTCAATTTAAAGATTTGATTTTTTAAATCTTTTTTTAATTTAATATCTTGCATACATTTCTTTTTTACATTCAAAGAGTAAAACACTATTAGTTTTACAAATGTCAATGCACGTGCCAATTCAATCATAATATAATAAGATCAGAACATTTGATTCGAAACGTTTACGACGTGTCAAAAATATGTCTGCGTTCTTGGATTTTATTGAATAGTTGAATACGTTTGAATATGTTCAAATTCTTATCTTTAATGGATTTGATTTTTCACTGAGAAACTTTTATTAAAATGTTTTCGGTTAGTTTCACTGTAACACACCTTAAATTCCCTAAATAACAATATAAAATCTTTTAAAAATAAAATGAATACTTTCTTACCTTATATTAATGTAGTATTAAAAAAAAAAATAAAGATATTTCCAAAACTGTATTTGCTTAAATAATGTGTATTATAAAAATTCATATATATGCTGCTTATATATTTATATATATATACATATATACATATATATATATATATATATATATATATATATATATATATATATATATATATATATATACACATCCATATATATATATATATATATATATATATATATAGATAGATAGCAGCGGAAATGGTTTGTTCAGCTTTGAGGGAAGGTGTTATGATGCATAAAACACGCAAAAAATGTATAGTACGAGACTTCTAAAAATGCATTACTACTTCATTGAGTCAAAGGAGCCATCTTTTTTTCGAGAAGAGATTTGTCAGTTACCCGACAGATGTAGCAAAATTATGCAAAATAATGGGGTATATTTTGAGGAATGAAATGTATTCTATTTTTCCTTCAACATTTATTTTCTATAAAAAAAACATATAATATATTTGTACACCTAACAGTAAAATAAATTATAAAACATTACATATTTATCTAAATGATAATATATTTCAACTAATAAACGTCTAATGAAAACAACACAACATAGATTATAATACCAAACTACATTCATTACATAACGTACGTTCAAAAAATTGTATTCAATGATTTTATTTTTATAAACATGAATTATGAAAGCTACACAGTAAATATGAACTTTGACTTGGATACGTCTGTTCCATTGAATCATTATACTATCTTGTTAGATGCAGTGAGTGGCCACGTGCGACATCACGTGCCATGCTTTTAATAGATTGAGTACCTTTTATTAAATGAAACACAGCAACACACGTCGTAGGTGCAATCTGTTATATGTGTTGTTATAAACGATTTACAAGAAAGTGAAGCCGTTTAAAATATCATTCATTCTTGTATTTTATCATCATATATAAATATATATATATATATATATATATATATATATATATATATATATACACACACACACACACATCACTTTTATACAATTAAATATACAAAAAATAAATGTTTAGTATACATGGATTACGTTAAAGCTAGTATAGCCATAAAATATCAGTTGTAGTTTCTTTTATGAATTATTATTTTACAAATGCAAAATAAAATAATAATATATAAATATAATGATAAATAAATGACTACTAGAATATTACAGGTGATAAAATTTCTGACAACTTGTATTTTTCACTCATTACGTTCACTAATACAAATAATAAAAAATATTTATCGTAAATATAAAATTTAAAAAAAAGACTATAAAACAATCTCTGAGTGTTTGAGTTTTTTTAAAACTTAATAATCTAGTTTTAATTATTAACGTCGAAAAAAATCATTTCAAAGAATAAAAGAAAAATAAAACTGTTTATTTTTACAGTACAGTTGTTGTTTTCAATATTATTAGAATAAATAAGACAGTTCGGAAGTTAATATCAAAACATCTCAATTTATACGTTTGAGAATAAAATTCATTTCGAAACCAAATAACAATTCATAAATGTAAAGACAAATGGAAACATAATTGTATAGAAAATAATATAAACATCTTTCAATAAATTTCAAATAGAATATATATATATATATATATATATATATATATATATATATAAAGTTCTAATTAATTACTTTATTTATATACATAACTATTTTTCATTTCATTCAATACAGTTAACTGAATGTAAATCATAAATAACAATTAATAAACAGAAAACCGTGTTTACGTTTTCTATATATCGCAAGATTCTACATAACAGTCAACACGTTATCAATTTAATACCGGATGAAGGAACCTCTAAATCTTTTATTTTTCAAGAATGAATATTCTTGAAGATACATGAACCTCGACGCAGCATTGCATGTTGGTAAAAGCAAGAGAATGTCACGCAATATTTGTATGCTATAATTAACTAGGGCATTGATGCTTAAAATGAAACTTGAGATAATCAAAAAAATCAACGAAATTCCAAGAACTACAAAATAAACAACACATATGAAAGAAATAAAAGAAGAATAAAAACAATGTAATAAAAAAATAATAACTAAATTCACTGAATTTCATGAGTACATTTTTTGTTAAATCAATCTAACTTATATAAAGGGCTATAAGAATCCACTAAAGAAACATACAAGTAAATTATTATTAATACAATAGGAAAAGATCAATGTATTTTTAAGTATGCACTTACAAAAATCTATGTTCAGTACAATTTTTAGAATATATCTTGTGAGTGTTTTAGTCCCACATTAAAAAAAAAACAACTTTTATCTCACTCAGAAACCAACTACTAAGAAGCATTCGTTTTCTTTTCTTATATTATATAATATTTAAATTAGTAATTAAAGATATATATATATATATATATATATATATATATATATATATATATATATGAAACAATATAAAATAATAATTTAAATTAAAATCAAACTATTAAAAAATAATAATCTGTATTTACTTTCTTACACAATTTTCAATTCTCGATTCGTTAAAAAATCAAATATTTAATATCAGAAAATATTTTTTATCATATTTCAAACAATTATATTCATTAAGAAATGTACAAACTTTAATTCTCATATTAATGATTTTATAATACATCAAGTTTTAAATTTTCTTAACAAATTGGATTCAACGTAACCTTCTTTTGATGCTATGAATAGAAAACCACTTCATTTTAATTTAAGACTGAAGAATTTAACATGTTTCAAATTGTATTCTATATATATATGTATATATATATATATATATATATATATATATATATATATATATATATATATATATATATATATGTATATACTAGTTTACAATATATTTTAGGTATCTTAATCTAACTACAAATATTTAATGTTGAAAAATTTATATAAAGCATAAAAAAGAAAAGTATTTCAATATTCAACATTTTTTATTTTTTTAAAAAAAGACTCGATACAAAGAAAATACTATTTAAGATAAATTGAGCATTAAAGGCGGAGATTAAAAAATAATCCATCAGATAAACTTATTTAAATATTTCAGTACAAGACACAATAGAGATAAGTATTATATGAGATAGAATCCAAATATATACGTACAACCTTTAAAGTACTGTTACAAATTCAAACATATATTTCAATATAAAATATATGTGTGTGTGTGTGTGTATCATATAATGCACATACATTATAAATTTATTTTCATCTTGATCGTTCGATACACGTAAATTCGTTTTATTGCACATTTTATGACTATTGAAATATTTTATGCAACACATAAAATTTTGAACGTTTTTCTATTAGTTCTAGGAGAAACGTTGTGATAATCAATAAAATTACAGAATTTAAATATAAATATATTTCTAGGGAATAATTTTAGAGAAGGGGAATAACAGACAATTCTGCCATAGAATTGGGTACAAAAACTAAAAGTTATCAACACCGAAATATATTTGACTATAAAATATATAGAAACTACTATTCTGATCCTATGAAATTTTTAAATTTAATTTTTATTTGATATTTTTTTTTATTTGATAATGTTAAAAGAAAAGTCATTTTACATAAAAAAAAACCATTTTATTCATTATACTAAAATGATTTAATAAAAGAGTACTAACTTAAATAAAAAAAATGCACTTCTAAAAAATATTTTTCTTGTTTAATAATAAATGTTTTTATGTATATATTTTTTGTTTGCAAAACATTTTTTTTATTAAATAATTTTCATTTTATTAGCATTTTCTTCTAAAATGTATGGCTATAAAAAATAATTGTGTACAACTATACTATACAATTTCAAAATACAACAATCAGTATGTTGAAAATGCAACAAACAGTTTCAATAAACAGCAGTTTAAACATTTACAAAGGAATGCAACAATGTTTACTCGATACGTTGTCTACACAAACATTTGCGAATAACCTTGCAAATACAATGTCTGTCAATTTTACGTACGTTTGCTTTTACTTTATTTTTACTACAGTTTTCAAACTACACGTCGGCTATTTCAGATGGTATATTTCAATGAAACGTAATTTGTGAAAATCTGCGGCAAAACGTTTATATATCCTTGTAAATTTTACAAGTACAAACAAACGAACAAATTAATCTATTAACACTATTTCATGGTTACAATCAATGTCTATACGAACAGATAGAGAGCGATACTAAATATATAAACGGATATTATGTTGAATACAACAATCTTGAATACATATGACAATTTTATAACAAATGAGAAAAGATTATTTTTATTTCTCTAAAAAGGAAATACATGAATTACAAATCTATTTTAATATTTAATTTAGATTCTTAACAAAATATGACTTCAATATAAATTGAGTAAATTTAAGAATATAGCACTATTTCTAAATTTCAGTTATAATTTTATAATAGAATCTTTTAATTACTTATTATAAAATTTGTGTCTAACAGTGAATAATGTATGTACATGTACGCTAACAAATATACATTTACACCCATACACAATATACATATTATATATATATATATATATATATATATATATATATATATATATATATATATGTATGTATGTATGTATGTATATGCAGGAAAATAGAAAAAGTCCAAGATCAATCTCTTTAAATAATGCCCAAGTCAAATTCTGACTAATACAAACAGGTTTTATCATTTTTATCAAACATTTATAATTATA
This sequence comes from Acanthacorydalis orientalis, assembly GCA_034766995.1. Classification (NCBI taxonomy): domain Eukaryota; kingdom Metazoa; phylum Arthropoda; class Insecta; order Megaloptera; family Corydalidae; genus Acanthacorydalis; species Acanthacorydalis orientalis. The sequence continues at coordinate 43,555,176 of CM068316.1, forward strand.
ACTATTAATACAAGCTTACTTTTTATTTGAATTTAATTTAAAATATTTAATATATACAGTGTACATGACAATTTCAATTTATAAAAAAAATATTTGATAATTTCATGTATATTTATATTATATTTTTGTAATTTTTTTATACATAAAGAAAGACAAAAAATGACTTTAAAATAATACAATGTTCTATAATAAAATATTAAAACAATTATGTGAATCTGACTTGTATGAAATAGAAACAAACTTTTATTCCATTATAATAATTTACGGTCATGAACAAGTTTAAACAAAACAATAATTCATGTGAAAATGTATTTTAATATTGTTTTATTTATCCAGTACTTTTAAAATGTATAGCGAGAAAAATCAACATTATAAAAGAGTGTATATTTAAAAAAAAATGATTCTTCAATAAAATGAAGCAATAATATTTTTTTTTATTAAAGTTCTTCTGTTAAAAATAAAAAAATACTGAAGATAAATAAATAAATTAAAACAGCCAAAATCTCTAATAACAGTATGACTATACGTTTCGTTCTTAGGTATTTTTTATTTTTAAATATATTGTGTTGCAAATACCAATAGCAGTTTTTTCTTTCTATTTTTCTATTAACTTTGACGGGTTATATGCTAGTATGGGTGTACATATATATATATATATATATATATATATATATATATATATATATATATATATTACAAAACAACGTAAAATAACACGAAAGTTAATTTTTGAATAAAATAGAACTAAAGAAACATAAAATGTTTCACGTAAATATAATAACATACATGCATTTAAGGGAATAAGACTGATTCATTGTAATATTAAAATCTATCAAATCGAGTAAAAATATAAATTTTCATTTAGACGGCAAGTCATATAAGAAAAATTCAGTGCGTGTATACACGTGAGTCTGTTTCCTGTTACCGAATGATGTACCTATTCTCATGTGTTCGTATCCTGAGTTATGGATACCTCGGGATGCACCCGCCTCACATAAATATTAAAAAGGAGAACGGAAATACATCTTCTGTTTGGAGTCGAACCTCTCACCGTACACTCAACGTATTGGATTTCTCGTATTCAATGGAATCGAATTAACTTGACTAATTATTTCTAGATTTTACATTAAAAGGAATTATTCTACAAAAATAAGTATTCGCACATAATATATATATATATATATACGTTTACAAGTTATAACACTAAAAATTAAACGTGAACTGTTATACAAAATTGAAATAATTTCACTGAAACTGGAACTTGTTTCGACAAAGCACATGTAGTGTATTGTTGTAAAGGACAATACTCGGACTACTAACACAGGTAATGTTATACTATTTGCACTCGTGTACTTTTCAACCAGTTAAAATGTACATTTATAGTTTATATTGCTGTACAGAGGATTTACTAGATTATTCTACACAATACGCACTGTAGGAAAATAATCATCTTAATAAAAATGGTATCATTGGAAAACTATAATACTTTATAAATATATAGTAATAATAGTAAAAAGTCAATAATATATATTAGGTATGAAAATTAATTCAGTGGCTTTAAATTGAATAAATCATAACTCTGTTTTAAATTAAAATATTTTCTCATCGTTTTACAATTTTGAAGTGTCAACCTCAATATTTAAAAAAAAACTATACCTTAGACAAACAGTTGGTATAGCCTCATAAAACAATAGTGAACACGATGGGGTCCGAAAAGCAACATTAAACATTATATACTTTCAGGATTCCAATAGAAAAAAATGTTGCCGAAACCGCGGGAATGATTTGTTCAGCTTTGGGGGGAGGTATTGTGACGCATAAAAAATGCAAAAACAATGGAAGAGGTTCGAAAATGCATAAGGACTTCATCGATTCAAATCCGTTACTTTTTTCAACAAAGGATTCATCAATTACCCTACAGATAGAGTAAAGTTATAGGTGATTCAATTTAAGTTTCCACATAGAAGTATTACACGGGGGCGCAAGGATTAAGAAAAGTCATGTTATTTTTTATTTAGTATTTTAGTTCAATTCAATACTAAAATACAACTGAACAGGGAATAACATGTTTTTTTTAAAAAAATGTAATGTTTTTTTTCTTTAATACTTTCGTGTGGAAGTCTAAGTTGAATGGCCCTATACAAAATAATGGGAAATATTGTCAGGATTGAAATGTTATCTGTTTTTCCGTAAACATTCATTTTCTATAAAAAGGCACCTAATTAATTTGTACACGTAATATATATATATATAATATCAATTACTATTTAAAATCGATATTAATAACATAAAATTACTAAATTCTAATAATGTTTTAAGTTACAAACCTTACTTAATTAAAAGTTCATTTTTAAATACACAATTTATTACGTATTACACATTTTTTGAAAAGAAAAATCTGAAATCACAATACAATATTTTGTCATTGATGTTAACAAAAAAGTCATACATTTTTTAAATATGAAAAATCTGAATTTATTGTAAATAATTATTTGAATGGGGTCTTAAAATTAAATTCCTAATAAATTTTAAAATCACTGCATTCTTAAGCAACATATAGTTTCATTATATTTTTATATTTATTTTATGCTTTTTTACGTATTATATTTATAAATGGGCTCTCAAATGCATCAATATATTTTTACTATTAAATAAATATAAATATTGGAACTAATTCATAAATAAAATCTTAACATAAACTATTCATCATATATTTATCAAAATACTTTTTAGTAATCACATTTATTTAATTTTCATAAATGTTAAAAAAATATATTTTTCTTGAAACTTGATACTTTTTACTTCAATTAATATTAATAAATATTATTTGTTATCAAAATTGATTTTTTTTTAAATTATCTAGTGCTTACATACGAAAACACCAAATTCTTAATATAGAACTCACAAATAACAAAAACAGAAAAGGCGAAGGATATGAAAATCGGCCTATAAGCAACCCACACAAATCAAGAAAAAGGTCTGTGTAGATACACTATACACGAGTTATAAATTTGTCAAAACTGTAACGCTCTAAGTGTTCTAAAAGATAAATTTCTACTGAAAAAGGGTAAACAGATTTAAACTCACTTCTTCATTATGCTTCACTGAAAACGTCTACACTTAACTATTTTAAATATATATATATATATATATATATATATATATATATATATATATATATATATATATATATATATATATATATATATATATATATATATAT
>CM068316.1:43560898-43623398 GCA_034766995.1 Acanthacorydalis orientalis
TAATCGGCAGCATCAAATCAGCGTTTACTAATGAAAAGCTATAAGCCGTAAAGACATGAATCTTAGAAAATCAACAGAAGAATACATAATCGTTAGTAAAAGTTCAAATAACATATATCAGAGTGTTATTAAAAAAATATTAAAAACAATCTTACAAATAAACTTAAAAACACTATTGATCCAAACGTTACTAAATAAAATATTTTCTAAGCACTTTCGTCAATAAATTATAATACTAAAGTTCTACCAAAGTACTATAAAACTATTGCGACTAAAAAATAAGTAATAATAGCGTATAAATATATTAATTTTTAACTTAAATATGCTACGAAGACCGTAATATAAGTTAATTGTCTTAAATTGCAGTATAAATTTACTATCTTTTACATCACAATTCAACGTCATTTTTATTAGAAAAATTTAAAGACAAAAACTTATATATTTAATATCAATATTTTAAGAAATAAAACTTAATACGGTGTAAAAAAAATTATGTTATTATTGTACATATACATATATATATATATATATATATATATATATATATAAGATTAATTCTGAAATATTTAACATAGTTCTTTATTCAGGTTAATTTCTACTTATTACATTAATTATTGAAATTATTTACTTTCTTGCATAAAAATATTTTTATTATAAGAAAAATCCAATATTAACCAAAAAATGTTAATAAATAAAAAATTTGTGTTCGGATTTCAAGTACAAAAAAAATATTTTTTTCCAAAACTCATTATTTTTAAGTGTATAAATATTCTTACATGTTAAATATTATCAACGTTAAATAATATAAATGTGTTTTAAGCCTGTATCTATTTTTAAAATACATAAGCATCGAAACATACAATAAATCTGGTTTAATTTTTACATTGCTCGTAAAAAATAACGTAAATAACTAAAAAGAAGCATTTCCTACTCTTTTAGTTCGCTTATTTAAAATTGTCAAAATCGAAGTTCAGCTGAAAACAATATTTAAATGTAGACTAACATAGCGCATAAATCTGATTTCTAAAACGTGACTCGTTCATCAACGTCTTGTAGTATTAATCACTCTGTAACGACCGCCTCTTTCTCTACTCAACTTATGCATGTCAACATCATAAATGTAAAAAGAAATACTCGACTAATTTTACATGTACATACTTTCATTCTGAAAATGAAGATATATTTCGACGAATTTAGTTTCATTTAAAACATTTACATTTAACATATTAACAGCAAAGGATTTTTTATTTCAGTTATTTTATACTAATGTCAAGATCAAAGCTTATTATGAATTTTTTACTCTATGGAGACAGACAGTTTTCATTAAATATGACATGTGATACAAGAATAAATTTCAATTTATGACAGATTAATGAATTGTCTAATAAATTAAAACTTCTCCTCGATCATTTCTATTTTGCAAAACCTTTCCATAGAACTGTTCTAACTGAATTTAATGACGGAAGAATTTCTAAATCTTGCTCTTTCATACTAAATTATATTCTCCTTATTATGAATTATAGTCTTCGATTATAAGTACTTAAGACGTAATTTTAAAAATAAACATATGTACTAATATCGAAGGCAATAAAATAATCAATAGTTTTTTAATAATAATCATATATTTTTATATACTCAAATAATAGATAATGGATGAAATAAAAATAAAGATTTCTTTTCCATAATAGAGAAAGAAGATTAATTTGTTAAGAATTCGCCATTTATTAAATAACCGAAAGAAGTTATATTGGTTAATAAAATTAACTTTCGCAGGTGAAGAAGCCCGGTGTTGTACTACAGTTCGAACGCGTAAATATCAGGATGGCGACACTCCCCAAAGAGTGATGATTTCTGACTCAGCCCTAGGACAACCGCAACAGAAGTGTTATTTTACGATAACAATATTTCACAACAGTGACACCGCGTGCCGTTCTACAGCAAATGCCTGACGCGACGAGATATGTACGCTTCAGCGAGCTTTGAATCTCAAGTCGGTGCTGACAAACAAGACTGACATTTTCAGCTGTGTTCTAAACGCACTAACCTTGCATAAAAGTGTCACACTTGAATTTTGTTGAAAACCTAAGTCGTCCGTAGATTTCGTGTCGGTACATTTATTGAATTGAATCTTACATACATTTTAATACAATGTGAAATATTGTACAATCACATGTATATATCCACTCTATACATACATGAATCCTTCTACATACATATATTTAGGTATGTGTAAGATAAATCTTTAATTTTCAATCATTTTTCACAATAATATTAAATTACTAGCATATATTGAAAAAATATATCTTACTCACTAGGCTACTTTTAAAATTTAAGATCTAAATTAACTATTAAGAACTAAATATATACCCATAGGAAGTGATATATATATATATATATATATATATATATATAAATGTGTGTGTGTGTGTATAATTACTTAGAAAATATTAAACACCGAATAAAAAGAACAAGACGTAAGAAAATAAAAACAGCATATATCAACTTCAAGTCAAACGCACATGTCAATAGAGAAACTTGAATATCTTTTGAAATATGTCAAAAACCAGCGAAGAGAATAAATTTATTTTCTTGCGAGATTCTATGAGTGAATATAGCAAAAAATAACAGGTGTTTAAAAATATCAAGAATGAATAAAGACTCTAACCAACAAAACACATGATAAAGATTGAAAATGTTGTTACTAATTAATGACAATCAAGTAAATAATATTTCATAGCAAATGAAACTATCTTAATATAAACGAATTACTGTTCGTTGAAGTATTTAATAAACAAAAATATATTAATTATATTTTTTTACTTTATTTTTAAAATATTTAAAACAGTCGATGTTCAACCCCAAACCTCATTAAACATAAGGTATTTTTTTTGTTCTTGTATGAATAAATAAAAAAACAACTATATTTTTTCTTTTATTAAAGTATAATTTAATTTAAAACTGAATAAATTTTCTACCGAAGAGCTACGTGGAAACTTGGAATAAATTAGCAATCAAAAATATATATTTGTACATAAAATAAAAAAGTGTACTTTATATAAAGGAAATAAATGTACATAAATACAATTAATTAAAAAAAAAATGCACAATTACTTTATTGCCTTTTTTCATAAATTAAGTATATATTTTTTTCCATAATATATATCTCTAATAATCCGAAGGAAAACAAAAAAAAGGAGATAAGTTATTTAAATTTGATTTATGTAATGGAAACAAATTATCATTAAGAAATTATATTAATAATAAAACGAATGTGTTCTTTTCTAGAGCTAATTCTAAACGTACTAACTTTTATTTATTCTATATGCAAAGATATTTATTTATCAACTGCTTACTAAAATAATATACAATTAATAACTAACCTTACTAATTTAACAACTTAATAAACACGACGAAAATGAGACTATAATGAACAGAAAATGAAGTTAATTTTTTATCGCACTGTCAGGACACTCTCTTTCCCTTCTCTTTCTTCTCCCCTCCCTATATATATATATATATATATATATATATATATATATACATACACATTTATAATTTAATTATTATCAATTTTTTCAATACAGCATAACTTATCAAAAGATACAATTTAACCATTAATATATGATAAATTTTATTCATTATCCTGAAAAATGCGTGAATACTATAAAAAATTCTTATAATATTCTTATTTCTTAAACTTATTAACGAATGTGTACATTAATATGTAAATAAACTGTACTTATTGCGGTATAATTTAATTATTATCTATTATTATTGACATTCTTATTTGTTAATATTTTATTTATGTATGTGTGCGAGAAATTTTAAAATCTTGACTAATGGACAGCCCGTTCTGTAATATAATAAATTATAAATACATAATTATATACATTAAATTATAACTGAGTCTTATTTCAATTAATTTAGGTTGTTTTACTAGAACGTATTTTAGTAAATAAAAATAATAGAACGTAATTATCTATATATTACAAGTAACACAAGTACAAAATTACATTAGTCCACAAAATGTAAGAACGAAGTTGAGAAATTATTATTATTACTGACTGAAAATATTAATCTGAATTTATTGTGTTAATTCAGTGGCGAATTTATATTAGTAAGAAAATAACGATTCAATGGTTCCGTGCGCAGGTAGTGTGTAATCTAGGAATTATTATTATGATACATCAGCACAGTTACATCACATTTAAGTTTCGTTATTTTTGACAATTTCAGAACATGCTTTCTTCAAATATTACAAATATTTCTTATAATATAAAACACTAAATTACTGCAGTTACCTTACAAATTTATATAAAAACAGTTACAAATATACAATTTCATCGTGTTTGAATGTTTCTTCTTTTAATTATTTTTTTTTGCATTTGTAGGTTATATTTTTTAGCAAGAAAAATAAACTAAACATTTTAACAATTTCGAATATACATATATATATATATATATATATATATATATATATATATATATATATATATTCCTCCACAAGCAATGCAAAGTTTTTCTAATTAAAAATTCCAACAGATGATCACTGATTACTTTTATTATCACTTATACATAATTCAATAGCAATGTCATTACCCTCAAAGCATTAAAGTAGAGAAAAATCTATGTAGCGATCTGAAGATGATGGCATCGTCATCGAAATTAAAATAATCAATAATCTATTATTGAGCTATTTTAATTAGAGAAACATTATGTGTCTCGTGTACAAGTGAACAATAATTTGTGAAAGTAAATTCATCTACAGTGCAGAAACCATAATTTTGGACTCATTAATTAAATGTGAAACCTCACTTTAATATTTATAACATAAATTGTAAAATATTAAATATTAGAAAACAAAGAAAATGTCATAATTATTTTTGATATTTAACAAATAATTATACAAATAGAAAGTAAATTCGTTACGATTGCTTTCTTTAAAATTTAATACCTACTATAAACAAGTTCATCTATTTTGTTTCGCAAATTTAAACGCTTCATTCAATAAAAGCTATACTAAACACACAAGTACATGAACAGTTCCTCTTATAAAAAGTATATTTTTATATAATATTCTGCTAAATATTTAGACGTAAGTAACAGAATAAGAAAAAAATACGTTACACCAAAAATTAACCATAAAATCTTCAACATTACACGTCGTAAAGAAACATCTATATAAATACTTTATATTTATCTCGTACTGTTTGCGTTATATTTATTGTTGTAATTTTGTTGTGTCATAAAGTTTCATATATTGTCATTCCATGTCATTAATCGTTACGATGGCATCATTCTTTTATTTTTTTCTGTTTTGATGTTATTGGATCATGACGATGATGAACAAAGCTTATAAAAATAACGTCCAGTTAGAAATCGTTCGATAACATTCGTTTAATATATGACTGGTTCCGGACTTTTGACAGACAATTCGACAATACTATTACATTTACATCAGGGAATATAATTGAATAAAAAATACAATGAAACACGTGACATACTGCATATATATATATATATATATATATATATATATATATATATATATATATATATATTTATTCCATTTCACTTTTAAATTCCAATTATAGAAGATCACAGTCATAAACACACACAAGTATTAATATATAAGTTATAAGATACATATATTTTCGTTTTTATTGTATATATATATATATATATATATATATATATATATATATATATATATATATATATATATATACACGTGTATATAGGTCGTGCCCATCGCATTACAAAATAATAGTAGAAGTTTCACACAAAGGCATCGTAAATTTCTACATGTACATAAGGAAATTGAAATCTCTTTGTGTAAGTTCATCAAATTTTCGAGTTAATATCTAACTTAAAAGGCACTAAAGTTTACACAACTGACTATATTCGACAGTAAAATAACTTTATTTAAAATTGTACAAATGATATTTGTCTTTAAATAATAACGTTTTCGGAACAACAGAATTAACAACTGTAATATGTAAATTTATACCTACAGCTGAGGCATGAATTTGGTCCATAATTTCATTTTAATTTCTGTTTTGTGACACAATGTTTATACTAAGATTTATTAACGGTTTTTATAATCATTCATGATTTACTAAAAGTTTTTCTTTTAATATTATTTTTATATTTACGATCGATAAAGATTTGTAATTTACTAGAAACTATTTTTTTGATTTTTATAGTATTACCAAATAATCAAACATATTACAATAATCATTTAAATTTTATATAAAAAAATGCTCTTTATTATTATTTATGTTTTTATTTTTCATGTACGTATTTAGATATTCTAAATTTGATTCGATACTAAACTATTAACACTATATCTCCTATTGTTAAAAACAGTACAGCTTACCTAAAACTATTGTAATCATTTATTGAGCGTTATACTTATTACGGTCTACTTTTTACTTTTTGGTAATAAAACCATTTAAAAAAAAAACCTTTAAAATTTTACTCCATTCAAATTACATATTACATATAATGAATTATAAAAACCAACTATTAGGTTAAAACTATCACAAATACTCAGAAAGATTAGTCATATAACAGAAATTGAAACCAACACAATTGCAAGAAATTCATGTAGCAACCCCTTCATAATTTAAAAACATTACACTAATTCTAACGAGAAAAAGATATCTATTTTGTTAAATCTTAACGCATTAAAATCTTTGAATTTAGTCATTATAATCGAATTTATAACTGCACAGAAAATTGATATCAAAATTGATTGAAAATTGATATAATTTTGAAAGAAGTTAAATAAAAAAATCAAACTGGATATCTGGTTTTGGTTATTGTAACAGAAACATTGCTGTAATAAAGGACGTTATATTTGAATTCTATATTTTATTTATATATATATATATATATATATATATATATATATATATATATATATATATATATCTATATATATACATATATATATATATATATATATATATATATATATATAATGTATGTGTGTACTTGTAGAGAAAATACGGAATTAAAATTTTGAATAGAATGAATTAAATAACCAAATTATTTTATAATAGTATTCAAAAATTCTGTACAAACTGAATAATTAACAATTTTAATTTAAGTAAATAAAGACGTTTGTTTATTCAGTGATTTTCAAAAAATGAATGCAAATAATTATTTGTATTGTTTTAATATTCGTATTAAAATTGTTCAGCGTTTGAATTAATAATCATTTTTGTTATATTCACTGTCATACACTATTAACACACAATTTGCATCAATGATACTATAGAAAAGTACAAGCAAACTAATTACGCAAAAAAAACACATTCCCTTATAACAAACAATTGCAAATAATTAAATTTGAAAAAGGAGATACAATAACACTTTATATAACAATTTTTAACATTCCACAATAAAAAGTGAAATATATATTTTATATTGACAAATTACAAATCATTTATATAAAAGATATTATAAGCTTTAGTAACACTTTTTTTCAATTGTAAGTGTCGACAATTATTATTTGATAAACAGAATCATTTTCACAGTTGCAAAAAAGAATCTGCTTTTATTGATAGTAACTAATGAGTCAATAATGTAGTTATATTTAAAACATATCTGTAGTTATATTTAAAATATATAACACACAAGTTGTGCATTACGATTTTGTAATATACTTGTATCAAAACACAGATATTAATTTTACATTACCATTTTTAATAAATATATATATACATATATACATATATACATATATATATATATATATATATATATATATATATATATATATATATATATATATATATAATAAACAAACGAAGAATGTCAAAGAAATATGAAATCATTTTATGAAAATATATACTACAAAACAAAGTATACCGTTTGGCAAAACTCTGCGCACATCAAATTCGGAAATAAATCATATATGAATTATACATAACGAAAATATCATGACCGTATTGATCAGGAAAATGTTGAAATGACGATGACCTTAAATTGAATACAGAGTATAAGGTTTATAGTAAACTGGCTCGTAAAAAGTTATAGCTTAATAAAAATGGGTCATTCTTATACTTTTTTTTTCTTTTTCACAATAAAATATCTCCGCAAGATTCGGTACTTCAGTTGAGATTTTCGAAAGAAATTAATGTTAAGATATGTTAGAGTTTAATTCAACTTAATTATAACATGTTTCGTTATCGAACCAGTTCAGCAGACATATATCTTTTTGTATTGTACTTAAAAGGTTAAATGGAAAAAATATAAATAGATTATGTAATAATTAAATATAAAGTATTTTTTTAAAAAAATATATAAATTATTAAAATTGATAAAGTAAATATTCAAATTCCAATAAAAACATATAAAATAAAGTATTATATTTAAGCTGAAGCATGGATTTTATTACTAAACGAGAAAATACTTTTTCCATTCTCCTTCTCAATTATAGCGATGAGTGAAAATTCATGAAGTCCATGTTTTTTCATTTTAAAAATATGTCTAATAATGTATATACTTTTTATCAAATGTTATTAATATTTTGTAAACCCGCTTTATATTTTTAGTAGTAGAATTTCAAACTCGCATACTTATTTTCTTAAAATTTTATTTCATAATAAACTATTTACTGAACTATTTACAAATCAGCCAACTTATAAGCAATTAATTCTTCTTACTCCTTTAATATTAAAAAAAAAAACTAACGATTTACTATTAAAGTTAAAACCAATATATTTTTAATATTTATTACGATTGAAAATGATTTTTTTGATTAAAAGAACAATATTTACATCTGTAAGTGATTTTTTTTATTTATATTGTATTAAATTCAGTATATTTTTCGTTTCATTTCATTACAGTACGTTTAAAAAGTTTACCTTGATCGATTTATTTTTTGCAATAGAAATTATACTTCCTACAAAACGCTACTTAGTTTCATTTTGGTTTAAACATCATCAAACTTAATATTAAACTATTCCTTGAAACACGTATAAACCATCTTGTATTTTCTTGAACGAACTATGGAATTTGTATATTAATTTTCTGTGCACCATCACAAAGCTCAACCAATAAAATAACAGTAGCGATTTTCTATTTCACGTTTCGTAATAGTAGTTGCATCGAATGCAATTTAAACGATGTGCACAGTAATAAAACGTATAATAAAATTCAAATTGCATGAAATCCAGAACCGTTTGATCAATTTCGATGTGAAATAGTGACAAAATATATTAAATTGCGTATTTCTTGTTACTGGAATCGCGAGACAAGTTGATATCGCAAAGAGAAGAATATTTTTAACAATGGGATGTCAGCAGACTTTTCTTTCTTGGAAAATTATTAAACGAAAACGTACATCAAGGCATAAAAACCGTTTAAATATATATATATATATATATATATATATATATATATATATATATATAATATTTAGCATATGCCATCTTCATAATATTTTGATACGGGATTAACTTGTCACAAAAATTTAATAACAATAGCACGAGAAAGGCTTTACCGAGCTCATTATATAACGAACTACTTTATATATAGACCATATTTACCAAGTTAGTTATAATGATATAAATTGCTTTTACATACCTTCTTTAATATAAAAAGATAAAATGTAAAGTACAAAATATTAAAAAAAATATATGAATTAGTATATATTCTTTATAGTATAGAAAGAATTATTTTCTTTTTCAATTACATTACATTATATTTGCGGTGAAGGAGCCATGTATTCCTTCTGCTTCACTACCGTTTTCTGGACTTTCGACTATATCCAAAGTTATATCAATAATATCATCGTCACTTCAGACATTATCCACACAGGTCAAGTAGGTTTTTTGAAAATTTTCCTAACGAGAAAGTCAAGATATGACACCGTTAAACAGCAAGATTGCTAATAATACAAGTGTAAGTCTAGATAATAGGGATTCAATCCCAAGGCTCGACAACTCGGGTCAAGATTACCAAGAAAACTGACAATATCAGACAAAAACAAAAAACAGTCAAAAAAAAGACATTATCCACAAGCAATTCGTCGACATCATTCTAATTAAAGGCATCAAACCCTTCTCCACGAATTTCATACGCAAATGTAATGATTTCAGCTGATACAAAATGATTTAAACAGTCTGAAATAGATTTTTATCCAAATTTCAGTTACTGTTAATGACACATTCACTAGTTTATCCAATATAAATTCATAAGTACGCTTAATGTAATATTTTTTAACAGTAGCAATTATGCCTTGACCTAATGACTGAATAATGCTTGTTGTATTGAATGGAAAAAACACTACCTGCCCATTTGGATGTTCTAAATGCAGATGACCCGGTGCATTGTCAACAATTAATAGAACTTTAAAATCGAGGGGTTTTTGCTTCATATAATTTGCATGAAATATCCAGCGCATAACTTTAAAACCGCATTAAAAAGATACGCATAAACAAATACTCGATTGTCTCTTTGTATCATACAACGACAATTGTTTATTATGATTATTAAATATTCTAAACAAATCATGTATTTATTTATACATCATGATAATTCATTATACATAACGATAATTCATAAAATAAATATACAAACAAGTACTTATATAAACATATATTCATCCAAGTAAAATCATCGAATGTTCATCATGTACAATTTGATATGCATTTTGCCATCTAGCGTTTCTTATTTAAAAGAATAAAACCACATGAGAATACTTTAATTATATGATCTACTTTGTATAATGACATTGTTTATAAACATATTTTAAAAAAAGGTTTTTATAAAATATATGATTTGTTTATTTATAAGTTCAAAAAAAAGAATAAGTAAGTATAATAAACAAATCATACAGAAAACCCAGCGAAAGAAAATTGTGAAAAAACTGCCCAAAGATTGACTTAAAAATACTCTTATAATAAAAATATATACGCATTTTTATAAAATATACAAGAAAATCTGTGTGATACAAATTAAGATAAAATTCTTCACTTAAACATATAATTTCCTTAATGCAAAGCATATTTATGTCGCCACAAAATAGTAACATAGTTTGATATGTTAAGGAAATTTATATTTCGGAATTTAAAATATTTACACATAATTTATATACCAAATAATAATATAAACAAATTTATATAAATTCATTACCACGCCAGATAATAATATATTTTATATACAGTCTGACATCTATACGTTAAATGAGATACATTTTCGTTCAGCCATTTTAACCGCATGGAATTCAAATCACAATTGGTTGTGAACTACGCTAAACCCAATACCTGCACTCATTCAAGTAGTACCATAGAATACTACTAAAGAAACGCATTTGGCCATCTGTTTTACGAAAGAAAAACTAGAATTGTTTTTCCAATAAATATAAAACGTAGTTTTCATTTTCGCGAAAAATGAAAATCGACATTCGTAAAATAAAAAAAAACATATTCCAGTCTTTTCCATTCATTATTAAACAAATTATCAAAGAGTCTACTCGAAAACCAAATATTTAAATTATCAAAAAATAAAATTAATATAATATTAACTATTAATAAGTCACATAGTCAATAAATTTGTAAAAATTGGATATAAAAAAATGTACATATAACTTAACATACCTTTAGCTGATGATGTGGAAGGACACCTGGACTATCATGTCTACCTGTAGAAAGTCTTTCTGCATCGACTTCAACGCTTTCGAGAGATGACTCGGCTTCTGACAACCATGCAAGAAATTTGTCTAAGGATCGATCAAAGTTATGAAGTGAATTCATTGCTGAGTTTAAGAGTTTGCCTCTGTTGATTATACTGTAAAGATGATACAAATTATACATATTTTCATTAAAATATATTCAAATATAAACAATTACATTAACATATCCAGCTCTAAAAATGTATTATCCACATGTACAATAAAATATATTATGCTTTTCTAAGATTACTTATCACTTGAAAAACTGTTCAAATATTACAATAATAAATTTGATATTGTAATTTGTTGGTACAGTTAAATAATAATTAAACTACATAGGATCAAACTGATTCGATCCAATCGATCTAATTAATCTTTTTAAAGAATAACAATGAAAAACAATAATACAATTAAAGTCAAGAAAATTTTCTTTTTAATGAACATATTTTGTAAAAATCATAAATCACACATTAAAAGAAAAATAAGAAAAGAATATTACATAAATATTTTTTTCAAACAAAAATACATTTTATTTTCAAATATTGTATCTTGAAAATAATAATAATAATTACCTTGTATTCAAACTGTTATTTCTTAAATTAATTTGTTCTGTCATCTTTTTCACTCTTGTTGTGTCATCTTGTTGGTACACTGCAATCAACTTTTGAGTTAGTTGATTGAATAACTCGATGTTGTGTTTATATTGATGTAGTTCTGCATGGAACGACTGAAACAAATGTATAAGGATGAATTAAAATACATATATTAATTTATTAACTATGTTTGAAGAGTAGTTAGACAACATACTATTAAAAGTTTTCTTTTAATAATATAAATATGAATACTTGTATTTCACTCACAATATCATTTATTATTATATGTATTTCTTCTTTCTTTGTAAAAAATGTATCCAAATGAAACCAAGAAATAGTTTTATAGACTAATGTTATAAAACAGTTTAATAATCTTACATGAATCTTTTATTTTACATGCATGATACATTAAATGTAACTATACAAAAAATAGATTTATTATATTAAAAAAAAACTTCTTTGATAAAACTATCGCATGAATACACACACATAATTCATAAATACTAATCCGTAATATATTAAAAACATTAACTATATTTGAAATAAATACATTTAATGTTACAAAATATTTTTTACAATAAGAATGTGAAGAATTAAGTTTGTATTATTTAGTAATAATTTAAGAAAAAAATTTACTTGATTGAAAAAAAAACATTATTTACCTTCTGTTCTCTTAACTGAGCTTCTAACACATCAGCCGTATGACCAGCTGGAGCCATACGTTGTAATCTACTTTCCATTCTTGCAAGCCAAGCTTCGGTTTCAAGTCGTTTAGCTTCGTAACGCTGACTATCACTCAACATTGCATCCAATTGTGCTTTTCGTTGCATTACTTTAGAGTTTGTTTCGTCCCAGTGTTCACGTAATTTCGTAACTGTAAGAAGATTATTAAATAATGAAATAGTTTATTAAATATTAATAAAATATTTTTTATTTAAGAAAAATTCCCTAATACAAGTAAAAAAATTATATCTTTTAATATAGGATATGTGTTTGGTTGGTTGAATATAATAAGATTAATTTAACAATATTTGTATATAGCAGATTTCCATATCTTCAATGATTTCTGAATGATATTTAAATTTAACTATTCCTACTATACAAAATTCTGGATTAAATAAATAAAGTGCAAATATTTTTATTTTTTTACAATTCATCCAAAAGACAATAACATGTATTTGGAGAATCACTGATTTACATTAATTTCCTATTTTTTTATTCAGTTATGCACACAAGCATTCACAATGCAGTTACCAATACAACTAATTAAAAGATTTAGCAGCAGATCATCCAGTAACACATATTTAATTTTTTTGAAGATAAAAATAACACCAATTATACATTAAGTATAAAAACTAGTTAGAATGAAACAGGCGATTTTTTAATTAAATATATTTAAAGCTTGCTTATATATATATATTACAAGTTGATTCTCTATAATTAAATCAAAACCTTTAATAGTCAAATGAATTTATTTGATCAACTATTTAAAATATGTAAATTCCCAAAATACCATATATGTCACTAGAACCCTTTTCACTATAATCCAGTTATTTTTCAAATATATCATATAAATATATATATATATATATATATACATATTGTAAAAAACGTATAATATATGAATAATATATTTAAAAAAATGGTACATCGAAATGAGCACCTTGACTATAAGTGAAAAACATCTGACCACTGAAAATTTATGAATACTTTAAATAATTTAAATATTTATATACGCCGTTTACAAAAATTCGAAGATTACTCGATTTTGTAATAATTATTGCAACCAAATATAAAATGATTAGAGACAAAGTCATTAAAACAACTTCAAATCAATCTACTAGGTAATATCATATTGTTGCTCAGGCTTAATGATAATTAAATATTTATAATTAAATTTTCTTTATATTAATACCATAAAATGGTAAGACTTGTTATTAAAATGGAGGAAAATCTTCTAGAAAAGATCAATGTGGATTTACTATTAAAATCAAAATCAAATTTCCGTACATAAATATATGAATAAGTTGAATATATAAAAATATATGACGTATTAAAATGTATCGACGTATATTATGTTTAATATAATGAAAATATAATTGAAACGAATACAAATTTCTAATAGTATTTAATAAAAATATTCTAGAGTTTCCATTTTGTTCTAAATATTTTACAATGTTACATGGTATACGGACGAACATATTATTATTAAAACACAAACGTAGTATTTAATTAAATATTATCATATAAATAATATCACTGTAATAAATAATGTACCAATATTAAACAGAAATACTGTTCTATGTGCTATGAAGAATATATATATTCATAGAAGGAACGAATTTAATCTTTAATTACACATAGAACATAATAGCTGTAAAAACCCGGAGATAGCTACCGAGTTTAATCAATATTTACAGCGTTAATAATTATTAATACAAGAAATAACTATAATAAATCTACAAGATAGACAGTTTTATAACATCATTCAAAATTCTCTCAAGAGTATGTATATGTAATACACAATAGAACACTATAGATTTTTCGATTGGGTTTAAATAAAAAATATTTTACTAACTGAATCTCATGTTAAAGCGGCTCCTTGTTATTTTCAAAACTGGATTCTTCATCACACTTCATTTTCGGTTAAATCAATTTATTGCAATTAATATGTGCGAACAAAAATAATCAAAATTAACAAGACTGTCTAGCCGTCTACAGCACACTACGACTAATTAAATAAATTTTATGTGTTTGATCCTAAAGAATGATTTTCATAGCCAACTCGAAATCTATGAAATTAAATCCTTCCGAAAGATTTAAGAATAATTACTATAATAACTAATAGATACTTTTTAAGTCAACAACTTTTTCATCTTGTTTTAAATTCATCATATTTTTTGTATATTACTTATGAAACCATTTGCTCTACTACCAATATTTTTCTCGTACACTCCTCATGAATTTTAATTAACATAATTCACAATTCAACTTACTATTTGAAACGTATTTTTTTAGAAGCCTTCATTATCTTTCAATTAAATTTAATAAATGAATTAATGGTATACTTCAGTGACTTAATAGAAATGTTTATTATATACAATCAAACATATTATTTTATAAAAACAAGGGAATAAAGTCATATTTATATAAAATCTGTTGAAAATATCAAATAACTTATTCAAATTATAAAAAATCAATATTACATTAAATGACTTAATTTAATATCTTTAATTATTATTTAAAATAATATAATTTTAAATGTCAACAGAACATCTGATATACTTTTACACAATTGGTTAATAATTGAACACTACTAATATTTAAAGATTGAAATATGCCATGAAAATTGATACTTAGTAAGTACCCTCCAACTTTTGACAAACAAAAACATATTAACCGATTTACCAACGCCTTAGATAAATTTAATAATTTATAAGTTTTGACAACATTAATTTTCAAGTTGAATAAACACGTGAAAAGTACCGTGATCAATTTTATAATTAGGTTCGAACTTCTCAGTGATTTATGTTTTTAAGTAATAAAAACTCAAATAAAGTAAGTTTTCCGGGTTTCGTGTCCCTACATTCCCTTGTACTCCTATTTGACATGGCATATTAGAATAGCACGAGGAATTTAATAACAAGATAAACTAAAATAACACACACATTTTTTAAAGTTGTTAATTTCCTTTCCAAATATATAATTAGAAAAATATGACTCGCCATATTTTACATAAACTTGAAAATTTCAAATAAATTTCAATCACTAGTAACATTTCAACTCTATTCAAAATTGTTACTATGGACAGAAAAAAATCTTTTTTGAAGATTTAATCCGTAGTTTTATTTGAAAATTTTATATATATATATATATATATATATATATATATATATATATATGTGTGTGTGTGTGTGTGTGTACAGAAAGAGAAAAAGATTGAAACGCATTACATAAATACTAACGAAAGAATATGAACAAAATAAATGAAACACTACAAATAAAATAATATTAAAAAATTGAAAGGACATTTTCCTTGAATAAAACATTTCATATTAATTCAGAAAGACAGAATAAAATGATATGTTCCTTATTCGTTTATTTTTAATGAAATAAATGTTAAAAGGAAATTATAAAATGATCTTCAGATAACGAGATAAGGCAACGAAGCGTGGATCAAAAACTTTCAGAACAGAAAGCGCCATTTAGTTCGTTTATTTTAAATGTTTATATAAGAAGATACTCGTGCATTAAGCATAATGAAAAATTATTTCTATTATTTCAGTATGAACTTTGAATATAAAACCACTTCAAGATATAAAAATCAATTAGAATGAATTAAAATAAATAAAATTGTTCTTATAAAGACAATATTTGGAAATTTTCAAATATATATTTTTATGAACTATTTAAATTTATATAATCATTGCTTTTAAATAATCTCTCTTATATTACATGTAAATAAAAGCTCGAAAAAGAAAACTCGTTTTAACAAAAATTACATTCAAATAACAAATTAATATGTAAATATTTTTTATTTAAATATTTGTGATAACGCATGAGTTAAAGATATTAGATAGCACAAATTAAAAGTCATAAAATCTTATCATTGTCCAGCACAAAATTCATTAACGATTTATCAAATCAACATTAAACGCATTTATTTAAATACTGAATAATTTAATACAATTCTAATTATTATTGATGACAAAATAATAACATGTTCTCATTATGAAATTATAAATAAGTCCAATCAATCAAATTTGAAATAAACGAAACAATAAAATTAATTTTGACACAATTTGATGTAGTTTAACGCTTTAAAACTTTGATTCAATTTGGAATTATGAATTTAATAGATAATGTACTTTAATATGTAATATGAATAAATCGAAATACACACATATTCATATTTTGTTTCCGACACTTGTAAATTATAGAATCAATATTTTATAATTATTCAAAAAAAATCCGCGATATGACGTGTGTATATATATATATATATATATATATATATATATATATATATATATATATTAAAATTGAATCGGACGAGAATTACCATACTAACAAAAAAATATCATTTTTTACATAAATGGATTTTTATTTATAGTATTAAATTAAATAACAACTAAATTCCAATTTTCAATTAAAAATAATTAAACATCAATCTCGAAATAATATTTCAATAGCTATACAGGTGTACTGTTATTTTATAATGCAGATAGTTATGAAATCAAACATTTAAATATTAAATAAATTTTAAAAATAGACATTCAGGTTTATATTTGTTATATTATTAATTAACAGTATCGATAATAATAATAACAATTAAAAAGTAAGCATCGACTAATACTTGTTATATATGTGGTGACAAAATTGATTTAGAAAGTTTTATTTTTATAACATTAAAAGATAAATTAAAATGAGGTCGTTCAACAGTCATCGAAAACGAAATTGCAAAAATACGAATGGAATAAAATGCTCGATTTTCTAGTAATAAAATTGCAGAAGAGTTTCAATCTTCTCAATTGGCAACGATTCGTTATCTTCAACTTGAAATAATCAGTTAACTTGGAATACGTCTGCCTGAAAATCTTTGTAAACAAAGTAAAGCGAAATAAATAAAATCACTGAAATAAATTTTAACGATGTGCTAGACTATCTTACCCCAGTCTCAATATTTATAAATCCACTTATTCTATAAAGTGTTTATTATATATTATTAAGTTTAATCATGCCTCAAATTGTCACATTTTCAGTACATTTTAAACAAAGAATCAAATGAATACAAAAATTGTATATTTGTAATATACAGAAGATTTTGAGATACTGACCTTCCCTTACGTTAAATATAATCGAACTGAAAACAGTTCAACAATCGTAAAATCTATAGCAAACGACTGTCCAGCTTTTTATACTGACTGGAAACACGATATTTATTACTACACTTTGAGGCCAATATCGAACAATAGCTCACGAACATTCCTTATCTACAATCTAAGATATTTCTTTCATTTTAAAATAATTTGTCTTCAATCAATTTTAATTACCTTTCATTCGTTCGACGACTTTTTTAATTGAATTTTAAATAGTCTTAAAATACGTCATTTGCATTTTTATAGAATTAAAATATGCCATTTGAATAAGAAAATTTTGATTACTTTTTGAATTAAAAAATAAATCGAAAGATGTAAATTTTAAAAAGGACTTAAAAGATTAATAAGGCCACTTCTAAAAGTTGTTTGTTCTTAATACTTATAGATTAATGCTTATAAATGATTTTTATAGAAAATATTGCTGACACCTTTATACACTAAAAAAATAAATTTATAAAATTGGTTAAATTTCTTGTATTTACAATAAAAAAAATTAAAAATATAATTATATAAATATAATTAAATATATAAACTCTAACACAACCTGAAAAAGAAAATTGTATTTTCCACAAATTAGTAATAGTGTTTGATAAAAACTTGATAATTATCCAAAAAATATCCAGCAATTATAAT
The DNA here is from genome assembly GCA_034766995.1 of Acanthacorydalis orientalis. NCBI lineage: Eukaryota > Metazoa > Arthropoda > Insecta > Megaloptera > Corydalidae > Acanthacorydalis > Acanthacorydalis orientalis. The sequence goes on from CM068316.1 coordinate 43,579,690, forward strand.
TACAAACTCTATAATTTATCAGAAAGAATTAAGAACTACACTGAATTTTATATCACACGATAAAATTAATACTAATTAAAAATAAATTCAAAACGGCAAGTTTATGCATAAGGAACTCATTAAAGTAACTTACTATAGAACTGGTTACCATTTTTTGTTAGTTCAGAAAAGTTTAAGATAATCTGTTAAAAGTAATCAAAGCTATTTTTCTTTTAATGAAAAATAAAAAAAAACATGAAAGAGAATCGTTCATTAAGAAGTATAAAACTCTAAACTTAATCCTATACTTAAAAATTTAATTTAAATTCAGTGTTTAATGAAATGTTTAAAAAATGACTAATTTTTATAGCCTAATTAAATTCCTATTTAAATTCAAAATCACAAAGAAATAATAAAGTATTAGATTAAATTAAAAAAAGTAAGTTTCAATTAAAAATAAAATTGTACAAATTTCAAAATAAAAATGCACTTAAAATAAAAATTCAAACACATCCCCAAACTACGTTGAAGAAAACATTTCCGTGTATCAAAACCACACGGAAATCTAAAGCTCCAGTAATCACACAAATCAATAATATGCTCTTCTCATCTTCAAACGGAAACTGACTTACAGCCACAGAGAGCTGACAACGTAAGAAATTATATGAAGACTGAAATAATCACGTCGTAAATTGAAATCCAATTTGAATTTTAAATTATTACTATATACATAAGACACTTTTTCTGAATTTCGATTTGATTACATATATTACATACTATAGGCATTCAAAGTTAATGATACGTTTATTAAAAGTATTAAAATTAGTTTAACAGACACAGAAAATAAATACTAATTACTCTAATCAGAAATAAATAACTACCATTATATAAAATTACATGAAAAAGGTACAAATTTAATTCAATTTTATTCCAAACGATTCACACAATCAACGGCGTAAGGAATACAATTATTATGAATAATTACTGAACTGATATATGTTAATTATAAGCAAATTGAATTTAGTACACACAAGAAACACTAGACATGTTTTTTTTTAATCAACACAAATCACAATTAACTCGATATCAACACTTTAAGAACCAGACAAACGATTATATGTAATTGAAAGTACTAGACGATAAGTAATAAACAATACCAACACTTCTAGTAAGTCAAAAATTATTATTTGAACACGTTTAATTAACGTTACCTTTGAAACACGAATGAAGATGAATAAACTCATTTTTCAGCACGTGTGGTTTAAACGGGGCAATACTCCTCCCTACATATATATTAAATTTTTGATAATATATAGATATATAAATATAGCAAGTAAATCGAAAAAATAAAAAGTATACTTTAAAATGCATTATTTAAAAAGAAAACATTTCAACAACACAAAACAAAATAAATCATGGCTCAAACAAATTATTTCTTTTTTCAAGGCATGTTATTTTTATATTTTCTGTTCGTGTATTTAGTAAAAAATAAATAGACATAAATTCAAAAAATAATTTTGAATCTAAAGACTGTTAGTTTTAATACGTTTATTTATAATTAAAATTATTTAATATTTATGAAGAAATTATTTTAATTAGATATAACACTGATTTATAACAACAAATATTATAATATTAATATTTATTTTCGAGTTAACTGTTTTCCCTCTTAAATAAAAACGACAACTCAAACCATTCTTTCAAAAAAAGCACAAAATATGTAATACAGGACAAAAGAGTTACAAAAAAATACACATTAATAAACTGTTTTTCATAACAAATGTAAATACACAACGGTTATTACTTTACAGAAATTTCAGTACTGTATAATTAAGTTTAACATTTAAATAAAACTTCTCTACAATGAGATTTAGCCTACATGTATCTATTAAAAAAATATAATATTTAAACATCAAAATGTGCTCTTTTTATTACATTACTTTACTGAGAAACCATTAGCTATGTTTAAAAAAATTTAAAAAAACTCATTTTCAATTAAAAAGAATAAAAGTATATTTATATTTTTTCGCCTTTTTTAATAAATGTATTATAAAAAATAATTTTTTTCGAGTATGTATTATAAATATTTTAACTGAAATCCATGAATCATATTAAGTGAAGATATTAATAATTTCTTAAATAAATAAGAACAGCATCAACACAAATAAAATAAAAGTAAATATGTTTCACGAATGACTTTCACATCATAACAAACCCATTTTTTTATTAAAAAATGTTCAATAATTATTCAATTCTCAAGTAATAACTTTTTTTACGGAATTAAATTTTTCTCGCAAATTTTTGAGTGCTTTTTCACTCCCAACAACAAGTACAGTGCCAAACTAGTACTTTAATAAATATGTTTTTTCATCTCTTTCTTGGAAGTAGGTACATTAAAATTAAACAATTAAAACAACCAAAGAATTCTACTACATACTTTTTTTTATTTAAAACGAGAAATGTGGATTTTTATTATATAGACACAAATTCAGTTTTATTTTGTATGTAATTTTGAACATCATTATAGTAAAAAAGATATTAACGAATTAATGAAATAAATATGAATAATGCAATAAATTGAGAATTATAAGAATTTTAGATTCAAACTTTGTATTTTCAAAAGGCAAAGATCTTTTTATAACTTGATCAACATTATGTTTTTTTCCTTAGTTTTTAAATCTATCTCCATTATAGTCTTTAGCACTGTAGTCTGGTTTTTCTATATTTTAGGAATCTGAGAATTATCAAAATGATCAATAATCAATTATTAAACATGTTGAACTGATTAATGTTTCACGGTTGTGGAAAGTAGAAATTTATTTGTGATTCTAAATATATTTTAATAAATTAAAAACAATCTAAAACGAAAATCATCGAACGTTATAAATGTGTTTACTATTTTCTAATAATTTCTTAACGCTATTTAAATTTTCCTCAGAAAACATAACGACTAATATACATACCACAGTAATTTATATTATTTAAAAAAAAAGTCATTATTTATGTTTCTGGCACTTAATATAATGATTGCTATACAACATTTCTTTTTCTCCAGTATATTTTTTTGAGATGTATGTTCTTTTTAAGAATTCATTTTTTTTAAATAAACATTTATCGTAAGTGATTGCTGCTGATACATACATATTTACATATATATATATATATATATATATATATATATATATATATATATATATATATATATATGTATGTATGTATGTATGTATATACATATATATACATACATACGATATAATGAATACGTATGTGTATATAATTGATTACGATTAACCTTAATGACCAGACAGTTGCACAGAAGTGCGATTAACTCATGATTAATGACATGCGTTTGATTTTATAAAAGATATTAAATTTCATATATCAATAATGTACCATATTTCACAAACACCGACGACAATAATCTTAAAAAATTATTTATATAAAAAATATAAATTTATTTATAACTATTTGAGATACTTATAGAAAACAATTGAAACTATCAGGTTGAATATAATCTAAAATCATAAAAAATAATTTAAATAAAATCATAATAAATTGTATTGAGTATTCAAGACCACATTCTTTTTTAAATGTCGAATAAAATACTATAAACAAAAATAATACAAATAAAACATGTGATATGAGTCTTAAAAAACCTCATATAAATATATTTCATAAGAACTTGAAGACGATCTTCAAAAAAAAAAAGAAAAATAAAAAATGATCAACAAGTTAGAAAAGATTCGAGCTGACTAACAATAAGTGGAATATTGTCCGCTGAAAAAGAAAAAAAAAGTGAACAATAGAACACAATGTTGCATGTGTTCTAGAAAAGATACATGAAGTCAATGCAAAACATTCTCAAAACAACTTTCTCGATTGTGTTCTTATAAATCGATATTTTCTAGATATTCTCTCTCTATTTTCAAGATAGTATGAAAAGTAATTAAATAAGAATGCACGTGTAATAAAGAAATAAAATATGGATAATCGTATTAAATTGATATCAATTTGTAAATTATGTATAAAATAATAACTATTTACTTCCAACTTCTATTACAAATATTAATAAAAATACTGTCAACAAATACATGAAAAGCTCATTACTTTATGACATCAAATTAATTATTTATTGAATGTGTGAACACCATTTCAACAAAATTGTCTTTTTGTGGATATTACATGAATGTAAACACAAAGAAATTATTCAAATTTATTATTCATGGCCAATTTGCTGTACTTGAAATACAGAGAATGATTTTCTTTGAATGAAGTGAACTGTAAAAATATGAGAACCGCATAAATTTATGTACCCAGAAAGAACAGAAAAAAAAACACAGAAAATATGCATTTGGTTGACTAAACATAATCACTTTTGTGCGAGAGAAATGAGTTTTAGGTACAAAATAACACAATCAAGTACCACAATCAGATATAACGTAACGATATTTTACAGCGGTTGATTGCAGTATTAAATACGAACATAAGTTCACATTCGGCTCGCTTGCATTTATACTAGGCGAAAACATTAAAAAGAGGGTCGCTGGTGGCTCGATTAATTTCACTTGGAAAGAACACGAATGCATCGCGTGACGAAACAGGGTAGTCTTTATAACCCCTATAGCGCGTAGCGCGACTAGACTACTTATTACATTCCTCTACTTTGATATTCTATCGATTTTCTGCCAGTTCACGCGCTCATCCGCCTTCTCTACGTACATTTCTTACAATGTCTAATACTCTCTAGTATTCTATATAGAAATACGAATGTATTCAACGAACAATGATTTCTGTCTTCGCACTAATTGCGTGCCTGTCGATTTTGTACGTGCATTTGCATAAACACACACGCCTATGTAATCATATATGTGTATTATTAAATACCAAACACCCTAGTTTATCATACAATATAGAGTAACAAAAAAAATAAAAAAGCAATATTAAAGAAAAATTAAATAAATTACTGCCACTTGCAAATAATGACATACTTTTATATCCATACTTTAAATTGATAATGCTATTAATAACAAATCTAAAAAAATAACAAAAAACGTTTGAATATAAACAATATGCAATAAATTATTTGAGAGTAAGCCACAACTTAATCTTTTAGATAAAAAATGTTCACAAATATTTGTTTTCCTGCTTTAAAACAAAATAATAATAAAAAGATTTGCATCTATCACAGATACACCAAACAGAGGGATTGTTACTGATAACTGTATATAATTTAGTAACTATTTTCACAACAATTTAAATGAAATTCCATTCACTGATGCAAAGATAAGCTGAAAAATTTGCACATGAGCTCATAACTCTTGAATAGCTTATGATATAGAGATGAAATAAAAAGAAAGAAAAAATGCTGAAAATATAAACTTTTGAATCATGTATTTATTTTTCAATATAATCACCACAACTTTTATTGGATTTCTAGCAAATTGCATAAGTTTATTCATCTAGTTTGTGAAGAAATCTGATTTTTGTTTCTCGAGCATATCCTTCAAGGGAGCCTTAGTATGATAGTCAGAGTCAAAATGCTTTCCTTTGAGATCACACTTTAAGGCTGAAAATAAATAAAAGGCAGATGGTGCCAGCTCGGAGCTGTAAAAAAAGTGTGAAAATGCATTAATTTGTTCCGACTCAAAATTTTGTAGCCGACTTTTAAACTGCGTGGTCTCGTATTGTTATGATAAAGCAACAATAATCACCAAAAACAAAATTCAATCAGTGTATGCTTCTAAGTGATAAGTTTTCAGGCATGAAAAAAAAATGTTGCTACCTTCGTACTTGGAAAATCCAAGTTTATTTTTTTGGCATGCGAAAATAATGTTATTACTTTAATATATTACAATTTTTCGCAAATTTTAAATTTCATAAATCACAGCATTTAATTGGTTACATACCTTTACCTTTACTATTAAAAAGAAATAATATCAAATGAGTATGAAAAACTCATCAAAAAATATAACAAACAACACTTTCATATTTTAAATATGAGAAAATAATTATATACTAGTGATGTCTGGGGAAGAAAAATAAACGATCATTATTTTATAAAATAATGATCTTCAAACACAATAATTTCTTCATTAAAAAGTTATATTTATTCCCAAAATAAAAAGAGGTAATTTCAGACAAAATATATAAATTATCTAAAAAAAAATCCATATATAAAAATATCTGATCTTGAATGAGAAATATTAAATTATAATAAATATACTAAAATACATTTAATACTGATACATATATTAAAACGACTATTATTTCCAAGAATTCTCTTTATAAATTATATTAATTTCCATTTTTTTTATATGATTACAATATAATTCATTGATTTCTACACACCATTACACGAATGGATGAAAATGTAATATTCTTAATATTTAACGAAAGCACACAAATATAATTATACAAAATAAATAAATGAAAAATATAAAATTGAAACCAAAAAAAAATATAATTAAATAAAAAAAAATTGTAATACTCGTAACATACTTTCACAATCATTTTTTTTTTGTAAAATATTCACAACAGAGTTATTATTTAATAAAAAAGAGTCATAAATAAAATTTTATAACAATATAAGAATGAAAAATTATACGCGATTTTTCGTCAAGAGTATAAAAAAAATACATTTTTATCAGTATAACTAAAAATAATGGAGAGAATAAAAAGAAAAATGGGAATGAGAAAGAAGTGAAAGAGCTTTCTCTAAACTAAAATATATCACTATATCAGCATTGGCCAAACATAGCCTAGACACAGAACATCAAATCAACTTCAACGAAACAAAAACCACAACTCGAACACCCTGATTCATAGAACGCATTATCCGTTCGTCTATTGAAACTCAGAAGAGCTCACATTGTCTCAATAAGTATGATGATGATCCCAAAGAGGTTTCCGACGGAATGAAAAATCCTTGTCAACAAAAACCAGAATAATGATCTTCACTCCAAACTGTACATTTAAACGAACCAGTTACAAATGGAAAATCGGTCAACCGACCACCAACTACTCTTATGTACGATAATACATTACACTTCCAGAAATATTCTGAATTCGTTTTTCATATAAGATTTGCTTTGATAAACTAACACGAATTTCTTTCAATTTACTTGCAAAAAAATTCAAACATGCCACTTATCGACAAAATCAATAATCGGAAAATTTGTAAATTTCTATAAATATCATAAATAAAGTTACAATAACTAGTGCTGAAAAATATGAAAATTGATTCAATGAGAAACATATTCTTAGAATAATATGATAATCTGTGTTCGAAAATCTTCAAACACGCAGTACACAAATTTTTAAACTTTTTATAAAATGTAGAATATATAAGAAAAATCGTTTACATACACATACAAATTCAAGCATATATATGTATGTATATACATAAAGATACAACGATTATAGAATAACACTGAATACTTATTTTCATATCTATTATTAAAAAGTTAAATAGAATTTTTACAGAAGTCACAGTATTATTTAAGTATCAATATTCCGTTACTGAAACCAATTTTCTAGTTTTAACATTTTTTCCAGTTACAACTTCATGTTTTTTTCTCGGAAGTTAAAATAAAATTCATTAAGCGTTTTTTTACCCACTACGAAAACTGCTGTTTTTTTTCAATTAAAATATATGTGAAACGATCGCAGTCAAGAGGACAAAACCTCTGCTTGCTGACTAATGTATTTAATTTGAAGATCGAGTTTTCAACATATAGTTTAGTAAAAAAATAAATTTATAAAAAAGTTAATGACCTTAAATTTGGATATTATAAAATAGCTCTATTTAAAAAAATATATAAATGACATTTACCATCAATTCTAATTCAAACACTAACACATTAATTCATAAATAGCCAAACGTACTAATCCACCACTCTAGAATATACAAAATTATAACAAATTTTACAGTTTTTAGTACAAAACAAAACTAAAATGGCGTAAAAAACTAAATGTATTTTTTTAGATTATTTTTTTATTTCAATCTCTACAAATGTAAATAAAATAATTTTGTCATCACAATTATAAATACGAAAATAAACAGTTATTATTTCATTTTCACCCAATTTTTAAAAATATTATATAAATCATACAACAATTTATTTGATATTTTTATATAAAAAAAATAATATATTGAACCTAAAAGAAATGTTAAAACCTGGAAAACCCACATGTATCATATATGATTTCGTGACATAATGACTTTTTTATACAGTTGATCTCCTTCTTTCTCTCTCTATCTCTCTTCGTACATATATATATATATATATATATATATATATATATATATATATGTGTGTGTGTATGTATATATGTATGTATATTTATATATATATATATATATATATATATATATATATATAATGACTATTTTGTTCACGTCAATGTTTCTTAAGTTTTCAATAAACCGCTTAACCAGAAAATGATCGACATTCTCTTAAATAAACAGCCTTTCACTGAAAGTTTGTGAGTTTATGAACTAAAAAGAACGTTAAAAGCTATGCTTTTCTATTAAACGTACATAAATCGTATTAAACAGTCTTTAAACATTTATGAATACTGTGGTACGTTTTCAATGTACATGTTCTGTAAAAATATTTTTTAAATAGAAATATATACAAGTCTGTTTTTTCTATACACTTTAATATAAATTTATTTCTAAAAATCAAACATTTATTTATAATCGTTATCTTAAATATATTTTGTAGACATTTCTTTTACCACAAATGGCTTAATTTGAAATTAACACAAATATATATATATATATATATATATATATATATATATATATAATCAAAATTGTTTAAATTTGTATATTCGTCTCTTCTAAAAGCTTATAATAAATAAGTTTCTTATGATAAGAATTCTAAAAGTAAAAAGGATAGCAAAATACTTCTCATTAAATGTCTTGACAATCGGATATAATTTTCACCACATGTGCACTTCCGTTATTGTATTAAAACGTCACACCCTTCCTGTCCTATAAAGTCATCTATTTCTTTTATTAACAGAAAACGCACCTAAATGTTTCAACCTTTTATACTATTAGTAGTAAATAGCCTGTCAAAATTGATAGGAAAATAAAAGAAAAACTGTTTATTAGTTTTTACAACATAATATATTTAAACATAAAAAAACCTAAGTACGAAAGTTCATGAATTAAACTTGAAACCTATCCATTGTGAAAATTTCTTATTTATTTATTTTTATACACCACATTCGCTAGACGGCGGCAGACGGCCACGTTGCGGACAAAGTGACGAGAAATGTGGATTTTTATTATTAAGAAGAAATTCTTTACGACGTGTTGACCAATTAAAATCCTTTTTGAAAAAAAAGTAACTCCAAGTAACTAATTATAATAGTTTAATGCATAATACTACTTTTCTTTTAATACACAAATTGCTATTGGTGTCAACTAAATTTCCTGTTATATATTTTTCTATGATTTGCATTTAACTTACAGTAATAATCCATATATTTAATTATTAAATCGAATCAATATTACGTACATATGAAACAAAACTGTTTAATTGTCAAAAAAATTACAAAAATTATTCTGCTTTCATATAGCTACATGAACGAATAAACTATTTTAACAGCTTTACAATTTCAATATTATTTTCTAAATTCGAGTTGTACTTTATATAAAAAAAATGGAAAAAATAAAAAGCAAAATTTAATAAATCAATTTATTTTTGTGTAACGTTAATCGTAGCATTAAATTAAAGACAGCAGAAATATTTTAAATAATGATATATATATATATATATATATATATATATATATATATATATATATATATAACATTTATTTTTTTATTTATATATCTACAAAAATGCTATTTAAAAATATAAGGTCAAAAAAACAACTGTTTATCTGTTGAATTAAATAACACATCCTCCTTAAATATTGATGTAGTGAACAAGTAGTACACAAGTTTAAACAGTACGCTGTTCTACTGACAGAGAAAACTGTGAGACAGATTCGATATAAAAACCATAATAGTGAATGGAAACGTCACAATCGTACAATACACAAAGTTACAATACCTTTGAACAAAGGGTGGTGAACATTATTCTCATTTTTTTTTATCACACATTCAACGATCAGATTAAAATTACTATTATTCTTGTCGGTTTCACTCGACAAAGTTTACTATTACAAAAAAGTTCTTATTAAGCAGATCCTATATTTAATCCCTTAATTTCACCGTGTAAATAGATTGGTCTTAAACGTCGATCTCATAATTCCAAGATAATGGATCGTTTCTGAGAAGCCATGCTGATTAATTGGCTCCGGTCGAACGAAACTATCTAAGGGTCTAAGACACAAGGAAACGAATTAGTATTTACCCCACATCTTGAGTAAAGTTACATCAACACACCGACGATCTCATCGATAAGTGACGCTATATACTTTAAATCGACGGTCGGTGACACTTTTGTGGTATACGAGGACGCTTGTAGAGCATGCCTGCATACATATGAAGAGAATCATCGTGTAAGAAACCAACCAGATACCATTTGACCGCAACGAACATAAATCTATCTAACGTGAAACGTGAGCCACACTATACCAGCGTTTTGTTGTCTGCCTTATAAATAATTCTTTTATTTTTCTACAAGTGCATTTGACGGCGTAACAAAAGTGCAATTTGTTCTGTATATAAAGTAGGCAAGTGGGATACAGAAAAAATACCGTTGAATGCCAGTACTTTCGCTTTTCTTTCGCTATCGAAGCTGAAGTATGTTTATTTTTCAAATGGAAGCAGTTTATATATATATATATATATATATATATATATATATATATATATATAGATAGATAGAGGGGGGAAATAGAAATTCAATTATGTAAACATATTCAATTTGTGTATATGCATGTAAAAATATTATTAACTCTTTGAAGCCGGAAATGAATTCAAGAATCCATTGATGTTTTTCAAAGAAACTATCGTCTCAGAGTACTATCTTTAGATGATATATTTAAAAGTCACTAATCTCTTTCTAAGGAAACTAAATTCATAACTCTTTTTTTCATTTAAAAAAATTACGGTCGTCCAAGAATCAGAAAAATCACATTTTTTTTTCATTTGAAACCATACAAAAATTATAAATCTGACGATTGGGTTGAATAATATTTTATTTCCAAAAGTTCATCATTGGAAAAAAGCGTATAAAAAATTTCGAGACTACGTCCAGGTATCCACAAGATGTGACCGATCTGAAACCGTTTTGTGCACACTTGATTGTTTCAATTTTTTTTACACTCAATAGTAATGATATTTCTGCAAATTTTCAATTGTAATCAATTTTTCAGTTCCAATTATATGTTTCTAATCAAGAGGTTTATGTTTTCCCAAATAATGACAATGATTTTCCACGATATATCAGACAGATGTGAAATGTTTAATGATTAATCTGAATTAACATATTTTTTTCTTGTCACCGACAGATTTGCAATTTTTATTTTGTTTACAATAAAAGAATTTCCAATTAATCGAAAAATATTTGTTATAAAATTGTAGCACCCTTTCCTCCTCCTCGGCTCCAAAGGATTGAATAAATTCAATACTTCTCATAGTCATATTTAATGTAAAAGACAAATTTTTCATATATCTTCGACTTGATTAAACGCACGAAATGAAATAAAATTCCACACGCACACAACATATTAACATTGCACACGTTGCACTAATCACACTGAATTTTATAAATTTGGTATAATTTAGTTAACATGCATAATATTAAAATGTGTTTTCAGCTATAGATTTAATTTTGATACTTATACAAAATTCCGTTCGATAAAATCGTAAACACGCAACGAATTGTCGTTACTCTACAAAATAATATACTTATTATCGCAACAATTGGTTTTATTTTGACTTTATCTATAACACAACATTCGTTATGTATCCATATTTCATTTTTTTCATTGATATACTGTATTTTATCACTGAAGTACGTAACAGTGGTGAAGACAATCTACCTACAATATAATTTATTTTCATAATATTTTATCATTAGTTTTGAAAAAATTGTTAACCTCCATATATCAGTAACATACAGTTTTCTACACTTTTTAATTGATACTTTAATATGGGTAAAAAAGTATTTATGAAACATGCTTACTGAAATTTTTGAACAATATTATATTTTTTTTCGCGATATTTCAAAATTTATTTATCCTATATCTCGATTATTTACTGAATATCTAATTATAATCTAAGGCAGCGTTTCCCAAACTATATTCTTCGGATCATGGGTATTCTATGGTAAGTGAATTTGTGTTCCGTGAAAAATTATCAAAATGATTATGTGCCTGGAATGGTTTTAAATGCTGCGACAGTTTCAAACATGTTTGAAAATGTGGCACTCCTCACTTTATGTAATGAGTTATTGTCTTCTTGACGTCATATAATTTAGGCCCAAATTTTATTGAATTTTTAACAAATTCTTCATGGTTGATGAGTCTTGCGTATCTGACAGATATTTTTACAAAGTGCAATGAAATTAACTTATCATTACAAGAAAAGAATATTACAATTTTTAATACAAGTGATAAAATTGCATCTTTATAATTTTTTATAATTTGTTTTCCAGTCTTGCGTGAATTTTTGACTGAAATAAATTCTTGATTAGATGATGAAATTTCTAAAGTAATTTTAGAACACTTGTATGACTTACAATCAATCCTTTTGCAATATTTTCCTAAATCCAATGAGGATAATTCCTGGGTTCGGAATCCATTTACAGTGACGGCTAAACAAGCAAGCATCAGTGCAAGTGATTATGAAAATCTAAAAAAATCTAACTGACTTAATTAGTGACTCAGATTTAAAATTTTATAAATAAATTTTTATTTTTTTCTTAACGCTTGGATTTTCATTTATTTTATTTATTATTTATATCTACCTATCCTACAAAATAACCAAGGTGCTCCGTTAAAATTTCAAGATTTATGAAGTATTCCGTCATAGCAAAAGTTTGAGAAACGTTTATCTAAGGAATACTAGGATTCATTCAAACCTTAGTTCGGAAATATTCTTATAGAGTACGTTAGACCATTTATGACAGTATCGAAAATAATTCTGTTATTTTAGAAAATTACACATTTTTAATTCTACTTTCAGATCAGTAAATGGGTTCATTTGAGTACTATTGCTAACTAAACTCTAGAGCAGCCCTGAAAAAAGACTACGTAAAATGTCTACACTGCTTAGCACAAACATCTCACACAACCTATGACCAGATTCCTTCAACAACACAAGTCTTGAGCCTCAGTAATCGCAGAAGTTTAAGAGCCGCCCGATTTTAAAGGATGCGATTAATCTATTGACATATAAATGTAATGAGCATTTATAACAAATAACTCAACACAATTTAAAAATAAAATGTTATTACAATAATGAATTTATAACATTAAAAATCGATAAAAGTGGGTCTAAAAATCGGTATTTTATCTATAGCATAACATATTTATATATTAAATTGTACACATGATGTTTACAATCAGATATTATATCGCTATTTGTACTGAAAATGACAAATCAATTTGATGTTATTTTTGATAGATTTATTAATTACATTGTGAAAACATTATAAATATAAAAATGTATGAAACATATTTAAAAACATAGAAAACACAAATGAAAATAAGAAAAATGTCAAGAAACAAGTGATTGGTTTTCTGAGAACAAAACAAAACGGTTCGTTTGTTAATTATGACAAATGAATTTATTAATTAGACACTTGTTATAACATTTAACACGTCACTCTATAGCATGTGTTTCATTTTATATCAATTGTGACGTTTTTATTATTAGATTTTCATAATCTATCAAAACAATTACACACACAAAAGTGATCTAAATTGGTAGACATATACAATTTATATATACATTTGTATGTAAAATAATACTCATAACATTCAGAAATAAATAAAAATAAACTTCAAATTCAAACAAAATACATGTTATACAAATAAAATCTTTATTTGGTAAACTAATATTTTTGAAATATTTTATCACTGTCTTTTAATTACTCAGTTATAATAATTGGTCTTTAATGTATTTTTGTCATAAATTTATTGATTAATGTATATATATATATACTAAATATATACAAAATATTAAACTAAATACACTGAATGAAAATAAAATATATTCGTAACTAATTTAAAACAATTTTTAAAGAATCCAAATCAGACAAGATTGGAAAAAAATTGAAATATTTCAGAATATAAGATCGAATCTGAAAGTGAAAAAAAATGTGTTCGTTATATTGCTTACGAGCCGGAAAAAAATTTTTTATGCGAATATTATATAATGATTCTACAAAAATAATTTATGATAAAAAAAATCCAATAAAGAAAAGATGTACGGCTGAAACTCGTCGGAATTTCAAATATTCTGATTATAACAATAGTTCGTAAATATGAAATTTATATGTAAGTGCACACAAATTTATATCAAAGAATATTATAATATGCATTCGATGTCAATAACCGACGAAAGAAATGGGATGAAAGAATGAAAATGAAATTTGTTTAATATTTATGTATCTCACTTGATGCTCGAGGGCATGTGGTTTTTCATCAGTATTATACATATATATATATATATATATATATATATATATATATATATATATATATATATATATATATATATATATAAATATATGATAGTGACAAAAAAATCTCATGTTTTTTTCAAAATGTTTTTTTCGAGAAGCAATAACTGACAAAATAATATAAAAAGAGTCTAATCCCAAATCTCACATTTCATAATAATTGTTTTTGATTATTTCGTACAAGATGAATACGTCAATTCTTGAAGAAACTTTTTACAAAACATTAAAATCATCCGGAAGAGCTACAAAAGAGGATAGAAGAATTAGATGATGTCAGTCAAAAAACTGGCCTAAACATGAACCACGCAAAAACAAGTGTTGTTCAATGCGTTTATCTGACTGAAGAAAATTGAAATAAAAGGAACAGAAATAGAAGTTATGTCTTTCTAACGTATCAACAAAGATGAATCAGTCATTGAAGAAGTAAACAAGAGAATAAAGATGGGATGGAACTCATTTGAACGAAACGTCTTGATATTTAAATCAACACTCCCACTCTGTTTGAAGAAAAAAATAATTGATCAATGTATACTACCGATCTTTACCTGCGGTAGCGAAACATGGGTGCTTCACGCCAAAATCATTCAAAGAATCCAAACAACACAGAGTAGTAAGGAAATATGCATGCTAGGAATAACAAGAAGAGATAGGAAAAAAATAGAATGGATACGAAAACAGACAGGAGTCACAGATGTAATAAGAAGAGTAAAGAGTCCGAAATGGAAAAGGACGGGGCATGTTTCAAGAAAAGAAGACAACCGATGGACAACAAAAATTATTAACTGGGAACCAAGGAACACAAAGAGACCAAAAAAGAGATCAAGGAGCATGTGGGATAAAGAAATCAATTTTTTTATTGAAAATCAGTAGAAAAGAGAGACATTCAATCGTACAAAATGGAATATCAAAAAGAAGCCTTTATCCAGCAGTGGATTGACAGAGACTGATAATAATGATGATGATGATGATATAATATCAGTCAATGTACGTACAATGTCTGTCTTAGAAAAGAGATTAAGAAGATCGTATTATTTAATGATAACACACATTACCATAATGCAAAGATGAGTAATAATTTGTAAAATAATTTCTGAGGTGTACCATTGTAAACAGCCAAAGCACCCTTATAACTTTTACTCTTGTGATTATCATGTCTTACGTTCAAGGAAGAAAACAATAAAGGGTCACCACTTCGCATCATGTGGCAATATGAAGACAGAGGCAATAGAATGATTTCATTCTCAGAACAAGATAATTTACGAGAATGACATTCATCGTCTCATCACACTGTGAAGTGAGTATGGAGAGACTCAATATATGAAGACTACGTATAAATTCATGGTAAAATAAAAGATTCACGCATCTTTGAACCTTTTCATTTGGACGTGTATTGTCTGCATGTGTGTATTTACACATACATATATACACACACACACACACACACACATATATATATATATGAGTGTGTGTGTGTGAACATTTATATAATTATAAGTCCAGTATTGTGAAACTATTTAATAAAGTAAAATAAATTATTTTCATTCATGCTAACTTAGACATTCTGTTCAGTTAATTAATAGCAATCTTTTTTCAAAACAAATGCAAACATTACTCTGATTCTCCTTTCTTGTAAAAGTGTCACTTTTCAAGTAAAAAAAAATATAATCTTAATATTTGATTTGGATTAAAATAGTAAATATGTTAATTTTTTTAATTTAAAAATGTTTGCAATCTACATATTCCCTTTTCAGCGAATATGCTTAACAATCATTTATAAGAAACATAAAGAAAAAAAAGAGGTTTAATCGCTCTTTCAATGGAAATATTACGAATTCCTATAGAAATATTTCAGTATATATGAACTGGTATAACAATTAAATAAATGTTTGTGGTATATTAATTTACGCTTTCAATTATATTAAGTATTTTAATATACATATATATATATTCATGTATGAAACTGCAATTATGAAGGTAGCAAACTGTCAATCACAACTACACTTTTTACTAATGATTCTACATGTTTGTATTGTTTGATTACAAAACGACAGCATACTGCAAAAATATACCATATGTACAAATATTATATATATATATATATATATATATATATATATATTCTAATTCAAATTTTCATACTTCATTCATAAATATTTGTAATGAAAACAATGTCCAATCCAAAATAACCCAATATTATTTATTCCGGAAATTCATTTTCACCATTTTTTTACAAGCAAAAAATATCCCTTGAGAGTGAATTGAAAAACAGCTGTGAAGTTTATGGCTAAAATGCTGTACCACTGTAACCATTCAAACCCTTGTAAAGTGATTTAGACTTTCGTGATATCCATATTAATGTTGAATACAGTGTTCTGGTAATCCTATAAAATCTGTTGATACTTTTGTTAAAAACTGATTAAACCACATAATACAATCAGAAATATAAATAATAATATTTCCATATTAAATACATCTACTTTTAATCATTTAATCCATTTAAAAATGTTGGAATTCATCACTTGCTGGTGCTTACTACACAAACAATTACAAAGACAAGATTAAGTTGATTGTATATAAACATTTCTTTATTAAACAAACATGACCGTCTAATTTTTTTTAAAAAAATATTAAATACCTGCAAAATCCATAAAAATTTAGTGCAAAGACAATATAAGACAATATTCAAAAAAATTAAAAACATATTATTACCAATAAGTTATATTACTGTGAGTAATAATCTTTGTTAATTGAGTAAATACTGAGAACATTCAAATATGATACAAAGAGTTTTTTACTCGTATATATTATTATTTATATATATATGAGTATTTATATTTTTTTTGTCATGTAATTTTTGTTTAAGTTAATGCGTGTTTTTGTTGTAAAATTGATTCCATTAAAAAATAGTCATACAATGTAAAAAAAAGAGTAACATGAATTATTTTATTTTAAAAAAATCAACTTTTTTAATACTGATGACTTTAATTTGCATGAAATATGGCACAAAATTCTCAACAACAAGAATATAAACTAATTATCTTTATTTATATCATTTAACAAGTATTTAAATTTTCCTTAAAAAACGAACAAATATTTTCTACAGCTTAACATGAATTAACTTACATGTTCACGACATACACACACACGAACATATATATATATATATATATATATATATATATATATATATATATATATAAGCATTAGCAGCCAATTAAAATTCATTTTATATCAATCTAATTGATTGAAAGGTTGATTCGTTATAAATGATTCTTTTTATTAAAAAAAGAGCAGTCGAACGGACTAAAAAAGCTTTGTTTATAGTACGTAACTTCAAAACATTAATTAGACAGGAATTAAAGTATTGATACAAGACTAAAAAAAATGTCATTAGTGAACAACGTGAAAGAGAATAAAAGAATAAATATGAAGAAAAAGTGTATAATACTCTAGTCATGACACCACTGTACTACTTAATTAATACATTAATAAGGTTAATAAATTAAACAGCGTCACTAAAAAGTAATAAACTTAAAAATATTAAATAAATTAAAAAAGGTAAAACGTGACAAAGTACAATGAAATAAACATTATGAAATTTACACCTATGAAAATACCTGCAAAGTGTTATGAAATTGCATGAGTGTTAAATAACCCAGTTCAAACAATATAACAAGAGCGAAATGTATTGCTTTTTACCATGTATGATTTGTATAACACTAAGAGTAAATATTACACTAATCCTACTGAAATATGTTTGTTGAAAGCTTAATCGTAATTAAAATTTCATAAATAAACTTATAGAGTTTAATGTCAACGTTTCAGTATCGTGCACAATTTTTAAATTTATTTACATCAATCATAGTGAAAAAATATGAATTTATATAAAAATATTTTAATACGAAATATATTTACAAAATAATAAACTGATATTAATTATTCATAAATTGTATTTAAGTACTCTCATAATTAGATTCAAAACAATGATAGTTATATGAATCAATATAAATAAAAAATAAACATCTATAAATGTAAAACTCTATTAAATAATTATTTCATTTTTTTACAGCCAGATATATTAAAAAAAAAACGTAAAACATAAATAAACTGTATTAATCATTACTCAAATCCACCACTTAAAACAGAAATTCAATACTTTTTACCTATTACAGGTCTCTGAAGTATGATATTGTACATTTTCGTGGTAAAAAAAGAAATTATGGCAACTCAAGTTCAAATTGAAATTCTTACCTTCAAACAACACCTCTGAGGAACACGAAAAGTGACGTAAAAACGTGAAACTTAAATTACTTTCATTTACTTTATGGCAAGAAAACAACAGAAAAAATGTTTATGTGAAACTTGAAACAAAATAAATAGTCTACTTTCTTGAATTCTTTTATGAAGACAAACTGTCAATAAATAAATAATAACCTTTTCTTATCAAACTGCTGCAAGAAATAAATACATCAACTATAACTTTTATCTAGTATATTACCGATATCTTTTTCAATATACTTTATATTCACAGAAATCAAATATTTATTCAAATTTTTTTCAGAACTACAACATTTTTACGGTTTCTTTAATGTAAGAAACTTATAATTTATGAAAGATATATACAGTTTTTAATAAACTTAAAAATACAAATCAATTACGAAAAAAATAATTGAACAACTTCAATAATACAATATGCATATAAATAAATTTGTTTTCATTCAATAAATTAATTAATCAATCTGTATACATACATACGTATATATATATATATATATATATATATATATATATATATATATATATATATATATCAGAATCGACGGTCATTAAACGTTTATTACACCAGTTGCATGAATACGACCGGCTCAATCAATTATTACAACTGTAACATTAATTATCACAATTACACCTGATTAAGATAGCAAAGTTGCATTAATTAGGCAAATAAAATAGACTATAATAGAGATCTCTCTACAAAGTAACATTTTTATCCCAAATTCTTCTTAATTTTTTCTCAAGCCAATTAGTGTCGTTGCCAGTTTATTATTTTTTAACTGACAAGTGTAGTTATATTTAAGCTAATTAAAACTGTCTACACACGTAAAATTCGTGTAGGTGTATTTTTTATGCAGTAGGAAAATAAATAAGTTGTATACTCCGTTCATTTCATATTTTATGTTTTATTTTTTAGTGTTGGAAAACTAGACAAATTATTAGCATTTTCTTTAGTTTCCATTTATAACCTGTTGTAAAAACCGTAAAATTCAGATCATCGTTACTAACTATATACATACATATACACACACATACACACACACACAAATATATATATATATATAGAGAGAGAGAGAGAGACTGACATGCGGTTTAAAATCAATCAGTATATCATTAAAATGAAATCGGATTATCAAAGGTTTATTAAACTTTATTAGTGTAATTAATATTTTGTGCGTTTTTTATTTGCTAATAATTATTAACTTTGTCATTTTTATATCTGAAAACGTGTTCGTTTCGAAATTCTTCATAAGAAAAAAAATTCTACAACTGACTTACTCTTATACAGACTTTTAAGTTTATATATATATATATATATATATATATATATATATATATATATATATATATATAATACAGTTTAGCACTCATGGAGGATTCAAAAAGTTCTAGTACCCCTCAAAGGAAAAGGAAAAAATCACTAACCCCTATATATACACAGAGAGATTTATGTAACCACGACTGAATTCATTCAAGAGCATTGTAAAAAGAAAAGAAAACTGGATTTTGTTTCTGTAAATGAATTTTTATAATCACCTAATGAATTTTATTGAATTCAAATTAAAAAAAAAATATCCGCTCAACTCGGTCCCCTCGAAGACGAAATCCTGAATACGCCACTGATTATACATATGTATATAATCTTATTTATATTTTTATACAAACATATTACTATAAAACATAACTTATATTTTTAAAAAAATAATATAATGAATATTTTTGTGAATATATATATAGAAGGTAAAAAGTAATCTAATGGTTTTCAATATATAGAGAATAGTAAATAAATTTGAAATGAAATAAATAATTTCTGAAACATAAAACTTTTTCTTCAGTAAATTCAACATTAACAAAAAGTCGATAGTAAACTACAACGAAAAGAATGAAATGCCTAGATTCCTTTAATAACAGAAAAGCAGACATTGTACAAATTCAATTAACACGCTACTCTTCAGTTCACACACCGGTAAATAAAAATAAAAACATTGCTTGGCTGTTCAGATTCAGATAACTACCAGATGACTTTCCCTGTTAACTGTTCCTACTATCTATGTATTTTTGATCTACTCTTCAGTCACAATTAAAAATAAATATAAATCTGCACGACCGTCTAGGTGTCTACCCTAAATCAAATAGTGAATGAACTATTTGATTTAGCTAAATTTAAATTAGCGAGTGTATTCGGACAATTACACGAAACAAATTAAGTAAATTAGTACATTTGCGGAGAGTAATTTGGTAACTCACTTTATATAATATCAACATACAAAAATAGAAAGTGTTAGAAATAAATTAAAACAAACCTGCGATACATCACAATGAATTTAAATTTTAAAAGTTATCGGTGTCAATTTTTTGTACCTTAATAACTTTATGTGTTTTAATAACTCAATATATTACAATTAGTTCTGAAATAATATTATACAATGTGTTTATTTATTAAAAAAAAATACATGGTGTGTATGTAAGTCTATTATATATATATATATATATATATATATATATATATATATATATATATATATATATATAACATGCATTACGTATCAAATCCACATATATTGAAACACGAATTTAAAAATATACATAGCTTTGCCTGTATGTACACATGCACTTCTGTTTAGAAAGAGATTTATAAGTTTTGTATCACTTTTGAATAACAAAAAAGAAAAAGGAAAAAACCATACGAAGCAAACTGCATGCACATACAGTATCCTTTCTGAATAGAACGAACAACAATCATGTCTGAGGACGAGCATGTTTCACAGAGCATCGCATCACTGAAAATGAATATATATATATATATATATATATATATATATATATATATATATATATATATATGTATATATTCAATGTACACAACGAAATGATAAATATTTCGACGACGAGTACAAAATGGATCATAAACATTGAGCATGTGACGTAATAATACGCGAGAAATGATAAATGGATAATGAAACGAATGAATGATTACGAGAAAAATGTGATTGAACCAGTTGCGATGACATTGTGTGTTCGTTGTCCGAGAAACACGAAGCGCGTGGTCCGAACCGACAGGTGCACGTGCCGACCGCGCGGTTGGCACGGCAACCGCCAGACGGAAGGGCGCGCCGCGACGCGCGTTTTGTATCGATCCCGTACGCAACGTTCCGACCACCCGACGTCTTACGCGCCAGATGTTAAGCACACCGCAAGTCAGCCGATTCCGGTGAAATGAAATAATTCTTCTCTTATCAAAATATTGCACAACACACGTATACACAACATACGTACAAATATACAAATTATATATATATATATATATATATATATATATATAAATATAAATATAAATATAAATATAAATATAAATATATATATATATATATATATTTGTGTATGTATATACATATATACATGTAAAATGTAACATAGATTTCATATGAATGTTTTTATCCATACAATGGTCAATTTTTCAAAAAACTTAACACTTAATCAAGAAAATAATTATTTTAAGACACACGACCCGTTAGAAAAATACTAACGAATGGTTACAAAGTCTATATATATGATTGCAAAAAGCATGATTACAATTTATATATATATATATATATATATATATATATATATATATATATATATATATATATATATATATATATATATACATAAAAGTAAGATAGGTAAATAGAGAGAATGAGAAAAATATAGTGATTTATTTCAAGTTGCCGTATTATTATTATAATAGATATATAATAAGAATGTGCAAAAAAATACAAATTATTCAAAGTATAATAAATCAGAAAAAGTCTATATATAGCAATAAACTTTTTTTTTAAAAAAAAAACAATGATAATATAGAACATAGGTGGGTAGTTTCTTCAATGATAAGAGCTACATTTTTTAAATTTTTCACACAAATTGAATATTCAAGAGCCATTTTAAAATTATATTTATAAATGTCTATTTTCATGTCTATTGTCTAGGAGACCGTGTTAAAAGTTGCATTTTTAAAGATATTTTTTTCGAAAATTTACACAGTAACTCGTTCCGAATTTGGTTTCATTGCATTCAGAAAATCTTTATTAACAAAACTGTTTAGTTTCGTATCGTTTTTAAGGATTGTCCATAACCGTAGAGCTACTTTAAACAGCAGTTTGGACACAATGCATATGGATATTTGAACGGATAATGTGAATTACCCGTTTATATATAAAATATTCTAATATTGGTACAAACTATACTACTATAGATTATTAACGTTCAGGAAAAATGGCAATGAAACCCAACATTGTCTCGGGAGCCGCAGTTGGCCTACCGTTGATATATAACAATCTACACTTCATATAATAAACAAATACATTAATTTAAAAAAAAATTTAAAAAGACTATACAAACAAAAATTAATGCTTAAATAAAAGGAGAACCAATGGATTTCAATTCATTCTTTTTTTGTGTATATATATATATATATATATATATATATATATATATATATATATATATATATATAATGTATGTATGTATGTGTATGTGTATGTACAGAAATTTTCTTTATAATTACTTACATTTGTTGAATTTCAACAAAATTACGATCTGTGTTTTAGAGATGCATTAAATGAGATTTCAGATTTTTTTCAACCTTAACGCGTTAAGGATGTTGACATCATTATTAAAATGTAGATAATCAATAATAAAAAAATATCATTAATCAGGTATTGATTATTCTCGATCAGAAAAAAAATTTTAGTGGGAGATAATTCGTTTGTGAATATTAATTTAACCACATTGTCAGAACTGTATTGTGACAAAACCGAATCTTAAAAAAGTTACTTTGTTTAATCTTGAAACTCACTTAATATCCTACAGACTGTATATTTATTTTTCCTATTTCTTTCTATATATCAATATACAAACGGATTTGAAGTAAATCAAAATAAATCAGTTTTCGATACAATTTTATTCTTACTGTAAAAATATTATAGTAATTTTTCACATGCCAAAATGACAAAGTCATTGGTTGATAAAATTCTAAATAAATGACATAAAAACACACGCAACATTATATTTATGTTTACTAAAATCATATCAAATATATAGTAACTTACTCTCCTTGAGTATAAGTCAAACATATTTCTAATATGTGGTAATATTCTATAACTAATGTTTTGGTTTTTATTTACCACAATTATCTTTCTTGCTTTTTTCCACCATCGGTTCATAAACTTTATTGTTTATTCAAGATTAATTCGGAAATTCAATGCTATTTAACTGTTAGAATTATAATTTCATCTGATAATTAAAAAAGCTCGCACAAATATACATAGAGATAAATACTTTGAAATTCAAGCTTTCGCGTAATGAGAAATTTAGATCAAAGAACACTTTATTTGGTTTAATATACTCTTAAGAGGAATCTTTTTTACATAAAAGTAAATATAAAACTACTTTTATACTAATTTTAAATAATAAATTAATATTCTGAATATACTTTTTTAACTTGACAGTTTTTTCAAAAGCATAACAGAATATTATACGTTTGAAGTTCAATTACTTAATTAAGATTATACTGCCAAGACCAAAGCTTGTTAATTTTTTTAACCAAGATGTTTTTTTTTATTTTTAATGAAACGGAAACTAAACATAAGTTAACATGTTATTCACTTCACTGTTATCATTTCTGACAATTTCTAATTACGAAAAAAGTAACAAAAATTGAATCGAAATTATTTTAATTAAAAGCAGGTTAAATATCGGTCTCTCTTCCAATATTTATATATATTACAGTTTAGTCTGCTCTAAAAAATAAAAAAATCAAAATCAAAAATTAAACGAATAATTATGATAGTCATCTAGGCTACCTTACTCGCAATGATGGACTTTTCGTTAACAACAAATGAAAAACAAGAAACAATTCATTGAGACAAAGTACATCAAAAATTAATAATATAATTAATATATATATATATATATATATATATATATATATATATATATATATATCATGCCCAGAATAGTGAAATTTATTTGTTGTTTTTATATAAAGTGAACACTTTACTTTTTATGAAATGAATATTTTTGACCAGAAAAAATGTTTGTGGTTTATGGGATAAGAAAGAATTCATTTGTGAAAATAAAGTCAGTATTAGAACTGTATTTTGATTAATTTGTCTTGAAAAAAATCTAAAATTATTTCTTTATCTTTTTTTTACTGACAACACAATACGCTTAAGTAAATAAAAATCAATCAAAAATACATTAAAATATATTTTTCAAGTAATTTATATAATAGTTTACATATAAATTAGCCATAAATGTAATAAATGAAAATAATCCAAACAATCTGCATTAAAAAGCACAATGACAGTGCATTATTTTATTACGTACACATACTGAATACAATCAATAATGAATAGTTTATTTAAAAAACCGTTAATAAAGACCGAAACACACATTCTCCATAAATGAATAATAATGACTTCATTCCTTCGCAAAGATTTTTCTACACTTTAATGCTTTAAGTATGATGGATTTACCATCTAAATATATACAAATAAAAATTAAAAGTAATCAATAATCATTAATGAAACTTTTTTATCGACAAAATGGTATGATTGGCGAGAATAACAAATCACTTATAAAAATGAATTCATCCACAGTGCCAAAACTATATGAAAACAAAATATATTTACATTTTATTAGTTTTATTTAAAAAATGACGAGTTTTCTTCCGGTATTTAGAAATTACGTAAATAGTGTCTTACGAAATGAATGATTATATCCTTTTTGAACTCATGAAATAAATAAAAAAAATAATATAATAAAAAAGTAGATGTCAGTAGTGAGATCAAAAATAAAAAGGAAGTTAACGAAGACGTCTGAAACAATATTACAGTGAGTTCAGAAGGCTACGATATCATTTTAAATAATAATAAAAAGAAAGAAAGGAAATTATTGTAAGTTAAGGTTAAAAATTAATCAGTTGAAAAAAATTAAAAAATGTTTTAATTTGTAACTAATTTAATTTAAATATTTGTATCATTAAAAAACCATTTTATATACTAAATATATTATCATGGTGTACATTGATAAGATTATTTTACTAAATACACAACAATGGTAGCGTATCTAATGAGTTTTGCAGTATATTTGTCTTTGTGTTGACGCCAAACACAAATGTTAAACAGTAAGACAGAGTGGTATGCAGTAAATGAGTGTGTCTCTTTAATGTCTTTGTCACCAATTCTATGGGAGATAAATGACGAAAAGCTATTGACCAATGTATCTTTAATTCAAATCTAACCTTATGAAGCGTATAGAATTTAATTAAAATAATACTGTAATAAACGTTTCTTATTTATTATTGATTAATCGTTCAAATTTCTTGAATGTAATAGAACTAAAAATAATCGTATAAAAACATATAATTCATTTACATACAAACATACATACATATATATATATATATATATATATATATATATATATATATATATATATATATATATATTATATATATATATCTGGATGTGTGGAACGTATTCTTTGTTTAAAAATTCTGAAATTGACAATTTAAGAAATATGAGATCTAATATATAAAAATGGAAAATAATAAATATGGTATATATATGTTACATTTTCCCCTTACGAAATTCTACACAGACGTCGAAAAGCACACAATTTAGATTCCCTTAAGCAATTTCTTGACACGCCTTAAATTACATTGATAGAGTATCAACTCTAATCAATATATGTACGATCGATCGGTACCTATCTTCCATTTCGCTGATTACTTTACAAATTGCTATTTTCTAAAAGTGCACTACATTTTAATTCAATTTTCAAATACAACGGCCTCACTTTTTTATATTATCAGTTATATTTTAATCGCAACAGTAATTTTTAACATAATGATAAATAACCGCTACGCAAACTAAATGTACTTTGTACATAATATATCAATACACTCGCTTTCAAAAGCTTATGCATGATATCCAGTTCGTAACAGGTGCAAACGAACTGTCGTTTAGTGTAATGAATACTCCATGATTTTTAATATCAACACAAACACATAGACTCACGCACAAAAAAAAACCATTTATACACACATAAGTGTAGTTTGTTGGATTATATATATATATATATATAATATTAAAATAATTACAGAATTAATAGTTGATTTTTCCTATTAGTAATATCAATTAAAAGCACCTTATTTTTATTTATATCTACATTCACTAAATTTGTAGCATAATACATTTGAAATTAAAATACTTCTTTTATTTCATGCAACATATGGCTACAAATTACTTTACTGAGTGTCACAAATATGATAAATTAAAACAAATAATAAAAAAAATAACAGAAGTCGTAATCTACGAATAGATGGTACTGAATAATAAAATTATATGTTTTAACAAAAATAGCTTATTTTTTATACCAGATAGCAATAATAACTAGATAGTGTTCTTTTTCAATTTATTTTTATTACATTGCCCAATTTAAGTACTATACAAGCTTGAAACAGAAATGAGCTTATACGAAAATATTAAGAAAAACTCTTACATGTTTATCGCGCATGGAAGATAAATAATTTCTGAAATATATAAATCTAACATTTTATTATTTATTTCCTTTTCTCTCTCTCTCTCTCTCTCTCTCTATATATATATATATATATACACACACACACACATATATAAACATACACACACTCATATATATATATATATATATATATATATATATATATATATATATATATATATATACACATACTAAATTGTTCTTAACACTTACGGATTACTTTTCTGCATTCTTTCAGAATTTATTTCTTTAAGAAATGTGTCTGAAATAATCTTAATGAAAGATGATAAACACTAAATTGGATAAAACCTCAATGATATATTGGTTATAAACTAAAATAAACGATCATTCTAGCTATTCATTCTGGCCTTCTGTTTCTTATATACAAACATATATATATATATATATATATATATATATATATATATATATATATATATATATATATATATATATCAATTTGTATATAAATACATTATTATTAAATAATTAGTTTACTTATACCTTGAGATTACCATTCCATATTTGCAACAAATTTACAGAAAATTAAATTAAGTTAATATACATATAATTTATATATATATATATATATATATATATATATATATACAATTTAATATTAATATGAAAAATAATTTACTAGCTAGCTACATGTTACAAGCTACAGCAGATTTCATATAAACAGCCCACCAATGCATACTCTACTAGATAGTTCAATGAGAAGGAAAATATTATTTTTGTAAACAGGCTTTGACTTTACGTTTCTCTGATATTATTGTTTATAATTCACCTACAAACCTTTAATTTAATTTAATTAAGGTAATTTAATTTACGACTACAATTCGAACTATATGAAATTTATTGTTTATATATATATATATATATATATATATATATATATATATATATAACAATCATTATAATTAATAACCTGAATCGATTTCAGTGACACTATAGATTTTCAGCATTACATCTGAATAAATAATTTAAAATATATATTAGTAGTTGAAATAATAAGATGGTAATACAAGTGGAGACTTGAGAATATTTAGAAAATACATAAATAAACCTCACGTCACAAAAATTTACTTTATATGAACTATAAATAAACTAGTAAAAAGATTAACTTTTTTTTAGAAACTATACTTTTCTTCGTAAAAAATATCTCAATAAATTATCATTATACCATGTCTTTTTAATTAAAAGCTACTATCTTAATACAAAACTACTTGTTTGAATACTTATCCGATTTCATTGAACGGTTTCTAACACTCTATATTCGTTTTTAAGTTTCACAAAATCCATCTGTAAAAAATATCTACAACGTAAATAAATCTCATTTTAATTTTCAGTTAATGACATCAAATTTATTTTAAATACGTTATTAAAATATTTAATAATCAAAAATCGATGTCATGAATCAGTGACAAGGCGTAAACTTGTAAACAAACATGTTTTTATTACGTTATCGCAAATAACAACGAATCTATATAATCTCCGACAAGATACGAAGCTACACAGAAAACATAGAATAAAATCCCTACAGACACCCTCAATAATTTAGTTAATTTGACTCATCAGCAATGCCGAAACGTAATAAGAGTAGGTAGAGAATAAACAATGTTCAGACAAGTTAAATACAACATTAAAAAATATATTATACATTCAATTTGTTTAAAGAATTTATTTATTAATAAAGATAAACAACAGTGAAAAGTAAGTGACGGAATCTCGTCACGACGGACAATTTTTTTTTAAAAAAAAACACCTTTCAGAGCACTAGATTCGTACTGTTGATATATTCACATTTATTTAATTCACACATGGGGGTAACATTGACACTACGTACGATAATAAATGACGGTTGTGAGTCATTTATTTAAGTCTGTAATGTGTATTTTACATTTGTTTGGGTAATATGTTACTTTTTCCATAAGTATATAACGGTAATTTTAAGTTATTTGTTTATGTATATGTATACAGATAAATTACAAAGTTTAGATGCTTTTTAATAATGCTTTTAAACCGATAAGAAAATAGTTCCTTTTATAATTATACAATTAAATTCAACTCCAACATCTTAAAAAAAAAAACTATTAAAAGAAAGCAAATTATATTTTTTGTAATTATTTGCAAATATCAATACCGATAAAAATATTTCCCAAAATAAAACATCAAATATTTATTACTCTTTCATATAATGATTTCCTCAATTAAAAAATGACAAATCATTTAAATTAGCACAACACTATTTTTTAAAAATAATCAATACTACAATCTCATAAAAGATAGTATTATTAAATTATCTTCTGGAGGAAATATTTTTTTTTTACTTTCTATAAAGATACATTTGAAATTAATAATTGTTTAAAAAAAGGTTAACTGAATGACTGACTAAAATATTAAATAAATCCACGCACAGTAGTATAGACAAAATAATCAATGATATAAAAATTATTTTACCAAAATTAAAAAATAATTGAATTTAAAAACTTTAACTTCATTTATGATATAATTATTAATTTAAATTGTTTGTTTACCATATTAATAAATACAAATAACATTTATTACAAAAAAAGACCTAGGAACTGAATTTGAAACTGATACATTAAACATTTTTTTACAATGCATACAATAATCTAACAAAAGAAAAAGAATATAATTTAAAGGTAAACAAAAAATACATCTGAACTAAAAAAACTTTTTTGAAGTCAACGATGGACATTTCCTACTTAATGGATATTCTAGGCTTGATAGCACTAGCAATATTTTAATGGAACTTGGATAAGTTAGAAAAACTACATAGAAAAACTTTGGATTGTTAGTTCTCGTTTGAGAAAACTGAGTAATAAAATAGTTCACTTCAGGGAAGTACTTGTTAAAAATTATTAGTAAGACGGAATTATTTTGATTCAAAAATACTTTTTACTAATCTAAAATGTTTTTTTTATTATTAAAATAATTAAATTAGTGATTCGCCAATCGCTTTCAATTCAATTAATTCCTAAAATAATTGTTGGACTACAGACAAATTCGTCGAAAACATTTCTTCGAAAGAGAATTATTCGAAAATGAAATAATTCAAAAAATATAATTCTTAAAATAATGTTCCTTCCTAATTATAACTCTGAAATCATTCTTACAAATTATCCTAATCTTAACCTGACATAAACTAAACCTGATTTGATCACAGAATCTCAGAAGACCTGAGTATGACTCCCCAAATGAGAGTTTAACTGACGAGATATGAGTGACCAGACTTAGCAGAACTGTCCAGACGTGTACTTAATTAAATTATTTATAAGCAAAAGCAAAAAGAAAAAAAAGATTCTTTAACAAAATAGTGAAATACTGAATAAAATGGTGGAAAATACAAAAAATGTCCCAAATTATAAGAATATCTATTTTAATACATTTATATGTTTTTCGGATTTAAAGTTTATTAATATCCCGAAACAATATATATATATGTATATATATATATATATATATATATATATATATATATATATATATATATATGTTAAATATATGTCTAAAATTTACATATTTATTCCAAAAGCCATCATACATTTAAAAAACAGAAACAAAATTTCGTAATCATTTACCACATAAAATAAAATAAACTCTCATACCACGGGTTAAACCGCAATATTAAATATTTTGATTGTATGCAAATAATGTGAACATCATACAAATATTTCATACACGCTGCAAGATACCATTATAATAAAGTTTACTCTTTCAGCATATCCTTTCTGAATTTAAATATTACCAATTAATAAAAAATATGAATAGTAATCAATGTTTTATTTAATCCGAGAACTGTATATTGGATTACAATTAACATTACACAACTTAATTGATCATATATATATATATATATATATATATATATATATATATATATATATATATATATATATATAGTTACGCAAACAAATTAGCTAATGACACAAAAATTCACTTAAATTATAATCAAATTATGTAAAATATTTTGTTGTGACTGAAAATTTACATTAGTTTTTTATTTATTTAGTAAATAATTCTATAAACGTTAGCTATGTTAGCAATTTTGAAATGTATTTAATTAAACAAAAATATTTGTTATAACTGAAAAATATATTTAGAGAAAATGCACTGAAAAGAATGGAACATAACATGAAAGTGTATAAAAAAAGGCATGTCTTTTATTTACTAATTCTAAATTGTGTTGATGAATTACAACACAAACGTACAGTTATAACATAAAATCTCACTCTTAAGTAATAAAATGCATGTGGATTAGTAGTTACAGCAAGATAAATACAAAACAAGTTCCTAAAATCTATAAATAAATTAGTTATTTTTGGTCTAGGGCATCAACGTGTCTACAACACCCAGACGTACATACAAGTACCAATAAATGTCACAAGTTTATTTTACGAAGAATTCATTTCCGAATTCTTTAAAAAGAAACGAAAAAAAAGAAAAATGTCAGAAAAAACGACAGGAATGTAAATTAACGAATATAAAATTCATTTCACTAATAAAAGAATTAAATTTAATAAAATCGTATATTAAATTTCAGATAAACATTAAGATAATTAATTATATACACTTCATACATTAAAAATATCACAGTAGATAAACATTAAATACCAAAATTATAATTAAAATCAATATCGACTACACCATTGAATTGCTCAATTTAAAGATAAAAATAATATATATAAATTCAGTTTATAAAATGAAAGAACTTTAAAATCCATATGTTTAATAATAGAACACTGAAAAATATTATACTTTTATGAAAGTTATTCTATTGTTTAGAATTCCAATTCAATTCATAAAATGCTGATTTTAAATTATATGATGTAACATACGGCATGCAACATTTCAAAAGGAAAAATAAATAAGTAACTTCGATTTTTACTTCTAGTACCATTTCATAAAAACTTCAACTTTATAAAATAATAACTATATACAAATATACAAGAAAAATATTCGTTGATATTATTATTGTTCCTAGATTTGGATAATCAAAAAATTTTAATTGTTCATAGAAAAAATACACATACTAAAAACGTTCGAACAATTATAAATATGCGTGATTCAATTTAGGCTTTCACATGGAAGAATTAAAGGGGGTGCAGGGATTAAAAAAATGCATATTATTTTTTATTTAGTATTTCAGTTCAATTCAATACCAAAATACAATTGAACTAAAATATTAAATGGGGGTAACATGTCTATTCTAACTTTTGGGTTTTTTAATACTTGTGTGTGGAAGCCCAAATTCAATCACCCTATATAAAAATATTTTTTTACATTTTAATCATATATAAATTATCTAAACTCAATTAAGTCCTTTAAACGTTATTTACTTTAAAAGCTTGTGATAAAAAGGTAATCTATGTTTAGAGTACCATATACATATACAATAAAAAAAGTTCTGCCGATAAGATAAATTAAACAAACAGACAAATGAAATTAAAATGAACTGCATTAATTTTCAATTGCAATGAATACAACTGAAAATTAAACTTTATACATGCTTTAGAATATTACACATATATTACTGTACATTTTGTGTGATGTTAAAGAAATGTAAAAGCGTTAATTATCGAAGCCTGAATTAAGTTCGGGAGTGTCATTTAACGGGTCAATATTAACTTTTAATGCATTAGAGACGTTACATTTAAAACGCCAACATTTGGATTCTACACAATTTGGTAAATTAGCATCTTAAAGTTCTTGATTTACAAAAAAAAAACACATTCGAATAAATAATCCATTTTTCATGAAAAGTCGACAGTTACTGTGTTCAATAAATTACAATACTGAGAAATGTACATAAATACATAACACATAAGAAAAATTAGACAATATGACATCAATTAAACTGACAACTACAAAACAATTAATCTTTTCTCATTGCCTTTTTTTTGTTGCAAATAGTAAATTTATTTTGAATTTGTGTGTGTGTATGTATATATATTTATATATATAGAGAGAGAGTGAGAGAAAGCTTACATAAAAATACAAAAGTATCATTATTATTAATACATCGATACTATATAAATATTAATTAATAAAGACAAAATATTACTGCACACACAATATATAAAAAAATATTTAACTGTCCATTAAATAGACTTTTTTAAATTACACAGACATTGTATATGAAATAAATTAAATAAAAAAAAATAAATTTTAATAAAAAAATGATATAGCACAAACTTTTTCAAAAAAATATTACAAAATATCATTTTACAAGATTAGAATATCACAACCATTAAATTACATGCAATTTATTAAACCTTCTACGAATATTTTATATTTTCTTCAGACATTAGCACCTTAATATCGAAAAGATTAACACCATAAATATTAGTAAATAAATTACACTTGATTAATTTTAAATATCAATGTTATTTCAAACTAACAACAAAGTTCAACACGAAAACGTTCAATTATCTTCAATAGATATTTCATGCAGATAATTAGTCTTTATATATATATATATATAAGATAAAACTTTTAACGATAACTCAGACAGTTAATAAAAAAAAGCACGGCAAACTAAAATTGTAAATATAAATTCGTTAACGACAAAATAATAAAACAAGTTTTTTAGAATCTACATCAAGAGATTGTACTTTTTTTGTTCGCTAACTTGAAAAAAGTTGGAGTGAAAAGAGGAACGTACTGTAATTGAATCAATTTTTGTATTAGAATATTACGGATTATTACGTGCTAGATGTTCTGCTTTCATTATTAAACGATGAACTCAAGAAGTTTTCAAAAAGCTGAACGTGTCGGAAGAAAAAAAAATTGACACGTTTTTAATTCCTTTTCGTAAAAATATTTCGTTATTTATTAATCATTTTCTTTTATAAACAAACTTTTTACTTTTATATGTATTTATGAAAAAAGACTATTGGAAAGTATACAAAACGGTAATTACAAATAAACATTTTTTTACATATAAATCAAAATTTAAAAAAATCATTATAACTAAGGTACTTTTTGCCATATCGCTCATAAATAATATAAAAAATGAAACAGAACATGAAAAAATTAATATTTTGTATATAGCAGCGTTTTATGAATTTTTCCAGAAATATTACATATAACAGAATTTATTTTCCTTTCTTACAGTCTTTATTAAAATTAATGAAACTACATATACAACTCATAAGTCAAAGACCGATTTATCTCATATGTGTGTATATATATATATATATATATATATATATATATATATATATATATATATATATATATATATATATATATATATACATATGAGACACGGGAATATGAAAATATAAATCATAGCTTAAATCAACATAAATGTTGTATATCTTTCCGTTTTTGTTTTCATACGAAAGAATATCAATATTAATGAAAGGAAAACAATACAAATTGAAATACACAGTCGTATTTTACTAAGCAAAATTAATGAAACAAGACAAACTTGGTGATTCCATTACGACTTTAACATTTGCTACATTGTTTATACATTGTCACACAAATTAAGAAATTAATTGATTAATTTCTTTCCGACTGATAATGAAGTTTAATGATGTTATAATATAGATTTGTTAATAAATATTAAATTATTTAATGTGTATTGTTTATCGTTCAATAGAGGACAATATCATTTATTTCAATTTAATTGCTTTCGAAGTACAGAAAATAACTATTTAATTAATTAATATTATATATATATATATATATATATATATACATATATTTATATATATATATATATATATATATATATATATATATATATATACATATATTTATATATATATATATATATATATATATATATATATATACATATATGTATGTGTGCGTATATGCTTCATACCTAATCACCTCGCTAAATTTCTGACTTTAATTACTTATTTTAATAACAATATGACTTTTTCAAATGTAAAACATTTTTTACTAAAATAATTAAAAAAAATATTTTCATCTAGTTCATATTTTTATTCCTTCAATAAGATTTTTAATATATTTTAATATGTTCATAAATACTATTCATAGTAGTTTCTTTACTTATCTTTTCTCAAGAAAATTTTACTTAAAATACTGACAAAAAAGTCTGATTACAAAACAGTGTTCACTTATTCATTAGTTTGGAGAATAATTATCCAACAAAATAAAATGACATTATTAGAAGCTTAAGAAAGATTCTGTTCAATTTTATTTTATATGCATTAATACATTTAAATTTATGATAAGTTAAACAAAAAAAGTTTACTTATATTTTGAAAAATAAATCCAAAAAAAAAATAATAATACTAATTTAAATATCGATGCAATAGTATGTAATTCCGCAAGAAAACTGGCAAGTATACGGTATAAGTAACCTTAGTTACTTATATCGTTCAATATGAATGCATCTCTCTCTCTCTCTCTCTAAGATTTTTCCTAAGCTAAATAATAAAGGCAAGCAAGAAAACTATCTGGAGAAAAGAAGAATTGGAAAAAATACTGAATTAGGGGGAAAATAACTTAAAACTCGATCCCAACAACCAAGAGGACTCAAGAGAAATAAGCTCAGCACTAAGTTTAAAAACTGCCTTAAAAAAATCTGTGTGTGTGTATGTGTATATATATATATATATATACATACATACAAACTATACTGACATAAATATAAAACTTCACTATCTATTGATATAACTACTGCTTAATAATTAGGTACAAAAAACCGCAGGATACGTATTAAAAACGTTTGAATCATATTATAAAGGATAACATCGGTACTAGTGTAGAGTTTGTAAAGAAATAACGTGTAGTCAAAACGTCAGTGAAGTTTAAATTAATCACCTAAGTACAAAACGTATTAATCATGAGAAAATTGTACCTCGAGTATTTGTAAATACTAAAGTGCTAAATTCGTCGTGATGATATGTAACATTCCTAATTTTTTTTTTGTATTTTGAAATAAGCATTGTTCCTTCATAAATCTATACACATACATGTATTTATAACTATGTCAAAACTTATTATGTGTATATAAATATCAATTTAGCAATGAATAGATATTAATTTTAATATAAATATTAAACGTATACATCGAATAAACATATTAACACGAAAGTCAAATATAACATTTTTATACAAAAAAATATACGTTGAAACTTATTGCCCAATAAAACGTAGGTTAGAGGTTGTATAAATACTAATAAACTATCAAAACGTGTAATACAGAAAGAATATAAATCAACGATATTCGACCGGATAACTTCCGCCAGTGCACTAATCGATCATACTCTTATAACAGTTAACTATCTCTTCCATCTCCACCTTGTCATGTGAGAGAGTTTCAGAACCGTGAAGATCTATAGATCTATGCTGACACGAGTGTAAACTTCTGACAGGGATACCCATGTCAAACTGGTCTTAGGTGAAGAGCCGGAGGAAGAGAAACATCCTGATCCTCCAGAGTGGGGGTCAAATGTCGGGCTAACAACCTCATCGTAAAAAAATCTTTGTTACGAAATGTAATAGACAGCTTCGGTTGTACGAAGAGTAGAGAGCTGTCAAGAGCGATGCCAGAGCTCTTCAAAGACTGTAGCGCCACTTGATGATGAATACTTGCATACATTTAATACATAATAATTATGATTTATGTACTTTTAACCCTTGCACTAAAATATCAAATAACACACACGCACCGCGTTACTGGGCGTATCGAGCAATATCGAGTTACATTCGCGATGAATTTTTAAACATAACTGACATATAATTCCATTGTGACCTATAATTATGAGATTTTTTTATACAATATGATTTGTAACAAAATTAATAATCTGTGTAAGATTAATTACTCAAGTATTGAAAGTCAGTAGAAGGGTTGAATTTTATACATACATACAAATGTATGCGTGTATATATATATATATATATATATATATATATACGTATGTATATGTATGTATGTATGTAAGTATTAATGTACAAAATGGAACCCTTCTCCTGATTTTTAACACCTACATATATATATATATATATATATATATATATATATATATATATATATATACATATGCTATTTTAAAACATATATACTTTAAATGTTTCATACAAATTATTTACTCACTTAATCTTAACAATAATCGGAATAAGTACACAAAGGTAGATAAATATAAACAGAGGAAAAAAAAGCATTTTTTTATTATAAAAAAGGAATTCAAGGAAAATGACTCTATAGCACTTATATATCAGAAACAATATTAGAATTTTAAAGCAAACTGTAAAATTGTCTTGTCAGAAATAACACCGTAATGCTGTCTCTGCTTTAAGCAGCGAATCCACAAAAGGGAAAACTGTATTATGATAAACTTGTCTTCATCATAATACAGTTT
This sequence comes from Acanthacorydalis orientalis, assembly GCA_034766995.1. Lineage (NCBI taxonomy): Eukaryota > Metazoa > Arthropoda > Insecta > Megaloptera > Corydalidae > Acanthacorydalis > Acanthacorydalis orientalis. The sequence goes on from CM068316.1 coordinate 43,617,539, forward strand.
TCGCTTCAATTCATTGTTTGATTTTGAACTTTTCGTATTGAATTAACATTGGAAAAGTAAAACTAATAGAGGACTTTAAATTAATTACTTCATTCTGTCTTTCTTCTTATCTTCCTCTGTATGTATATATATATATATATATATATATATATATATATATATATATATATATATATATATATATATACATATACATATATATATATATATATATATATATATATATATATATACATAAATACATACAGACAGAAACCCAGACAGACAGATCGATAGATATTATGTGTGTATGTGATATAATTTATTACTAAACATAAAATATGACGAAAAAAAAAATTATTTCTAAAAAAAATTTTTCATGTCTTCAGCTCGCAAAAATTCATTGTTTTTATCTTTTTATCGATTTATTTTAAGTTGAATATATATTCAGTATTATCCCTTCCATTTTTTCTCATTATGGAATTGCAAAACTACGGCCGTGGAGCTAACTGTCGGAGATCTGAGAATGAAATGATGAATTCAAATACTTTAATGATTTTTGATTACATCGTATTATACGCATTTTCCAAATAAATCGTTCAGCCACTTGTGTCAATCATTCAACCGCTCTGTACAACATATTTTTGTAAACAGAATTCATCTCAATTTTTTTTCTAAAATAAAAAATTTAGAATCAGATTTACAGATAAAAAATTGCTCAATAGTATTAAATATTGTAATTCCAACTTAAAAAAAAAAACACTACCATCCACCTAATAAAAAAATGACTAAAATAAAAGACTTCAAATGAAAATGTTTATACAGGTATTTGAATTTAGGCTTCCACATGAAAGTAAAGAAAAAAAAATGGAAAAATTAAAAAAATATCATTTGCTTTTTATTTATTTTTGTATTTTAGTTCAATTCAATACTAAAATACAATTTAACTAAAATACTAAATAAAAAATAATATGATTTTTTTAAATACTTTCATGTGGTAGCCTAAATTGAATCATTTTAAATATATATATATATATAGTGAATAAATAATAAATCTTTTCAATGTTCACGGTAATTTTTTATCTTTTCTTACTTTAGTTATAAAAACTTTTAAGAATATGGCTGTTTTTGTCCTAATTTTTTATTTTAGAATATAATAACAGGATATATTCAAAATTCAGGAGAAAACTCCTACCAAAAAAAACTCATAACACTATAAATCAACAAATTAATGTTTAAAACCATATTGCCCACATGTAACTGCTATTTTCTATACAATTTTTTTTGTAAATGAATATGCTTTTGTTCAATCGTCCAATACTTGCTTCACATTAATATAATATTAATAAAATAAATATTGATATAATATTTATATAATCAATATTATATTATTCAGTTTTCATGCAATGTTTTCCATCACAGTTTGAATTTTATATTTGTGTCCAAAGCCTATTTAAAGTTATTTTATGTTTTTCTTACATTCTTCTAAAATCTAAATTATTTCATCAACTACTTTACTACTCACTATACATAAATTATTTTTCCTTATTTGTAAAAAAAGCGTACTAATTTATAAAAAATTAAAATAATACATTAATAAGAGATAGTTTTTGAAACTGAGTTGAATCTCTTTAGCAAATTGACACTAAAATATCAATGAAAAACCATAATCAAAATGAATAATAAGTCTTGTATGTTTTGATAAGAAAGAATAGTTTTTTGGTATGTGAAAAAAATATACATTTGTGAAAGGCACATAGAATTTGTTTCCTTCATTTATTTTGAATTATTGTCAAGACATAAGACAATTACGTTCAAAGTAATTGGTTTCTGTGTTATATATGTATGTATATATGTATATATATATATATATATATATATATATATATATATATATATATATATATATATATATATATATATATATCTCCGAAATAGAAAACTTAATTAGGCGGGACTAAAGAAAACATGACATATTTATTACTAGTTCAATATGTCACTTATTCGATTACGATCTCCTTGAAATGAATTGATAAATATATATATATATATATATATATATATATATATATATATATATATATAACATATAAAACTAAAAATGAATCGTACTACTATCAACGTACAAAAGAAACAAGTTTTATTGTACATAATTTTCAACAGTAATCAATAGTTAATTATAAAGTTTTTTGTACTAGTTTTTGTTCTTAACATACTGAATGTTCATAAATAGTTATTATACTGAACTGATACTTTGAAGATATATATATATATAGAAATTGATTTAATTTTTTAGTTATGAAATAACTGAAATTCTGATTCAATTTTAATGTTTTATTGGAAACAACTTTGACTCATAATAAAAAACAAAATTTAATCTTTGTAAATAAATATTAAAATTTATATATTAGTAAACTGGCAACGTGATATTTTATTTCACTACACTATAATATCAGACACTTTGAATATGCTAATATAATTAGAGATTTAATACTGTCTTATTAATTTGATATGTAACATACAGTAATACGTTCAACATAGTATATAATAAAATAAAATTTGAATAACATATTCTATCTTAATACCCGAATGAATTTTATTCATTGAATTTTATGACTTATACTCGAGTACATAAGGGACTAACATATAAGCTCCTTTTTAACATCTGATTTATAAAATTTTGTGATTTTCATAATCAAATTACTATATTGAATTTGACATATATATATATATATATAATATATATATATATATGAATTGATAACATATAATAATACACCTTCAATTACGTACAACAAATAAATAAAATAATTTGTCTATCTTTCTCCACATGTATGTCTGCTATAAATATGGAACCGTTCTCAAATTTCCACTACAAAAAATATGTCAGGAAACATAAGTTACTTCACAGTATAAATATCATTTCAATTCAACGAACGTTCAAACAATAATATTATAAATTACGTCCATTGTTTTACTAATTTTCTCTCAACGAACGAGTATTGTATTTGAAATAATTTGGGAATTCATAACTAAATAATATATAATTATATACGAAAAACAATCAATAAAACCATTTTTTTCTAAAAAAATATAAAAAATTCAAAGTAAATTTTTGGCTATGTAAAAAATACAGTGATATTTAATTTAACTTTTACATTTTTTTCTGCATTTAAGAATCTATTAAATACAGTTTATCGTTACAGTAGTTAATACAAGTTTCAAAAATGAAAGATAAAATAAAAAGGTCTATTATTATTATTATTATCATCATTATTATTGCTATTATATATATATATATATATATATATATATATATACATATATATATATATATATATATATATATATATATATATATATGTATATATATATATATATATAATATTATATACTTTATGATTTAGTTTATTTAATTACTTTACTTCTGGTATTTTTTTAAAAAAATAACACATAATACATCAAACGGACACTCTATAAATACATATTTGAAAGTGCCTTTATTTCGAAAATGTTCAATAATTGATTACTGATATTTCTGATTATTATACGACGTTTAATGTGGCTGCCAATATCCTAACAGCGATAAACTACAGATGTGTTTTAATATTTAAAATTGATTTTTACTTTTACATCATTATATCTTCCTCATAGCGCACCGCCATCAACTCACTCTCTTTTTTATAATTTTTCATATTAATATTTACATTAACGTGCACTAATTTATTGTTAACAAAATATAACTCTTTCTTTCACAATATGTGAATTATTTGAAATATATTAAATTTGGTTGTTTTATCGCTTATTTCCAACATGTTTGAAAATTCTATTCCTGATGCAAATTGAAAAGCAATTTTAGCTACAGGACTAAGAAATACATATCAAAAGAAAAAAATTAATATTTTTTGTGAAAATAGTAAATAATATAGGAAGTATTTGTCGTTTTTTTAAAACAAAAAAAATATAGAATAAGATATAGAATAACAAAAAAAACACCCACATTAAAAAAAAATTAAATCGTAAGTAAAAAAACCGTGTATAAATATAATAAATATAATTTAAAACGAAACTGTTAAAAAAACTGATACTGATACATTGATTTTTTTTAAAAAAACTGAGAGATAAAGTATCTTATAAACTACACTAAAAAAAACTATTGAGGAAGAACTGATTTTTTTGAAATATTTTTATGATGTAGGATATATTCTCACGATACAATAATCATTATTAATCTTTTTAAGTAGCTCCGGCACCATGTGCAATGCCATCTCTTCACTGGGATTATACGAATTCCCCGGTCTACAAAACTAAACAAACTATGTCTCGACGGATTAATATATTTTCCTGGCTCAGAACAAACTTGCTTCCTCTTTGCCAAATCCTATTCAACCCACTAAAGGATATACAACAATGTGATATATGAAAACATTTTCTATACAACACTAATGCAAATACCTTCACACACCTATAATTACATAAATATATGCATGCATACTACAACAATAATACATGTGCATTTTAAATATTTTCAACTGAATAAATAGAATGCGAATTTTTCAATTGAATAAATAAATCGTTACTTTACAGTTTGGAGCATTAAATAAATATTGATATGAAAATAGCCGATCGTAAACAAAAACATTATAACTGAAAAATTGAAATATTAATATCCAAAATAATATATCATAAAATTACTAACACGTATCAAATTAAAACATACTGGAAATAATCACATATTTATAATATTATTATCAATTGAAACAATAAAAAAGGATTCATCAGTATTCATGTATTTTTATAACATTAAAAAAAATATTAAATTTTTTTAACATTCTTTATTGTTACTAATGAAAATATATATGCACAAATATTTATGAACATTAATGTTTTATTTACATTATCATATATATATATATATATATATATATATATATATATATATATATATATATGTATATATGTATATATAAACAGATAGATAGATAGAGATATTTAAATCAATAAATCTGTTCAACTATTTTAGTTATTGTTTTAAAATGTGATTTAATTCATTTATCTATCAGAAAATACATTAAAAAATACTTATATATTAATGTTTATCTACTATTTCCGCTAAATAAAAATGCTTTATTAATGTATATACAACAAAACCTAATACTAATAACATTCCACTTTTCACTTGTGTAAAAATATATTTAAAACAATATATAAAACATTTCGAATAATAAAATTTTATACATTTTCAGTTAATTTCTACATAGATGCTATTGAATTATAACTTAACATAATGACTGTGAAACAGGCAAATTTCGAGGAATTCAAGTTATATAAATTTCCTTAAATTTGTTATCAACTTTAACGACTAATTAAGATAGATATCCTCTAACTTTGCAATTACACACAAATAAATACCATCAAAAATCTATTAAACGATTAACATCAAATTATTATGACCAATAAAATTAAATGAGCAATTATTACACACAATGTGTTTTTTTATTAACAGTTTAGAAATATAAATCGAAAATAAAAGGTAGTATCGGAACCGTATCTTTTTACATTTTTTTCTATTATTATATTACAGTTAAAGACAATATTTCTTATATAATTTTAAAAGTATGTTAATATCTTAAAATCTGTAAAATATGAGTTAAAAATTCTTATCCCATTTAAGACTTATTTAAATTATAAATACAAGAAAAACTATAAAAGTCTATTTTTAATATTTTTTCTGATTTTCATTAATAATATATGTCTTGCTGCTTGTAATTTCGCAAACTGTTTGTATTTCGAAATCTACATTGTATTTCGAAGACACATCAAATCTTATTACGCAAACTATTATTCAGTTTTTAACAATGATGTTAAATTTAATTTCACA
>CM068316.1:43625898-43673398 GCA_034766995.1 Acanthacorydalis orientalis
GTGATAAATTTGTTCGAAAAGTCTTCCTTTCCAATTCTTTCAAGCGAGTCAAAGTAAAATTCAACTATTTTCTTATTTTACTTCTGTATCTGAACTTTAGTCACATCTTAGCGAACATCTTATATTCGAATCCTCGATGTGTGTATGTATGTACAATGTTAAGAATTAATTTCTTACGAATATTTCAATCTTCCTAACGTAGAAGAGAAAAGCAGATTTTTTTTTAAATAATATAAAAACACATAGTTAAAAGACATAAAACAATCAAAAGACATAAACGCCGTAATGAAATAGCTAAAAAAATGGATTCTTGACATCTATATTGTGATTTCAGTTCTAATTACACAAAATTTATACTTTTATTAAGAAACTACTGTTTATTTAAAGAAAAAATAATTGCTTCAAAAATTAAATCAAAATATGATACTGAATAATGTTTTTATAAAAATTCAACAATCACTTAAAAATTAAAATGCTCGTAGTCTAATAGCAAGTATACTGAACTTCTGATCAACGTACTTGAAATCTAATTTATTCTGAACTTTATGAACTTTTAAGATATTTTCAAATAACATAAACCCATAAATCTACAATTAACTATATAATTAAATACATATCTTTTAAAGAATAAAGTGTAAAACTCGTTCCAATGATACTTGAATACAAAATATGCTGGTATGTAATTATAACTAAAGTATTTTTAACCGATTTTATATATATATATATATATATATATATATATATATATATATATATATATATATATATATATATATATACGATAACTGACGCATATTAAGCTTCAGTCACTAATGCGTAGGTAATTAGAGTAATGTAATAACGTTTAAAAATTCTTTTTTGGCATAAATTTCCTTTCACGCCAAATAAATCATTTCAAACAATTATAAGCAAAATTACCATAAAAATATATTAGAATAAAATGTGTGTTTCATTAAAAAACTCGAGATTAATAATTTTAAATCAAGTTAAAATTCATACATTGTATTTTTTTGAAATAATCTGTACACATTTTTTTCATTTTTGATCAAAAGGTCAGTCCTATATTCATAAACAAACATGATATAATGCACATATGGATATAGAAGAGAGTATCTGTGCCAAATTTTAATGGATTGATTTTGATGCGAAGTTCGGTACTCTATTGTGATGCGATTAAAGTGAAAAAGGGTTTATGCTTAAACAATCGCTGTAGTTTTCATTTATTCATCGCGCGCTTAACTGTGTTACAAGAGCGGTGCTTTAATTCGAACGCTTGTGTGTATTGTAATTTTTCGCAAAGTGGGTGCGGGTTGTTGTCAAGTTACGACAATGAGATCTATTCATTACAGCTTTATTTCAAGTAATGGGTTCATAGCAATCGTATAATAACGTGCAGTACAGTAAAATCGAGCTACAAAATCTTTCTTAAGAACACTGTATATAAATGTCACAAAAGTAACAATTAAAGACTATTTGTATCAGTATGAGTATGACCCAAATTTTTACCATAAGAACAAATTGTTTCGATAAGTATAAACGAAAAAATACAACTGAAATATCATGTTTGAAATATGTTCATAATTTGCGACATAATATAAATATTGTCTCTTTTAAAATGAAGTTTTCTAATCAATGTTTAATTCAATTTTCTTAACGCAATTACTACATTGTTTTTTTACGAAAATCACAAAAAAGTTTAATTATATTTATATATATATATATCAACTGAGAAATATAAATACAATTCTTAAAGGAATTTTCTACTCCTCTACAAACCACAAGATTTTTTCTGATGAAAAATGTTCAATAATTGATTGTTACTAATGCGTATTATTAACCATTTCTAATAAAAATGTTTATACTTCATAAAGTAGTGAGAAATTCACTTGTGTGAGTCTATTTGGCCACAATGCCAAAAAAAATAATGTAATTTTAAACTCAACTGCCAAAATTTGAAAAAATGCATCTCATATATAATCAAAATACAATTATAATATCAAAATAACATAAATATAGATCTTTTACTTCGTGTATTTTTGAAGATTGTCAAAATTAATTCTTAATATACATATTCCGAACGATAATCGTGTTTTAACATAACGAAAACTGAAAGTCACATATTATTTAATAACTCAACATGTTAGCTATTCAAATAACCATTTCACCTTCAATAATTACAACCCTTCAAATCCCATACAATCTACATATAAGTCATTATAAATTATTATTGCATTTTCAAAAATTCCCTTACATAAGTACTATGAGATAAATTATTAATCTATACAAACCATGTACACATTTGTAATACAAATCACAGAAAAGCTGACGATTTTTTTATATTCACTTAAATAAAATTATGCGAATATTGTAAAACTCCCCTCTTTAAAGAAGGCAAAGATATTTAACGTTAATTTTATTCCAAACTTTACAAGAATTAAGTAAAATGTTTACGAAATTTATGCAAAACACATTAAAAGTTTGTAACAAATTAAATATTTAAATTTCCTTAACAATTTCAGTACAGCAAGAAATATGAACTTTAAATAACTGTATACAATATAATCAATATATATATATATATATATATATATATATATATATATATATATATATATATATATATAAACTTTACAGAATTCTTTAGTTTTGATTTGATTCTGTACAGATTTTCGTGAAAATAAAATAAAAAAGCAATGGATAATAAATAAACCGAAATGCCGAGGAACCTAATTATTCAATTATATACGGTTAAAAATATTTAGAAAAAAAAATTCAATAAAAGTCAATGTCAAAAAATATTCGCAACTGTGACACGATAGAATTTAATCTGTTATTCTCGTAGAAATATTTGTAAAATAAAACTATTTACAATATCATTCAATTTCCAACCTGATTCAAACTTCACTGCGGTATATTAAGTAGATTTATAAATAATTCATAAAAGTATATGAAATTTATGAAAACTAGTATTGTAATCATTAAAAAGAAACAAAGAAAATACTTTTTATAAGATACTGTAACGAACTAAACATTTTGGGAATCCTACAATAGTAATAGTGGTGGTCACTATTCAATTATTTCATTATACTGCCCTCGATCAATTAATTAGATAGAGCTGTCTAATATCTATAAGTCAAGAGGCCAATTTGTTGGTTTATAAATTAACCATGCGGTACAAAAAAATTTAATTAATTTATATCGATACATAAATTAAATATCAACTGAATTAATTATGGCATTTGAAATAATTTCATAACATACAAGAAACCAAGCGTTGACTTTAAATTAAAAATAAAATGTGTTACTAGATAAGTGCCTCTCAAATTCTTCCATAGACTAAATGCAACCCGTAGGTCATTAACTAGCTATGCATTTAAGTATACTACCAGATTTGTTTAAATTTGTCTAACACTATCCATTAAAATATTAAAAACTATTTACAAACAAAAGTATATTTAATAACAAATACACTCGGTAATATTTTTCATTGTCCTGGTGGCCTTCATTCTTTGAATTATCCGAGTGTCTGTTCTTCACTACTAGTTTCAGCACGTATAACATTTTCAAGTAGATTAGTCAGAGTACATAACATCTGCCTAAGAAGACACACGTCCCGAAACTAGTAGTGGATAACAGATACCCACATTATACTAAAATACGAAGTCTACCTGGGCAAAGTAATAGTGGAAACACGGATAAAAAAAACATACAACTATAATTATTTTTCAAATCTAATAATAATAAAATGAGAACCAATGTGCTTGATAAATAAAAGTTTTTAAGTAACTACAAAAAGTACATAACTTTTTGTAATGAACTTTTTAATATTTCAGATCGCCTATATATATATATATATATATATATATATATATATATATATATATATATATATATATATATATATATATATATACACAACATAATAAAAATTCTGTATCCAATTAAAAAATTTAACCTTGTTCCAATTCTAAGATAAATTCAAACTTACCTTTGCCGTGCAATTGCTGGCGATTCGAATCTGTTTTTAGATTTTCAGCCGTATGAACCAGCTCGTCCAACTGTGGCTTTTTCTGTTCTAGTTCACGCAATACACTCTGAAATGAACAAAATAAATAACACTATAATAAAACTATACAATAATCATAAAACAGTTTAAATGTCTTTTGTGCTATTAATAAATTTCACAAAATACACAACACATAAGTATTCGGTATGCAGAAATAATATATATGTAAGTGTGAATGTAGATATGTATGAATATGGGAATGTGTGTGTTTGGATATATATATATATATATATATATATATATATTTATATAATATATATATATATATACCGAAATATAAACATTACAAAATTTTGTCTGCAAAACAAGTTCTAGCGGGTTTCATTTAACATGATTTTCTTATTATCTCTATTTCTTACTACACAGAATATAGATTAAATGGAACTATCGAGATAAATTATAAAATTGAGTTTCTGTTAGAAAAAAAAACAAGGCATAAACAATATGTTACTAAAAATGGATCATTGTCGATAAAAATTAATTAAGAAATGATTTTAATTTTACTACACAAATAAATAATATTAAAACAATATACATATCCTTTAACACAGAATTATTTATGTTTTTCATATGGAAATAAAACAAGTCTTTGGCTTTTAAAACATTAATTTATTTATACTATTTACTTATGACTTTTAATCTATTTTTATGACCAATGAAACTCAAAATATTTTCAATGTATTAATATAGAAAAATTCCGTTATAAATGTTTATATGATAATATTAAAACAAACTGAATTATATTCATAAATACAGCAGTTATTGGAAAATGTTCACCATTAACCGAAAAAAATATATAATGTAAAATATACATCCAATGTCAATAAGGTGAAGCAATTTCACGAGAATGGTGACTCAATTCTACGCAACCTTTTTAGTCTAAATATACGAACAGGGATGCCTTCCTCAATAGATTTCATGTAATAATTACCTCTTACTGTACACGTGGTTTCGTAATGCGAAGTCGTCTAAATATTGATTCGCAAACGACCTATCTCAAAGAGAAATTCAAGATGTAGAATGAGGAGAGAAGAGTTCATAAATGTAAGTACAGTAAAATTATTATTTTACGTAAATTCAAGTTTTTAATATATATATATATATATATATATATATATATATATATATACATATATATATATATATATATATATATATATATATATATATATATCAAAATTAGTATCTTATTACCATACATTTACTTTTTAAAAATGCCTATAAACATAATTCATTGCAGTATTTTTTAAAAAAATAACTTCCTTAATTTGTATACAAAAATGTATACATACAAGTATATAAATTTATGTATGTATATATATATATATATATATATATATATATGTATATGCAAACATTCATCACACTTTAAGGAAATTCACATTTTTTAATAAATATAAATTATATTCAAATTGAAAATGCATCACCATCATTACTTTGGTAAATACAAATATTGTATATAAAATAATTGTTTTATATAGTAGTAAAGACAAGCTATCGGTCCATAACAAACGTAATAACGGCAGTAAGTAAATCAGCTAATTAAACGTTCAGTAATAACGATGCAGTTAGCATAATTGGTGTTTAACAACCTTTGTTGACAGTTTCATAAATCAGCGAAACATTTTCTGAATTACTATACCAGTACAGTAATATATTTTCAGTTTACATTTTTTATTTTCCAAATTTAAATCATATTCTCATTTATTACACTTTAACTACTATATCTGTATTTTCTTCCAAGGAACTTGATGTTTTTTCCAAGAATTATTTACTTTTTATTTCAACGATATTTTTTTAATAACATACATTATATATATATACATATGCCTAATCATTACTGAAATAAAAGAACTTTTGAATATAATAAAAGTTTGAATAACATGATATAAAAATGAAATAATTATATTTTAAATTTATAGAGGTAATCAAACATTTGCTTTTAATAAACTTAGCATATTCCTAGTAATCTTAATGTTAATTTCTATAGTATACTAAAAAAAATATTCTACTTTTCTTAGATTATTTCCCAGAGTAACTGAATACTATAAACCTAGCACTTTATATAACTTTTAACATAAAAATCAAACTATAATAGTTTTACACGAATTCATGGATGATAAATTGGAAGACTCTAGTGGCCAAAACTACATTACAAACTACTTATTACTTAGATTACTTATTTTCTTCTTAGTTAGTTTTCTCACTGTACAGTAAAACTAAAACACGATATCAATATATATATATATATATATATATATATATATATATATATATATATATACATACATACATACATACATATTATTAAAAATAAATTATAAATTAAAAAAATAATAATAAAAACGATTCCTTACAAACCATTTTCAAATAAATGTACATAATAATCAATATACCTTGAACTAGTGCTCATTTAAATGTATCTATATATATATATATATATATATATATATATATATATATATATATATATATATATATATATATATAGATACAAATCTTCACTAGCAACCAATTCAAACGAATCTAGCTAACGTCTCTTAGCGAACTAATCTTCCCTCTTTGTAAAACAATACCTCTAACAACCCTCAAACAATTATACGAATGACTAAATACGTACAAAAGAAATCTGTTTACAAATAATAGATAACAAAAAAGGATATTTTTGAAATATTCAGAATGCAGTAACTCAGATTTAAATGAAAAGTACTTTATTCATTGTAAAAATGCACTGTCCATTTTAATTACTTCAAATAAATATAATAAGTTTAATTACTTAAAATGCAAACAGTTCACATACCTTCGGATTCTAAAACCCGTTCATAAACTAATAATACTCTTGTAGTGATAAATTTCAATAGGAATAACTTCATTAGAGAATTACTAGTTTTTTTCAAAAAGTTTCTATTTACTTTTTTTTATTGATTGATGAAAAATAGTATAAAAAATTAAACAAAATACAATTCTAAATGAAATATCATTTATAATTTATAAAAACTGATAAATCAAATCATTCTTCTATACCGTTAACCAGCTGTACAAATACATGATTTTATAATGATTGGATTTAAATTGTACCTAAAATTAATACTGCTTTACTTATTCATACGTTATTCGTAGATAAGTATTTCCAAATACTCTTAGTACAAATATATATTCTTGGTAAAAACATAAATAAATCTTAATATATATATATATATATATATATATATATATATATATATATATTTACAAAAATCGATTTGTCCTACATATAAAATGACATATACAACTAAATGCTGAACCAATTTATTTCATTTTTAAAAGATACATAAAAATAAATCTATTCCAGATGTCACACTAACCTTAGTATTGAAGTTTTTTAAATCTGTTTTGTTTGTAAATGATTTTTAATGTAAACATATATATATATATATATGTAATATATATATATATACATATATATATATATATATATATATATATATATATATATATATATATATATATATATATATATTAGAATTCCTAACTATGCATGCTCAATAAAAAAAATGTATCATAAAATAATGTATCTAAAACTAACTTAATGTCTTTCTTCAGCCTCTATATTTCAGATTATTTTACCTTTATAGGATAGACAGTATGAAGATAATAAACCATGTAAACATTTACAGTTTTAATCCTTGTAAAAGACAATCGACTGATAAAATATTTACAGGTATCTACTATCTAGAATATGATGTTTATTAGTCAATGATGTTTATTAGTAAATAGGAAGTAATATAAAAATAATAACATCTGATTTTTTCCAGCATCAGCAGTAACATAATTAAAAAAAATTATTAAACTGGAAGCAGTTTGTCAGCTTCAAGGTAAGCAGTCGCATTAAGATATCTGATTACTGACGGTTAATCAATCTCATTTTTAAATTCTACTGATTCAGGAATTCAAAACAATTATAACACTGGCCCATAATTTGATAAGAACCTTAAACATGAAAACAATGTCTCAACTTGCTCAGCAAGTTAAATAATAATCTGTTATTATTTTTCCTGTTTTTCCTGTTAATGTTTTTTCTGTTATTTCCTTTCATACAGGTATATTTCATATCTTTCGTGCAAGATAGCCGTCGAAAAGAAAACAATAACAAGTTCATAAGAAAAAAAATAGACAGCCAAATATAACTATAAGAGGGAACAGTATTTGAGTATCATGTACAATAACGAAACTTCGGTCACCAACTAATCTCACTGGGAATTCGTTGTGGAAATCCTATATAACCATATGCTGCCCTAAGATTCTAAGATCTCTCCCTCTCTATCTATCTCTCTTTATCTATCTATCTATCCATCTATCTACCTATATATATATATATATATATATATATTTATATATATATGGATATATATATATATATATATATATATATATATATTTGACGTAAGAACCGAAAATGGTAGATAATAAATCGTGTTATTTACAAAGATCAAAATTAACACGATTATTAATCAATATTTTGATTTTTAAGATTATTACAATTTATAAATTTCCCATTTACTCAAAAATAGATTTAATTATTGCACTAAATAAGAAATTAAAAAGTTAATAAAAACAACCTCTTCGCGAACTTAATTTTTGATTTTAAGTAATAACATAACAGTATCATACTTTTAAATTTTAAATAGTTTTATTCATATTTGAAATTTAATAATTGAATAATATTTTATGTAGTAAATATTTCAATATAAAAAACAAATTAACTTTTTTTACACATATATTTACACATATATTACACTGATGTAATTAAATACACACTGAATAAAAAAAATCTATTAGCAGTGAAAAACGTACTTTAAATCATGCAATTACGTATGAAAATCAAGAACATATTAATCAATTCATTTAGTTCCACACTATATTAAAACTGTTAATTCTCATACAAAAAAAAACTGAATTACTATTCACTCAAACAAAAGCTCTATGATTAAATTTTTCCACATGTATTTGATCAAAGCTACGATAATTTGAAAAAACATGAATGTATTTAAAAATGTGTATGACATTAAATAAAAGCTCTCGATCTCGCCTCTTTAAATCAATCAGTTAATGAAAGCAATCATCGCCAGATGACATGAACGAAAAACACTAATACCTCCAAAAACATGTCAAGTCGGCTTCAACATGCACGACGTTGTGTTTGATAGCATTTTGGTGTGAGATGGATAAAGTTGCGGCATATTTGACAAATTTATCAAACAGCCAATTTTGATTTAAATTATTATTATCAAACAACATCAATAATAACGGCTTAAATGAAAATCGATACAACGTGTAATTTGAAATGTAACGTTACATGACGACTGATCCTTATCATGTAATATATAGCAGCAATTTCGAAGAAACCGGCTGAAAGAAACAGAAAACTCTCGAAAAAGATTTCATTCTGCAGTAGAATGCCAGAAACGACTTACTTTTTATGTTGATACAATCGTGTGCATACCTTCAACCGAGATTTAACATATAAAACAGAACATTATATGTATATATATATATATATATATATATATATATATATATATATATATACATACACATATATATATATATATATATATATATATATATATATATATATATATGTATGTATAAAGAGAGATAGAGAGGTATTTACATTCATTTTTATAAATTATTTTATAACGATATCAAGATCAAAGCTTATTAGAAATTCAAAACAATCACTTCATCAATAACAGATAACGTATTACCATAAAGTCGAGTTCGAGCTCATAACAGGTGAATCTGTCATATCAGACAGTCAACTATATTCGCCTTATTCGATTTTTTTGATTTAAAATACTAAGACCAGAGATGATTTTAATATCATTTTTGTCATAATTTTAATTTATGCAATTATACTTCTAGCTATTGTATAAGTTAACTTTTGAATTAATTTCAAATGTAATATTATTTTTTATAATACGTTTTTACAATTAAATATAGTTTTTCTTTTCAACATTTTCTTTTACTTTCAATATTAAATCAATCTTCTATTTAATCAATCTTCTGTCTCAAACGCCTATATATGAATAAAAACGTATTCTATCAAGTAAAATCAATGTTTAAAAAATGATTACTAGAATGTTATACTGTAAAGAATTTATTCATTCATTTTGTTATTGGCAATTTTTAGTTATTTTATTTTTTTTAGTTAATCTAGAAATACTTAATGAACGTTTGTATTATACTGGTAAGAAAATAATTACGGTTTTTGTTTTCTGAATTCTAACCTTAATTTTTTTCAATGAGTGTCACTTTATCGTGTTCATGCTAATATCATTTTAAATTGCAATTTCGGTCAGTATTGAGGTGATAGCGATTTTCATTTTATTGTTAATTTTGCTTCTAAATGGGCTATTGAATTAAAGATGGAAACGAAGTAAATAAGAGTATTTTCTTTGTATGAGATCAAAACGATTGGCAATTCAACAGAAACTTCTTGTAAACTAAACGATATTTTTGGCGTGAGTACTGTTAAGGAACGTACGGTGCAATGATGGTTCAAAAATGTTGTGCTGGGGACAAGAGCCTAAAAAAAGAAAAACGTCGCGGACGTCCTTCTTCAGTTCTTGATAGCTGAATCAGAACCACACACAATAATTCGAGAGCTTACACAAAAGTTAGCCGTTATTCATCCAAAAATTCTGGTCCACTTAAATTAAAACATTTATACTACTTTGAAAACCATAAACCGTAACTATTTTTCTACCAGCCTAACATTACACAGCTCTTAAATGATTTCCATTTCCCTAAATAAATATAAATTTACTGCATCGAATTAGTTCACAATTTTTAATATACTTTTTTATATATTATGTTAAAATATATTCAACACTATGATTTTACTAAATATGAAAGAAGTGGTGAACTAAAACAAAAATAAATCACTACTAAAGATTCCTTTTGAGTGAAGAATTTGTTACTGGTTTTTGTCGTATTTTATAATAAATTTTGTCCACTTTACATATCATTATTTTTAATATAAATAATAATTTTTTTTTCTTAATTTTTTCAAGATCACGCACGGAATAAAAGAATTCAAATTTTAAAAAATTGAAATTATAATCTTTTACGCCATTTCTCTTAACTTAAAACCTTTTATGGACATTTTTTGATTTTCTTTAAATTTTAAAACATACTCGACAAATTGTTTGTTTCAACTTCCTCCTCAGTTTTGCACATTTTAAAATATAAATCAATTAATTATGAGAACTTGACATACATTAGTCTTTTTCATTAGTTCATTATAAATTTATGTAATATTTTGTTGCTTTTCATCATATTTTTAATTCTAACTGTATTGTTATTTTCTTCCAATAGGTATTTATAGAATAATTTTTATTTCAGAAAAGTGGAATAACAGGGTTGATAATTTTAATTTTTTTATTCTAAAACAAATTGTAAATATATTATTTTAAATAAAGAAATTATCAATAAAATCAACATCGTCTCCATTTACAGTCTGATAATATTACTACCTATACTAAACATGTTCGAATTTTTAAATTATATTGAAACGCAATTAATTAATATATAATAAAAAAAAACATGTACAGAAAATCAAATTCATATGATCAAAAATGACTAGAGCAAAAAAACTAATACTTCTCCAATACAACGTATACATCATATGAATTACAATTTTTAAAAAAAGACTATATATTTTAAATTTACCAACAAATGTACTTTTATAAACATTCTCTTACAAATTATGTGCGTTATGCACGTTAAAATTATATAATTAAAAACTAAATCTTTTCAATTACAAATTTTTTGAAGAAATATTCATCAAAAAAAAGTATAAATTTAACATTTCTGAACAATTTTTAAGCTAAAAACTTATTATAAACATTTTTTTAATAATTAATTGAAAAGCAGGACTGAGAGATTCAAAAAAAAACATTAATAATATCTAATAAATAAATTTAATAATGAATATTGAACTTTTATACAACCAATATTATATTCAAAGGCAAATTATTTCAGAACAAACATTTTATTATTTTTACTTATCTGAATTGTATTTCAAGTTATGTATATCTGCGAGTAACAAATATTCATTCACTACCTCGTCTCTTCTCTCTACCTTAATTGTCACATATCTAATGCCTTCAAATCCATAATAACTGCAGCTAAATCCAATCAACGAGACGTACTTGCACTTAATGCAAACATACAATACAATCTGTTTGTTAAGAGGAACAGCTTTGTAAATGAAACATGGAGTTTACACACAACTATATTTTTTTAGTATAATCCGCAATTCCAATAAAACTGAAATGTAATATCGTACTGTGTACAATTTACGGTGTTATGTTCATTCGATACAGGGAAAACAAAATTTGAAATAACAATAAATAAGTAAACGTAACATCAATTCAATCCAATAATTGAAAATGTATAATAAGCATAAATGCAAACACATGTTTGCATATATCTTGTAAACGTGATTTCGTTTCATTATTGATGTACATTAATGAGTATTGTACTCGATGTTTACTATTTACATAACAAACTAAACAAAATATTTTACAATACTTCACAACCCATTACACACTCACACACACATATATATATATAAAGAAAGAATGTTAATTTTTAACTATCAAAATATAGTAAAATATTTATAACGCACACACACACACATATATATATATATATATATATATATATATATATATATATATATATATATATATGTAGACATTTGTAAGTGTACAACATTAATATAACATCGCATCGTTAATTCCGCAAATGTATAATGTTACATATAAATTAATCTATGACAATTTAACGCGTAACAAGTGGTTGGTGTGCTATGTTTACTAAAAGACTCATTATGCTTAAATCGAATTAATACTCTTTAAACAGTACACATGTACCTCAATTAAATAGATTCTGCTGAAAAATATCTACGTTTTACTTTTATTCCAAACTCGACGAGCAAATATATTAATCAGCAAATACCAGTTGGCAAACATATTGAAAAAATATAAATTCGTACAATTATTTATATACTACTGGTGTAACAAGTTTAAAATTACAATCCGACGATTTAAAAGGATCTTAGTAAAGCAGTTAGTACGTTAATCTGGTAAACCAATGTGTTATGAGTTTAAATCGGAGATTATTATACGTAACGTCTATGAAAACCAAAATTTACAATACACGAAATGAAAAGAAACGTTTAATGGAACTTAAAATTAATAATGATTACAAATTTAAAAAATAATTATTGGTTATATGAAAAAGGAAAAAAGCTTGTTGATGAAAAACGATCACACAATTCCTCTCAAAACAGATTAAAGTTTCTGTACTGTATTACAAGTGAACAGTATCACATTGAAACTAATCTTACGAATACGATTTTAAGCACTATTAAACAGAACCACCAAACTGACCAGCAGCTTAACAGCACTCGCGAGCAACAGGTTCGGTACCTCTGTCGTAACTTATTGCTTGAACAAGAAGATCACGATATACGACCAAGCTTTACACTATATGTGATCTATGTAATTAGCTTAGTGGATTATAATATTAACTACACGATCCCTGTTAGGAAAATGTGATATCTAATATAAAACCGAAAAAAAATCTAAAAAATTAATATAAAGACTGATTATGATTAACTTTCATTTTTTTCAAACTACTTAAGTATCAATAAAAAAATTTAAATAAGACTTAAATTATACAAAGATAAAGCATAAATATATTTGATAGTAAGTCAATTAGACTCCTCTTTAGTTTTTGGGTATTTGGGATTATAATTACAAACGTATTTTTTCATAATTTTCGAATTATTTTTTACTTATTCAATATACATCAATTGTCAACCTAAAAGATTTTTTCAATCGCAGGCCATTTAATATCACTACTAATATTTTTTAAAAAAAATAATGCACAAAAAAATGATATAAAAACGACCTTTTTAAAATCTTTCATTAAAAAGACAATAATGATTATTTAAAAATATATTGAAAAAAAATCCGTTGAATTTCATGGACATTTTTTACTAATTCGTGAACACCAACTAAAATTAGAATCAATACCTTAAACAAAATGAATCAAATTTAGCCTTCTTAAATGATTACATATTAAATCGACAAAAACAGTTTTAATCTGATAAGGTTGGATCAAGTTAGTATTACAAATAAAATAAAACTTTTCCCTTCCTCTTTCCAAAGTTCTTTTCAAAATATCTGTTACATTGTGAAATCTGATATGATCATGCTAAAAACGTAATTCCTCTTCTCTTGTCAGTGTCGATTATTTCTACTTAAAACTTTTAAATACATCATAATACATTTTTTTAGTGAAACTTATGCAATTTAAACCGTGATTAATGTGTAACTAAATTTTCAGAAAACGTTCTTTAAAAAGAGATATTTCACAATGATTAAAATTTTATTTTTTTATCTAGCATAATCACAACAATTATACTCTTAGTTTTGCAAAAAAAATGTCGATTTTCTTGTCAAATTATGCACACTTTTTATTTTAATAGATCATAAATATTTTTAATTTGATGGTTTGATTTAATTCGGTTCTTAATTTAGTTACTGTTATTATAGAAAAAATACCAAGATACTACTTGTCGCATAAATATGTCTTCGAAAAATATTATGAATGAAAATTGTAATTCTATTTAAAGAAACAAGCTGTTATTGATATTATGTTGTTAGTTTTAGTTCGAATAATTCGCCTGAAAATTTATCTTTTAAAACTACTTTCAAATCTTCGGTTATCTTCTTAATATACTTAGTAATATAAAAATATGCGATTATATAAAAAGTTCTTTGAAGATGGGTTAAGAGTCGAAACTAGTTTTAGGAGATAATGACTCAAATAAATCACCAAGACCATCAGGATAATATACAAATGGATTAACAAGTATAAAAAGAAACAATTAGAAAGGTAGTTAAAGTTTGTACTTATAATTCTTTTTAATGAATAAATAAAAATCGTAAGTGAAATGTTAAATCCTTATTGAATAATTTTGTTTTAGTTATAAAACAGATCTATATTCAATAAATGCATTACAAATACGAAAAACATAATATATGAGCCATATATAACAATCATAATTAGCACACGTTGCTAATGATAACAATGCAAATTTATTTATACAAAATATTGGAAAATTAGAGTTTAAATTCATATATCTAAGGCAATGCTGCCATAACTCAAAAATCCATTTTCAAGATAAATTCATTTAAACATTTTTGAACAAATATGAAAATTAAAAAAAAAAATTTCAAACAATTATATTTATTCAGTTATACAGTGATTTGTTGCACTATTTTAAACTTAAATTTGAATGAACATATTTTACCCGACAACGTTTATAAATTAAAACAAGAACATTTTGAATTATATCAATGTTCTACGAATACATCACATGAGAAATTGAATAGTCATATACATAATTTTACACTTTTTAACTATAATTATTAAAAATATGCTGCTGGTGAAAAGTTTTCACCACTAAAATAACCTACATCAAGGAACAAGTTTAGCACCACTCTACCATAAATTTATAAATGCAACGATCTGTTTACAACTCGACATTTTCATAATGTTTTCCTTAGTTGCTTACATATTTCAAGTTGTTATGACAATCGATTACGACTTGTTGAGCTTTATTTACCAGGTATTAAACCAACATTACATGCTTTAACGTAATGAATATTCATATATATATATATATATATATATATATATATATATATATATATATAAACATTAACAGATAATTAATGTATGACATTAACGAAACAACTATTAAATATTCAATAATTAAATATTAAAATTAATCTTAATACATTAAAATTGAACGTAATCAAAGTAAGTGCATAAGATCTTAATAAGAAAGATACACGTGATGATATACGCACGCCATTATATTAATTACATCAAATAGGTAAAGCTTTCAGCTGAATGAAGGTTGATTAGTTATAGTTGAATTTTGACAGAATTTATTACATACGATTTTCAAAGCTCAAATATAAAATCACTGAAAGACGACAACAACTGTTTAAGAAAATCATTACTGAAAATAAAATATATTGGGTTGGTGCATAAATTCGTAGCGTTTTTGTTTGACAAGGCAACCGCGCTTTGAAAAGAAATCTGTTTGACGTATGTTCATGTCACTTTAATATTACAGTACTGTTTCATTTAACACTTCTTGAATTTTTCAATTCAATTTGTAAAAAGTTTGTTAAAGGTTAGCTAAGAGAAATGAAGTGCCAAGTACAAAAAAAAAAACGAACATTTCCGACATATCCTTTTGTTTGAGTTTAACAGAATGGTTAAGCGTTCAGAGGCACCTGTGACCATTTGTGACGTTTACGAGGAGCACCCATCGAGAAAAGTACTACGCGAAAATGGTTCTCTCCTTTCAAAAAAGGATATTTTGACATAAATGATTCTCTACATTCAGAAAGACCATCCGACTTCGATGAAGACCGTTTAAACGCTTCCATTAACGATGATACACGTCAATCAATACTGCCGATATTTATTGCCGAAAACTCAGCAACCTTGAGGCCGAAATTCGAGAAAAACGACCTGAAAGACGGATCATAATAATGCCCGTCCATATTCTGATAACATTACAACAGCGGCTATTCAAGAGCTTAGTTCGGAGGTTATTCCACATCCGCCTTATTCTCCTAATATTGCTACATCCGATCTTCATCTTTTTCGCTCTCTATACGACAATCTCCGAGAATCTCTTTTAATAACGACACTGCTCTTCAACAGTGACTTGACGCCTTCTTCAACTCCAAACAGCCGAGTTTATTCAGGAGTGGAACTGAAAAACTGCCAGATCGTTGAGAGGCATTTGTAAACAATGGAGGAGAATATTTTAGTGATTGGTTTATGTATTTTATTTATTTAAAAAAATAAATTTTAAATTGAATAAAAACGCTATGAACTTATGCATCAACCCAATACACTGCAGTCATTTTATTCATTATATATACATACATATACATATATTATATTATATATATATATATATATATATATATATATATAAGTTATAATATTCTGTTAAGTCAATTTCTTTCACTCGAAAGCTCATAAAACTAATCCTCAAACTCACTTACTTTCCAAACATTTCCACTAAGTTACAACGATTCGCAAAAAGCTAAATAACTAGCTTATTTTTTCATATAATTACATACAGTTATTTTATAAAATAGAAATATATATATATATATATATATATATATATATATATATCCTGTACTTTTATTATTGTAACATAAAACAGAATACAGGATTAATTATATCAGAAATAATTATTACACACTAGTATACTCTTTTAGTGACTGTAACCGATTTTTTATGAGTGCATTTTGCTACACTTATAGATATAAATAAGTTAATTATGTGTCTTTTCAAAGTGGATTATATGAAAATAAATAAGCTTTCTGTTAGCCGCGTCAGAGACACGATGACAAATTTACCCTTTTGTTTTTTCCGCTTATATACGTGAGAGACATAATGGATGAAAAATTAATTGAAAATATGTGAGAGCAATTAGTTTTTATATACGTTACAAAATACGAGATGATTATTCTCCTACGAATTTTATGTATTGAGATTTAAGATTTTCTCATTTATCAAAAAATAATAATGAAAGCCGTTGAAAATAATTAAGTGTTTTGGAAGGTTTTGTCGGGAATTAATTTTAAAGTAACGAGGGTATAACTTGTTTAATCTGAGGACTAAAGTATGAAATTAATCAACCAATTAAATGGATTGGTAAATTAACAAAAGTACATGCACTATAACGTATAAGTTTTTGAAAATTAAACAACAAAAGAGTAAATAAAAATAAATGTAAATTAAAAAAAAAATAACTTGCGACAAACAAACAAATCAGATTTTCAATTATTGTAAAAAGAGGTGAATTTATAATATGGCATTAGACTAATCATAAAAGATTAAAACGACAAATGGAAATATGTAACTACTGCTTTTAGAAATATATATATTTATTTATATATTCATAAATATGTATAATTATCTGAAATTTTCGATACACTGACAAAACTATAAAATGTTTCATGGTAATTTGAAAAATTAATCTTTAATATGCAGTTAATCTCATTTTGATGAATTCTTAAAATGAAAATTATAATAAAATAATTATTACAAAACACGATTTATTACATACACGTTTTATGCTTTAAAACTGATAAAAATGGATAAATAGATAATGTAGAAATTACTAAAAACATTAAGTGGATAAACTTTTGAAGGTTTTTCTACAAATAAATCTATCAGTTTTTACATGGTCTTAAAATCCATAACTGAATTGTTTACGATATACAACAAAGACAATACAATTTATTCAAAATTAAGATAAAACAAAAACATTTTTTTATACAAAAAAGTAAACTATTGTATGTTCTTTTAAAGGAGGGCTTTTCGCAATTCTTTCTTAAAGATAAACGTTAATTATTACCACAAAAATTATTGTAAACTTAACAAGCATCTAATGAATATTAAATAGGGAACTTATAATAATAATCATGAGAATGCGTCACTAATTTTAAAATAAATTAGAAAAAACTATCATAAAAAATTCAAATAATTTTCGGAATTTATTAAAATATTTTATATTTTTTCCATTTAATATTATTTATATGTAATGTTCAATAATAAATAAGCAACACTCTGTTCATAATAGCTCTCAATAAAAATGATATTATTTCAAAAACAACTCAAAATCTACTCCAAATACAAAAGAAAAATACAAATTAAGACATGATATTATCATAAATATTATTGAATAAATGACTAGGTTTACAATTTTATTTTTTAAAGATTTATAATACTTTTAATCTCTAGCAAATATAAAAAAGTATATAATGCTATGAAAAACGCATTCCATTTGAAGAATAATATTTTCAACGAACAATGTATAAGTAATTAAGGCATAATATATAGTATTACACACACGGAGGTTTCTACTATAGATCAAAAATTTTAATCATAAAACAGTAACGTGGAACAGAGAAATACGTTATGATATTCAGTAGCACTTAGAATTTACAGCAGAACTTATGCTATAAAAATGAGCGTTTATAAGAACTGCAATTGCTAAAGCGCCTCTTAAAATACTATGTATGAATCAATTGTAAAATTTAGTAGCCTCCATTAAAATTTCTGCACTCAAAAACCTAGTACATTATTGAAAAAAAATAGGAGGGAAAAAATATTTCTTGCAATTTAAATATTTTCAAAAAAAGTTTTTAAAAACGACAAGAAGAAATAGAAGTTTTAAAAGAAAGTACTATCTTTTTTAACTAAATTCATTCCATAGTTCTCAATAAAGAGAATAATGACGACATCTTTTAAATTACATTAAGTTTATTTTGATTTTAATTTCAATAGAACCATTATTAAAAAATGTTTATTTGTAAAAAAATATTTTTTATTATAGGGGTTATTATAATTTTAAGAAATATATAACATTTTAACAGAACTTAATACTATTCTGAGCATGAATTAATAAGAAAAAATACCGGATAAAATTTATTTTAAAAACATTCGAGTCTGACTATATTTAAATTTTTACTCAAAAATAATTTATAAAGATTCCTTATAAAATTAATTCGTAAATTAATAAAAGAAAGATCGAACACAATCCCAATTTGTGTCTACATGAAATAAAATCTATGCAAAAATAAAATCATTATTAAATATGGATAACTATAAAAATAGTTCCCTGATTTCACAGAGAAATATGTGGTTAATATTATGGGAATTTTTTTCTCAACAGAAGCATAATATGAACTAAACGGTTTTATAAACCGTCAGAAATAAAATTTAGTAATACAAACACGTTACATCATAATTTCATGAATAATTAAAATTAAATAAATTGCTTTTTGCAACTATTATTAAATACAGGATTATTTAGAATTATCAGTGATTATTGAATATAACTTAATTTTAATAAAAGTTATCAAGGCATAGAGAAAAAATAACTTATTAGTGTTTATTAGAATAAAATATTGCAAAAATTAAAAGACATTGATTATTCTAAAAAAGAGATTGAAACGTAATAATTTTCAATATTTTAATCATCATCAATCTCTGTCCATCTTCAATTTGATAAATGTATTATCTAATTTTTTCAACTGAAAGAATAAATGCATCCATTTTCGTACATCTCCAATAAATATTCTGATATCCTTATCGCACCTGCCTATTTAGTATCTTACTTCTTTTCATATTTTACAATTCACAGTTACCCAATCAATAATTTCCATTATCTATCATTTTTTTCTTCTTGCAATATCGCCCACTCATTTCCAACTCTTTGCTTTTACAATTATATCCGTAACTTCTATTTGTTTTCCTATCAATTTCTTTTCTCAAAGATCTTTTAATTATTGTTAACAAATACTCTCCTTTGTTTTTTTTTTTTGTTATTATATACTGTTTAACTAAATCTGATTTAAACTCAATTAATTATAAGAAATTCTGTTAATTTTTTTTTCAAAATATTAAAAAAAATGGTTAAACTTTTATTTAAATATCACAGCAACAACAACAATTCACATTGACAACGTACTAAAATAATTTAAATTTAAAAGCACAGAAAATCGAATGGTTTGAATGAAAACATCAGTGCCGACAACCTGTAGAGTCGTTAACACTAAGCGTACAAATTATTCGACAAACAGGTTTGTTTTTCAAATAATTAGTTCGAAAAAACGAACATTTTTAAACTTTAAATTATAAATTACATTTTTATTATATCTATACTGTGAAGGAAACAAAATTCGATACTTAATTTAATAAATAGAATCAAATCCAAAAATAATATCTTCTACAACACGAATATGTAACAATAAATATTAAATTTTTATCTAAACTGAATCAATCCGTTCAGATTGACCAGAAAAGCCTCATAAAAGAATATATGATTATGAAAATAAATAACCGGTACAGAATAAAATTAAAACATAACTATCGACATATGTACACACTTACCCTTAACTGACAATACAATACACAAGCGCAACACCTAACCTTTTGTTAAAAAAAAGTGTAGCACGCATCCTAACGAGTTCATATAAAATACTTTTTAACATGCTTCAATGAAGTGTGCATTTGCATGAATAAACAAACACTTGGTTCTTTTTTGTAACCATATTATATATACATTGCCTGTTATAAAAATAATTATTTGCTAAAATGTTTATTTGTTCGATTTTAATAGTTTGAACACAACAAAAATACTCACAGGATTCCATTTACTTCAATTATGAATTTGAAAACATTTCTTTTGTAAAATATACATTATATATGTATAAACACACGACACACACATACACTCACACACACACACATATATATATATATATATATATATATATATACACACCTCTCTCTCTCTCTCTCTCTCTCTCTATATATATATATATATATATATATATATATATATATATATATATATACATACATATGTGTGTGAGGAAGTGTATATGTGTGTGATGCATATGAATTCAATTTAAAGACTATATTCAAAATAATGTACATCGAGATAATGTATTAATGTAGCTAAAAAGCTATTAAAGTACAAATGTTCATCTCTTCATATTTTAAAACATTAAAAACTAAAGCGGTGTTTTTTCAAGCAGGAAAATTCCTTTTGACGAAGCTGTATTAAATTTTCGATTTAAAACATTCAATGTGAAAATGAATGACTGTCATTTCCAAATGCTCATTAAATCCAAATGTCTGTAAAATAACATCATTTGAAACCTAAACTCTATTCATTAATAAATAATACAGTTTAACCACAAAAGAACGCATTTTCTATTATATATATATATATATATATATATATATATATATATATATATATATATATATATATATATATATGTATTATGCATTAGAAAAGAATAATTATTCACAAAAAACTGGACATTCAACAGTACTTTCAGAAGAAGAATAACTTCACTCATCTTCAGTGTTTATTTTTAATCCTAAAGATAAATTAACATTTGCTGACAAGATGCCAAGTATAGATGATACAGGTTTTCGGCCACCTAGTTCAATAGAAAAAATTTAGAAAGCTTATTCATCAATAACATCTTTAAAATTTCAGAACTGAGAGTAATATGGATGAATTGTAGAAACAGACAATGAATTTATAAACAAGATCAATTTATCGAGATATTATCTTAATTTGGACATCTGTATTTTGCAAAACAACGACATCTCATCCATATTATCATCTATTGCTACATCCATTTTATTACGAGCCTAATTTCTTCAAATATCTCTTTATCATCAGTTTAAATCCACGATTATCTTAATTTTATTCCAACCACAAAATATGGAACATTATTAAAGATAAGTGTACAGTAAATTAAAAACCATTTAAATCGAGTCTTGAATTAAAAATGTACCGCACTGTTGCATTTTTTCTATTTTTATACATTAAATATACAAAATATTACATATTCCATGTAAAAAAAAAAATAAAATTAATTACAAACAGATTAATTATACAACATAAATCTTTTTGTACTGTCATCGTTGTTTA
The DNA here is from genome assembly GCA_034766995.1 of Acanthacorydalis orientalis. NCBI lineage: Eukaryota > Metazoa > Arthropoda > Insecta > Megaloptera > Corydalidae > Acanthacorydalis > Acanthacorydalis orientalis. Next base: position 43,648,590 of record CM068316.1, read on the forward strand.
AAGAATTTTCCTATCATATATGTATACACACAAACATATATATATATATATTAGTAAGCATTGATGAAACTTACAATAAGTTACTTTATATTAATTGCATAAACGGTTTATTGAAACGTCATCTAGATAGAAGTTTAACCCTCGACATATTAGTTATCATTTCAACATACTGTCACAGTGTAGTTATCTTTCATTTTAAGGGTTGATCCCTCTTCAAAATTTGATTTATTATTAATTGTTACTTCAGAACAGACAGATAAAATTGAAGTAATTCGTCATAATATATAATACCATTCGATACTGATCCCTTTTGTCAATAAAATATATATTGAATGGATATAAATTCTTTCATAAAAACATTCTTTCACTAGTAAAATACACAAAATTTATGTCCTATGAAAATATTTTAAAAAGTTAAACAGATATATATATATATATATATATATATATATATATATATATATATATATATATATATATATATATATATATACTTATCAACTTATATTTTTAGAGGAAAAAAATCGTAAAAAAATTAACTTCTTTCATTAATCCTCCCTGTTTTAGAATTACTCATACAATATACTTTGAAACTTATTAAAAAAAATAAGTTTGAAATAAACATGGAAAATAATTATAAGTGAGATTTTTGATCAGTACATCTTTAGTACTCTATAACAAAAACACCACATGTGAATATTTGATTATTGAATTAAAGCTCGTAATAAATCATACCTAATATACTCCATCAATCACAATACTATCTTTATTATGTCGATGTGTATGTTTCAATGTTTACGACAAAAGCTTATTGGATGATAGTCAATTATGTCATCGTTTCTTGTTATCAAACATAATTCATTTTCACCGTACATTAATAATCGATACAAATATTGCACATTTTTGTAACATGACAATATCTAGAAATAGTTTTTTTTTAAAAAAAAAAGAATCTAAACTTTCTATATGTTATATAGTGATGGATATATTCATTTAAAGTCTACATATTTTTTAATCAGGGCATACATGAGTGAATTATTTCCTCACTCAAACTAAATCACAAAATTATGATTCTACAATGAATACTATAATTATTAATATTGTTCAATATTCACTGTACCAGAAACACAAGCTTTGCTACATAAAATAAATTATTCAATCACATTTCCAAATAAATACATTTTTTACCTATATTTAATAAATATGTTTTTCTAAAAAGTGTTTGTTATACAAATCCCGGATTTTAATAAATACTTTTCAACGAAACAAATTTGATAACAATGTTGTCTCAAATTCTAAAAAAAAACATACTTTTATATACTTGAAATCATTTTTAAGGTGACACTAAAAAAAACACATAATATCTAAATGATGTTTCAGTATTTCAGAAACACACTTGCTCCATAAATGAAAAAAATGTAAAATAAAGTTCCGTTAAATAAACATTCTTTAATATTTACAGATATTAAAAAAACACACAGAGAAAAATTAATACCGCTATTATTTTATTTGAAAAATTGTATTGACTATATATATATATATATGGCGGTTCTGCCGTTCAAATAGACAGTAACATGCCAAAACAATAAATTTCAATAAGTCATGCACTTCATAGCTTCAATTTACACGTGATTAATGCGTTCAATTGACTGAATTACAACAAAAAATACAACTAAAACAAATTATTACGTTTGTGTTATAAAAGCTATAAATATAGAGATAAAAATAATTTATAAATTGTATTTACTGCTCAATTATGAAATATATATTTTTTGAACTTTTATGTTCAACGATGTAATAAAACCGATAATATTAATCAAAACGAAAACACGGAACGTTTGTGCTTTTAACTGAATTTATACATTTAAAATATTATCATTGTTTCTGATGATGATTTTTTTAAATTGTTAATTAAATGTAAATAAACGTAGAATGTTCATTTCCTCACACAAATTAAAATTTAACTGAAAACCGAACAAATTAAAAACATTGATATAAAACGAACCGTCTCTGAATATATGTATCCAGGTTATGTACATATTTAAGAGGAAAAAGTAAAAACTTTTTTTAAATAACAATTTCAGTGAACGTCTCGATTTCGAAAGCACCGATAAAATTATACGAAAAATGTTAAATTAACTACCCCGTCGAGTTTTCAGGGATTTCCGTCTTATATGATGACTAATTGATGGGGAAATTGATTGATGTATTTTTTTACTTTTTCATTTATTTTTTATGGCTTTATGTATTATAGAATTAGAAATACAAGTAGGTAGAATTTTTGATATTATTTTTATCACGGTTAATGACTGAAAGTAGCGATAATGTACGCTTATAAAATAAAATTAATTTTAGATTTATCTTCTATTAAATTATTACTATACTGATAAATAATATATAATCTTATTAACTGATTCTGTTCTGATTTAAAAATTACATGTATAATATTCATATCCATATTAAATATAAAAAAATAGAAGAAGCACTGAATAATTTTAAAGTATTTTAAGATAAAAGTAAATAAAAGCAATGAACAATTAATATAATTTTATTCAAAAAATTAATAAATATAAAATAATATATTTTTTTAAAATATTTAATTAAATAAAAATGAGTATTAATATTATTTTACTAAACTTAGAAAATAAAATAACAATGAATCAAAATATGACAAAATATACCAGTGATGAAATTTTAAGAAATTATATTCAAGTCATAATAATAATAAAGAAATTCGGAAATAAATTCCATGACTTTTGATTTTTTAAATTTTACTTCCCTGTATTCTTGCATGTTCTTTAACAAACAAAAAAAAAACTGAAAACGTAGACACACGTGTAGTATAATAAAATGAAACGAATATGTATATGTGAAAAAATAGAACCGACATAAAAAAGGATTGTATAAAAATAAAACATACTCGTGTAGTATGAAAAATAGAAGGGGTATTCGTATTCCTAGATTCAAATGAAAGAAAAAGAAATCGTTGAAGAATTTTCAATAAATCGAAAATTTCTATTCAAGTAAGCAGCAGCACAGATCGTGGTATTTTGACCATTTAGAAATCAAATGATCTGGAAACTTAAGTAGACAGTGTGCTAGAAAAACGTACATTTATAACAGAGTGTATTTTTAGGTATCTAATGGCATTTCAGGTACATTTCTTTTCAATTATTTAATATATATAAATGCTACTGTCATTTATAATAATAAGCAATATTAGACTTTTACAAATATTTATATTATTAGAAAATAATTTAATAAGTATTTAATATATTCTTTCACTTAGTGCAAATTATATTCATTTAAGTAGTTTTCTTGTATTCATAGCGTAATGTTTTTTAATTTTTAGTTTTACGCTATTAAAATCTTCATTTGAAGTAAGAATTAAGAAAATCTCAGTTTTATCAAAACATGAAAAAATAAACGTTTAAATACAATAATTACACAATAAAACATAGATTTACACATAAACCAATGATAATTATTTATACACTATAATTTCTTTAATCTAACAAGACGAAATGAAAAATATATTCCCTTTAATTCGTCATGTAAAACTTTTCTTTTGAATAATCATTTCAGTCAGTTCTTGCAGGATAAAAAAAATCTTTCGTAAGTGTTATTTTTAACTTAAAGAACTATCAACAACTTTGAAAATCTTTTCCTTTCTCACTTTTCAACACTCCTGCTTTTCAGCGCAGGAAAATATTAGTAACTTCACGGAAGTATTACGAGACCAAAAGTTTGTTAACAATGACGATGTAGTAAACTCAGTCTGGTTACGACACTATTCCAAACAGTCCATTGTTGTACAGGTGTAGAAATTTATAAAATAGAATGAATGTACATGTACATATACGCAAGTAAGCACACATAACGTTCTCACATGATGCACACACAGGTGAAGGGCTAAATATTTATATATTTGCACAAGCATTTGTGTGTGTATGAATGTATTTATATATGTATATAAAAGGTATACATGTACATATGTATTTATATATATATATATATATATACATATATATATATATATATATATATATACATATATATATATATATAATATATATTTATAACATACATGTCATTTCACACCGCGATTTAAACTATAAAATCGAATCAAATAATGTCTGAATTTAATGAAATATTCATTTTATTAAATTTACATTCTTACAACCCCAATAATAACAATACAAACATACTGTTAATACTCTATATGAATAACAAACATTTCAATTAAATTCTTTCCCGCCACAAAAACAAAAAGTAACAATGTTAAAATCACAACACAGATAACATAAATCAACAGTACTTAATAAACAGATCATTAATTTGTCTGATTAATAAAAAGAAATTATTCGTATTTGTTATAAATAGTAAGATGTATGTACGCACTATTATTACAGAATTAGAAAAATAAGTAAATATACAATTTTTAATTTAATAAAAAATATTTTTATTTTTTAATACGTTAACGGAGATTAATATTTATTTTTACATGAAATATATATATATATATATATATATATATATATATATATATATATATATATATCAATGAATATACTACAAAGTATATTCGTATAAAAAAGTCCAAGTGTAGATTTAATTCTCATTTAGTATATATACTTTCCCATTTAAGTCTGCACAAAAATAATAGGCGTTTTACCAAAAAGTAATTTTTTAATGACGAAATTTAAATCATAATGGTAATTAGTTAAAAATATTTTTAATTAAAAAATATTTTCATACGTCAAATACATGCTTAGCGTATATATATATATATATATATATATATATATATATATATATATATATATATCAAGCTAAGTATACATTTAATAAAAAGGGAAGCTACTTACTTCCAACAATACTATTTTAAAAATAAAAACGACTGATGTAGGTCTTCAACAACTGTTGCATATGAATAAAGTGGTAACTTTTGAGACTTGGTGCTGATGAAATATGTTTAAAGTAAAATGAATACACAGAGTAACGAATGAGAAAGTATTATGAAAAATAAATGCTGAGAATACAATTGAATAATCTGAACAAAATTTGAAAAAATATAAATGGTTTATGAAGATACTAGAAATACAGATAGAATGGAATAATCATAAAGAAGACAAAGTTCTGAATATACAAACTACTTAAAATAACACCCTCAAATACTATAATTATCAAAAATTAAAGAAAAAAATAAATATGAAAAAGAAGAATCGTAGTAAACCAATCTATAAAGTGTTAACTAAGAGTTATACATATATATATATATATATATATATATATATATATATATATATATATATAATATAATAATATATATAATATAATAATAATATATATATATATATATATATATATATATATATATATATATATATAATACACATTTATTTGTTTTACCCCATTTCCATTAATATTCATACTAATAAATATTAAAAAACATGTATGTAACAAATTGAAAACCGTAATATTGCAATTACATTGCAATATAAATTAAATATTCATAAACTTCCATTAACGCTGCATAAAACTTAATTAGTTTGTTTTCAATAAACACTGAATCATCAAATGTATATATTCAAATAAAAAAATGGTATACTTTCAAACAGACTGAGTTGATTTATTTTTTATACTTAACATTTAACTGATTGTTCTGAACGAATCCTAAAAGCCACATCTACAATCAATCTCAACTTGTGTTATCTTCTAGTAAAATATTTGAATGCCAAGAATCTAGCTAAAGATGACGAAAATGAAAAATGAGTGTTATAGTGGCCTCTAGGATTCTAGCAAAATTACGGTACACAAAATATTACAGATATACACATATACAACACAAACGTAGTCAGATAATTGATGCCTCGGGTCGTGCGGTATAAAGGAAATATTTTTATCAATTTAATGTCCAGTACTTTAACAAAATGTAACATTTTGATTTCTAAGGCCACTCAACTAAATTTGTATCATAGACTAGCAATTGTAACATAAGAGAGTTGACATACACAGTAGGAAAATATGAATAGGTATTTAAAATGAAATATACTACTACTGACACAACTAAATCGTCCAAATCTTATGATTTTAACCGTTAAACGATGTCAGTTTAAATTCTGACATCATAAATTTATTTACATTACAGATATAGAGCAATCTTGAACAACACTACACGAGAAAACCACGACAAAATTTACTTACAAATACCAAATGTTAAATTTCAAATGTAAATAAAGAAAAAAATAAAAACTGGCCCATTGAAGACGATTGAAAAATCAGAATCGATATTAGCATGACAAGAATATCATTTTTCAGAAACACGGTCAAAAATTTTACCTCGTATAATTTATATATATATATATATATATATATATATATATATATATATATATATATATACCCTATCCTAACAACATAGCAAAAACATTATAGAAATATACATTTTAATAAAACGAAATATAATATAAAAACGAATTTTGTTTGAAGATAGACAGAATAATAAAATTCACTTGTAAAAAGTTCATTAGTAAAAAGTGTGTTTGAAATTTTCTCTTTTACATTGAAATAAAATAATTAATTAGTACTTGTATTTGTATTTCAAAAGAAGAATGTTACTCGTATATTTTAATTTCGCACAAATTTAAAAGGATAATCGTATATTTTAAAAACGTACTTTTATATAAACAAAATCAGAATATTTTTAAAGGACACAATTTCCTATAGTATTTATTTAAATCTAAACCCGTAATGTAATGTTTTATTATTGTTATTTCTACAACACACACACGCATACACAAACACACACGCATACACAAACACACACGTATATATATATATATATATATATATATAAAACAAAATTAAAATATAATTGAATCATTTTACATTACATATTACAAAAAACAATGACAGAAAATTCGTTTTACGAATATGATTATTTCATTAAAATACAAACATAAAAACTAAACAAATATAAATACATTTCAAATAATTAACTTACAAAAATGTTTCATAATTTAAAAAATACAATTATGTTTTTTTAATATGTAATATAATTTTCAAATGAATATGAAATCCGCAATCCACTCTACCTATCCCCACTAAAATCATCATTTAGTCAATTTAAACATAACAGCATCTCGTTTATGAGCTGTATTATAAACCATTTAAGCAATTAATGGACATTTTGTGATTAGCAATCAATGCCTGTTAATTATTATCATTTCTAACAGTGTAATTCTAAAATTTCAACGGACAATAATGAATATACAATATAGAAGAAGCTTCTTCATTTCATATCATTTACATTTTTTATCGTTTAGATGAATATTATTTTTCTTTCATTTTCGTTTACTTTCTGGTTTCTAAATCAACTCAAATGTTCAAGTTCAACTTATATATACATATATATATATATATATATATATATATATATATATATATATATATATTATTTCAAAATATACATTTCTAAAAACTATTTACTTTTTTTATAGAACTAAGTACATCTTCTAAATATAGAGAGTCAATTTTATCAATTTTTATCTCGCTGACATTGGTTCCAGTATAATTAATGATTTTAGTTCAACGATGAGAAATCGTTAAGTGAAAACAAGTGTAAAAAATTACGCCCTACCAGTCTGTCAACATTTCGTGATATCCTACAGGTATGTGAAAAATTACTTTTTAATCAATTCACCTTCTCCGGAAAGATATTGTCACTTTAATTAAAAATGATCAACAAAATTTTACAACCCTGAAAAGTTATAAGTAAATAATATTATATTTATTTGTATCGAAAAAACAGTATAATTTTTATTTTTTTTCTAATTTTCAATGCATTTCGTTGAGTAAAAAATTGAAATAAATAAAAATAAGATAACAGCTTTCATAAATACCATTTCATAAAAAAATCAATAAACAAGAAATATTTATAACAAAACAATATACTAATTTAAAGAATTAGTTAAGAATATAAAAATTAGTAATTAGTACAGATATAAAAATAATAGCGAAGGTATTTACAAAACACATAAATCTAATAAATGCATATTCAAGAAAAAACAATCAAAAAAAACATTAAAAAACATATAAAAAATATTTCTAAAGTGATAAATTACCTTAAAAAATTCATTGAATAATACACTCTGAATGGGTTACAATTAAAAACTTGAACTTATAATCACCAATCAAATTTTGAAGTTACAAAAACATTACAAAACGGTGTACTTTAATTTAAAAAAATAAATGTAATTATCTATTACAATTTTTAGATTCAATACAAATATCTTAATTAAGTAACTACCTAAGAAAGATAAAACATTATTATTTTATCTGCGCCACAATATAATCCAATATTAATAATATTGGATTTTCTTTTCATGCTTCTGGAATTTCTAATGAACAAAATTAAAAATATAATACAATTTTAAATAAAGAACTGTTTCTTATAGAATCTACAACAGTACAAAATATCAAATATTTCACTTAATAAATTTCATTTTCGTACTTGAATAAAATAATGTTTTAATACTTATTGACATTATAAATTTTTAAGAACAAATTAACTGAAAAGTTACCTCGATTCTAAGACTATTTTAACAAATTGAATTAAATCAAAAAAAATCGAAAAACATCATGAAATTTAACTTAATTCTAATAATACATTCATTCATTTATTAAAACCTAAGAAAGAGATAAACTCGGATATTATTTAAAAACATTTAGCAGTAGTAAAACTGCAAAAGAAATCACACATGGAAAATTATAAGCTTATTTTCGTTATATATATATATATATATACTTTTATAACATATAATACCAAATCAATAAAAAATAAATGAAATGAAACAAAAAAAATATTCAAAAGTATTTCGTTTTTGCTTTCTATATTTGAAATAATGAGTAATAAATGATTCATTAAAATAAAGATAACAAAGAAATGTAGTAACAGACAATAATACACAAACAGTGTCGGAGGAATTGTTTGTCAATCTGAATAAAACAACATGGAAGACATTCATTGAATTTCGAACCGCATGGTTAGATTCTCGAAGGATTTTAAAATAGTTAAAGCAGACGCTTCATAGACTTTAACACGATTACAACAATTCACATGAGAATATTACTGAGCGTGTATTGAATATGTTATTAGCGCTACACTTATATAATATTACGCTTTGTGACTTTTTAATGCGAGGAAGAGAAAAAAGTAAATCTTGCAGAAACCACGATCTCCACAAACTAACTGAGACAAAAATTCCGAAATTAATCGATATGGTAAATTTATATCAACCAGGCGTGAAGATTTGTAAAATCATTAAAGTGTGTACTGCACAAGATCACTTTATTTGCAAATAATTGATAATTTCTGAAATAGCGAGTATATATACATATATACATACATATATACATATATATATATATATATATATATATATATATATGTATATGTATATATATATAAACAAAAATAACAATTAAAACCTACAATCAACTATAAAATTCATAAAAACGATGAATAAGTGAACATAATTAATAATTTGCTTAAAAAATAATATTTTATTGTAAAATTAATATTGTTAGATAGTTTTCATAAATATTCAATCAGATATTAAATGTTTATACTATTAAAATAATAACTAATTGAAGAGTAAATTGAAATAAATGTTTAAATTCAACCCTTGTTAAATTAACGCCCATATGTCCACAGTCACCCCTGTTTACCGTCAGTAGTTTGGTAAGAACAGATTTGCGGTCATATAACAACGTACATAATCCTCTTTTTACCATTACCATACTAACCATCACGTAGCCATTTAAGACATTGCGTGTATTAAAAAAAATATCGATTAGGTAAGTACACTTACTTACACCCGTGTGTTGCAATGAAAAAATCGCATAAGATTTTAATATCCAATTTAAAAAATTTACATATAAAATGAACTCTACTAGATATTTTTTTAAATCAAATTATATTTTAATTTTTTAAACACGGTTTAGTGCAATTCTCTCATTTAGATATATTATATTTATTATTAACAATTAACACATTACCGATAGCAATAAAAATTCGATCGTGCAGAGCCATAATGCAAACGGGGTAGATCTACTCATTCGGTCAGTAATGTGTTAAGACATACGAGGGAGGTTTGAAAATAAACTTGGTTCGATATTTAGAGACAACAGCTTCAATTTCAAAGTGTACTTTATTTTTTAAAATAATTCTCTCGAAACTTAACGCACTTCCCCAACGTTCCTCCAGCTTTACGATTTCCTCCCGGAAATGAATAATTAAGTATACAAACCAAATTACTCTTCAAATCTCTCTCGTATAAATACCTTTATATTTTTTATATTTAAAATAAATTTTTCCAAAACATCAAGTTATTAATCAAAAAAAAAACTTATTAACTTGTAATTACACAAATATCTTAGTACATCATCAGCCTTTATTCTATTAGATTTACAACTACATTAGAAGTACATTTCATGTAATTTACTTGTTCTCAAATTAAAAATATTTTACTTTTATAATAGATCCTAACTTTTTTGCAATATGAAGAACATTTAAAAAATCAACCTAACACAAAAAAGTCAGGTAAAAAGTCAAATAATAAAAATTTACAAAATTATACATTTCTATACAATCACCCTCAATTACCCCAAAAATGATATTTTAAAATGTAATTAAAAAAGGGTTGCACTGTTAACATATTGAATAAAGAATGAAACGGTCCTAGCGTCGGCTTTAGGTAAAAAATATTTAATAGAAGTGATGTGTTTGTGAAATTCGTTAAATTAAAATAATAAAATTAAATACTTTTTAATAATAAAACATTTTTCACAAACAAATATACTTCGACAATATACTTCGAACTTATCTGTACATATTTATAATAGACAAACTGTGAAATATAATACATTTAAATAATAGTTCTATTTTGACTCTTGAAGCAAACAAGTTTTAATTTAATTAACGTTTAAATATTTTAAATTATTCAATCCTGCTTATATATATATATATATATATATATATATATATATATATATATATATATATATATATATATATAATTAAAAACACCATAGTTACAGTATACAATATAACGTTTAAATAATACATAAAAATGCGTTAATATCACTTTTTTAATATTTCTGTAATATAAGAAAATGATTAAATTTTAATAAAAATATTTATACTAACTGTAGAATTAATGTGATTTGTTCTTAAATGTCATAAAATATATTATTCTTATTAAAAAAAATTTTGTTATTCTTATTAAAATATATTATTATATCTTGTTATTAAAATATTGTTAGTTTAGATCTGTATAAATCTATTTTTAACATAATAAAAGTGAAATTTGAAAGAATTATCTGATTGCTGCACCAATTCTTTATACTTCATATATAAATACTACATAACAATTAAACCGGAAAAGCTGTAAGGTTTACATAAATTTTTAATAAGAATCAAAGTCCAAAATATCGAATAATTGATATTTTTTTTTTAATTATTATTCATTTTGTTTACATCAACTTAATAAAAATGAAATAATAATACTCGAAGACAAAAAAAGATTACTCAATCAAATTTTAACATAACATTACCCTTATTAAATTCATTATCACTTGAATAAAATCCTATTTTCAGTTAAAATATAAAATAAATATTAACTATTCAAAAAAAATAACAGGTCATTTCCTTGCTGTTTTAAAAAAATAACGTTTACCTAATAATCAGTAATAGAGCATTCTCTTTTTCTAACATAATTTACACGTAGTCACAAATTATAATATAGAACAATTACTATTCATGCTAATAACATCAAACATATATACCAAAATTACTTAAATAGTAATTTTTATTTTCGTTTTTCTATAAAAAAAAAATATTGCTTCTGCGACACAATGTAACATCGAAACCATATTAATTATTTTAGATCTATAAACAATTATACTTATGTGTATATATATATATATATATATATATACATATATATATAATTATATATTCATTCTCATAGTGACTTATGAAGCTGAAGACACTCAAACATAAAAAGATAAATACTAGTAACTCTACCCCACACGAATATTTTATAACAATTGCGGAACTTTACACCCATATGTGTATATTTATATTCTGTATATATATATATATATATATATATATATATATATATATATATATACATATATATATATATATATATATATATATATATATATATATATATACATATATATATATATATATAAACAGAAAAAATTGCATGCATAATACTTCATGTAATGCAATCAAAACATGTGAATAGGACAACAAGTTACAAAGTGTTTTTCTGGAATAGATAAAACATTTTAAGCACAACATATAAAAAACATTAAATAGCAGGATGAAAGAAAACTGTGTACATAAAATGTAAGCCGAGAAACACTGTTGTGATATGGATGTAATGAATAATATTTAAGATAAGAAAAACACACACATACATATATATATATATATATATATATATATATGTAAACAATGAATATAAATGGAATTATGAAAGCACAATAACATCCTTACTTTAAAGCGATGTTGAAGCGTATCCGTGCTATGCCACATGATTTCTGACAAGTTACAAACACTTGCCTGTCCTTTAAGTGCTGCTAATTGAGCCACCCCTGTCGAATCGAAAACTGCCGATCTTGCACGAGACTTCTAAGAGCTTAAAAGCTGTTACATCAAAGAGAGCGAGAGTGATAACAATCGATCCAAGTAAAAAAAAAGCTCTTGGGAAGATTATTCCAATTAATTTCACAAATAACAGTTAATTATGTATTACATATAAATATATTTATATATATATATATATATATATATATATATATATATATATATAATTATATTAAAAAAAATTCGAAAGCACACATACAGCAGCACAAACTATTACTGTTCACTTTAAATAAATTATAACACTTAAAAAAAATTCAACCACCTGTTTGCTGCGTAACATTTATCTGATAAAATTTATTTAGTTTACAAATACTGAATGTTCTCGGACGCTAAATATATTTACCTATAATTTTATGCAAAAACTCATATACATAATACTGTTCAACAAGAAAAATACAAATATCGATCTAAAAAACATGTTAAGTTTTTAAGAAAATAATGTCTACACAAAGAAAAACACATTCTATTTCAACGTACAAAAGTGTAATGTTTATATTTATGCAAATATACTTGAATACACACACACACACTTATACATATATATATATATATATATATATATATATATATATATATATATATACATATATTAATATTCATACAAAAACCTTCAAAACAATTAAATCGAAATATGAATCAAAAAATATATAATTAATATACTTTTCTGCGCAAGTACTTAATAATTTCGTTTTATTTCATGATTACAAAAATTGACTTAATCAAAATTTTACCTTAATATAAAGAAATATTTGAACTGAGTATCAATGAATAAATACCTCTCAATTTTTTTTAGAGTTAGAAGTTTTCTAACTCTACAAAAAAATTGTCGTTACTACATTCAACCAAATATAAAGTTATCGTCTTCATTTTAATAATTACTTTCTAAAATTTTATTATTTCTTATGAAGACATTGGCATTAACAAAAAATGCAAAGTACATAAAGATTATAAAAATGAAAAAGTACATAAAACGAATACTATATATATATATAGATATATATATATATATATATATATATATATATATATATATATATATATTATCTGAAAAAGGTTTAGGATACAAATTTAATGAAATTTTATATTTACAGAAACAATTGTTGGAGTATATTGACGATTCGGATATAAGACTATTTAAAAAATAAAATATTTCCATTATTTACTGTTGACAACAAAACACTCGTACTCACAAAATACTGTTGACGTTATAACAATAACATCAACAGTGTATTAAAGAAACCGAATAGAAATCATTAAGTACGTTCTATTGGATAACAATAAAATAAATTAATTACAAATAAACCTTTGTAATAACAAAATATATAATAAAGTATTTAAAACTAAAAAAAATATTACATCTAACATTAATAACTACTACACATAATTTAATTCTCCTAATTTATTCCACTTAACCTAAACAGGTTACGAAAAATATTTAAAATTGTTTGCCAACGCACAAACATGCATACATACACAGAGGCACACACACACACACACACATTTATATATATATATATATATATATATATATATATGTATATTGTGTCTATGTGTGTGTTCTCAATTATATAAAAAGTATTTTTTTTATATTTATAGTATCCAATTAATTCAAATTTTTCTAGACAATTCAATAATATAGTAGTGTGTTTCCTACCACTACCAACAATTTTCTTATTTCAAATATCGCCAATAATTTGGACATAAAGACTTCAAAATATGTTTTAATAGCTATACCCATTCTATATTGAAAATATTTAGGTGTAAAGAAAAAGCTAATATTATGCTCTTATTTAAATACAATTGTAAATTTAAATAAAAAAATCAAATTAAACATAATACCATGTTATATATATATATATATATATATATATATATATATATATATGTATATATATATATATATATATATATATATATATATATATATATGTATATGTATACATACATACGTATACTTACGTATATACATTAAAATAAATATTATCCATTTACAAGTTAATTAAATATTCTCGTAGATTTATAACCGTATTTACTCAATTTGATTCGAAAGTAAATAAATTTAAATTTTTGCTGCTTTGAAAAAATCAAATCCGAGAAAATTTCACTTGATTATTGCAAAAATATTTTCAATTATACGCATTTCTTTGTATGTATGTATGTATGTATGTATGTATGTATGTATGTATGTATATATATATATATATATATATATATATAGGTATATATGTATGTATGTACATATATATATATATATATATATATATATATTTACATTTTACTGTTTATATGTACGAACGCACATGAACGAGTGTTTTGTTGTTCTAAATATTGACATTCTTGATATATATTTATGTGTTTTATTTAGGTTATTTTAAAACGGTGTAAACATCGAATCTGACGTATTTTATATAAAATGTGGTATATGGAATGACGGAAACGTCAATAAAATACACATCGTTCAACGTGTTTCCCTCGATGTGTATAGAACAATAAAAATGAATAATAACATATTGGAAAAATTCATAAAACAAAACATTACAAATATGTCTTTCAGTCGAATTTATAACGGATCTTTTTTAATAATTAAAACAAGAAAGTGTTTAAATAACAGAAATCTATTTTTGTTATTATAATACATAACAAGAAAATTAAAAAAAATATATTTATGTAAAATATTTGATTTCGATATATTTTTATAGCATTCCGTATAATCAACAATACATTTACTTATATCACCGTCATTTAAAATACATCAGCGATAAAACAATAAGATAATAAGTACATTTCAAAAGCAAACATGTAATTGTACTTTGATAATCGAGGAAAATATATAAAATGTGTACTCTTATAAAAAAATAATTCAATATGAAAAATCGTTCAACAAAAACAAATAAATTATTAAAATAATATATTTTTTATTATTTTAAATCATTAAAATATACATACATAAATACACACAAATTTATATATATATATATATATATATATATATAAATTATTTTATTGTTCGAGATGAATAAATAATTGTAGAAGACGCGCACTTAAACTCCAAAAACTAACATGAGCGCAAGCAGTAAATTTTGATTAGAAATAAATCGTAACAGTAAAAAGAAGGGAAACGAATCAGAATCAACAGGATATATTATGCTTATGAGTTTTATTTCCTACAGAACTAGTAAAAGCCATTTGAAATAATATTTAGAGCTCATTTATAATAATATTGCTATAACTGGATTGAGTGCATATGACTCTTAGCTTAGATTTCTTCTATTTGTTATATACTTAAAAAGCATACTGGAAATATTTAATTTATATAGAACATACATAAAAAATGGGGGTAATTTTTTCTAAATATAATCTTAAATAAAAAATAGTTCAATACTTTAAATCAAAATTATTGTGAAGTAATAATAAATCGTAAGATACAGTATGAAATAAAAAAAGAATAAATATACAAGTCAATCGTTCAGAAATACAAACAGAAATTTCATAAATTTACATCAACTACCGACAAAAAGAAAAGTGATTATTTGGCAACAAAATAATATATTTTATATTTTTTTAACATTTTATCGTTTGTTGATTTTTTACAGTATAGTATACTTATATACTGTATATATATATAATAAAACATAAAACGGGTATTTTTGAAGTTCATATATCTTAATTACTTATTTTTGCAAATACAAAAAGAAATAAATAAATAACTAAGTTTTATATATGTATAGAACCTGCACAAAAGCATTGATATATGGCAGCTTTAAAAAGTATATATATTTTTCATTTTAATAAAATTTAATAACGTTTGTTATTTTATTTTATTACATTTTGCATACAAAAATTAATTATCTAATATTTAAAAAATCTTAAGAAAAGGTATGTGATTAAAAAATCACGGGTGTAATTAACTGGCAAAAGAAGTTTCACTTTTATTAACATGTATTGTTTTTTTCAATGAATACCTCGAACACACAACTATGTATTCTACATGCAGATAAAAAATTATTTAATTTTTTTTTTGTTTAATCAACAAAATTAAATAAAAAAAAACTAAACTAAATTAAAATAAAATAAATAAGGTAAGTTTTATTCAATAACATATAATGCTTTTTTATTTACAATATTATCTTATTATTTATACAAATTATTTAAATTTAGGTCGTATAGTCCTTTTTACATTTTTCTGTACAATACCAATATATAAATTATAAATTATATATATATATATATATATATATATATATATAAGGTACTCAGTTATTGAAAAAATCAATATAACCCATTTGAAGGGAAAATTATTTGAAATTCGAGTCGAAAGGTTTAACATTTAACACAAACACACATAAAATATTCTCAAACAATCAAACGACATTTTGTTCAAAGATAACAAATCTATTACGCACTTAATCTTACTAATTAAATGGAAATTTAATACAAAATTGGTTTTCATTATTCTTTACGTTAACGTACTTTTAAATATACATGTTTCCACAAAATTAATGCATTTTTTATACAGCAAGCATTAATAATGTTTTAACGTAAAATTTAATTATGTTTTTATCGAATCGTGAATCTTATTTTTTATCAAACTTAAAGGTAATATAAATTAATTTATAATTTGTAAATTATTTTTTGTGGTTAAATTTGTATAAACGCCAAATCGTTATAAATAATCACTTAAATATATGGTATTTAAATGTTATCTACCTATCGTAAAAAAAAATTAAAACCAGTTATAAATTTAAGACCCAATTAATTGTTTTTAATAGAAACTTAATAGTTTTTTTTTGCCGACACTATACACTTTTGCACTGTGCCAATACGTGTATCGTGGATTTATATATTAAAATGCGTTTAAAAACTGCAGAATATGCCAATATACGTGATAGTATTTGTTCAAAATTAATTCGAATGAAACTGACATAACATCAACAACGTGGGATACTATAAATCGGTAATAAAAACAGTAGTCATGATGCCGGCAAGCGTCGGGACGCTACTACAACTACGACGACGGCATGTTGGCCATTTCGAGTTGAGAGGGGGCAAACCATAGCATCCTTGTGTATGCGCGTTACACGGAACGCAAAGTGTACGAGAAACGATCTACAGGTTCGGCTCTATACAATGCCCTAAACGCATTATGCACTAATTACCAGAATAACTAAATAAATTGTGATAAGGAAGTAAATCGACTGTACAAATATTAAAATTATTTAATGAGGTGTTTGAGTTTTTAAAAAGTATATACGATTTTTTATATTTTCTATTATCTCCCTGCTCATAACTACAACACACATCTTCATACATACATTAATATATAGAAACATATACATACATACATACACCTTATATACATACATATATATATATATATATATATATATGTACATACATACACCCTATATACATATACATATATATATATATATATAAAATTTATAATCTCTTACCTGAAAAAAGAAAATAAAACTAATTGAAGTTTTTATACTGAAGATCATAAAAACACTATGTCTGAAAATACTTTATGGATAGATATTACTGATTAAAGAGATAATGTGTTATTAATTATATTCTACAATTTAATAACTAATATAGTAGACAAAAGAATGTTAAAAATAAAAATAAATTTACAATTACTCTCCAAATCTGTGCAAATCGAGTAAGAACTAACCACCCTTGAATTTAACTAAAGTAGCAATACGTCGTTAAACAAACGATAGAAATGGACTTAAAACAACTTAAAATATACTTTACATTACACAAAATCAGATGGACTTGCGTCAAACAACTTGCAAAATTTAAATGCTACTATGGCTCCGAAAAACATTGATTTGTCAATCAATAACAAACATTTACAATCACCAATACTATAGTAAATATAAACATTAATTCATAGTAGAATTTTTAAAACAAAAAATGTTAAAACAATTCTATATTTATTTAAATTTAACAAAACGACTACCCATTTTTTAAAAATAAATAACACAAATTGTCCAACAAGCTTTACGTGACAAGACATCAGATATCAGATTGAAAATCAACGAAATTAAATAAAAGGTGTCCACAGGAGCACATTGTAGTTATATAAAAGCTCAACTCGTTTTTATTTACCTTAAAAATGATTATTATCTACATATATATATATATATATATATATATATATGTATATCTGTGTACAGAGAAAAGAAATAAGAAAATAAATGTTAAAAACAAAATTATTAAAATAAAATTTAAACACGAAATACTCTAACATAAAGAAAATAGTAAAAATATTAAAAAAAATACAATCATAAATATATAACTAAACATATATTCACCTTCAAATACAAATATTTTTTTACTAAATAACACAATTTCTTATGAATTTCCATTTTAATTGGCTTTAAAATAACAATAAAAACTGTGTAAGAATAATATCCAACATACTGTACTTTAATATAATCTTTTATGTAATACTAAACCTATTTATAAAAAAATTCGTCAATATTATACATACATATATACATATATATATATATATATATATATATATATATATATATATATATATATATATATATATATATATAATTATCGTTTAATGTCAGACTGCTACATTTACAAGTTTATAATTATCAATATTATTTATAAAAAAAAGCAATTAAAAGCGAAACTAATTAAGGTTACGACATTGAAAACAGTAATTAGTATTCAATTAACTTAACTCAATTTATCACTGCATACTTCAAAATTAACTATTTGTTCAAAATCAATTTAAACATTATCCACCATAACAAAAATACAAAAGTGATATTTCATAATAACATTATTTTCAATCGGCCATTTTAATTAATCGTATGCATAATAACGGTTGAAATTTTAAAAAACGCAAACAGAAATAATCTACTACAAAATAAAAACAACATATTTCAAAATTACAACTATACATATATACAAATTGTCAATTAATATTATTTATGCATTTTAAAAATTAATAAGTTACTTCAAAAAAATATTTCCTTTTATACAGAATTTTACTTATTAGTACATTTAGAAAAATATGTAAAATTTAATTTTAGTTAATGAATAAGAAAATATATGATATAATGAAGAAAATTTACCCTTAATTATTAATGTTCATATACTTCAAGTTAGAAATAAACTTTTATACATATTAAAATTATTATAACACTGAAAGCATACATTATTAGTCGAAGGTTGTTGATTTGCAACGATTACATCAACTTATGATTTCGGATAAAATTTAGATCATTAAAAGGGTTCAGCATAAACCATTCATTCCACTCTGATTCCGTTAGTCTGAGTGATCCCGTTTACTAAACATCTCCAAAAAGCTCCCAGTTCGTGATCACTCTCCTTGCTATTCGTAATTCCGATGCGTGAGAACATGAATTTAATGCTTGACATTCACAGTCAAATATATAGAGGTCAATGATAAAGTATATTAACGGCAGACGTATTTAAATAAATTACAAAAATAAATCTATAATTACGAATCGACAAATATATGTGTATTGATCAATTTATGAGGAACAAATTCATTTTCATTAATCATATATAAAAAAAATGCCTATTTTATTAACTATCAGAAAACATTTTCTATGATATTAAATACACTTTTTTCGATACTACCCAGTTTACAGTTGCTTCAAATTAAGATTAATTTTAACTTTATCTTAGATAAATCAAAGAAGAAACGTTAGAGTTCTTTGAAGTAAATAACGATACCGAATTTATAAAGGAAACAAATTCTTTTATAATAAATATTCAATTACAAAACGGTTCAACATGAACAAAAATCACTGTTACTAGACATATTTTTAAGACAAATGTTACATTAATTTTTATTTAAAAAATATATAGAGCAGTTATCACAATTAAATCCGACTTTTCAAACGTTCTTTTTAAAAGAAAAAAACTTTTATAACAAAAAACTATGTATAGAGCAATATATTCGTTTCAGAATAATTGTAAATAAAAATAAATATAAAGAATTCATACAATTTCTTTAAAATAAAATTATTATTAGTTTTATTACAAAAATCTCATAATTCATATATGAATTTGAATTATTGTTTTACTGAAATGACTTTTCTTTTAACATTACTGAATTATTTGTGTACGTATTTTTTCAAATATATTAATTTGCAATAAAATTATACAAAAATATCACAGTTGAATTAATCTGTAAAAAAACATTAATTATATACAAATTGAGTAACCAAAAAACTTATAACTCGTCGATATTTAATTATTTTCTCTAACTTTTTTTATTGAAATAAAAAAAAAACGGTATTTAAAATTTAATTTCAATCTAACAATTAATATTAATTTATAATTTTATTAACTAACTTTTCAAGATATAACGACAATACGTATGTACATATTAATAGGAAATCATTTCCTTTAAAAAGGAATTAATTTCAACAGACGTAATAAATATATGTATAAAAAAAATATTTTATATGCTGAAATCAATTAAAAATGCTTAAGAAATCTGTTGAAACAAAAACAGACATATTTTATTTGAGACAGGAAGTAATTTAAAAACAATTCACTAAAAACATACAAATATTTTGAAACATATTAAAACTTCTAAAATTTTCCAGAAGTATTAGTATAAAAATGCTTGATAATTATTTTGTTTACTTACATGCAATCCTTATTTAATTTTAAGATTATTACTCCAATAAGAAAAATATATCATCAAACTAATATTATTAATCTATATTTATATAATAATAATTTTCTATAAAAAGCACAAATAGATTATAAATACAATTTATGAAAAACTAATCGCCAAAAATCATTTTTTAAATAAAAAAAACACTGTTCATCTAAAAAGAGTAAAAGAAAAGTATAGAAATTTATTATAAAATCTCTATCATACACTATATATATATATATATATATATATATATATATATATATATATATATATATATATATATATATATATATATACTATATATCATACACTATAACCTTAAAAACCATTTTGTTTTAAGAAATACAATTTGAACTAATAAAAAAACAACTGAAATTTATAAAATATGGATGTTAATAATTGTTTGTTATTATTTACTTGTAATAATTTCTGCTATTACTATTCTTAAAAAATATAAAATAACCAAAAAAGAAAAAAAAATTTCAAAATGCAATAATGAAAAAGAAAACATTTCTAAACATTCATCCTGATAACATATTACATACATTGTATAAAGAATGATATTAAAAAAACACCGGACCAACAATAAACATGAACGTTCATAAAAGTATTGAATTCGTTCCTGTTTTATACAAAATATCACTGGAAGAGGGCGCTCTGCTTTACAAACGTAAGGGATGAAGAGCATGAGCTCAAAAACGACATAGGGTGTCTACTACGCGTTCATAGAGAGTGAGCTTATAGAAGAGGGTCAGCCATCTCCCTTCGTTTCAGTCGTGTAGTTTTGGCCACGTCTACTTGCCAGTTCATTAATCGACATGAAACAACATTAACGGGTTTCATGACAACGAACTGTATGTTTAACTAATGCAACGTTTAAGTTTTTTTTTCCTCAAATACAAAACCAACACCAGAACCTCCTTTTTGTTAAATAATATTATAAAAAGTTTGTCATAAACAATGTTGCCGGTGGAAAAAAGTACACGTAACTACATAATAAAAAGATTAACATTTACATGACGTACTGCCATAATCGAACACATTTATGATTTCTAGTCCTTACTCTACATGAAATTACGACAAACTCTTATTATTTTACTTGAACTCAGATTTAATATACATCACGAAATATCTCAATTTTTTATATATGATAGCATTTTGTATATACTTTAACATACATATTATATTATCTGCGAATGTAAAAAAAAATCAAAACTAATATCATTAACTACAAATGTTAATGACCTCTGAATTCAACTATATTATTACCAGTTCTTAAATTATCGATCAATGAACAATCACATTACATTTCGTAAATGTCGAATGCTTTTAATGTTAAATTAATGGGAAAACAACTTTCAACATTAAGACTTTTTTAACATCGTTTAGAAAAACTTCGTTATTCATATGTATACATGTGTATGTGTATAATATATATATATATATATATATATATATATATATATTATAAAAATTATGTTATATTCTAAAAAAATATTTACTTACAATCTTCAACTAAGTTATGATTAACGTTTATATAGTCGAGCCTTACTTTGGTCAAAAAATTAAATTTTTAACATTCAACAATTTTATACGTAGCAGTGTATGTGTATGTGTGTGTGTATGTGTATGTGTATGTGTATGTGTATGTGTATGTATATATATATATATATATATATATATTTAATGAATAACAAATCTTTGTTATATTTAAAAAATATATTTACTTAAAATTTTCATGCGTGCAGAAACTGTTTTAACAAAAAAATTTATGCAGATTAAAACTTACATCGGTATTCATTTATATAGTTCATCCGTGTGTGTATGAAAGTATGTACTTATATGTGTGAATTATATATATATATACATACACATATGTATGTATACAAAAATAACAACCTTGTAATTTATAAAAAATTAATTTGACATAAAATAATTCATCTGTCTGGGAATAAAATTTACATTTTTAAACAAAAACTGATTTACAATGTTTATTCATAAAAAAGGTTGGATTAAACGATTGACTATCATTTTTCTCAATATTTATAAAATTATTTTTTAAAATAGTTGATATTTTTTTGTATGTATATAATATATATATATATATATATATATATATATATATATATATATATATGTCTATAACAATGAATAAGTATAGGAGTATTCAAATTAATCAATTTTATCCTCTAATATATTAAAAGTAATCTTAATTTATTATTTAAAATAATTTTTATTTATAATAAAGTTTTAATTTAGTCTGAGTATAAATAATAAATGCATAATCTTATATATATATATATATATATATATATATATATATATATCACGTTTAGCCTTTAAAACTCACTACAATTCAATAGTTACTGTGTCTTGATTTAAATGATTGCATTAACACAAACTATGCTCTAAAAGATATTGTTCTATGATTGCAGTTCTTAATCTTTAATCGTCTGTGGAACCTCATTCCACTTAAATAATTTTTGTGAGCTTTTTCTCCTTGAGCTGTGCATATATCCTTTTACTATATCTAAAAATAAAGTGTTCCCGGGGAAGTAGCTATAATTATTATACACAGATGATCTCTATGTACATAAACAAACTATATAATGGTTCAAAAATTATAGTTTATACAAGAACTAAACTAATTGCATTTCAATAATATTTGCATCAATTTTTGCATCCGCTAACCCGTTTTTTTTTAAAAAAAAAAAACTGTTGTTGATGTAAGTTTTATCGTGTCCGAAATAAAAACTAGTTAAAATTTGAAAAAGTGTATAAAACACAATGCCTATATTTTTAACTTTGAAATCTGTACAGTATTATTTACAATTTAAAAATACAATCTAAATCATTTATTAAAAACACCAAAATACACGGCCATTAATGACCTTAGTTGTGGACGGACCTTAAACCCTAAATAACATACCAACCCGGCAAAATACCGGCAATTATTCATAACAGATATTTAATTTATATGACCACTGTACATGTAATATATAAATTACTATTGTAAACATTTTAGACATTTTTTAACTGATCACATGAATTTTCTACCTTAATATTGATAATACTCTATCAATCTTGATATAAATGTGAAACATTTCTATTAAATTGATCCAACCCAATTCATTCTTACTTTTTTGCTAGTTCTAAACATATTCTCACTACAACTGTACATATGATACACACTTGGACTATTCAACTGACTATATTTTAACAAATAACTAATTTTGATTAAATTTATTCAGTAAAAAAGTTTAGTTTCACTCGAAGATTGTTACATATTCAGGTTTTGAAACAAATAATAGCATAAAAAGTATTTATTTATATATATATATATATATATATATATAAATAAATAAATAAATATTTATATATATATATATATATATATATATATACATATGT
>CM068316.1:43678398-43783398 GCA_034766995.1 Acanthacorydalis orientalis
AACAAACAAAAGAGATTTTTAAGACAAACTAATATCGTGTCCATATAAAACTATAAGAAAACTGTAAGGTACAGAAAATGGTTAAAATACTGTAAATATATATTTAAAGAAAATGAAATAATTAGTAAAAACCGTAAGAATAAAACAGTAAATCCCGAGGAAATAATTTCTACCGCAAACAAAGCTCTTATTTATAATAAAAGTCTCCATTTAAGTCCATTGTTGAAGAAAACTTTTACTGGAAAAGCAATGAAGTAAAGATATAAGATTAGTAGATATAAGATACAGTTTATTGTAAACAGTCATGCCTTTGTTAAATATTCATTTTATATTACCAAAAGTTTATAATTATTTACTTTATTTTAAATATGTTATCACTGTTATCAATAAATGAAGAAATAGCTTTTGTTCCTTTATTTTTTTTCTTATAAAATATATGACATGCTGATTGTACCTACATTATAAAGAAAAAAAAACAGTCACATTCGAATGTTCTTTTTTAATATAATGCGCATATTTGTAAAAACAAACAGTAACCAAACAAACAATTTAATACGAATGAACTCCGACTGAGTACAAGTAATAAAAAGTATACGAGTGGTACTAATATATTTTATTTTAGTTACAAGTTCAGTACGAACATTCTCACAATATATTTCCGAACGCTGCTTGTTCAATAAACAAACAAAAATAAACTTATTTCCACTCAGTGTTGTAAACAAACTTGAAAATCGCAATACCTTTTAGAGTCATAAGATTTAAACTTGAAAATCTCAACGGTCTGTAAATGAAACCGATCTATCATCAGGAAAAATAAAAACTGACGTACATTCTTTTCGTGTATCAATAGTAGTCATAGGTGTCGCTTTTTTCTCGATGATTTTTGGGCAATAAGTGTCAGTTGTGACGTACACAAAAAATACATTAATATTTCATTATATTAAATAACGTACACCAGGCTTGTCGAAATCAAATTCATTAGACTTTATCAATAAGTGTTAAATGGATAATGAATTGAAAATAATTATTGTATGTTACCAATTAATCGTATTGATTAATTTAAGAATAAACAAATCTGACATTAAAAAGATGATCACAATAAAATGATCAAATAAAATATTTTAGCCAAACCAATGTTTATTTGATATGCCATACAGCTATATCATATTCATTTCAACAATATTCTTTTACATAATAAGACATCGATATTTAAAATATACAATAAATATGTTTTTACTAACCTTTTGCTTATCAATTAACTGTACAATCTCGTCAACGTTACTGACGACGACACTTTGCTGACGTAACATTCCTTCCTCAAGCGCAAGCCAATCACGAATCTGAAAAGTATAAATTCAATAAAATAATAATAATAAAACTTAATAAAAGGAACACTATATAGATCACTTTGTTGATTATGTATAAATCGCTTTAGAAATATCCTATTATGTACGATTTTTTTATATTAATTGTTTTTAAAGTAATTGTTCCATATTTAGCAGTTAAAATTAATTAGACTATTACAAAAATACCTGTCGGTTCTATCATGATAAAATTAATAAGGCAATAAAATTAAATAGTTAATAAAACTGAATTAAAACTTTTAACAAATCTATATTTCTGTCAATTTATTTTCATTTTCTTGACAACTGAAACAAATGAAAATCGTAGATACACAATGGCCTGCTCTGATTTTCACAGTAAATCAATGTGAACAAATTAATAACACTATGCTTACAATACATTATATCAGATAGAATAAATTTATACTTCACAAAATATTTTTTTGTGAACCAAAACCATCAAAATAACTTAAACAAAAATCAAAATTGATCAATGACCAATTATGAAATAATTTAATTTTTTTTTCCAGTTTGCGTAGGAACAAAAAATTCATTTCTAAAAATGAATTTAACCACAATGCCAAAACTATATACTATATTAATATTTTTAAATTCAATCGTCATTCCAAAAATTGCTATAAAAAAGAATACCAAATTTACGATTTCGAAAAGTCTGGAAATAAACAAAGCCTTTACTAAAAAACATTAAACTTCTTATTCCAATTAACTATTTTAAATTGATATTGACATTAAAATTATAATCGTTGTTTACACAAAACCCCTGAACTAACTTCATTAATATTTGTTTTTCGGCAACTTGTTTAATTTGCTATACAATTTGTTCTCGTACGCTTACAAAAACGCAACACATCATCAGAAAAATATATTTTGTACCGTTTTTATATCATCAAAACTGATACCTAATATTTTTTTTAAATCAATATAGTAACAACTACAAATATTTTTACTGTTTTTATAAATAAACAAAATTATTTATTAGAAGATACGATATGTAGTATATCTCTTCTTTCATATATAAAATATAAATAATGAATAATTTCTCTTCGTACACACAAAGTCATACTCCAGCAGCTAACATATCGCGCGGTTAACCAATGTGTCTGAATTTTAAGTCCTGGCTTTCAAGATATTAAATTTTAATGAAAAAGATATCAATCTGAATGTTTCATGATTGAATATGTTGACAAAATTCTAAAATAATCTCAAATATATTTCTAATATATTAATCACAATTCTTTTATTTTATAAATTTTGTCCATTTTCTTTTCGCGGTATTTTATGCGTATATATATATATATATATATAATGTATGTATGTATTTGACTCGAACAAGTATTTTAAATATAAAAAAATATTTTTAAAAAAACACCAAACAAACAAAGTAAGCATTTAGAAGTATAAAAAAATAACTGCCATAATAACATTTCTTTTTATGGAATTAAATTATATCAATATTATTTGGTATGTATCAAAGTAATTATAAAAATAAATAAATACATTAATGTCGATAAATCGAAATTGGAAAAGTTTTTTTATATTACTTCATAGACTAAAAATAATGCTTCAAAGTAAATTTAAGATAAAATGTGAAGTAATGTTAAAATTACCCAAGTACATTATTATTAAGGCGAGACTCTCCGAAATGAAATAAACATGAAAATTCACTTTATACAGAAAGAAACTCTATTTTTTCTTCAACGAAACGTAATAAATATCAAAATTAATTTAATATAAGTATCAAATAACACTTTCTTTTAATTTTAAAGCCAAATACGAACACTTGAACATTATAATACAAAACTTTATTTTGTTTTTACATATTTTTACTGTACTTATAACAATAAACTTTATAACAGTAAACTTTTAAATACTATATAACAATAAACCTCTTGACAAACTAATGCAAAGAAGAAAATAAAAAATACTATATTTTTCATCAGTCGCCTTTAAAATCCTACCTACACTCTTATTTTATAACTACCTAATTTTCATTTATTTACAAAGATTATGAAAATGTAAGTATATTACAAATTTTCAAAACTTCAATGTATCACTTCTTTAATAAAAAATTATCAAAATCACAAAATCGTATTCAAACTCATAAAATATTAATCAGTATATCCAGTCTACCCACCTGGCTATAACAAGCTCTACTTGTTTAAATTACATACATTCATACATATGTCTGTATATATATATATATATATATATATATATATATATATATATATATATATATATATATATTTCTTATAGCATAAATGAAAAAAATAAATACAATACAGTGAATCAGATATGAACCAATCTAATAATGGAATATACAAGAAGACGAAAGCAGCAAGATCACACAATTTTCAAAACATATTTAAAATTTATAAATTTCAAAGATACAGGAACGATACATTTCACGGATGATTTCATAATTTTAGATAAAATGAAACGATATTAATAATAAAATAGATTCGATAACTCACACAACAAAAAATCATATGTTATACATATACATAACCATATGTATATATATATATATATATACCACCATCATCAGCCTTTGTCAATCCACTGCTGGATAAAGGTCTCTTCCATGATTTTCCATTTTGCACGATTGAATGCCTCTCTTTTCTACTAATGTCCAATAAAATTTTTAATTTCTTTATCCCACCTATTCATTGGTCTCTTTCTTGGTCATTTTATTTTCCTTGGTTCCCAATTAAAAATTTCTGTTGTCCATCGATTGTCTTCTTTTCTTGCAACGTGCCCAGCCCATTTCCATTTTAGACCCTTTAATTTTCTTATTATATCTGTGACTCTTGTTTGTTTTCGTTACCAGTCTATTCTTTTCCCATCTCTTCTTATTATTCTTAGCATAAATGTTTCAATACTTCTCTTTGCTGTTTGAAGTCTTTGAATAATTTCAGCGTTAAACATCCATGTTTCGCTGCCGCAGGTATGGACTGATAGTATACATTGATCAAATATTTTTTTCTTCAAACAGAGTGGAATTGTTGATTAAAATATCGAGGCGTTTCGTCCAAATGAGCTCCATCCCATTTTTATTCTCATGTTCACTTCTTAAATGTATGATCCATCTTTGTTGATAAGTTGGCCTATATAGACATACTTCGAAACTTCTTCTATTTCTGTTCGTTTTATTTCAATTTTCTTCAATCAGACAAACGCAATGAACACGTTTGTTTCTGCGTGGTTCATATATATATATATATATATATATATATATATATATATATATATATATATATATATATATATATATATATATATATATATATAAACAGACATAACCAACATAAAACGTGACAATAAGTTAATGATACTGATTTAATTGTGTGAATGTGTATACAAAGTGTGAAGTCCTCCTCAGAGATAGATATATTCCTACATTTTATGAAATACTAGTAACATTATTGTACAAACTTAGGTAATCTAATGTTAGCTTCTCAAGTGCAAAGTCATGTGCGTTCTTTGTGAAGGTTATAAAACCAACATTGTTTTTAGAAATGTGTTAAAACTTTTTTATAATCAAGTAAACTTAAACGGGACACCAATTGAACTCACAGTTCTCTCTCTCTCTCTCTCTCTCTCTATATATATATATATATATATATATATATATATATATATATATATATATATATATATATATATATATATATATATATATATATACATATATATACATATACATATACATATATATATATATATATATATATATATATATATATATATATATATATATATATATATATATACCATACTAACTAACTACTAATTTAATCCGTTTTGATATTATTTTAATGAAATCAAACTTGTCGTTAGCAATAATAAGAAATATGAATACTAATATTGCTAATTAAATAAAAGAAAGTGTTTTTTTTCTTCAACACATTTTTAAACTTCTATTAATATTTTTTTCCTTTCGCAAAAAATTGAAGTATACTAAAATTGAAGAATAAAAAGTCTAACTATAAAATAAAAATTATCTGTCTGTACTCTTTAATATATTTGAAAATTTTAAATTTAATTTATAAAAAAAAACAATTTATTGGCGGATTGTGTCAAAAATTAATAACCATTCTGATCTTTTTATCAGTAATGTCACAATTACTATCTAACAAAATTTAATATAAACGATAAACTCGTTTTCATTAAAAAGTATTTCGTCATAAACTGTACTTATACAAATATTTAAATATATTAAATTCAAAATTATTGCCGGACCTAATCTTTTTAATATGTTAATTTACGTGTTAAATACATATATTTTACATTTATCATACATCATAAGTATATTTTAACATAATTTCAGTTAAACGTTATGAAGTTTTTATGTGAATATACATATTTAACGACTGAATAATTTTGTTGCTTCTTCTTTCAGTTCAAAGATGTTATTATTCGCTATCAGTAATGACGTTGAATAAATTTACAAACTCTATACGCTATTTAGTTTTGTATTAGTAGCACTGCAGTGCGTTTCTCTCGTAAAAAATCGATCTGACTCGAATGAAATAGATACAGTATGTATGTAGCATAATTTGATAAGTTTTATGTTTAGCTATTAATGGCATACTGACAATTTACCAACTCTATAACATATTGGTTGTTGAAAGAACTGTAAAATAATTATATAACGTTTGGAAAGAACACATGAATATATTTCCCATGACAAATAATAATAACAATAATTAGTAAACATATAAAATGTATTTTACAAAGTTCGTAACTTATACATTAAAATTTAAAACACTGCAATTCAGAAACGATCAAAGTACAAGTTCGGTGCACAACAATAATTTTAAAACAATAAGTATAAAAAGACTGCATTTACAAGAATAAATCTATATATATATATATATATATATATATATATATATATATATATATATATATATATATATATATATATATATATATATATATATAAAGAATTTTGTTAATTCCTGGCACAAATGAGTTGCAACATTAAGTATACCTCCATAAAATATAACCTCCATAGATGCATGACTACAGGTGTAAAAGCATCTGTCCTATACTATCCTATAATAAGTATATATTCTATTCTGTAGGTTAGTCCTTTAAAATAAATATGCTGATAGCCATCTACATCAAGAAAAAATGCATTGAGGAATTCGAATTTTTCACTAGAGGGAAGAAATTATTCGTTGAATTCAACATCGATATAATGGAACTTTTTATTCCGCAGTAAAATTTACTAGTGGATCGATTATTTCAAAAACAGACAAACCTTTTTTTGTGATCGTGTACAGCTTGGTGGTAATAATACTCCATTTTAGGATATGAATTGAGTATTTATTGTTAATTTACTACTTAAATGCATAACAGTTGTAAGGTCTTAAAGCGAAAGCGAAAATCAAGTAAAAAAAGTAAAAAGGAAACTTCTCGAAAAGATTAACTTTGCTCAGAGATAACGCCCATCTCAACCTACAGTCAGAACAATCGAGTGCATACAAGAACTACGATCTTAACTATTGGACCATCTCATTTTTTGTTAGTTAGTTCCCATTTATATTTTGAATAATAAGTGTTTCACTTTTTTATTTGTTATTAAAAATAGTCTCACAATTGAAACTCATTAAACATTTCAATCAAGTGGGAAATATTTTTTAAGAAAAAAAAATATGAATTAAAATGCCGGCCTCAACTTCATAACAAGTCGGTGAATACTATTAACCCTTTAGATACAAACATCTCTTGTAATTAAAAAAAGCACACTATTTTTACTTTAAAAAATATCTAGCTAAATTTTATTCAACCCTAAATGATTTTTTTAAATTGAAAAACTTTAAAATAGATATGAGCAATATGTAAATATGATATGTAAATGAAATGTGACATATTTAATATTAAAATAAAAACATTTCTATTTTTAGGTAAAATGTATTTTCCCTCGTTTCTATTATATATTTTTTTTTATAAACGTAAAAAGGTTTCGAACGATTATTCAAAAATGTTTTAAATTTGTTTCAACGTATTATATTGTGATATTAAGCTATAAAATTATTATTTTTAAAGTTCAGTTACTGTCGTATTTTTAGAAAATCTATTTTGAATAGTTCGTATGAATTCAAATTCCTTTATATCTATTTTTAACAGCCACCCTTCTCCCACACACATTTACATATCTTTCTTTCAATGGTCAGAGAGTTGATATATATACTTTATTTGCATAGAAGATTTTACTTTATTGAAAAAGTTATAAGAAAGATATATACAGTTACATTTATTTGTAACAACCATTATAACGGCGTAAAGCAGATGTCAAGTTGGGTTTCTCATTTAATTCCATTGCGAATCTCACAGATTATAGACATGAAATATAGTGACAAATTCGTCTATAACGACCTATTTTATGGTTCCCGCTGTGAAGAACATTTGATTAAAACGACTAAATTGAAAGATACAATGATTTTTTGACGTTGTGGTATGTTGGAGTTACAGATTTATATTTTTTCTCATAAGAAGCAAGAAAAAATTTTGCGAGTCATGGTTCATAATTGATTACACTGCGTTTACTTTTTATGTTCACAAGCCATGAAAATAAAATTGACAGAATTTCTATTTCATAGCTTTTCCATGCAAATATTAAAATAATATTGACTTAACATTAATTTTCCATAATTCATCTTATGTAATATCGTATTTGAAAATATAGAAGACGCTATTTTGAAATGATTTAAACGCCAAGAAAGAACAAGTGTATCAATAACAGGCAGAATTAGGAAAAATAATTTAAAACTTTTTAAAAAAGTACATTTCTTCAAGACTTAAAATTACTGCTTTCAAATACACAATATAATATTATCTTTTAAAAAAAAAAAAAAATCTAACATGAAACAAAGTTACGAACAACTAACTGCAATCATTGGCTAAAAATAAGAGAAAGATACAAAAAACTGATTTTTAATGTTGATAAAAACCACTTATTTTTTAAATGTACATTACATGTAAATATACATTTGTAAAACTTTAAAAAACAATGTAAAGAAGTATATTGGAATTAAGATTACATAAACATGTACAATAAAGAAAAATAAGAATTGTAATAGAATCTGACTTACTTTTTATATGTTTACAGGTTTAAGGTATAAGAATACATTAAGATATAAAAATACATTAAAGAAATTCAATATTATTTTACACACCTGCAGTATAGATTTGTCAAAAGCGGCTAATAATTTGGCGTTAGCTGAGTCAGCGAGAGCACTTGCTGACAAGTCTTCTGTAACAAAACAAAAACACATGCTCAATCATATCAAACGACACGTTGAAACATAAAAAAAAAATAAAAATGATATAAAACATAGTATATGAATTAATAAAAACATTGAAAATTATATAAACATTCTTCCTTTTATAATTGAACATAAAATAAATCAACATGAACAAAATGTATATTAAAAATATGCGATTAATTAACAAAAAAAACAACAACCATATTTAATGAAATAAAAATAGAAATATATTCTTTGATTTACAAACATTGATTACTTTTTTTGAGATCTTTTCTAATATAAAAAAATGTACATATTTTAAAAATAAAAATGTACATATTATAAATATTTTATCTATTTAAAATATGAATTTAACTAATTTCGCTAGAAAAAGCGTTTATAACAAATTTACATATCTAATGAAGTATTAGGAAATTTTATTTTATACACTTTTTTTAGAATTAACGTTTCATAAATCTAAGAATAATTGTAAATAAATATTAGAGTATTTAAAACTTACAGTATAATTAATATTATTTATGAGGTATTTAATTGGAGTTCGTTTGAAATATAGTAACTCTTCAAAATATATTTTCATTGGTCTGCGGATGATATACAATTGTTATTTAATTATTTTAACGTTGTTATTAAAACTGAATTCAATCATTCATACGTACACACAGATATAAATAAACAAATACGTGTTCTACATTTAAACAATATATATATATATATATATATATATATATATATATATATATAAACAGTCATTGACCCAAATCTAAAGTAACCCTAATCCCGTTGTCCAATGTATTAAAGATTTCACCACGAATTTATAAACGTGGCCGCTATGCTTTGAGTATATATCCGTAGCTCATTCCACCGTTTAAAGTCGAAATGATGGAAATGAAATTCAGATAGAGAAAACAATTCTAAGTGTTAAAGTTATTCTTTTTGTTTAGACAGACAACAGTGAAACACTACTCTTTTTTTCATTTATTTTATGACTTGTTTTATTAATTCTTCCCCTATAACGCTCTATGAAAATAAGCTTGAATGAAAGTGTTACGGAGAAGAAACACGATATGCTTAACAGGATGCACAAAGTGGAAATATTACAAAAATTAGACGAGAACGCAACTGAATGGCGTTGACGTGAGTTTTATGAAGTTGGTGTATAACAACACTATATATGATACAAACATCTTTATCTTTTATGTCGTTCACAATCTTCGGTCTACGTATGCTCTACCACCAGCAACAGGAGGGATTTTGGATAAAACTTATACTATAATGATAGTTAATGATTGTTTTATCTACTGTTACAGAGATAATGTTTATAGAATATATTTTAGTTATTAATAACAAATTTATAAACGTGTCATTAATTTATGTTATTTAACGAAAAGTAAATAGTAATCAGTTTTTATATTGGCCTGTAATTGATTTTTTTTAATATTGATTTTAAATAAAAGTTTATCAAAGATGAAACGAATATTAAACATATTAAATGAGTTTATTTGTTTATGTATGTGTGTAAATATATATATATATATATATATATATATATATATATATATATATATATATATATAAGGTTAGTAAAGAATAATTCAGGTTTATAGTTTTCAAATTCATATACATTTTTTTAATTTAAGTGGTTTCACGTGGTTTAGAACCATTGGATGACTAACATCTAATTTTTGTGCAAGCTCTCGAACTGTTGTGCTTGGTTATAATTCAACTAACGCCTTCAGTTGGTCGTTATGAACAGAAGAAGGACGCCCGCGACCTTCTTCATCTTCAAAGCTTTCGTCCTCAGCACGAACTTTTTGGAACCACCATTGCACCGTACATTCTTAACAGTATCCATACCAAAAGCATCGTTTAGTTTACAAGCAGTTTCTGCTGCTCTACCACTCGTTTTACAAACAATTTGCTCGTATTTGTTTCTTTTCCATCTTTTATTCAATAACACAACTTGAAGTAAAATTAATAATAAAATCAAAGTCGATGTTACCAAAATATAGACCGAAAAATGCACTTTAAAATGATATAAACATGAACACAATGAAATAAAACTTTCATTAAAAAATAAGGTTAGAATTCACAAAAAAAAACATGAATTATTTTTCTACCAATTTTATATTTATATATATATATATATATATATATATATATATATATATATATATATATATATATATATATATATAATTTAGACATCGCAGAGAACTATAAAATACTCTTATAAGGAATAAAAAATAATTAAAATGGATATAAAAACAAAAAAGAGTTACAATTATAATAACAAGAGTAAATACTTTAAAATGTCAATGAACAAGATGAAGTGCATGAAAATATTACAACCGACGAGCAATAAAATGGTTGACTGAAAACCGAGAAACAAAACTGGCTAAAAAGCTCAATGCACAAATAGAATAAGGATTCATAAATATATTATAATATAATATATATATATATATATATATATATATATATAAATAAATAATAATATATATAAGTGTGAAAAATAGAGACAATTAATCATTCAAACTCGAAGAAATTATAAAATTCTTTTTTTAAGAATGAATTATTAAATATTAAAGATATCCATCTACCTATTTGTCCATATATATATATAATACTCTATGCTTATTTTTCAACCTGAAAAGAAATAATTGTCGGTGAAATTTCAAAAAATCTACAGCAAATTAATAAACTTGAATCTTGTATAAAATCTTGTATACTTGAACTACAAAAGGACTATTTTGTTGATACAATAGTTTCTTCTCAATTAATGATATAAAATGTGAAGAAGCAATTAAACTACTACATTATAACATTTTATAACAAGTTAGAAAAATACAATCAATTAAATAAAATGAAGAGATACTTTACAAATCGAGTTTAATTAAATGCACAACTCAAGTTTAATTTCATTTTCAAGTTTAATTTAATTTTGTGACACTGTAACACAATGTCACAGAATATATTATAAATCTCGTTTTCCTTCTCTTAAATACTTTAAAAATAATTCATAAATCTTTTTATCAATATTTCTTTTTTCGATTCTAAAATATCTGTTTATCAAAACATTTAACCTTTATGATACATACACAGCACTAAATCAGTTTATTACATTATTTAATCCCAGCGAATGGAAACACTTTTACTGCACACTTTGCTATAAAGGTCGGCATTAAGACCAGTGATGACCACCTCATGAAAACCTTTTATATTTATTTTATGATAATAATAAATTATTATTGGAAAAAGGTTCATGTTTTTTACTTTATTTTTAATTGAGTTATAATTCTTTAAACATTAAATACCTAAAAAATTTTACAGGTAACTGTTTTGATTCAAGACAAACTTTCAGCTTTAGTAATAAATATATAAAGTATGTTTTAACAACTATATATATATATATATATATATATATATATATATATATATATAAGTATATATATATATATATATATATATATATATATATATATATATATATATAACCTATTCTCTTTAACCAGTGTATGTTTTTTATCGAATAATAATTCGTGTATTCAATAATTATCTGTACAAATAGGTATATGACATAATTTCATAAATAAATTACAAAATTTGAAATAGTTTGTCAAATTAAAATATATATATTTAAAATGAACGATTTTAAGATGTTAAAAGATCTTATAAAAGCAGGAAATAAGATATAAAAACCAGTCTCCTTTCTGTAAATAGTAATACATATAAAAATTTGAAGCAAAAATATAAACTAAGAAAAGAATTTTTATGAAATATAATATGATTCTACGAATTCCTTGGATAAAGAATTTAAATTGTATAAAACTACAAAGAGAAGAGCACCTACCCGAATACTCAGAAACGCATTATACCTATGTGTACAAAAAATAGGGGAGTATTTTTCATGGCTAATAATTTCGTTATCAAAAGAAACTACGCTACGTGAAGTCGGAAATCAATACACATATTAAGCTTCTTGAAAAGCACGACTACTAATAAGTAAATATAAGTAAATAAAGAAACGATGTACTAGAAATAATATATACTTTACAGCAACATGGTTCTCCGTACTGTTTATCAGGATTTTTTTTCTTTTTAATTAGATTTCGTTTTTATTCAAATTTTCGGAATATGTCTCATATAAACCAAATTTGATTAAAACAAATAAAAATAGACATCGCACTGAACTAGTGAATAATAAATGAAAATTCAAATGCAAACAGTTCTGTATTTCACTAATATTTTTTGATATAATAAATACTTATGTAAAATAAATACCTAATATACAACAAACTTTACTTTTTATGTTTTAATAAATAATAATAAAAATAAAGTTTATACAGTGTATGTTTTGTCGATATTAAACAGCCATAGGAGATAACAGTGAACGCAGAAATACATAAAGAAAAAATATAATAATGTTTTACAATTTCACAATAGTAGACTTCCTACCATTCATATATTTAAATGATTATTAGAAAAAGAGAAACTACCAACTGTCAATTCAATGAATAAATATTTAAGAAATCAATATGAAAAATTATTCCAATATGATTTTGTAACTCACTGCGGCATAAATACACATATTTAAAAAATAAGTCGATCCTTTTTATTGCTGACCCATACTTTTTTAACGTACAATAGTCATTGAAGATTCAATTTACGCAGGTAATTCTCAAGTTATCTGATCTTTTCTTGATATTAGATTGGTAGGAAAATAATTGCGGTAGTGTATATGAATTTAAAGGTCATAAACCGCAATTATTTTCTGTTAACCTAATAGTATAAATATAATATACGAACGTCATATGAATATTAGAAAAATAAAATATATTTTATAATTAATCTAAATTAGAAGTTACGGAAATCAATGTTCATTTATATATGTGTACACATGCATGTATATTTATTATTATTTCTGTATTCTATTTTATATATATATATATATATATATATATATATATATATATATATATATATATGTATATTTAATCTAATAAACTATTTTACTTCTTTTACTTATTACTTCTTTAACGACAGATTTTTGTCAGCATAAAAAACTTATGTACAATATATTATGAATAAATAATAATTATATATGGAAATATATGAACATCTATGGAAATATCTGAATATTAGAGTTTTATGTGGACACAAATGGCTCTAAATATTTTGGTACTTTGAAGCTAGAGAAGTTATGTGTTGTTGCACTATTATTGGAATAAATTATCAGTAATAATTTTTGATTATTGAAATATGGTCAAAGCCCACCTTATAATTGTAATAATAGTAATCTGTTGGTACCAAAAGACCTCTTAATTATTAAGAAAATATTACAATATAAATCGAATCGTATTTTAGTAATTCGTTCCTATATATATATATATATATATATATATATATATATATATATATATATATATATATATATATATATATATATATCAGTAACTGAATTTCTGGGAACAACTTATTCTCTAAACGATGATACGTAAAATATAAATATGATTTAATTTTATTTTAAACATTACAGAGTTCTATGAAAGCATTAAAAAAAATTCATTCAAGATTTCATAGAACCTGATGTTCCCAATCGCTGCTTCTTGCTTTTTGGATCTATTTTTTCCAAATTCGTTTACTTTTGTCGCTTTTTCTAGAAGTTCTTGAATTAAGTCAAGTCCTTATCTTAAAATGAACAAATCAAAAGTTTCTTGGATAAATTTATAGGTTGTTCTTACTTTCCTCTTCATAACATTGCACAAATTTCGATTGTCACAATTATAATCGCATTGTAAAACGCATATTTGAATTATAAAATAATTCTTATTTTATTATGAAGAAACCATTATTGATTTTATGGTGTAACGAACATCTAGTAAGCCGGAGAACCACTACATAACCAATTATGCAAATAAAAAAATTCATATGTATGTTTTATTCAATATTATAAAACATTTATTTTTATTTTTGATAAATGTATTTTATTTTCTTTAAGCTACGTATAAATTATACATAATTTTAAGTACGGAATAAATCTGTACTACTTACTCTTTTTAACATATATTTTTTTTAATTAAAAACATACATATAAGCTTCTTATATTCGCTATTTAACTAAATTCGTCGGGAAAAAAACTCGAAAATATAAACTAAATCCTTGTTCGAGGAATAAATGGTTAAACAGTTTATTCTTCTATTAATTTTCTGTACATATATAGTAAAATAATTTTATATAGGATTAATATACATTTGTCCACTAATAATGTGTGCACCATTCATTAGTTTTTTCAACTCAATTATCTAAAAAGGTTCTAATTATCTTCAAAAAGGGTTCTTAAAGTATAAATAAAAAAGATATTACACTTAATAAAACTTATAATCGCAATGGTTTCAATACATGCATTATCAAATCAAACATTCGATAACACAACTTTTTGTTACGGCTCGACTTATAAAACTCACTGAAAGAAAAGTGAAGAAAACGAAAACTTTTATAGAACAAATATACACAACGCGAAAACTTGCACCTATCGATTAACAAGAACGTGACAGTACATTCACATTACACCCGATGTATGTTAAATGACTAAACGTGGTTGAAATCTTATTATCACAACATTAATCTCCAAACAATGCGACGAATTAATTGAATCCTCTCATCGATAAATTACGACGATGTGAACAATCATGTAATAATGCGTTATCATAATTTAGTTCGTTGCTTTCGCTCTAGAAGAGATCGATGAGACACCGCATTCAACAAATTATCATTATTCCACATGCAATTTCCGTATCCAA
Organism: Acanthacorydalis orientalis; assembly: GCA_034766995.1. Classification (NCBI taxonomy): domain Eukaryota; kingdom Metazoa; phylum Arthropoda; class Insecta; order Megaloptera; family Corydalidae; genus Acanthacorydalis; species Acanthacorydalis orientalis. The sequence continues at coordinate 43,693,840 of CM068316.1, forward strand.
ACTGCCACCCATCTATACTCAAATCTAACTAGATCGATACATAACGCAGGTGTATTGACAATGCGTCAAAAAGTAACGGAATGAAAGCATGATGAGTATAAGAATTGGAACTAATAAAAGTTATTGTGTATCTACTTGTCAATGTGTAAATGTAAATTTATATATATATATATATATATATATATATATATATATATATATATACATACATACATATATATATATATATATATATATATATATATATATATGTATATATATGTATGTATGATACGATACAAAATATACGCACTAGTGAACATAAAAACATATACGCAAAGATTTCGTTCAAAATCATTATTTGAAGAATGTAATCTCAGTTGAATAGAATGTACAAAACGACACATTGATTACTTTATAATGCATCCCCAAACGTGGGTCATTGTCGAAGCATTATTTCGTTGGATTAAACTCGAAGGATATTCGCTCTATATATGTTTCTATTAACGTAATAAATTTCCATGAAATACACCGCATTTTATATATATATATATATATATATATATATATATATATATATATATATATATATACGTGTAAAATATCTTTATAAGCAATAAATTCCAAATTTTGTACATGAACTAATAAAATACATCCATAAAAGAATATGCTTGTGAAGGTATTACTGAAAAGTCTGATAACTTACTAGTACTTTTTCTTAAAAAAAAAATCGAAACATGTTGATTGCACAAATTTACAAAAAAATATTTAAAAAAATGACAGTACGAAAATCGTACTCAACAATACAAACAAATTGATTTGGAAAGTTGAAACTAATTACAAATACTTTTTGTACAAATAATACTATTATTCAAACAATAAATCGTTTATTTATACAATTTTATTAATTATTATTATATTATATATTGTACTTAAAAACAAGTAATTAGACAATCAAAATACAGAATAAAAGCTTAATACAGTTTAATGTAACGTGTTGTCGCTAATTTGAGATTTTGTCGAATATAGTAGTAAATTAAATAAAAATAAATTACATACAAAAATATTTTGTAGCTACGAGTATATTTCTTTATATTCACGACGTCTATATGTTTTTACTTTCAATATAAATATAAATTATCATACTTTTTTGATTACATCTACCATTATTTGTAAATATTAATCCTAAATCATAATTTTAAAAAAGCCTAAATAATATTAAATCTGAAAGTTTGTTCTTTGAAAACCCATATAAGAAATTAAAAACAAAAATGCAAATTAAGCTTCATATTTTTTTTTAAAAAAAAGCATTCCTATTAAAATTCTCTTATCTATTAATAATTGTCATGAGGTCGAATTTACTAATACGACATATATTACTTTTATTAGAACTCCGTGTGCAAAAAATTCGCGCATCAGCAATAAAAAAGATTTACGTAAAATAAATTATATATTGTCAGGATTTATGAGAATTTCTAAGATTATAATCATATTTTAAATCGACATACAATTCCGATTCCTGCTATGAACGTTCTTCGAATCGAAAAATAATTCTCATTGTCTAGTTATTTACTACTACAGAATGAAATGACACACCAAAAATATAATATTTAGTTTTCTACACTGTTATAAAAATGATTATTTCGATTGATTAACAAGTTTAAACACGATAACTTTCTAAAATTATATTAAAAATCAACAGCATACGCCTGCGTTAAATAAATCCAGTTCTAATACAAAATTAAAATAAAGTACTTATTATTTTTATTAAATAGTTGATAAAAACAAAGTAAAATAAATTTAAGATTCGTATCGCTGATGTTTTAGTGTAAAAAAACAAATATACGTAACAAAAACACTGGCATACCATACATACAAGAATGTATAAAAGATAAATGTATCAAATCAGAAAACTGATACACAAGCACAGAATATTTCTCGTATCTCGTACTTTTATCTGTTATTGTATACTTAAATATAACTGTGAAACACCAATGGGAGTTTTTTTTCTTAGTAATCGTTTCGTGTGTCATTTTCTTGATCATTCTATTACTATTTAAATCGTTTCCTTCTAGTAATATTATCGAAAAGGTTTATTTATTGTCTCATTGAAACATTCTCAATATATATGTAAATAGATATATATATATATATATATATATATATATATATATATATATATTGAGAATGTTTCAATTATATCAATATATTATATCAATTTTATCACTATATATATATATATATATATATATATACATACATAGTGATTTAACTTAAGCTTCCACACAATAGTATTAAAAAACGCAAAAATTAAAAAAGCATGTTATACCCCATTTAGTATTTTAGTTCAATTGATTTTTAATATTGAATTGAACTAAAATACTAAATAAAAAATAACATGACTTTTCTTAACCACTGCACCCCCTTTTAAACTTCCATGTGGAAGCTTAAATTAAATCACCTACATATATATATATATATATATATATATATATATATATATATATGTGTGTGTGTGTGTGTGTGTGTGTGTGTACGAATATTTATATATGAAAAATACAAGATTTGTTTCAGAAATATCCACTTTTTGTTACGAATGTATTGTCGTTTAATAAACAAAAAATATATCAAATTAATAGTATAAATACAGGCACTTCTTCGCATTAATAACTACAGTATTATTTTTTATTCTAAAATGTTTACCATGCACACAATATCCGTCTTAAAATCTGTATTCAAAAAAAATAAATTTTTGCATAATTCATTAATATAATCCAACTGTAAAGTATCTGTAATCGCAGACATTCATTACTTAAACATATTATATATATATATACACACATATGTATATATATATATATATATATATATATATATATATATATATATATATAGATAGATAGATAGATATTTTATCAGCGTTTATATTTTTCTATCAATATAACATGATTCTGCACATTAGAGCCACATTAAGAGATTTGTTCCAAAGAACCAAAGAACTGGTCATAAATTGACATTTCACTAAATTACATCAAACATCTTTAGAGTCCTTGTTATTCACTTGAAAGTTTGTAACAATAATATTCAGTTACTAACTTTGGTTAATCTAAGAAAAGTTCTTCAGAACAACCATCAAGATGGGGCTTTGCTAAGAACAATCATACATACAGAAGTGTGTAAATGTGTAAAATACATACATATCTATTTTTGTGCGTATGAATATATATATATATATATATATATATATATATACATATATATATATATATATATATATATATATATATATCAAACATCATCTGGTATTGTGAGAACATATCTAATCTATTATCACCACAGGTGTTTTAAGTATAAACTCCATAATTCAATTTTTAACAGTAATATAAGATATTATAATCATTTTTTCAATTGCCTAAATTATTTAAAAAATTTTGAAATAAATATTACTTTTGAATTTAGCTTTTTGTTCTTTTTCATATATTTAAAAATATATAAATATATTCAACTATATGTATAAGGCAAATAAAAAAGGAAGACAAATCATAACCAAAATTTTAATCGGACCAAAACAATAAAATCTTCCAAACGGACATAATAGTCGATCTTAAATCATAATCATTTTAAAATTTGACAACGATTATAACCACGACATTATTTGTTCAACCTATAGTTTAATTTCCGTAAAATAATAAGCTTCAGCTTTCAGGGAATCCATGAATTAAACTACAAAATAAATATGAAATGTTTCCCAACACATATATATTAAACTTATAATATTACACACAGTATTTACCCAAATATTGTACACATATCTCGGTACAGGAAGGGATTTCAGAAGATACAAGAAAGCATTTTTATTTTACTTCGTCATATTCCCATATTTTTAAAGAAAACAATTCATTAACAGTAAAGATACGAGAATAATGCATTGTAGAAATACTAAAGAGTATCATATCTGGAAAAATATATACATACAAATCTATAACGTTGATATTATTTCAGTGTGATATTTTTACGAAATAGGAAACAATGTCATTATTTTTGTGTTTCAAATAAGAGATCATACTCTTTATCGAGAAAACAGCGATAAACGTGGATAGCACACACACGTTTATTAAAACTACCTCTAATCATTTTCGAACAAAAGCGATATTGCAATAAAACTAAATTCTCTAAAATGGTGGAAATTATTCTAAATTTAAGATTAAGTAAACAACACAGACTAAAAATTAAATTCAAAAAGATTACAATGATATTTCATATACTCGTACTGCACTAAAAAAAAATATGATACCTGCATTTTAAGTTTTAAAAAATATCCGATTTATAAATTGTAATCAAATATTCAAACTCAAATCAATAAAAAGGAAAACATATAACTCTAGTACATAACTTGACAAAATAAATATCTTATAAACTGAATTAGAAAAAAAATAAACTGATCATTTTAAATAAATTGAATAATATTGACTGTTTAAATGTATTTACATATATAAACAGATTGAAAAGACATTATATAAACAGATTGCCTCATTTTTTATTTCTACAATTGCCCTTAAAAAACGACATCTCAAGATATACACAAAATGCTAACATACGTTTTTGTGAAAATCCTGTAAAAAGGAACAGACATTTCATTTGATATTGAAAAACAGTGAGTTTTTATTGCCGTGTTTCATTTTCGCATTTCACTGCAAAACAGCATTAAATAAACGAATCGTCCTTTTTTTAATGAAACACCTTTCGCATAACTCGGATCACGATGACATTGTGCCCATTACTTTCTCAATTGCGTACTTAAATACAACGAAGACTTATTTTAAAACTCATTACTTTAATATCAGTTTTTTAAATACATTTCGATGCATTTTATTGACAATGGACACACGCACGTTCATTTACTTTCGCTTAATTTATTCTTTATTTTGCCCGTAATAAAAATAAAGAGATATACGAGATCAAAGTTAAATAAGTCTGAAATAATTAAATATACGCATGTATACATGGTTCTGTAAGCATTTAGGATCACAAACCTGTCCTGTTCAATTTCTACTCTCATTTCCAAAACAGTGAATACAAGACACAATAACGATTCAATGGAAGATTGGATAACTATTTCCAATGTGAAATAGGGTCCAGAACTAACGAGACGGTGAAATGAACCGTCGAAAAAGGGATTGAAATTGTGACCAACAACCGTGCCTCGTGAAAAATTATTATTATCACGGAACCTTTAAATTTATCTACGTCTTGTGAAACGAAACAAAGGCGGTAACAGCTGTGGACATAGATCGATCAGAGAGGATTTAAGACGATCAAACGGACTTTTACAAATATATTTTCATTCTCTACCTGCATAATATTACTATTATTTTAAACTTAATAAAAAATAAATCATTGGCAGTATTGTTTATATATATATATTTATATATATATATATATATATATATATATATATATATATATATAGTAATTCTCAGTATTTTTATACTATTAGTATGAAAATCTTTTCTTTATATATAAAAAATACTTCCTTATTACAAGATAAAAATAAGCCTTCAAACATCTAAATTAAACAATTTTCATATTATTTTAATGAATATTTGTTATATAAAATTACTTTTGTCTATTACAACATAATATAGTAACTCTATTTCTTTAAAAAAAATGTTTTAGACGTCTTAAAAAAATGTATACTAAATTAAAAACACAGGCTGATATTTTACATCTGCAAAGCCAAACAAGTCTGTCGTTAAGTTACAACCAAAAAGCATATATTTATGATTGTATGGTAAAAATCGGAAAATGTCACGGATAGATGAAAATAAAAAAAATAATTTAGTTTACGCACGTATAAATTATTACCAACCGTAATAAAGAAGAACATAAAACATACAAATTTGAAAAAGAGATATCATAAATTTTTTGTCAATTTTTCACGCATAGGCCAAACATTAAAATTATCTTATGAAAAAATTTAAAATTCAAACACGGAACTAAATTATATTCTTTCCAAATACCAGTGTAATAAAGAAGTAATGGAAACAAGATACACACAGCAGGTATGGGTTAACTACGCAAGGTGATCATGCTGACATACTGCCGCAAATGAGAGTAGTTTAATTTCGCAACCCGTCACTTATAACAAGTAATTCTGTAAACGTTTAAGCGGCAATTACATAATTCATCATGCCAAAGCATTCGCGATGCTTTGGTACGATCGACCTCTTCTACCACGCACTCGACACATAATAGCTTCCTGCAGAAAAAAATATGTAAATTATTGTGAAAATACAATACTTCTTTATAACACAAATTTATGACAATGTACGAATACACTAAATTTACATATATATATATATATATATATATATATATATATATATATATATATATATATATATAAATATTTATATAAATTACATAATTTATGTTTACATATCTGCTTATTTAGTTTTTGACATGTTTACGTAACTTGGATGAATATTTTGATTTTCTAATGTTTAACTCCAATGAAATTAAACAGGAAATCTTAAAGAACAAAACCGAAACTCAAACTCCGAGTAGCTGTTATTGCAAGATATCACGTCCCAAGTGACAACTCTGGATGCACAGTGAATAGTAGGAATTGTTCCCTCGCAATCCCTGTGTGAGTAGTAGAGAATCAGGTTTCCTTATAGTATGGATGCTACGTAGTGACAAGTAAACCACAGTTGAATTTTAAAACAGCGGACACAAATATGAGTGATTTTTCACGTAAAATACGAAACGAGTATTACATTTTCAATGAAGTTTGTAAGAAAAATGTAGTTGAATTCAGTAATTATTCTGGTACTCTTAATATATTAATCTGTTAAAAAAGCAGATGATAACAAAACATGTTATATTAATAATCAGAAAATTACACTATTACATGATTGCCATTGTACGAAAAAAAATTAAAACAATGAACTAAAAATAAATGAAAACAGTCAACTTTATTAGTTAATCACAAAAAATCGAAATAATTTGTGTCTACTACTTTCATTTTAATATTTTCTTAAAACCAATCAAGGATACAGATATATATATATATATATATATAAAGAGAAATTTAAAAGAAAATGTTTGGTTACTAGTTTTCATTTATTACATTTTTTTATTAAACGAATATGGATGTACAGCCGCCACATATAGTTTCATACACGGCGATAAGTTAAATATCGATCAAAACTATAATTTACTCATAAAACAGTGTCTACAAATGATCTATACAAATCTAAGATTTCTTATTTTCATTCGTAGCTTCTTTTTGAATAATTAAAAATAAAAATGAGTGAAACGATTGTTGTACGTGTGTGTCATATATATATATATATATATATATATATATATATATATATATAACTGACCGGCAAATGTTCTAGCCAAAGATTTTATACATTTTCTTTTTTTATAAATGTATTCACAGGTTTCCAAAGAGCTACTATGTTCATAAATATTCAACACCTGATATACTATTATTTTTTGGTTGCTTTATACACTGGTTGAACAGTAAAATATATTACAAAAAGGCATATCACTGAACATATACCGTAAGAATTCATTTGATTTGTTCAATGAAGATGTTACTTGTTTTCAATGATCAACATTCTTTCTACAATACAAAGACTTCCTTCTTAACAAAAATAAACCTTTTCCACATACAATAGTAACACACTTTTACATAATAGTATATAAACACAAATTTCTTTTATATAGAAAATGTACAGAATGTATTTTATTTTCTTATAAGATCAATGTTCGTCTTGAATAAAAATATACATTAAACTGAGTGTTTAATATAAATATTATAAAATCAAAATTTTCATAAAAAACTGTAACAGAATATATTATTAAGCTACAATAAAATCAATATTTTATATTACAAAAAAAAATGATTATAAAATTTAACACCACAAAATTCAATATTTTATTTCTAAATAAATATCAAAATTTATTTATATTTTCACTAGAAATAAAAACCAATTAAATTCAATATTATTTAAAATATAAAAAAAAATATACCAATTATATATTTTTTAAAAATTCACGACGAAAAAACTAAACATTTATTTTATTTAAAGAAAACGCGAAAGAAGATTACATAAAAATCTATATATATATATATATATATATATATATATATATATATATATATATATATATATATATGTACTACATACATAAACACACGTCATTTATTTCGGATTAAGTCCTTTAAACTGATGCTAGAAAAGCGATATTAACTTGTATGAAGCGTTCAGCGAAAAAATATTATGATGAAACAGACAAAACTGTAGCAACAAGAGCAAATACACCTTAACACATAAAACCGGTGACTGAAAAGCTTTTTTTAACTAGTATATTAATTTTTAACTTCTAATTATCTAAAACAGCTGTGCGTGTCACTTAAAATTTCACATATAACATGTTTTAGTCTGAAAACCATATACAGAGTATCTGCACTTAAAATACAACATAAATTAACATAAAACTAGGATTATATTATAAATCCTAAATAATCATTATATTTCTCACGATATATATATATATATATATATATATATATATATATATATATACATACATATATATATATATATATATATATATATATATATATATACAGGCCCGTAGCCAGATCGTCATATTGGAGGGAATAAACACAATTTTTGAGATGGGCAAAATTTTCTTGTCATAACTTGTTGAAAGTTACAGTGGAAACACGTTCATAGAAACGATTTTTTCCCCACGTAGAAACGTATAAAATGTATTGAAGAAAAAACTTATAATTTATATTTTAAATTCAATTTATTATTTAAATATTCGAATATTAAACTAACCTTCAAAATATCACAAAAGTCGATCATAAGTAAAGATAACCATTTTATTATTTTTTTTTTTGTGTTTTAAGTCATTAATTCCGCAACTTTCCATATCCTCGTAATACGTCATAAATATTTATCTATTATGACCACTGCACAGGAATGGACCTAGTACTATAATTCATATTAAATTTTTCGTCATAAGCATTACCAACTGGCAATTTATGCACTAATGGAAATATTGTAAACAGCTCACAGCGATAATCGAAAAAAGTTTTTGAAAATGTAATTATCATTTAATATGACCCAACGGTGAATCACATGTTGCATTAAAGGTTACAATAATTTACGAGTAAACTCACATGAATCGAAAAAACGATCACCTATTAGAGACAACGATATATCATTTCTCTCTCTCATATATATATATATATATAAGAAAGAAATAATTAAAAAAGAAATAAAAATAAAATATAATAAAAAAGAAATAATTGTTTCTGTACTCTTTGTATTCCTATACTCTCTAACCTGTCAAAACCAAATATAACAATAAGAGTCGCTATAATCTTAAAAATAACATAGGACACAGGAAAACTTTAAAGCTATGACATTTAGAAGACATGTCGAGTTTTCCGTTAACACACATATTTCTGGCGTTCAAAAAAACAATCTGACATGTATTAATTTAGAAAATCCACGATTTTTATTAGATCAATTTTATGATTCTTTCTCCACCATGAGAGTATCAAAAAAATTATTCATTTTAGCACCGGACGACAAAACGCAAAATACCGTAAACCAAAAAAAAAGCATTGGAATAATAACCAAATAAAGATTGTAATTACGTACTTTTATACCTGTGTTCCCGTTAATACGTTGTCCTAGTGATCGTCGTTTTGAATTATCCGAGTGCCTGTTATCCACTAGTTTCGATACTTCTCTAACATTTACAAGTCTAACATTTGAATACCTACCAAAATTAGTTGTAGACAACAGTCACTCAGATGATCCAGAAGAACGAAGATCAATACAACAAACCAAATAAGATTTAATTATATCATAATTTAATTTTTAATTTATTTTTTTGAAAACTGCACTATCATATGAATAATATGTCGATAATATTATTCAATAACATCAGTTCAAATATACTCTCAAATAAAGTTCGGATTTCATTTCTTGTTCGATTTTAACTTCTGAAATTGAACACAACCCGCTTAAATCTCAGATATTTATTTATATTATCGCATATAAAATTAATGTTATTTATTATCAGGTAACGTCTTGTACTTTTTTAACTCAAGAAAATACTTATATTGCAATGCATTGATACTTTAACTGCCCTTCACTTCCATTAAAAAAAATTAGCATACATAAGACTATTTTTTATTTACTTAATTCTTGTAATAATTATTTATACTCATAAAATCATCGTCTATTTTATTATCATAAAATTAAACTTTCATTACCTATTCGATACGATTCTCTTTTAATAACACTTTATCAGTACGTCATTAAGAAATATTTTTTTTAGATTCTACCAATACATAATTAGTCTGTGAAAGGGATTTATGAGTTGGGTACTTTAATATCAAAATGAAACCTTCTAGTAATCAAAATTCAATGTGATAATATACAGTTTCTTTCATTTAAAACACGTATTTTTTGTTATTATATCGAATTAATCTCCTTCCGTTTATAAATAATTTTTAATATTTTATAAAAATCTAAATATATAAGGAAATACTTTAATATGCCGGTATATCTTAATATATCTACATAGGATTACAATACACATGAAATGATGTTTTACTTAGACAGTAAATAAATGTTTACCATTTCTACTAGTTATTAATATTAACTATTCAATTATAACTGGTTTAAAAACAATATAATTTAATAATTATGACTTGCAAAATATAAAAATTGACAATTTAATATTATAACAGTTTAGACGACTTTCAAATATTGCAACGGTTAACTTTTGGGCATATTTTATTACCAATTTACAACACATCTTTTAATGTTAATCAACACAAACATAAAAATCTATTCAAAAGGTATCTATCATTCCTCTTCAGAACTTAACGATTTATTAAAAATTCAAACTGTAAATAATTTATGCAAACACTATTCTAGAAACTAATACCAAATTGGTACCTCTAAAATGTCATTACTTATACAAAACTTTAAATTATGTCTAGTTTCATAACCAGTACTTTTTAAAAACTTCAATAAAACTTTGATACGTTTTATGATGTGTATATATGTAATATATCAGGAGTTGTTAACCAGGACATCCAAATTCTTTAAAAATAAGAAATGCTCGTCTTGGGAATGCAGAACGTATCAAAATTTTGTATATAAATCATTGAAAACAACAACTTCAATAAATGTTGATGAAAAATGTGAAAATATATTTTAAAAATCTAAAAGATACCATCTATATAATAATTTAACAACTACTGGTGTGTATGTGTGTATATATATATATATATGTGTGCGTGTGTGTGTGTGTGTAACGCTCATAAATCTATAATACGCAGAAATACTTCCAACTGAATGCAATCATTAAAACTTAAACAAATACTTTATCATTGTTGTTATGTGTGCTTTATTAATTCACGACATATATGTGTATATATATATATATAACGTTAATAGTTTTGTATGTTTCAGTTACCAGGTATTAATTTTTTTTATTATTAACCGAAAAGAAAAACGATATATAACGCAAGATTCAAAATGCGTTAGAAATTATACTATTGTTAATGACTATTTTGAAATATGTTCTAACATTCTTTAAAAATCGAATTTATCTATTAATTAGAATTTTTTTTAATAAAGAATGTTCATGAGAAACGAAATAATTTAAATAGTATATTTGCTTTACTAAATAATTTTAAGAATTCAACAAAATACAAGCTTTTTTGTATGTATGTATATACATATATATTATATATAAACATCGATCAAACATATCCCGCAGAAAACTAAAAGTCAAAACTACATAATGTTTTACTTTATTCTAAAACTATATGAGAACACTATAGAAAAACTAAATTCTACAACTACAAATTTGGCTTAAATCTTCGATGTTTGTGTATTTAATAGGAAATTTTTAATTACTGAGTTTTTGAAAAATTATTTTGTTTTTAGCAAAATTTTTATTAATACAATTTATTTAATTTGTTTAAATTCATGGAAAAATGTATACAAATTATACGTTAAATACAATTTATAATTTATAAGAACTTATATATCAGTTCATACCCTCTAAAATGTTAAATACATAATCTTAATTATTTTACTTGTATCGTCTCTCTATACAAAATATTAAAAAAGTGCAAAACTGGCCAAACTTTTTGACTAAATTAATACATTTTTGTCCAATATTATTTAACAAAAAAAAATTTTATAATCGGAAAATTATCATTTATTATGAATAATTACATACAATTATAATTCTATTGCAACCTATTTTTTTTGTTTAATATTAGCATACGTATAACTCCATTTCTATATATATATATATATATATATATATATATATATATATATATATATGAGTGCGTGTGTATGTCATTACAAATATATTAAAAATGTGCAGGAATTAAGAAAACATGAAGACAAAATACTTTTTTTCCAATTTAATCAGCAGTCATAACTCATTACGTGACATCAAAGTTGAAACGTTTTTTCTAGTATATTTCTATATATTAATTTTGTACATATATAGTGTGTATTGAGTTCTCTATGAAACACGTAGATTTTTTTAATAGGTGTGATTATAATTCTTGCAAGGATTGAATATATTAATAAGACTATTGAACGGAGAGTTAAAAATAAGAAAATGTCAATATAAAGTTTTCTACAACATAAAATCTATACACTATGGAGTTTATTATGCATATACATACATATAAAATATATATATATATATATATATATATATATATATATATATATATATATATATGAATATACAGATGTATGTATATATGCACATAAGCTAACCAATTAACTAAAACTCTATAATGTAAACATTGACATTTGCTTCCTTACTGAGAACACACGTCGTCGCTTGGAACAACAGGTTAACGTTTTTCCCAAAACACGCGGCCACGCGACTGTTTCAATCGTAATACACCATCTGAGTCGTGGAAAAAAGATTACCGTGCCAAACATGTACACTACACACATACAGAAACACACACACATAGACACATGTACATAAAATATTAGACATAAATGGCACACATACACTTTTTTGTAAAATATATTTATCACGATATTGGCGTATAACGGTACACGTTATATGCGCCCATTGATATGTAATCCGGGGTCGACGGCTTGCCTAGCCAGACGTCGAACTGGACCCCGGACACAGGCACACGTCAATCTCCGCACAGATCCACGACGGACTTAGCGTCACGGTGGCCAGCCAACACCGCCTCGCTTGGCTATCGCACTGAACGACGCCGCCGCCCTACGATGCAGGTAAGACGGCGTGACGCCTGCGCCACATAACGATAAAGCCCCTGCCCCACTTCTGAAAGCTCTTCAGCGCATTCGCAACCATTAGTGATATCGCGCAGTATAGGTATAACAACGGAAACACGAAACTTTATTTTAAAACACACACACACGCATACATACGTACAGCGACAATGCACCAAAAACACAATAGTTTATATAAAAGCTCATTTAGTAACGTTCGCAGTATGCACGTTATATATATATATATATCTTAAAATGTTTTAAATGAAAACATACATTAGACAAAATTCACCGCAATACTAAATTCGTTTAGTTTGTACCTTTTAAATCAACAATATTATGGAATCAAAAAGGTGCACATTTTTATTATTAATTCTTTCATTTCAAAAAGCAAATATATAGATGTTTTTACGTTTATAAATGGAGACAGATGTTTATAAATTCTAATATAAATTAGATATTCATTAACAGCATATACATTAAATATAATTAAAACAATTCAATTGGCGCTTCTAGATGATAAAATCGCTAATTTTCAATTATTTATGTAAACTAAAGCGAACAATACAACTATAATAATATATATTCTATCATAACAAACGCACCCGAACATAAAAAGTCATTAGTGAATATTGTAAATTAATAATGGAGTACTTCTGTCAAGCTATTTCTTTAATTACTCAGAACACTAATAATTCAGCAACTTAGTTATTATTCTAAATAAAAACTTTTTATTTTTAAAATATGACGAGTCGTGCAAATTTATGTTCAATACCCAAACATATATTTTTTTTACTTCTACTTACAGACAGATTCGGTTACAATTAAATGTTAAAGAATTGCAAAAAGAAATTTTTCTCTCTTAGATTAACTATTTTACATACTAATTTGGATAAATAGCAATAATGAAATACTTTCTCTTTCCCAGATTTGTGAATAGTGGTTTCATATATGTAATTTAAAACATGTTACATGAACAAGAAACCTTTAATGAAAGTTTTCAAGTTTGAAATATAAAATTGAAACCACTAGTCTTCAAAATACTTCGATTTAGAGAATTGATAGAAACTGGAAGCTTATTGTCTCATAAAAAAAAAAAAAAAAAAACTACATCGATTTTTGTATATAAACTTTTTGAGAGAAAAAATAATATACCACTAAGGGAGAAGAAAAATAACAAATACATTTATGTTTTAAAAAATGTGATAAACAAAAAGATACAAAAACAAAGTATTCCTTTTTATGAGAAAGCTGTGGAGACACGTATGAGGCCACGTACATAATGAATAAAGAATCAAACAAAGAATATAGTAAAGCAATGAAAACACTGAAACTTTAGCGTTCCTATCCACATTACTATAACCATTCCAACGTGTTTGCACTCTTCTGTCTATACTGCTTTGCTCTTTTCTTTACTTAATTCTTTCTTCGCCGTCACAGTATAAATGCGTTCTAAGAGTGGACTGTACCTACGATTTGAATATGACGAAATTAATAATTAAATGCACATAATCATATCAAAATAATCGATTAATGAACGTTTTTATAAAAAAAATATTATGCTATCCGATGAAATAATTTATTTGTGAAACTATTGAAGCCGATATGAAGGAGATACCCGTTAGCAGTGATGTACCACCTACATCTATACCATCTCTATGTAAAACTATGTAGTTAGAATAAAATATTATCCTCCTTGAAACACTTAAATTTATAAATATTATCAATATTATTATTAAGATACATAATTACGAAATTACTATACTCTAATAACACAGATTTCAAAAACTATATTTTACGAACGTAATTTCGAATTTATTTTAATTGCTCGATGTCTATAATACTCTATTAAAATAAATATGTTAAAATTCTTTAATTTTTTTAATACTAAAGTTTAAAAATAATTCACTGAATTAGATAAATTTTATACTTAAATTTAAATTATTATCAAATGATCACAAAAACAATTTAAAAAAGTTTCGTATTTTATTTGAAACAGTAAAGTACTAAACAGTACGCTTCATACCAATACGAGGCCAAACTATATGTTTCTCAACCCAATGTCAAAGCTAACCGTTACTGAATGGTTAGTGCAATGGAATGTTGACTAATAGGTCAGGAATTCGAAAAGGGACTAAATTATCGTCAATAAGAAAATAAATGCTTGAACACAGAGTGAGTTTAGATCCCAACAAGAGTTCCTAAAAGCTTCAAAAAATAATTCTGTGACAAGTTACTAATTAAAAACTTAAAATTATTTTATATTTTCAATTAGCTACGGATAAGTGATTCTTATTATATGTAATTTATAATTATAAAAAAATATAATTCATTCATATAAAAATTACGCTCTGTATAAAAAAAAACTTAAATAAATAAAAACCAATCATATGTTAAACTCTTATTTCAAATAATTAAATATTTCAATAAAAAAATCGTAAAAACAAATCAAAGAAGACTGTACAATATTTTATTTTAATTATTAGTTTACTAAATGTCATTATTATCATTATATATATATATATATATATATATATATATATATATATATATATATATATATATATATATATATATATATAATCTATGAAGTGAATTAAATAAAACAAATGTGAAATTCTCTCCGAACATTCAAAAAAATTACCTTATAATATATTCAACTATTTGAACTACCGAATAATTAAAATACATTATACCCCATTAACATTAAAATCGTTCAAGTAGCAAGCACAGGAAAACCTTTGTAGGAGATGAAAATTGTTTTACAGTGAAATATTTTATCATCTATAATTTTATCAATTTAAGTTACCTTCGACCTTTGTTTACAAACTATAACCTTTTTATGTATTAATCTACATTTTATAACTGCAATTAGTTAATTACAACGCGCTTGATTAAATATAGAAAACATAAATGATTTATTTTGACAAAAATCATTTTTAATTCAACATACCGTTACATTTTCATAGTTAAAAATGACAACTTATTTATTGTCAGGCTATAAAACAATATCATTAAAATAATAATCAGTGTTAATATAATCTAAAACTACACAGGTTATAAAGAACAGAAAAATGTATGCAAATATAAATATAACCAATGTTCAGGCATTTTTTTAATAAAACAGTACAGATTAAGAATGAATTGAAAAACAAAAAAATTGAAGAAATGAAAAACTAAATCGTCACATTTTTTAAATGTTCAGGTAATACTAATATCTTATTACAATTATTATTTCAATGTTATTTTTTAATAAACCTACATATATATATATATATATATATATATATATATATATATATATATATATATATATATGTAGGTTTATTATACGTACATACATACACGTATCTATATATAGTACCTATATATATATATATATATATACATTATTATAATTTTAACATCAAATTGTCAACTAAACCAATATTTTAAAATTGATATATATGCACAAAATTCAAAACGAAAACATATCTTTAAAAAACAGATATACATATATATATATATATATATATATATATATATATATATATATATATATATATATATATTCCTGATATGAACTTTCAACGTCCGTTACGTGAAATCGATACGCCCGAACTTCAAATAACGCTACAATTACATTAATAGCATCTATAAATACAAAGGTTCAAGAAACTATTTTACTTTACTGTCCCTTCAGAGTCTCTTAATTGTAACTTTCTTGTTGACCTATCTAATTTTACTTTGTGACATTTAATTATACCAAAACGGGCACATTATCATAGTGCACTTTTTAAATATATATATATATATATATATATATATATATATATATATATATATGTATGTATGTATATGTACATTAATTATTATAATAACATATATATGATAGAATAAAATAAAACACATACTTTTTTTAATAATTATAATAATAATAACCCTTAATTCGGAATTTAATTTAAGGACTAAACTATAAATAATGTATTAAGAGATAATCATTGCTATTAAATATCTATAGTTTTTTTCAATTTAAAAACATTTTTTTAGAGATAACGTATTTTCATCTATGTGTATTTCTCTTTAACCCTCCACTCGTCCCCTCTGCGGGGATATCGACAATTTAACAAATAACAATATTATTATTTTTTATAAAACATGAATTAATATAGGTTTTTTTGAAGTTTCATTCGAATAAAGAAATTATTTACAATGCTGTATCATTTTATTTGACGTTATTTGTTACTTGCTATTTTGTTAAAACGTATGTTCGAGCTGCTGGTAAGTGAGGTGAAAAAATGTCTGAGTGCAAAGGGTTAATAAATACACATCTTGTAACGAAAATCATCGCCAATAATTGAGTCGTCTTCATACATTCATCAACTAAATTTGAATTCAGAAATGCACTACATGAAATAAATCGAACGATAATGACACTTTTAAAATTAAAAAAAAAACTCACAATGTCGAATCACTTTTAATAGGGAGTTAATATAGCACGCGTTTCTATACTCCAAATACAGTCTATGAGTACAAGGTGAGAATAAGGACAAGTTAAATAATGTTTCATCTTTTCGCACAAAGATATCCGGATTAATTGCCCGGAGTTATGTCTTATTAGTATCTTACACAAGTCACTTTAAAGTGCAAACGAGATTCACATAAACATGTACAAAGTGTATACAATAATATAAACACATTTACTAATTTTGTATAAAATGTTATCCTATAAACAATCTTATCTTTTGTAACCAAATATAATATATCATCCCGATACGAAAAATAAAATATTAATTAATGTTTTTCTCTTAAAAAAGTATAAAAAATAAGCATAAATATACGTCAAGATTTCATTTAAATGATTTCAAACTCCGAATTATTTTTTTCTATAAAAAAATAATGTTTAATTTTAAAAAAGCTCACGCCTGATATTTATTTTATTATAAAGTATTAAATTAAAATACATTAAAACACTTCAATCAAAATGAAAAGTAACTCAGCATTGAATTATTACTAAATTGAAAATTTTTGAAAATGAATAATAAATAATTTGAATCAATTAAATAATCATATTTATAGTTTATAATATCATCTTAAAACTTTTAACAGAATTTTAGAATATGCATTAAATTACTCAATCATCCAAATCAAATACACAAAATTATTCAGACAATTAATTGTTTTTTAAATGTACATAAACATTTTTCATATTTTTGAATTTTCACGTACTTAATTCTACATACACATACATATATATATATATATATATATATATATATATATATATATATATGTGTGTGTGTGTGTGTGTGTGTATGCTTGTGCATGTATATATATGGAATATAGTAAACACACGTGAAATGAGGGCAAATTACATATACTTTGCATTAGTGGCATACTCAGGTTTGAATCTTGGTGCGGGGCGAGTTGAACGGATAAAAGAAATTTTAATGTAAATTCAATAAAATTCATTAGATGTTTACAAAAATTTATTTAAAGAATAAAATCTAGTTTTATTTCTTTTTACAAAGCTCTTGAATTATTTCAGTCGTGGTTACATTAATCTCTGTGTATATAGGCGCATTTTCGCAAGATGATTTTATTTTGTCTTCTAATGTTTTTTCTCTTTTCTTTTGGGGGGTGCCAGAGCTCCTTGGTACCCCCCCCCCTGGGTCCGTTACTGCCTTGCATATTTTACAACAGATAGAATTCGTACATTTTTCATATTTATCAATCGTATTTTTCAACTCCAATGTGCAAGATTATTATTAAAATAAATTTCATAGTATAAACAATATACCGGAAAATCGTTTTTTCCCAAAAACTACGAAATCATTTATGTAAATTATTTAAGAATTTCATAAGTATTGAAATGCATCAACTTTCTAATAATATATCTTTCTATGTATAAAAAATAATTCCATCGTAAAATTTCCATAAAACAAAAATATTTTATTTTTCGTGTAGACCACCTCCTCGTAACGTCGCCCCCCTCCCGCCGCAACTACAAGTAGCACGTTAACCATTTCCATTCCCGATCATCAATGATTGGTTTACGGATATCGCGTGGTCTTTGTTCTAATTGGTTGACATCAGTCTCACGATGTATAACGAAAGAAATACGATTTCAATATAAAATTAATAACACTGATTCAAAATATTGTATTCATTGAAGCTTTAGAGTAAAAAAAATCGTTACACATTTTAACATTGTGCATTGTTGTTAATTTTTATAAACTTCTCCAATAAAATTTTTACGATTACATTTTACGGATTATTTGTGCGTATAATTTGTTAATTTCAGTTACTTGTTAGAAAAAAACGAGCGTCAATGAGCGTGGAACGACCCCCTTCACAGGGGGGTCGACGAGCGTAGCGAGTAGGGGGCATAGCCTCTCTGATTTATATACAAAAAGATAATATATACCGCGTTCCTTATAAAAATACAAAATACATTGGTAAACAAATCTAGTCATCCACTAAAGTAAAATATTCGTTATGACTAATGAATCAAAAACATATTATCACAAATGCTTATTACAATCGATATTTACTGATTGTTAAATAAAAAGTAGTGAGGAAAAAGATCACTAGTTTTACTTCATTTGAAACTTTTCACACATTAAATTTTATGGTGTCATTCAATTAATCTAAAGTCTGAAATAATATCATGACGTCATCCACGCAATCATTAAGTCTATTGCCAGCATTACTAATAAGTATAATCCTAATCTGGATAAAAATTTATGCGTCATAGCAACTAGAGAAATAAAAATATATCATTGTCATCTTGTTCGCTTACCCGCCCGCGTATATTTGTTAACTACTTAAAACAAGATCTGAAGATAATACAAGACAACTGCGAACAAAACATCAAATCTCTAAATCTATTGTATTATATTTCTATATAAAAAGGCATAAACATTTTTCTAACAAAATATTAAAAAATAATATAAGAATTAATAATTTTAATATTTCGCATCAAATTAAGTTTATTTTGAAATTA
The DNA here is from genome assembly GCA_034766995.1 of Acanthacorydalis orientalis. Classification (NCBI taxonomy): domain Eukaryota; kingdom Metazoa; phylum Arthropoda; class Insecta; order Megaloptera; family Corydalidae; genus Acanthacorydalis; species Acanthacorydalis orientalis. The sequence goes on from CM068316.1 coordinate 43,714,150, forward strand.
ATTTAATGTTAATTTTCGAAACAAATTAGTGGAAGTATTTTTTTTTTTTTGAAAAAAAACGTATATACTTAATTTTTTTTATTATGAATAATTTATTTTTTTCATATTTTATGGTTAAACAAATATTTAGAAAACTACGACTATAAACATAAAATGAACAATCAAAAAAATATGTGCAACTTCGTATTCAAAATACCTAATATCCTGCATTTATAATTAATTACTGATTACAAAATTTAATACTTGAATATGAAATATTAAAAAATAAGATCAATGAATAAACAAAAACTATCTTTAAGTAAAATATTTTATAGTAAGTCATTTATTAACACATAATTTATACATTTATTAATATGGAAAATTTTAATAGCCATAGAAAAAACTTACAAAATATTTATTAGTATACTTTTAACAACCCTTTTTTATATTATATGAAATATAGAAAAAAATACGAATTTATAAAAAATACATTTACTTATATTTCTCTTGAATGCTTGATATAATAAATTAAGGGTAAATCTTTGACAGAGAATAGTGTTCAAAATAATTATCATTATTAAAAAAATATTAACAATTAAAACTCTTTTAATAAATAATCTTATTTTAAATGAACAATTGATTATATTATTTAATAATATTTAAAAAATGAAATAACTTTTGAATATTTCTTTTGAGGGTGCCACATTAAAAAAAAATTCTTACCTTTAACTGGAGAACATTTGCTGGGTGCACTTGCGAATTGCCCTTGTTTCTTTATATAACTCCAATCTTCACGTAGTTTTTTCAGCTTTTCCTAATTGAAAAAAATGTATATATGTATCTATATATGTGTATACATATATATATATATATATATATATATATATATATATATATATATCTAAAATAATAATAATAATATACCTGAAACTCAACTGCAACTGGACGACTTGCTGATCCACCCAAATTCATATAATTTTCAAAAATTTCATCCACTTCAATTTCACGTTCCATTGCAGATGTCTGATATTAAAAATATTCAAGTTAAAATCATTGATATAACAATATATCCTTATTTCAATAAATTTATTTTATGCACTGAAAATATTCTTACCATTAAATTTTTGATAGTATTATCTCGTTCTGGTTGAGGAAGTTCTTGGCTAATTTTAAGTCTTGTTTTTGTTTCCATAACCCAGGAAATTATATTATCAAGATGAATACCAAACCGATAAAGGGCAGAATTTTTATCCAAAGAAAAGGGAGTATCAGGCTAAAATTATTGAAATAGTTACTAAAATCTAAGCCTAATCACTTATAAATGGAATAACAGAAATTATATACAAAATGAATAAACATATTTTAAACATAATAACCAGTAGACATGTTTTACATTCAGTTATTAAAAATGTAAAATGTAATATCACAAAAGTTATGGAAAAATTATGCATATATATATATATATATATATATATATATATATATATATATATATATATATATATATATATATATATATTATATAAAAATGAGATGAAGCTAAAAGGAATCAAACAATTATTTTTCCTTGATAAACACACGGTGTTCCAATATTTATTATATTGTTTTTTAATCTTATAATAATAAATGACAAATCTGAATAAACCTTTGTTAAAAAATATTATATGCTAATATATAATTTTGACCTTAAAAATATTTTAATAATTAGATAAATATACCAATATCAAAAATTAATTCAAAACAACAAATATTATCAATAAAGAATAAAAATGTTTGCTCATAAAAAAAATAGAAATAAATAATTCAGAAAAATTAGGTATTATTTACAAACTGAATGAAAAAAATATGAATGTTTACTGAATAATAAGCTTGTGGTATTCAGGTTTAATACATAGATTGTAATCTAACCCAACTTAAATAAATATCTTTCACACTTACCAATATAAATAGAAAAACAACTAATTTAAACCTCACAGAGACATGTGCCTATATGTACACATTTTATGACAAAGAAAGACAAAGATATTTTATGTTTACAGGCAAAGAACACTTAGATTTTAATATGAAAAAATAACCATATATTTTACAATTTATAATAATATATGCATGAAACTGACATTTCAATTCAAAATGTAGTTTAATGCTCCTATACAAAGTGCTATATATAGAATAGCTTACTTAAAATAAACACAAGGGAATATAAAAAAATATTTCCATAATATACATAAAATAAAGGAATTCTGTAGATACTAATAAATAAATAAATCCTAAATTCAACACATATAATTTATCAATAATAAAATTGTGAATCCATCCCTGAATATAAACTAATTATTAATTATTATAACTAATCATTTTTTATGAAAGCATATAAAAACTCAATCTCATCTAAATATTTTATCTCTAATCATATATGCAAATTTGTGTGTGTGTATATATGTAAATATATTCACAAAATCTTAGCGTATATAAATATTTTCAACTTTTCGATAATGCAATAAAAAAAGTCAAACCATACACATATGTATTCTATACAAACTATGCAACACTATGCAACATTAAGTACCAAACCAAAAAGTCTTACATGCATCATTGAATTGAATTTAACAATTGCCTTACATATTCCACAATAAAATAGAAACTAAGCATAATTCATAAAAACAATATTACACAAATATTTACATATTAGATATAATATCATTATATACTTACTAATTGTAAATCTAATGAAAATTTATTTTTACTCTTCGGGGATACACAAATATGTTGCATCTGTTTAACAACATCTTTCCATTTACTTCTTACTGTTTTATACTCATTTTCCATACTTAAAACATGCTGTTCTCGTAACTCTTTGGCTGTTTTATCTAATTCGGATAATTCTTCATATTTTTTATTAAATTCTTGTCTTAATGTCTAAGATTCAAATTTTTTATACATTTTCAATGTTACTCAAAATAGTATTTAATGATTATATATATATATATATATATATATATATATATATATATATATATATATATATGAGAAATACAGACACAAATTTCATTTACCTGTAACTGGCCTTCATGGTTATTAGCCATTATTATTCTATCAGGAGCATTATTTATCCAATTAGAAATACTTGACAATTTTGCAGTAAACTGTTCTAATAATGTTCGAGCTTGTGTTGCATCACGACGATGTAATTCAACTTCTTCCCGAACTCGAGCCCAATTAGACCGAAGAGCAGTTACAGTTGTTAATCGTAATTGCTCAGCTTTTCCAGGTTCTGTTGTATGAAGTAACAATACTAAACTATCTCCTCTGCTAATCAATGCAGCTACATCGGGAGCTAATAGACTAGATTCAGTTTTCAATACCTACCAAAGAAAATAAGTACAGAAAAAAAAGCTAATTATTTTACCAATCAATTTAATATTTTAAATCTTTGTTTCGTAAAAGTTCTAGAAATCAATTTTTGCACATTAATTATTAAGAGAAAATTTACCTCAAGCCGTTTCACTGGATCAATTTCATTCGCAACATGTCTGATGCTTTCAAGGACAGTATCCATTCGTGTCATCATTGATTTAGCTTGACATTCAAAATCAGTAACATCAGAAAACAATGATTTTGAAGTAATATTTGATATAGATGCCTGAAGAGGCGATTCCGTTACTGATGCCAAGGATAAACTTTTGACTGGGATTGATGTCTGAATAGCACTTTCATCCTAATAAAAAAGAAAATAATAATTTTCTTATTATTGGTTTTTATGCCATTTATGGGGATATTTGTATCATAAAATACAAATATAATTTAATACAATTTTCACATTAATGCTTTATTATAAATGTTTAAAAATATAAAATTAATAACAGTGGTCTTTTTAAACAGTTTACATAAATGGACGCGATTTCAAATATGACAGTTGTCCATTACTTTTTTACGCAATTTAGAAAATGTACTACAAGCAATAATATTATTTTCTTCAACAGAAAAAATATAAATAGATCTGCAATATACTGAAATACATGTTTCTAAAATAAATATATCCATTTAAAAAAATTCACATAAGTCATCAATATACTTGTCTTTAAATAATATAATGAAAATTAAAACTTTACATATATTATTAGATGCAATTCATATATTATAAAAACAGAGAAAACCCTACATTTACATTTAAGCACTGTTTAATAAAAAAACTTACGTTTTTATTTATTATTTGCATTTCATTATGATCACTTTCTAAATTTTTTATATTTCCAATTACTTCGTACGTTTTTAATAATTCAACTTCTTTTTTAAATGTAACATCTTTTACAGATGGAGATTTTCCAGAACCTATTAACTGATCTCCAGATTCATTTTCATTAGATGTTACATCATTTAGTAATAAATATTCAGTAATACTGTCTTGTTCTTTCCAAGCAGTAACTTTTCTTTGTTCTGTTCTATTCACTCGATCAGTCATTTGTAAACAAAGAGATGTCTGTGGAGTTGGATTTTTAGAAGCAATTTCTGTACTCTGTACTATTATATCTTTCATTTCTTCACTATTACTCAGATTTTCAGCATCAGGTATACTTTCCATTGACTCCGTCTCAATTATCTCAACTCGTTCAACTGCTTGTTCAGAACTTGATTGAACAACACTTGGGTAAACTTCCACTGATTGCAAAAAGCTTTCTGGTATTTCAGATTCTTTTACTTCAACAACATGACAACAATTGTCATTTTCTGATTTTGGAGTTTGTAATTTATTCCAATCAACATTTTCTGAGTTGTTCATCATATTAGAAATACATGAAAAAAGGCTACTATTTTCAGCTAACTTAAAAGTTTCATCCTGTGTGTTAGGATTTTCTAAATTATTTGAATCATCGCTAGTTGAAAATAAGTCAGATTTTGTGTTTAAAAAAGTCTGAATTTTGTTAGAGTCTGATTTGTCCAAATAATTTAATTCATTTATTGCCTGTAATGTAATATAAATACAAGAATATTAGGCCAGGATACAATTTTATTACTTTTTTATTCAATTTATAAAACAGATTAGTACTATTTAAAACTGAATCAAACAACTTTTTTATCACCAAATAAAAATTTTAATTTATATTATTGTATTATTATGTAAAAGCCAATTACATTTTTGCAGCCACCACCCATTGAAACAATAAGAACACCAAATGGTTTATAGACAAAACAGTGCTTTATGTAAATGTAAGTATGAAGTGAATAAATTAATCGAATGACTGATATTTATAGTAAGCAGTTATGTAATACCTTAAGTATATTTACAATATAAACATTTAGAGATATTTAGTTTATATATATATATATATATATATATATATTATAATACAATATAAATATTAATTATTAAAAATCAACGTTAATTGATTTGTTTTTAAGCAATTATAAATTATGTTAATATTAATGTTAACATATTAAAAAATTAAAACACCATTATAATTTCTCTGTCAACATTGCATTTATAAATTACACATATTATATTTAAAAAATATACTTATTTATAATACAAATCTATAATATCAATAACAGATTTTTGAGATTATTTTATATATTGTTAATATTCTGAAATATACTATATTAAAACAAAACTGGTACAATTTATAATCATGAAAACATATAATCAATATTTTTATTTCATTCTGTGTCAATCAAATATATAATTTTAAATGAAATATACATATGTACAAAGAACATTTGTGGTAGTACTTTTAATAATTTCTTTACAACAATATCTGAAAACAATTATACATATTTTTCTACAATCAACAATCCTTTTTTAACTATAACATATATTCATCAAAAATGAACATAAATACTAAAAAAAAATTTTTTCAATCACTAGCATTGATACTTATTTATACACAAACAAAGCATTTTAAATAACCATATCCACAGAATCATTCTATATTCATGAATACCTTACACAATCACAATACAAAACACATACAACAACATAAAATGCAGAAAAAAAGATATATACATCCACTTTGATTCTATGAATTAAATAGTCCTAAATACTTAAAATATCTTTTGTTATAAAAGAATCTACAAATAACACTTCAACTACAATGTAAACATTAAATATGTTCCAAACCATATCAAATTACAAGTTGATACAGTACAAGTTGATACAGTACATATATACAGTATACAGTACAGTACATGACATACAGTACAGTACATATACACATACACACTCACCTTTATTTTTTCCTGTAATTTCTTCCACTGTTGTTGAAGTTTACTGGGATAGAGTTCTAAATGTACTTTTTTAAAAAGAACTTCTTTTTCAACTTCAATAAGCCTTGTTGTAGACATTCCAGCATCAATTTCAGCTTCAGTGTCAGATAACCATTGTGCAAAATACACATTTTTCTTCAAACGCTCATGTTGTCGTTTTAAATCATCGATACTTTCTTTTAAACTATGCGAATAAACAGGGTCACACATTTTGCAGAATCTAACATGAAAATAATTAAAATAACATGTTAAGAATTATCTAAAATTACTCTTAATGTTAAAAATATTACAAATAACTTTTTTTACTATTAAGTTGATTTACATATAATATTTAGTGATCAATTATATAAATAAGTAATATGCATAATAAATTTCTTGTTACCTTTCATAATCTGTTAGTAAAATAACAAATGTCTGTTCAATATCTGTCAATTTTTTTTTATCAAATTCATCAGTATGATTGTCAAACCAATTACGCAACTCTGCTTCTCGATGATGAATACCGCGCAACAATTCCAATGCTTCTTCCAGTGTATGTTTCGCTGTCGTAACTTGAGAACCTAGACTATTATAAAGCTCTTTCAAAGAATCAATTCGACTTGAAAGATAGTCTGGATTAGATACAGCACGATCTTCAACTAATTTGCGTCCAGTTTTTATAACATCGGTTACTTCACTTTTTACTTCACTCAATGTACGATAAAATTTCTAAAAATTTCAAAATTCATAAATATTTATATATACATGTGTTTGTGTGTGTATATATGTGTATATATATATATGTATGATGTGTATGTGTATATATATATATATATATATGTGTGTGTGTGTGTATATATATGTATGTATATGTGCAGGTTGTGTGTAAATTTAAATATAATGTTTTTAAGAACTTTAAGTCTAAAGTATTGCCAATATTCTTGTATGTATAAAAAGTTGCAAATAAAGTAAAAAATAATTGTCAAAAAAGAAATATGCATTTAATTTTTAGCACCTTAACTCACCAAGCAATGTTTTAGTTGACCTTCAATACCTTCAACATCAGCAGATGCAGGTTCAAGCAAGCAAGATGCATCATGCACATCACGTAACTTACGCCATGCTTTTGATAAACGTGCCTCTAAACAATCAGTTTTACGAAACCGCTCATATGTTTTCTGTACTTCAGTAAATCGAGTTTGGAGACATTTTACTAAATCCTAGTAAAAGTATTTCAAGTTTAACAAAATGAATGCCAATCTCAAGACAAGTATATTTAAATGATATACAGAGTTTACAATGTATATTTGGAATATTTCAATAGTTTCTTATAAAACAGTTTTAACCCATATAAAATTTTAAGTAAAACACAAAAATAAACAAATAAAAAAGATGAAGAGCATTATAGATAATATACAGTTTAGAGTTCAAAAAATCTATTAAATGCATATAAAAATTATTAATTTTTACAATTCATTTGACGTAAACACAATTTAGACATTATAAAAGGGCATATGGAAAATTTAAAAAGGTACCAATAATTAAAACTAGCCCATATTTATAACATACTTCTAAACGAATAGCTGCATCATGTTTCCCTCCTTTCTTGAATATTTCTAGCTGTCTCTCTATATCTTTTAAAAGAACTTTATGCGATTCAAATTCTTGAAATAAAATCTAAAAAAAAAGCAAATTTATAAACATATGACATTTAAGTTATATCGTTAAATAATCATGTAATAACAAATATCAATTAAAAATAGACACATGCACATGATTGTGTGTGTGTATGTATATATATATATACATATATATATATACATATATATATATATATATATATACATATATATATATATATATACATATGCATGTGTGTCTGTCCAAATGCGTATCATCTTAAAGGTTGCTAATACAAGGAAATTAAAAACATACAAACATTATTTAAAACTAGCTCCAAACCACACAATAAACCAACCTTAGATAACATCATAAGATATACTGAAAAAAAAGATTAATTTTTAAAATTATTACTAGTTTTCAAATAAAATCATTCTAACCTGATCATCATCCGGTAAATCATCAGCAGTTAAATCGTTGTCTACACGAGCCGATAGCAGAACATCTGTACGATCAACCCATGCTTGTAATTCACGAATATCTTCTTCCACTCTTTGCACTTCATTAACACAACGTTCAAGCGCTGCGGCACGTTCTGCTGCTTGTGAACGCAATCTTTCCCAACGAGTTTGTGAAGCATGCAGTTCACTTTGTACTGTTACCATGGTTACGCCTTGTTTCTCCAACATAGAAGCAGCTTCATTCAAACGCTGTACACGTTCTTCGGCTTCTACACTTGTATAATGTTCCAAATCCTACAAAACATTCCAACCAATAGATACTACAACAAATTCTAAAATAAATCCATTTGACAAATGATTTTTATTTACATAATTATTAAACAGAACAGAACATGTTCATTTGGGTGTATATTTTTACATGTGTACTTAATAAGTATATAAGTCTTACTTAATAAGTATTATGTACATAATAAGTATTAGTTCGGTAAAACATCTTTCAGTACTTAAAATTTGAAAATAAATGAAAAACTAATTAGAAATTTATTGTAATACAAGGAAATTATATTTTAATTAATACACTTACATCGAGCTCCTCTGAAATATCTTCAGCATCCGTAGCTGCTGGAGATGACCGTGCCAATCGTCGTTCCAAACGATCAAGCCAATCTGCTTGCTTCACTGCAAGTGATCGAAACAATCCATAATTGTTTGAGGCATGTTGAAGAACAGCTAAACGTTTATGTACATCATTATTAATATTTAACCAGCGTGACCTCAACGTATCAATTTTTTCTTTGAGATCCTTACTTTCTTCTAACATTGCATTAACTTCTAAATAAAAAAAAAATGCTTAATTAAATATACTTAACTAGAATATTTATTTTTATTTTAAAAATTAACACAAACCCGCACTACTCAATAAATCAAAATCTGTATTGCGTGAATCACACTTGTCCCGTATATGTTGAAAACGAGCTTTCAATTGAAACAGTTGTGCAGAAGTTTCAATAGAATTATTTACAGTAGGCATATCAGCTTCTAACTCTTGTAGCCAGTCATTCATTTCAACCCAACGTTTTTCAAATTGTTGTGTTTTAAGTTGCTTACTTTTAATATTAATAATTTTGCTAAAAGATACATCAAAGTTAATATGTTTTAATTAAGGCTAACCTTTTACTTGTAAAAAAAAATAATAGCAATGTTACTCAATAATCATCGAAAATTCTTTAGTTACTTGATACATAAGAAAAAAGATTTAGTAATTAACATAACACATTAGTTGGTAAAATTTATAAATTACTTATTATTTCATGAATTCTAAATAACTTATTAACTTACTTTTTAACATCAGATTTTACATTTTGCCATTTTCTGTTAAGTTCATTGAGTTTGTCTTTAACAACAGCATTAAACATTCCACTACTATTAAATTCATTAAAAAGCGTATTAATTTTTGAAACTTTTGACTGGAGTAATTCATTTTCTTCATCTTTTTTCTATTTAAAAAAATATTATATATATTTCTCATCATTGGATAAGTATAACAATACATTATTTATAAAATTTACTTACACACAATGAATCTAAAAACAAGTCAGTTTGCAATGTATCATTTGATGATATTTTTTGTCCATTTAAGAGTAATACTTCTAATTCAGATATGTATTCAGATAATTCATGCATATCTTGTTGAATACTATTAAATTGTTCATATTCTTGAATGCTAAAATTCAAATTTTAATTGCGTGTTAAAAATTCAGCAAAACAGTCAACTAAACTTTATTCAAAATCAATCATTAAAAGTAGTTAGCTTTGAAGTGATAAGAAATAACTTAAAAAGATATAATTATTAAAAATTATGATTACAAACCAATTCGAAACATAATTATATATTTCTGTAGTACGACTACGACATTCTTCATACATGTTCATTAACTGATGATCTTTAATATATTTCTTTAAGGAATCTAATAATTCCAGCTTTTCTTTTACAGTTTCAAACAATAACTTATTCTGAGTTAAATAATCATCATGTACTCCTTTTTCTGATGTTTTTATATTCAAAGAAGTTTGTTTAGTTTTTAATTCAATTTCTTTAATCCAATTCATCAGTGATGTCAATTTATCACTAGTTGCATCTGTAAAATCAAGCTTAGGTTTCTTTATTTCCCCTTCTTTATTATCAGATATAGCCAATTCCCACTGACTACTAGACCCCAGCATATTGATTGTAATATCAGCAGAATCAGACAAATTGATTTCAAATCCAGAACTTGATATCTTAAACAAAAAATAAACAATAACTAATATCACATTGGATGTGAAAGTACTTTACATCATTTAATCTATTAGAAAATTAAAAGTTATTTTATGTTGCCAGGTACACTTTACAAAAAATAATATATATTAATAAATACATAAAATTAAAATTGTACAAGTTTTTTTTTATACTACTTTAGTTAATCAGTTCACATACCCGATGTGCTTGTACTTCAATTATTTGTGATAGAGCATCCCATCGATCTGATAACGTTTCCAGTGCTAATTGTAACTCAGAACTCGATTGTACACCAGTTGGCCCCTCTTCTTTACTCAAAACCAAAATTTCATCTTGAATTTTTTGTAGTCTGTTTTGTTCTTCATCCAATTCACGTTTAACTATCTGAAGTTTTTTTATCCTAACAAGTATTTCTGCTATCTCTGTTACTGGTTGAGTTTCCATGTATTTAAGTATTGCTTCACGCTTATTAAGCCATTCACGTTGACAATCTACACAATCTGATAATTTTAACCAAGCCGCAAGCCTATCAGTCTGTTGCTGTGACCAATTACAAACATGTGCCCATCGTTCTCCTAATGCCATTAATTCATCCTCCATAGCACTAAATTCTGAAAATGTTACAAATTTACATGTAATTAAAGTCATAATACAGGAATAATAATTTTCAATTGACAATTTATCTTAAATAATGTATTATTTAACAATGACACAATTCTTTTGAATTTATTATTTTTTAAGTCCTATGTATATATTCAATATTCAATAGAATTAAATAACCACTCACCATTATCAGAATCTGTTTCATCGACTATAATTACAATATCTGCTAACATATCAACAGATTCTTTCTGATTTGCAATATCTTGCTGCAATAAGGCATGTTGTTCGTAACGCTTGCTAATCGGAAGGCCCATCATAGAAGCCATACGTTCTTCTGCATTTGTCAACCATTGTCGTAGTTCATCAAGTCTTCGTCTTTGTTCAGTACGAAGAGCAGAATGAACTTCAGCTTGCCGATCGAGTGCTTCAATTCGTAATCTTTCCCAGCGAGCATTTAATAAATTCATTTGCAATCGAATTTCATGCTCTTCATCAGGCTGGAGTCCGGGTTCAGATAATAAACGAGCCCCTTCTGTTAAAACAGCTCCGACGCTATCTTGTTGAGTTGCTAATTGTAACAAAAATTCCTCATGTTCATTAAATTCACGTTTAAGTTTTGCTAAATCGGTACGTAATTCAGAAGGTCGCTGAATAAGTTGATCTTCTGCAGCAAGTAACCAAGTCAATACATCCTCCAGAGCTGATTGATAACCGTTTATATCAACTGAAACAACACTCAAAATGCTAAGCGGTCGAGATTCTTCACCACTTGTGCCTACAGAATCAAATGAAGCTAAATCAGAATTTTTTGACTCATCTTCACTCGATAACACTTGGAACAAAGACATAACATATATCATTATAGACTTTTTATCTAATTTAGTTGCAGTCACATCTTCAGGATCAAGTAACATATCAATATCAAGATGTTCATGTGCTAGTCGAAAACTCAATTCAAGTCGTTGTGCAGGAGATAATCGAATAGCTTCTTCATAGTTAAACAATCCGGGTCGCCATCGATGTAACAAAGTTAAAAATGCTTTACCGTCAACCCAACTTGTAGTAAAGTCATGTATCCGTACATCAGGATGAGAAACTAAACTACGCTGACACCAATTCAATAATGTGCGCTCTAAGCTTGAACACTGATTATCCGGTACAAGCGTTCGCAATCGTCCACCGTGCCAACGTAAAATCATACTCCAAAGAAGACCGAGAGTTAATTTTTCATTTCCATCTACAATTGCTTCACTACTGATATTAACGAGTTTCACACCATTTGCCTCAAGTATTTGAAGAACTTTATTTACATTATTTAAATGATGTACACGCATATGACCTTTTTCTCTCTTATATTGTTTTCCTGTCAACTCTTGTAAAAGCAGTAACAATTTTGTTCCATCTTTTAAATCTCCTGATAAATTTAATACTGGTGCTTCATTAATCTAATAAAACAGAAACAATAAAACATAGCAATTTAATAACTATTTTAAAGTTATAGCTGTACCTTTGATAAGTAAGAATTCATCCATTTTGTAACTACTTTTTTTTGTACATCTTCTCGATCATCTATAATATATAAATAAAAAAATGATTTTATGATCAAGTATAATTATTAATTATCATACATTAAAATTATGTGCAATATATAATAATCAATGCTCATGAAGAATAAAAATAGAAAATTGACATTCCAAAATAATGCTAACATAATTCAATATAATATAAATCTTCTCTATTGTTCATAAAAAAAATAAACTATTATCTGTAGAGTAATAAATGCAAAATACAATTAATTTGGTAACAATTTTATTATTTAAAAAAACTGTATGAATAACTTATAGTTTTAAAATACCAGTTTCATTTTTTTTATTAACATACAAATTTTCTAATATATTAATACACAAACTTACATTGATAAACAAAAAAATAAACTCGCTATTTTATTTCAAATAAAATTCTAATTTTTAAGTTACTTTTTATTTCAAATAAAATTGTTTATTCATCAAAAACAATTCTTAAAATTGCATTGTACATATACATACATACAAAAACATATTATACATATTATATATATATATATATATATATATATATATATATATATATATATATATATATATATATATATATATATATATATATAAATGTATCATACATTAACATACTGGTCTAATATTTGTTTATTTTTATTCATTTTGCAATGTCGAAAAAATATCAATTACCTATATTAAAAGGATCCATTATTTATTTTTTACTTTGCAAAAATTAATAACTTTTGCATGTTTATAAAACTTTTAGGTTATTTTTTACTTAAAATATCACAAGTATACTATACATGTAGACATGAATCAACAAAAGTTTCAAAAAATATTTTAATTAAACTTTTAATGAAATTAGTCTTACAGGATAAAAACTTTAAAGTAAACAAATAAATAATTCGCAACGTCAAACTTGGTCTTTATTTACGGTTAAATGCAACAGGTGACAAAGATTCAAGTCTATCCATAGATAAAGATACACAAATGCGTACGTACATACTATTCGTATATTTATATATATATATATATATATATATATATATATATATATATATATATATATATATATATATATATATATATATATATATATATATATCATGGATACACAAAAACGTCCCATAAATAATTAAATTATTTAGAAATAAAGGAAACATTAAAATCCTGAAATTTCATTTCTATTTGATATACAAATATTTAAAAATGAAATCCATTTATCTTAAATATCTAAATTTATTTTGCTGCGATTTTATTTATTTTTTTATAATTTTAAAATGTACTATTTACTAAAAATAAGTAACATTTAAAAAGGTTTTACTTTAAACATTTTTAGTGTATATAAGCTGTACTATATTAACTCCAAGAAAATGACTGGTGAAAGATGCCTTCATGAGTACATTGGATCTCTACTGGCTAAACTTTTCGATTCGATCCATCACGATCGAATCTCAAAGAGTAAAGGGAGTGGAGACACGAAAAATATTCCACAGCTTAATGAACCGACTTACGAAATCATTAAAAAATTTAAGCTGCACAATTCTGTACTTGAAATTAATTCCAAAGGTGTGCCTAATGTCCTTGGATTACACAATGCAATTCAGTTCAATGCAATTTAACCAGAATTAAAATTTCATAAAATATAAACTTGAATTTTCATTTTAAATATTGCTAATTACTATTTATCAATATACATATTTACGTTTTCAAGCTAAACATTATATTTTTAATTTTTCTATAACTAAAAATAATAAGGGAAACTGTTTTGAATTCATACATACCTTTTAATATATGGAACATTATGCAAAATATACAATAAATCCACCCTAATTGAATAACGGAACAATGTTATTATTAATGTTATTATTTTTCTAAAAACCTTATTCAAACTTGTGCAAAGCATTAAAAATTATGTAACAAAATGATTGTTTTACATGAAACATAAAAAATCATTCATATTTGCACTTATTTATTACATTGTCTTACGAAAAATTTAACTGTAAAAGTTGTTTCTGAACTTTGGAGCTCTGAAGATGATTGTATCGTCATTGAAATTTATAATACATAAGCAGCAATCAAAAAATATCAATAATGATTTATTTAACATTTTTTATGGGTTGTAGGATGGAAAAGGAATTATTAAATGCATATTATATTTTCTCTCGCTTTATTTCATAGTTTTAAAACAATGCTCTCGAAACTATTATTCAAGCAATTAGTTTATTTATACTTTTAAATAATTGAATAAAATGCGATGATTTATAATAATTACAAACAATCTGTTTTTAACTTGGAATTTAAATATTATTTTAGGGCGTTTTTAATGTCTTATTTTCTAAAGTAATGAATCTGATATAAAATAACATTATTAAAAGAATAAATCAATTTTATCAACTATTTTTTCATGTCATTTTTCATTAAATAATATAAAATATACCGCAATATCAGAGACATTTTTGTTTGTACAAATGAGTATTTTAAATTAATAAAAGTCTAGTAATTTTATTTAAAGTTGATCTGAATGTTTTTATTTTTGATCTTAGTACCCATAATATCTCAAATAAGAATCACTAATTACCTTTTATATATTATTTTTTTATTCAGAATGACAACTTTCAAATAGTATATTAATAATACTATTGTGTAATAATTATATTTGTATGTAAATAAAAAAGAATTATCATATGTGGTACTTATTAGTTTTTAGTTTATCTATAAGTATTTCACCCATATTTTGAAACTGTTGATCCAACCTTAAATAAATCTATTTACAACAGTCAAGGTCATTTTACTTGAAAAAATTTTTATTCAATTGGAGAGTCTTTATCTATGATTCAACGATTGCGTAAATAATAAATATCTATTTGACATAAAATATTTCAATATGTTCCCATTCGTTTCTTAGATTCTTTCTCCATTTTGTTGATTATGTGGAATATGATAGAATGAATGAATATATATATATATATATATATATATATATATATATATATATATATATATATATATATATATATATATATATATATATATATATGCCATACCAAAAATATAATTTTTGAATAAATTTTAAATTTAAATTTTTAAAAAACGGTGAAATTTCATAAATTTTAAAATTGTGTCAATTTTATTCAGTATTCAAATCTATTATCAAACTTTTGCAATGTTATATTTGTTTTCTATTATAACTTTTAGTGAGCAATACTTTATTAAAAAGCTTTTAATTATAAAGAATTGTTATTAACGAATTATATATTATTAATAAAATAATATTCCAGAAAAAGAATTTTAAACTTATATTAAAATTAAAAAAATAAACTTTTCAAACAAATTAGTTACAGAAAATAATTTTAAAAAAATTACTAAAAAATGAACTAATCCAATGAATTATTATATATATATATATACTGTAAATAATAAATAATAATAAATCTATTTTACAACCAATTAAAAATTATAAAATTTAATTGTTACTATTTACTTCAAATTTGTTATTTTATCTTTGAGTCAAAATTATACATAACTAAAATCTAATAATCTTTTTGGTACTTATATTTGATCATCCCAACTAAACATACAATAAATCAATATTAGTGTCATAAATGTTAATTATAAACGATTATTAATTAATGAATAAATAAATATAGGATACAATTTTATGAAAAAAAACATACTATCTACTTATTTAAATTCTTAGTAAGACACATATCTAAATGTTGGTTTATTTCTTCTTCACTGAATTTTTTTGGACAACATGGGCAATCATACAATTTTATTTCTGATGTATTATCTTTCTCTTTAATTACTAAATTTTCTTCTAATTCCATTTCACCATCAAAGACACCACCAATACATTCATCTAAATGTTCATTTAACATATTCTCATTTATCATTTCTCCACAAACTAAACATGAAAGGTTTTTTTGATTATTTTTTTCATCACTAGCTTCAAGGCATTTATCTAAATGTTGATTCATTTCATTTTCATAGATTTTTTCATGACAAACAGGACATGTCACTAATTCCAAACATATATCAGATTCCAGTCTAGATGTATCATTGATAGTTTTGATATAAATACACTCTAAATTATTCTTACTTTCACTATTTAACTTATCTTTAGTTGCATCAACTTTCAATATATTTTTTTGTTCTTCAGCTTCAAATTTTCTCTTTTTGTTTGTATTGTTATTAATATTAAAAATTGGATGCTTCGAAGGAACTTTATTTCTCTGATTATCATATGTTTTATTGTTATTAAATTTTTCAGCCCAATGATTTCTTACAGTTAATAATGGATCATTATTTTTATTTAACATTTCACTTGAATCCTTTCCTTTTTCTAACTGTTTATTATTTGTTGAAGAAAGCTGATAACCTGTCCCACTATATGCTTTAAAATTGTCTATTCGTAATGTATCATTAACTTCGGTTTTTGAATTTATATTTTTTGAATTAATATTATCTACATTGGCATTTTTTGAGTTTACAACTAAAGTCCTTGACCCACCATTTATTAATAAATTTTCATTTTTCCACTTTTCCTTCCTTATGTGTGAATTTTGATCTAAATCTTTGTATGTCATGATCTGGGAATTAGATGCTGATGTTGAATTTGAACCACTTTTTAAAAACATATAATTTCTTATATCAGAAACTGGAGAACTAGAAGTTGCCAACTCGCCAGGTTTTGTTTTTTTTGTAGGCTCGCGAATTTTTATAAATGTTCCTCCACAAGACACCTGATGTGAATCCCACCAAAAATCATTTGGTCCTGGTTTACGATTTGAAGCACGTTTCACAATACCAAAATATGGTTTTTTATCACGACATACACCGTTACACCGCCACCAATGAGTCTTATATAAATCAACTTCATCATGGAAACTATGATAAACCTGTTACAAATAATTACAAACATTACTAACAGTGAATGCTCTGAACTATTCAAAACTTACTGTAATTTTTGTACCAACTTCTTGGTTGATACGATACATATGTTTATGAAATTCTGGACCATGTCCATCACGATCTCTATTATTATGCGTCACAAAAAGGAATGCATGGATCATTTCATGCTAAACAATAAAAATAAATTTTAGACATGAATTTACAGTCATATGAAAATACAAAATACATTTTGTCAATAGTATATGTAAGTAACGCCAATAGTTTACAATATATTCTTTTACAAACATTTATTAAATGTTAAAATTTAAATGTTACACAAATAAATTTACACTTACTAAAAGAGTTTCTACTAAATCTTTTCTAGGCCTTAATTTTAATAACGGTTCACTTAAACTAATGGAACACATTCCTCCACGGCCTTCATATGAACAAATACCTGCACAACTGTAAATAAAATGTATTTGCATTTATAATTATAAAATCAAATATATTTTTAAATACAAATTATTTACATATAAAAAAATACCTAGTCATACGTTTACTCCATTTAACAGTTACAGAATTCAATTTATTCCAGAAAAAACGTTTATCAAATTGAATAAACAAATTATAAATGTTAGGTGTAGGATCAATCAATTCCCATGATAAATCAATTAAAGTACCTAAAATAAAAATAAATCAATTTATTATAGAAACATTACACATATTGTTTAAAAATATTTTTCTATATTTAAAATAAAAAAAAAAAAACACATGATATTCAACTATTTTAATATTTTTGTGATAAAAATTTAAGTAAAAAATCAAAACAAAAAATTGTTAATTTAAAATTATAATTTTACCTTGCTTATTTTTTGAATTAATGTTTTCCTTATGAGATTCAACCACTTTTCTATTTACTGTACTGCTATCCTACAAGTAAAGATATTGTTTTTTTTTTCTAAAAAACAAACACATTTGTACTACTTACTTGTTCAAATTGCTTTTGTAATTGTAATGCGAAAATAAAATCAGGATCTAAAGACATTTTTAAGCATAAATTTTAAAAGTAACATAAATCAGCTGTTCAGACCACTGACAACTGATCGGTAACCATAGATTAAAACATGAAATAAAATCGTTATAGACAAATAGTGATAGCCGTTAAATGGTTACTGAAAAAATATTAAATAAAGCCATAGACAAACTTAAAGTTTTACAAAATAACTTATAGATTAGTAGTTATTACCTATTGTTAAGATGCTCAAATATAAATAGTAAAATAGTGTACACGCGGCTATACTTAAAACCAGTGTTTATCTATGCCTAAAACTTTATCTATGCCTAAAACTATATCATATTGCATCTTGTGATATAATAGACGTTGAACAGAAATCATTTTCAAAATTAATATATATATATATATATATATATATATATATATATATATATATATATATATATATATATATATATGTATATATATACATATATATAATATAAAGAATTTTTAATATTTCACTTTGCAAAAAATAGCATTACATATAAACATTGAGAATGATTAAAAATATAATTAAATATTTAAGAAAAAGTAAAATCTGGATACATTAATTACAATCGTGTAATTAAATTATTTATTGGTACTTAAATATTACAAGTCTTATTACATGCAAAATCAAGTTTTAAACAAAATTATATTAAAGGTAACTTAATTATAATAATTTTTTGGCCCTTTTGGATTACACATATTCTTGGCCCTTTCAACTTTTGTCTCTTCAATAAACACTAAGGGTACGAGACAAAAATGCAATTTTCTGATATCTCAGAGGCAACGATGGTAACTCTTGTGAAATTAATAGGAGGTTGACTTCATTATTTATAAGAATTTAGTGTCAGATTAGTATAAAACAATTTACTAACTACAATTAAAACATTATGTTCAATTTAATAACAAAGGTATATATTTTCATAAAAGGATAAATGATATGCTTCTAAATTCAAATTAATGTGCAAGTTAATAAATTTGGCACCTGACACCAAAATATCTGCTTTCATTTTCTTTTGTATACAGATAATACTTATTTTTAAATAGCATGCATGCATACATACAAACACACACACACACATATATATATATATCAAACACACACACATGAAAACATAACTCAGCTTATTTTTATTGTTTGTTAGTCTTTTTTGTTTTTGTTATAATAACAACCATCATTATTTTATCAACTATTATTTTATTATTAAATTGTTTCAATCTTCAGTAACATTTTTAAATTTGATGATTAGCAAGTTAACTCTGACTTTTAATAATTTATGTACTTTATAACTAATATGAACAAAATTTCCATATTTAATATGACTTATTAAATTATTTGGTGATAATAAAAATAATTTAATAAACTAAATAATTATGGTCACATTTAATATATAAACTAAAACAGTATATTAATGCAGTGTACTATGTAACACATGCAAAGAAATATACTGAAAAACACATGTCCACCATATTAATCATGACTGAATTCATTGCAAAATCAGATTAAAATGCAATTAATTATTAAAATAATTACCTAACAAGAATTTATAATAATTGACTATATGGTTAATACATTATATATACATATATTGACACATACACATATATGAATATTGTTTCCAAATGGTTAATTATATGAAAACTATTTTCAAAAATCCATTTAATTACTAACACAATAGACCATAAAATTGTATACATTAAAAAATTTACAAAATTGACAATAAAAAACAGCAACAATATTAAAAATTACTAGGTCCCTTTAAAATTATTTAAAACTTTGAATTTTCTATTACCTACTGTTAAGTGTTCATTTATACAGTTATACTAGCTATTAGCAATTGTTAATTTATGTGTCATAGTATCACATCAGTAATGATCAATTGAAAACATTCAATTTTATATGTATATATACACATACACATTAACTATATTAAAAAGTATATAATCTACTTTTCATTTGAACATGTAATGAGGTTCAAATTGTTACATCTATGTCTTGTTGCTTGTATTACTTTGTTATTTGTATATAAATATGTACAGTTCATAGATAAATTGTTGTATTTACCATTCGTACAAAATATATTCACTCATATATGTGTACATGTGAATACAAATACACAAAATGCAGAAATACCAGTAGATCACTGACCAGTTTTTTTAAAAAAATAAGATCCAACTTTAATTTATTACCAAAATATAATTTTTAATTAACATTCAGTTCATAATGCGAATAATACAGAAATAAAAATTAAAATATCAATAAATAAGAATATGTTATGAGTAAATTATAAACTAAAAATATTATGCCTTAATTTATAAATGACAACATTGAAAGGCATTAAAAAAAAATACCATAATATTCAATTAACAAATTAAATATGAAAAATGCCATGTTTCAATCATACAAATACAAAAAATAAAATGATAATTTTAAATGCTTATTTCTGTTACTGTACTGACATCTTTACATTTAACATTTTATTTTTTTATAACATCCAAAAATAAAAGCAAAATACACACACAATATATATATATATATATATATATATATATATATATATATATATATATACACACACATTACATAAATTAGAATTCAATTTATTTGTAGCTTCATTTCATCTATTATCTCTCTTTTTAACACATTTCGTTTGGACACATTTTCTTTTGTATAGCAATTACATTTTTAAGATATGTTTCAATAATTAAATTTACAATTTATTAAATTTTTAACCATTTTATTTAATAAAATTGCTACAAATCCATTTTTAATAATTTATATAAATATTTTCTTTAAATTCAAGCAACTTTAAATTTACACAAACAAAATTTTAACTACAGTTTGTTATACAGTTATTTCTTAACTTCTTATAAATATTCAAAAGGTGTAATTTGATAAAAAATTGATATAAAAATCTGGCAGCACTGAAATTTGATCAATCAATATGAACAATTTCCCTTTGAATTACATTTTTTATCTATATTCCATGTCTATATTATAAAGATCAACAAATTTGTCAATTGCATAGTAATATTATACCATGATAATAATGTACTGCAGTATTACAAAAATCATATGTACATACTGAAAATAGATTTTAATCTTTTTTGATAATCGTACTTTGATACAATTGAAAATATTCTGCTTAAGTAAACAAGTATCAAGAGAAAAATTATATTCTTACTATGCACATATGCTTAAATATAAAATATTTTTTTGAACCCAGTAAGAAAACTGATAAAAAAAATTAAATTGACTCCATATTAGAAATCATACTAGATGTAACAAAAAAATTTTAATACTATTTAATATTATAATATAAAAATGAAACAAAAATTGTAATAATGAACATATCAACACATAATCTATTAATGTATATAATATAAATGTAAACATTTGATTATATTAAACAAACACTAGTTTTCAGATACATACACACATATTTATATAAACAAAGCATGTGCACAAACATAAAATTAAAAATTTTAATATTTTGTAATTACTCCTAACATAATTCAAGCTCTTGATTATTATCATTTACACAACACATTATAACTGTATGACTTACACCAATAAAATTTTACATAATAAAAAGTCAAATAAAATGCACACAATATACATTATCAAATATAAATAATTTTAACATGAATTGAAACAATTTACTTTACACAATTTCAATATTAATGCAATGTCATCACAGTAACAAGCACTTGTAAAAATAATAAATTTTTCAAAACCGTGCCTCAATGTTAATTTTTCCTAATTTACTTTTGCAATTTTTACTTAGTTATATTTACAAGCAAATTTAATTAATAGTAAAAAAACTGTATACTCAATCTACAAACTATATCTTAAAGAAATAAATTATAAGATTGAATATAATTACAGTTCATAACATTTACTTTTTTGTATTAATATAATACTAATTTATGAAAGAGCATCTTATAAATCAATAGTATTTACACTCTAATGGTTTTGTTGTGAATATTAATAAATTGTGTACGTGTATGTTCACAAGCATATGTGTGTTTATATGTATGTACATCCCACACACACTCATATTAACACCGTACATTTCCTTGCAGATAGTTATATACATACACACATCTCTTATACACATATAATACAAATATATTAATAAAATTAAATTTAAAAATGATTAGAAAATACTTGAAAACTGTTCATTCACATTTCTCAAAAAAAGGCTAATTTAAAACGAATTTACAATTTATTTCATTTTTCATTAGATTAAGATATATAATAGTGTAAATAATTGATTTCTAATTAAAGATAATTGTTGGTTTCATTATCCTTTGCAACTCTCAAAAGTATAAATAACTGTAGTGTTTATGCAAAGCATTCATAAAAAAAATTCATATATTTTACTAAATTTAATAAAATTGTTTAAAATATTTAACTACAAAATACACATTATTGTTGTATTCACTGAACTATTTGACAATAATATAGTTTACCTAATGTTAATTATATTTTTTATGAGTCAAACCTTGGTTTAATTTAAAAACTATTGTATGAATTAAGAAGACCATAACATATTTGGCAAATATTTAAAAGAAATCAAGCCTCTAACCAAGAACTTTAACAAATAAAAATTATACTATTTGATATATTGTACATATTACCTAGTTTTATTACTTTCACACATTCAGTATAATTTCGTAATTATTTATGAATGCGCAATATCTAATTTCATTTTTATTTACTTATATACACATATATTATTCATCTTTTATGTGTGTGTGCATACGTGCATACACAAAACAATATAAGTAAAGCTCACAAAACAATATTATTATTTGTTCCTTTTCTCATTTTGCTACATACGTGTTGTTTAAGATGGCATTAAAATCATTTTGTAATTATTACTAGTTATATAAATAAAATTGCACAATACAATTAATGTTTATAACAATTTTTCAAACCTCAAAGTTTATAATTCTTTTATAATGTAATAAATAAAGCCAAAATACAACACTCACTTGTATAAATACAAAATTGCAATTATATGCATATATAAAACAAAACATTGAGCCACGGCACAAATTATTTTTTTATAAAACAACGTAAAACATTTCTTGCAAACTATTATTATTATCATTATATTATTATTAGAATTGTTTATATTATCTATAGTTTCATTATATCATCAATATATTATAAATGTACAAAATCCACTGAACTGTAGCCTTTGACTAAAGTTATGCTCGGCTGATAAGCTGGAAACAAAAGCACTACCACTGAAGATTGTGCCACTGCCCTTATTATACAGCGAGCAAAACTTCTTTTTTTTACTTCAAATTTTATTATTTAGAATCTAAGTAATACATCGGCCTGAAAGAAATGACCAAATTAGTGTTATTTATTTGAAGACAATAAAATTGTATCCATTTCTTATAAATATGTTGATATTAGAAACATAAATAAAAATCTTATAAATACCTTTCTCTATTTCTAAATAATATATGAAATTTACAAAACACATTACAAAAATACAGTAACTTACTATACAGTTGGTACACTTTGGACTTCCATCATTTCTTCTTGAAAGGCAGTAGCAGGTGCAGGATTTCTAGTACCAGAAAAGGCTGCAGGTGATGGACGGGGAACACCCGACGTTCCGATTGGAAAACCAATTGTACTACGTGAGGTACCAGCAATAGGAAAGCCAGCAGCGACTATATGAGGCCTTGATAATGTATGTCTTGGGGAATGTGGTCTCTGTCCATTAGGAGTAGCACCATTTGTCATTGTTTGTGAATATCTTCGAGGCGAACGTGGTTGAAATTGTTCTAGCAAGACAGATGGTGCTACATATGTAAAACCCTACAAATTAAAAAAATGTGTATGTTTATATTATAATATAAACTCACTGAAACACTACAGACACTTACTTCAAACATATTTTTTGAACTTTCACTAAGCTGTGAATCTTGAACAGGAGAATCTACTGGTGTTTGTTTTGTAAACTTAGAGTCAAACTGAGAAACATCATCCTCAGAAGCCTTTATAAAAATAAATATGAAAATAATGTTTATTAGTATATATACTCATGTTCATAAACTAATACACAATACGTTTTTCGACAATAATTTAAAAGAAATTCATTAAAAATGTATTTCTGAATTGATTATATAAAAAATATATAAATGCAAAAAATATAACTAAAATCAATGTATACGATGCTGTCAAAAATAAATCACAATAAACTTTGCATATACTTTTCTTACCAAAAGAGGTTTAAATGGAGGTTCATATTTTCTATTTAACACTTCATCCCAATCAATAGATTTAAAGAATGGATGGGCTTTAATATCTTCTGCATCACCAGGACCTGAACCAAGACGTGATCCAGAATGTCTTTTCAATAATCGTCTAATAAGATCTCGAGCATCAGGGGTCAAAAATGGTGGCATATTAAGTTTGTAACGAAGAATTTTATCAATTGTGCGTTTTCGAGTGTCAGCAGTAAATGGTGGCTGAAACATTAATATGAATAATTACTTTGAAAAAATCACTATAATAATAATTCAAAAACAAAATTTAACAATGTTTTATGGTAATATATCAACCCACTATCATTAAGCTTTCATTAAACAGAGAAAGAAGTGTCCATTCATATATGTATATTATAACAATTAACATTTATTTTTTTTAGAAAGTAAATTTTATTTTTTATTAGAAAGTAAATTTTAATTTACTCACAAAAATATACTTATCACTCACACATATCTTCTATAAACAATAATACAATTAGAAGAAAATTAAAACTTACAGCACCGGTTACCATATCATACAAAAGAGCACCCAACGACCACCAATCTACAGCTTTCCCATGACCAGTACGAGTTAAAATTTCTGGAGCCCTGAATAAGAATACATTATTTAATAAACAGAAAAAATATTTGCATGATTTATTTACTTATGAATACAAGCATAACTTACATATATTCTATTGTGCCACAAAATGTATGTGTTACAATGCCATCACGAATATGTTCTTTACAGAGACCAAAATCTGTAAGTTTAATATGACCTTGGGCATCCAATAAAATATTTTCAGGCTTCAAATCACGATAAATGATTCCTTGCCTATGCAAATGGCCTATTGCTAATGTAATTTCAGATAAGTAAAAACTGTAACAAAAAAGTAATAAATACAGCACATTATCAATTTTTAATGTCAATGGCAATTACCAAGCTACATCTTCCATGAAAATCCCTTCTCGTTCAAGATGCATGAATAATTCTCCACCACTAAGGTAATCTAGAATTAGGTACAATTTGCCATTGGTTTGAAATGCATACATTAGTTCAACAACAAAAGGATGCTAAAACATAAAATAATTAACAATAAATATATATATAAGCACATATGGATACACACGCAAATATTGCATATGTATTAACTACAAACTTACTTTTACAGCTTCTAATATATTTCTTTCAGCCCGAGTATGAGCTGTATCTTTTTGATTACGAACAATTGCTGCTTTACGAAGTACTTTCATAGCAAACACGCGTCCACAGTCTTTTCCAGTGATTTTACGTACTTGAAAAACTTTTCCATAACCACCTTTACCTAGAACTTTAAGTAATTCAAAATCTGGTGGTCCAACCCGAATATTTGGATTCACATTATATTGTGACACTTCTACTGTTTCTAGGTCATCGCCCCTGTAAAATAAAGTAATATTGAAAGACAAATCACTGTGAATCAAAAATGATTGACTTTACACTTAATTATCAATTTTTCTATATTATCAATTAATATAATTTTTTTATACTAATTTTAATCTATATATAAGCTATTAGTTTGTTATTAACCTTTGATAGATCAAATTCCCCCTTATATATATATATATATATATATATATATATATATATATATATATATATATATATATATATATATATATATATATCTAAATGAAATTACATCATTAAACTTTTTTTCATATAAATGTTTCATACATTGTAGATGAAAAACACTTACTAGTCTACCTATATCAAATGGAAAAATAAAAATAATCATGTAATTACAGTTCTAATTAACAATCATTATAACTCAAGTAATAATACAATAGATATTTAAACAACAAATATGAAGAAGGAAATTTAAATTTATCACTTTTTTGATTATTTTATTCCTTTTTGTAGTATTTATTGTAAGCTAGATTAATTATTTAATAACTACAAAATAATTTATTCAAACTCTAAATAACATTTGGCTTTCAATTGATTATTTTTTTGTGTGGGAATGCATACAAAACTAGTTATATAGATTAATAATGAAAAAACTCTTCAGTGATCTTGTTCATTAAATTAAATGTGAATAAAAATGTTTCTAAATATCAAATTAACTGTTCAGAATACTATAAATAAATTAAATTTAATTAACAACAAACAATATACAATAAAATGTGATAAAAATATATTAATCTTAAATATGAATGATTTATTATGAATTACAATAAAGATACTGATAATTAAAAAATGATATTTTTAAAGAATAATTCTGCTTAATACCTAAGTATACATAACATTTGTGTACATGTGTATTTATATATGTGGGTGTATGTATGTACGTATGTGTGTGTGTGTATGTATATATATATATATATATATATATATATATATATATATATATTTACATATACTAAATTCCTACTTTAACATATTAATCATTTTTTAATATAGATTATAAAATTATAAGTCAGTAAATGCTTAGTTAAATATAATTTCTTAAATGGAACAAGACAATTTTCTTAATCAAATCTGAAAGTAAAATATATAGTGAAATTTGGAAGTAACTAAACTTTAGAAATTGCTTGGAGGTGATAAACGAAATGGAGTGCTTCACTTTCTGTATACTTTTTTTAACATTCTTGTGATAGGGAAAGATATACAATAAATATATACCCAACGGAACCAATAATACAAAACTGGAAATGATAATATATGAATATTCTTCATTTATATGATATTAATTGTAAGCATTGTAGAAAAGATACCTTCTTTTATAAAAATAATAATTCAGGTATAATCTTGTACATTTTATACAAACATGTATATATATATATATATATATATGTGTGTGTGTGTAGACACACCAAATTTAGCATAGAAGTATGTGTTAAATAATAATAAAAAATACTTTCGTTGACATTTCTACCTGGATTATTAAAAAAAATATAAAATATTTTCTTATCAATCATAGATTAATTTCTATAATAGAAAGTGGAATTGTCACATATGGTATATAACCAATTTTATCAAAATTAATTTAACCAATTATTACATAACACTTTAGCTTTGTATACTTACCTAATAATAGCATCTACATTCGGTTCTTGATCATAGTCTCCCTAAAAAAAATAAATAACAGCATTTCACCATTATCTTACAAGGCATATTTTAAACTTATTCATTCTTTGTCACATTACTCATATAATTTAATAACAATCTATTTAACGAAATGGTCATTTAAATACAAAAAATTCGTAAAGAAACAAGTTGGCCTTATTTACCTCTCCAATATCAAGAGCATCGTCTGAGTCATCTGATTGCTGTTGAACTTCCACATCTCCAAGTTCGATGTCGAACACACCTGCCATTTTAAGTTATAACGCAATCAAAAACACATTAGAAGACGTTTTATTCGTAAAATAACACACAACAGCCGAATACTTTTTATACAAAAACTTTAAATACTAATTTAACTGACAATCATAAATGATCGAAAAATCTTCAACACCTGTCTGTACTTATCGTACAACTACTTCGTGTGGGAATGGGGTTATGGTTACAGCAAAGACCTGAATGCATGCACTGAAAAACAGAAAGCAATAGGATTCTATTTTCAATAGTACCAAATGTTCTTTTTTTACACTACTCTTTAATAATATGATTGTTGATTTTAAATTAAAGCAATACAGTTAGCTTTTTCTGTAAGTTTATGTATATGTACTTATATATATATATATATATATATATATATATATATATATATATATATGTATATATATATGTATATATATATATATATATATATATATATATGTTTATATCTATATATATGTATATATATATATATACATGAACTTACAGAAAAAGTTAACTATTGTTTTAATTTAAAATGAACAATCTTATTATTAAAGTGTATATATATATATATATATATATATATATATATATATATATATATATATATGCGTATTGTTAACTTTTATTTAAAAAAATAAAACGTGTCGGGGATTTCCCGATTTTATTATATATACATAATTGAGTTCTGTTTATTTGTGCTTTTACAAGTAATTTACCTAGATTTATCCAGTAAATTATCATACTATATAATTTTAGCCATGAGACGGCAAAATAGAGTTAGAAAACTTATTAACATTGATGTTAAGAAAGAAATTATTTTTAAGAGGAACAGTGGGAAAAATGTTAGAGATCTAAGTGGTGAAGTTTATTTCAACCAACGATCAGTATAATTTTAAAAAACAAGGAAGAAACAAAAAGTGCCCAAGTCACGAAGGTAATTTCTAGAATAAGCAATTTACGTTTTGATATCACGGAACAAATGGAAAATCTCTTAGTTTGGATTACTGAAAAACAAATGGGAGGTGATAGGTCAGTGAGGTGATTATTTGTGAAAAGGCCAATTGTTTGAAGAACTTGTTACTAAGGCTACCACTACAAGTACTGGTCCTGTGAAGGAGTTTTTTTGGCATCAAGGGGCGGTTTGCCAGTTTTCGGAAAAGGACTAGAGTACACAGTTTTGTGAGGCATGGTGAGGCTGCTAGTTCAGGTAGGAACGTTGCTTTGCAATATCCTGAGACATTTAATCCTGAAAAAAAATAATTGAGAATGGAGGCTTCACTTTGCAACAGCTGTTTAACTGTGATGAAAGTGGCTTTTTCTGGAAAAAAAATACCACACGGAATCTATATCACCAAAGAGTAGACCAGCTTGCCTGGCCGTAAGCCGATGAAGGACCGGTTTACATTGCTCTTTTGTCACAATACTTCGGGAGATTGTAAGTTCAAACCACTACTTGTGTACCATTCTGAAAACTCCAGAGCGTTTAAAAATATCGGGAAAAATCACCATGGAGTTTTGTCGCGTTCCAACCAAAAGGCCTTGGGTGACAAGATCTCTTTTCTCCGAGTGGGTGACAGATTTTTGGTCCCACTATTCGTGAATATCTTAGGGAGATGGATCTTTCATTAAAAATTCTTTTGATCATGCTCCAGCCCACCCTCCTAATTTGATGGAAGAATTATTAGATGAGTTTAGTTTCATCAAGATCCATTTTTTGCCACCGAATACGACGTCTCTCCTCCATATTATGGACCAGCAGGTGATCGTACATTTTAAAAGGCTCTACACTAAGACATTGTTCAGGAAATGTTTTGAGACCACTCCTTCCAATGATGTGACTCTAAAGTACTTTTGAAAAAGTAATTTCAATATAACAGTTGATGTTTTCTTAACAGTAGCTGCTTAGAGAGAGGTTTCTGTTAGGTGTTTGAATCAGCTTGGAGGTCGTTGTGACCTGAGGCTGTGGCTCCAAAGGATTATGAATGCTCTCAACATGATGACAAAGAGCTCATTGTGCAGAAAATTGTCTGTAAGTAGTACCATGGGCCTGGAGATCAATGGTGAGAACATGGAGGATGTGGTGGAGGTTCACAGAAAGGAGCTAATAAAGCTTTACAATGAAGAGGCAGATGCACTGAAGCAGAGTTTAGCTTTCAGGGATGAGAACAAAGAAAAAGGTCAAAGCATTTCAGCTGAGGACCTTAAAGAAGTGTTTTCTTGCTGAGATCAACTGTCCAAACTTATGAAAGATTATCACTTAGATATTGTTGCTGTGGAAAAGGGCCTTAATCATTTTAATGACACATTGATATCCCACATTTGGAGGGTCCAAAAATCCAGAATAAAGCAGTCAAGCCTGTCATTCTTCAAAAAGGTAGACAACCACCCTCTAACAATTGAACCCTCCACAGGTATCACCTAAAAGGAGTAGGGATGATGACTCCTTGATGTTCCACTTCTATGTGATTTTTATTAGTTTTGTTTGTATTTTCACTAAGGAAAGATTGTTTATTTTATAAAAGTTAAATAAATTAATTTTATATTATTTTTATGGTTGTCTTTTATATTCTATTTTTCCTATTAATTGTGTTAAATAGTAATTTTGCTGTAGGGTCCGAGTTTGAAACCGATTACTCCTAAATACATATATTTCAATGTATGCTAGAATGAACAGATGCTATAATGAACGAGGTTCTAGAATGAATTGCGTTCATTCTAGCATATCCGGCTGTATATGAATTATTTTTTATAGGTATCAAAATACTTATATATTTTGAAAAAATGTATATGAACGTATATATGTGTATGTATGCATATATATATATATATATATATATATATATATATATATATATATATATATATATATATAACAAATTATAAACAATGTTCCTATTTAAAACATTTAATATTCTTACATCAATCTATTTTTGACTGTCATTTTTTTCAATAAAAATTCATATAATACACATTTGTATAGAAATTCCAAAATTGTCAGCATGTAATGTGTTATATCATCAATAATACTTTTAGTATAAACACATGTCCACTACATACATTTTTTTCTTAATGTTTTAAAAGCATTGTGGAAACAACAACTTTTAAACAATATAGATGTCTGCATGAACAGCAATAAAATAAATTGTATTCTATTTCAAAAAATATAATAAATTTAGAAGCTATTATACTGACAATAAAGTGAAAGAGAAAGTAATAATTTTATTTTCAAATGCTAACAATTATATTTTATTTCATTATTATACAATATTTATATACACATGTACAAGTAGATACAAATGTAGTATCTGATGTGTGTGCATAAACATATACATACATACATACATACATACATACATATATATATATATATATATATATATATATATATATATATATATATATATATATATATATATGTATATTAATACACAAACTGGAAAAAATAATTAAAAAATAACATGTATGTTTTAAAGTACTTCAAATTATTATACTCTTTTGTAATTTTGTAAAAAAAAATATTTTATAATTGCCTGTTAAAACATATCAGCTTTTAATAAATGAAATAGTAGAGTAACAAAAAAAGGTGATAAAGTTACAAATTTGAATAGAAAGTAAACTACTGAAAGATATATTAAAAGAAAACTATTTAAAAAAATTCATGATCTCAAATTTTCCACAAATTAAAATCGTTTTTGAAAGTAGGCAGTACTTGGGGCCACAAAAGCCAAATTTATATAAAAAAGGAATGAAAGAAAGATCCAAAATGAATTATAAATTATAAATAAAATGTAATTATTTAAAATAAATGTAAAAAAATAATGAACACCAAACTAGTGTAATGAGAAAAAACGATTAAAATAAAATAATAGTAAAATACCTGAGCAACCTTGATTTATTACTGAACTAAGTAAAAATAATAAAAAAAAATACTCTACAGAAACTTTAAACTTGTTCAAATTTGTATCATTATTCATAACTATAACTCAATAAAAATGAATTAATGTCAATGCAATTATTAAATAAAATTGGAAAAGGTCATTTTTATTCTTTTAAAATGCCATTTATTTGATAACAGCCTTAAAATATTCTTTCAAATGTACATCTTTTAAAAACAATAAATCATTGATATATTGTTTATACTTAAAACCATTAGTTTCATTTATATATATATATATATATATATATATATATATATATGTATATATATATATTTATATAAATATTACTAAAGGGTAATTTGTAAAAAAAAATCAAGCCATGCTTACAATCTTTCACTAAATACTGCATCTAAATCTCACTGATTAGTATTGCCTAGTGTATAATATTAGACCTAACAATGGTTACCATAGTTTCTTTTAGAATAAGTTTATAATTACATGTGGATCTAATAGAACAGAGCATTAATTACTAGTAACATTTAGTTTCAGTATTTAGTAAAATATGAGTAAAAACACTTATTTTTAGGGAACATAAATATAATTTAAATCTGCAAAATCTGTTTTATATATAAATTTTATCAATAACATATTTTTTTAATGGCACTTGTTTACAGCACAAAATATTAGGTACATATGTGTACAAATTTAATAAATGACATTATCTTAATTTTAATATAACTGAAGCTGCAAGTCATCACAAAAAATATATTTTTTGGGAAAATATAAAATATACAGTTATAGACTATTGGTAATAATAGAACAGGTACAATAAAACTTAATATATTATGTCACTGTTGATCCCGGCATACTGCTTGTCGAGCTTCCTCTGGTAAACGTGCTGGGTCTGACAATATTTCTGTCTTTGTGCTTAATGATCGTAAAGAATTTAACACAGCTAAAATGGATTATGTTTTATTAGCATAGTAATAAATTTCATAATATAAAAAAGTGCAAATATAATCTTACAAACCTGGTCTTAGATCTACTAAAGAACAATGTTGTTCTACCCAATGTAAAGTAGATCTATAGAGATCATCTATACTTGATGTTGATACTGTGTTGTTATATGATATAAGCAGTGGTTCAAAGAGTATACTAAACTATAAAAAGTAAATTAAGAAAAATATAAACATAATATGTCATCTTATGATATAATTAATATTTAATATAAGTTTATAAAAAAATGAGTAAAAACATTCTTTATTCTTTGTGCAAAAATATATACACTCACATAATTGTATGTATGTAAATATATATATATATATATATATATATATAAATATGTACATTCAATAAAAAAGGATACAATCCAAAATTTCCAATTCATAAGTGTTCGTGTTCTAACATATTCATCAAACATTTCTTTCATTTTATTAGCACATTGTCTTGAAACTGGTGCTCCTGTTGCAGGTAGTAATGACTGGCAATTGCTGTTAAGCAAAAAAAAACTTCAATAAAATAAGAAATACATTATTTTATCACAGAATTTATTACTAATTGTTTTCATTTCTCTTTTTAAATTTACAATTTATTATAAAAAACTGTTTTAAAATACACGTACCTGATTGAAGAATTAAGGCACTCGATTTGCTGTCTCAAACTTTCTATTTCTTCACTTAACTGAGTACGTTCATTTCGTAATTGCCTAATATATTCTGCTCCTTTTTGCAACATTGCTGCTTTACTAAGCTGTTAAAAAAACTATTATAATGTTATACAAATGTATACTAATAAACTTACTTTAACATTGGGGTTCTGATTAAGTTGTGGTATAAGTGAATGAAGCATTTCAAATCCATTCTTAATATTGTATCTTCTTTTTTGTTCTGCATGAATATGGCCAACTCGTCGTTGTTCACGATGTGGTATGTCTGTACGTGCACCTGGCGAATTTGATGGTGAAAGAGGAGAAGTAGGAGACTCCACACTCATTGAAGATTGTGGACTTGGTGTTTTTGTATGGCTACTACTTGAACTTAATGAATTGACCACCATCTATAATTGATAATTTGTAATTTGAAATAAATGCCAAATAGACATACACTATTTTAATTTTTATATTCAATTATATGTATTCAATATAAATACCTTGATAATTTTCTATCGTTTCATTGTTCAGCGAAAGCAATATTTTACAATAATTTATAACTTATTTTTTAAAACATGAATATTGTTAAAAATATATTTAACTTACTGAATTTTGTGGAACATTTGTGCTATTTGAATGTGATGAAATTCCAACAGGAGTAATTAACAATGTTGCAGTTAAATTTGATTGATTAGGCACTGATAGAATTTGCATGGAACCAGTTGAAGAACTATTTGAATGGCTAGAATGTGCCAAAACTTCAGAAGTATTTAATTTTTCATTAACTGTTCCAGGAATAGCACTTGTATTATACATACTTTGAGAATCTACAAAAAATAAGTCAATAAATTATCATGTATTTGACAAAATGATAAAAGGTCTTAAGTAACTATTTAACCATTTTTTAGCAACAAGACAAAATATATCTTTCTATGCATATTATAATTTATAATTTATTTATATATATATATATATATATATATATATATATATATATATATATATATATATATATATCTGTGTGTGTAAGAAATGAGAAATATATTTATTTACTTAATTATAAAAAAATGACTTTCTTACAATCTTTTAACTATTTAATATTAATAATCATGTTCAATATAACATAATTACCAGTATATATTCATACACAAACATTGTTATAAAAACCATAAAAAATATATAATGTAATTAGTTATATAAAATTATTTTAAGTGGATTTTTTTTTTAAATACAAAATATATGAAATTGTATAGATTACAATTTATTAATATTAAATTTTAATTCAGAAAATACTTTACTTTCATTAACAATAACACTTTGATGTTTTTATGGTTATTTTCATTGATTAATGAGTAAAAAAACTATTATATTTTCCTTAAAATGAAAGATAATTGACAAGTAACTATTTACTTATTGTATGAACATATATTTATGTGTATAAATTACATCCACATATTATGAACCACATATAATAATGAAATAATTAATAGTATAAACAAATGATAAAAGTAATTGAATGTACATACTGTTTGATAATAACTGTGCTAGTAAAAGACTATTTGCATTGGAAAGTAAAGCAGGATCACTAACAGAAGACTTCAAAGGTGGAGGATTTTGACGTGGTTCTAATGAAGAACTACGAACTCTTGTTCTTTGTTTTGTACCATACTTTGATCCACTAACAACAAAACCTAAATTTGCATGTAAAGCATCCTTTACCTATTGAAAAATATTGGTTTTAATTATAAATTAATTCCAAGAGATATTAATTAATAATAGTATATTAATATATAAACATTTTATAATAAACACTTTTTGATAGTTTCTTATAAAAATAATTAAAGCATATATTAAATTCAATTAATCATATTAGAATTTTTTTGTAAATAATCAATCTTATTCAATTACATTTTTCATTTCATTATTTTATTTTTTATAGAGATTTTACACAAATAGAAACTTAATATTTTAGTACTTTTAAATATATTTGTACAAATATAAAATATTTGTGCATTAAAATAGATTAGCAACTTTAAAACAAAAATATCTATATTCTTCATCTTACCTGTATTTCAGTATCAGATGAAATTTTTGAAGGTGATTGTGTTGAAAATTGTACAGGTGCAGACGGTGGTGACCAATTTTGTTTTGTATCAGGCAGCGTTGGCATTTTAAAATTATTTGAAATTTGATTACTAGATATGGTATTTACATTTTGTACAGGTGGAAAATTTATATTCCGGGGACTTGAAATTTTATACGACGGACGTGAACTACTTGATATTGAAGATGGTGATGTAGGTAGTTTAAAAGTTTGATTTGATTGATTTGAGGAAACAGATCTAACATCTATAATCTAAAACAACATATAAAATATAATTATATCTACATTCTTATATATTCATATATGTGTGTGTGTACATTATTCCAATTCAAAAACGTACAACATAGAGTGAACTAATACAAAGTGAAAAATAGTTGGAAAAAAATTACTCACTTGAAAATTTTGAAACTGACTTGAAGTAAATAATTGTTGTGGTTGTGCTGGAAGCAGGCGCATATCTGGAACTGTCGATTCTTGTACAAGTTGTTCTTGTATTTCTTTTCTATTACCACGATCATACCGATTTAATATTCTATTATTTCTATTCAATAACATGTTTGTTTGTGTGTTTGTATTGTCATATAAATTCACAAAGTTTTCTACAAGCTGATTTTCAGTGCCGTAATTAGAATGCATTTCTGTTGACTATAAAAACAATTTATATACAATAAATTATATTAATTTATGATAATAGCTCATTAATTTCAAATATAACTATATGTATATAGTATTATTATTAAACTAAAGATTAAAACAACCTCAAATATAAAGTAATTTGTGATTCTGGTAAGATAATATTCAATAAGAAGTTGCTTTACGTACATGAATTATTAAATAAAAATAATATACCAGTTAAATGACTGTAGCAGGAAGGTGTTATTAATCTTAACTTGCTTTTCTACATAAACACACTCATACCCAATTTTATTTTATGACATATATATATATATATATATATATATATATATATATATATATATATATATATATATATATATACATTATATCTTCATCAATAAATGGAAAATGACAAACATTACTAAAAATAATTCACCTGTAAGTCCGATACACTGTTTGATGAAACAGTAGGAAGTAAATCAAGTTCTGTATAATTCTGGTTCAATGAGCGGTAAGAATCATCGATAACATTTTCTTCAGGAACAGATGGTAACTTAGAACCACTAATGAGTTCTATATAGAAAAAAAATAATTTTAATGATATTTTTATTCAAAACAACTACTTTTTATGCGTGAAAAGAGATCTTTACCTTGTAATGGTTCTAATGTATCCATAAAATCTTCTAAATTTGGCTGCAGTGGTCCTAAACTTGGCTGTATAAAATCAGCAAGTCCAGCACGAGCTAAAAAAGAATTTGTAATAATAATTAGATTTGTTGAATTAAATTTAAAAATTCATATGAGTCTAACAAATAAATCCTTATTTTGTTTGCAAGAATGTCTATAAACAAATTTTACTTTTTTTACATCATGTTTTACATTAAATTGACTTATAATTGTTATTTTTAGTCATCTAATTTAATATTAACAATAGTTAATAACTTATGTAATGAAATATTTGTCTGAACCTATTTCTCTGGAATCAGGAAAAGCATATGGTTGATTAGCGCTAATTGTTGAAAATAATGTATCTGTCATAAGTGTCATATAATCTTCATCTACTAACATATGCATTGAATCATTATTTTGTGACTGCCAATCTAAAATATCCATATCAGATAACTGTAAAAAATAAATTTCAATATAATTAACACAATTTATGGAAGCTTGCAATTGCACTATTTAATTATACTCACAACTTCAGAAGCATCTTTATTTATACAGCCAAGAACTCTGTTTCGATGAAATAATCGCCACTTCTTATACTCAGCAGTCACTGCTGCAAGTCGTCTTTTCCAATATTTTCCTTCAAGTACAACTGCCTAATAAGCAAAAGAAAAAAAAATGAAAATAAAACCCCTGTGTTTTATTAACTAAGAAGATGTGGTTTATGACTGATGAACATCAAAAACTATCAACAAATATACAGATTATGAACTGATTTTTTGGTTTTTTTCTTACTCATTATTCATAACAATTTTCTTATAATTATTATTCATTATTCTTACACTATTTCATAATTATAATATCTGTAAAATTTTCTGAATATAACTAAAATGAAAATATAATTTACTACAAATCGAATTCAATTCTGAACACCTTCA
This sequence comes from Acanthacorydalis orientalis, assembly GCA_034766995.1. Classification (NCBI taxonomy): domain Eukaryota; kingdom Metazoa; phylum Arthropoda; class Insecta; order Megaloptera; family Corydalidae; genus Acanthacorydalis; species Acanthacorydalis orientalis. Next base: position 43,752,278 of record CM068316.1, read on the forward strand.
AATTTTGAAAGCAAACTGTTTTCAAATAAAAATATAAGCTTTCAAAAGCTTTGAAACAGGAGGTATTTCTCTAATTTCATGACATATTCATTAAATTTCGAAATAAAGTTTACTTTTGGGAAAATTTCTTGTTTCCATCTAAATAACTACAAATTTTATATTTACATCAAAAAACGATGACATATTTTCAATAATTCTAAAAAATTAAAAAAAATGTTTATACATAAAGTCGTAATAAAGAAATCGTACTACAATTGATGTACGATTAAAATTTTAATTTAAAAATAAGAATTAGTACATATTTTTATTTGTTTAATCATTTAAAGTAACTTTCGTGCGCCTATTCTTTCATATATATTTTATTAACGTTTATTTTTATTTTATATTTTATTTTTACTTAAGAAAATAAAAAAAATGTTCTTTACACACACATATATATATATATATATATATATATATACACACACACACACATGGTTATTTTAAATTATTGGCTTTAATACGAATTTCGATTTTCTCTTTAGTGTTGGTCTTCATGTTTAAATCACAATTTAAACAATAATAATATAAATAATAAGTAGAAAAAAAACAAATCGTAGAATATACAAATACATACATGACTTCTAGTTTGTACTATGATAAACGTACATTAAAAATATTGTTCTTACCTCTGGTTTATTATGTGTATCCACATCAAGTGGAGATGCAAATTGACAGACAAGAGTATTTTGCTTCATAATGACTACAAAAAGAAAATTATATATATATATATACACACGTTATTTTCTCTTGACCATAATATACTTAATCATATAAAAACTTTTATTATTTAAAGCATTTTTTCTGGGGCTTTAAAACGAATTATTATAAAATTTAACAACTTTTAATAATGAAAAATTCTAAGTAAGATAATAATGATACAAAACAGTATACAGATTATTGGAAAGAATATTAACCGTATAAAGTTGTTTCACACTTACATTGCATATGCCAACACCTCCAAATTAAGTTGTTCAGCCGTATTTTGTCCTTCCAACGTAGTCTAACACCTTTAAATCGGTTCCATTTTGGCGATGTAAGTTTTTGCCTGAAAAAATGTCCTATTGTTTAAATTTCATATGAACGATTATTTATTTTATTAATATTTAATATACGCTTTAATATATTGTTTGCTATAATTTCTCTTTACAGTATTATATGAATGCTGTAAATCAATTAAATGAAATTTCTTCATTTAAGGAATTATATATTCTATTCGCCAAAATCACCATCAATAATTATAACAAAAAATTATAACAAAATTATAAGTCCAGAAACTTATAATAACGATACAATTAAAAGTATACATCTGATTACTTCCAGTTCATTAAAACTCGACATAAGTCATAATATCGTGGAAATATTAAATAGATTTAATATTACCAAACAGGAAGGATAGTATTGTACTTTTTTCAAAATTCGTTATAAAAAATCAAAAGATGCCTTTATTAACATAAAATAACGTCTGAAAATAAAAATATAATCAAATTACATGAAAACTAACATAATTTAGAAAAAATATTTATTCGGATTCAACTAATTTAGAAAATCTTGAAAAAAATCAACAAAAAGTATTTTTTTCATCATTTAAAAGTCATTTCTTATGATTGTTTTTTAAAACAATTTTTAATTTATCAATTATTCTTTAATATTAAAATTAATAATTAAATATTTTTCATATTATTTTTTGAAGTTATTTAAGTTAAATGAACTTAAATAACTTCCGGTAAGTTTCATATACTCAGTCAATATCAGTTTTAGATACTCACTTATTTATTAAAAAAAAACTACTCGAAGACCGAATAACGTTTACACAATAAAAATTTAAATAGTACCATAATAAAGAAAAAACGTTGAAATTATAGGACAAACAAAATTAAAATATATGAGTATTTTTAACTCAATATGAATATTTAAAGAATAGCGTTTTGCTTTATTACAGAATGATGTGTATATGTATATACACACATACACAAATTACTCTGTAGCTAATTAGTACTATTAAATCTTTTCGAAGGATTGTATTTATTAAATAAAGTTTATTCAGAAAATAACATATGAATAAAATTCAACATTTTATATAATGTCCCAAAAATAAATGTTATTCAATTAGATTATTATCGAAATCTGATACATGTATTGAGCGTTTCTGATCAAAAATCCTGATCCGACATTCAAAACTATTCATGTTTGTTCTGTTGGTTACTTGCCACGACCAGTGTAAGTATTAAACTCATTTTCAGATTAAACTTCGTTGTTAAATTTTAAGTGTAAATTAATAATAAACTCAAAATAGACAATCTGAAGACACGTGAGAATTATAAACTAATCATGAGACATCCATCTAATGGAACATGATGAAAAATAGGATAAAAACATTGCCATTAAAGACAACATAAAATTGAACTTCAATCTTAAAAATTCCAATTTTTATATGAAACGTACCAATGAACAGAATCAAATTCAACCAAATTTTTACTTTCACCACACTTTCACCATATTGAAATATGCTGCAAAAAATATTTACGATTTTATCGAACTCATGAAGAATACAATATTAAATATTAATTTTTGTATTTAAAATTCCTGACTACATAGTTAAAATTTATTCGAAAGGTTTTTTAAACGTGTGGATGTGGGGATTTGATTAAAAATTTAAAGATGAAACTTACATGAATATATTTTGTATATTGTTGGAAATTAGAATCGAAAATTGGGCAATAATTTTTGAAAAACTTATACAGGAATCATCTATATAATTTTATTACACTTTTATTTTATTTTCAATTACCGGTAACAGTTACTGAATATTATTATCTTTCTATACATAAAAAAATAATTCCATCGTAAATTTTCCATAAATCAAAAAAAAAAATTGTGTACACCACCTCCTCGCAACGCCCCCCACCCCGATATACTCTACAAGTAGCACGTCAACCATTTCCATTCCCGAATCGTCATGTTTGCTAGTCCAGTGAAACAGTATTCGAGGACAGTTAGAGTTGTATGTGGTCTTTTCAGATGTACATCTAAGCAAGGTATCAAGTTTCAGTGTAAAGAACACAAATCAATTACGAATATCGTGAACACAGAAGTTTTAGGATAAGTTTAGAATAAGTTTTCTTTTCAGTTTCACTATTTCCATGGTTTCATTTAAAATCAAAAATAAATTTTATTACATAATATCTTTATTTCGTTTTTTTATTTAAAAATTATTAACACTGAACGAAGCGAGCGGGAATGGAGCCTCTCAGGGGTTGGTGAGTGAAGCGAGTAGGAGGCGGAGCTCTCCGGTTCTTAAAGAAAATGTTTTTGATATTTTATTTATAATTATTGCATCATGTACCCGCTAAATTTTGAAAATAAAAAATCTAAATAAAATTAAAATACATTTCTTACTTTTACAATTAATGTATCTTTAATAAAAAATAAAGTATTATATCATAAAAAGAAATATTTACTTTTTAATTATATGAATAAATAATGATCATTCTTTTAGAATGAAGCATATGTAATGTGCAAGGTTATATATATATATATATATATATAAACAAAGTAATACATTTATTTTTAATGATTTAATTTTTTTACAAGTTATTACTTTTATATATTATCTGCATTATCATTTTGTATTAATCTCATTTGTTTGCTCGGCGCTATTAAAATATCAAATTAATGTAAGTGGATAATCAAATATACAAAACTACAATAAAAAATAACTAAACCACTATAAAGGATGTAACCGATAAAAAATGATCAATATATATATATATATATATATATATATATATATATATATATATATATATATATATATATATATATATCAATCTTCTGCGTGCCGTTTTTATTAAATCATGCGCAAAGAGCAAACAAGTTCAATTATTACATTTGATAAACAGTAAGCTTGCCAGTCGTATCTAATTTAAGATATTATTTCTATGATAAGAGAAAACTAATGAATTATGAAATAATTAATGATACATTTCAGCTAAAGTGTATATCTATGTGTGTATATATATATATATATATATATATATATATATATATATATATATATATATATATATAATCATTCAGATATTAATTTTATATTATACGATTTTATTGATCCATTAAAAATAATAGAAAATACAAAATGTTATATTAAGACACATCAAATATAAATACTAAAGGGAAATGTAGAAAAGGATGGAAAATATGATCAAACCTTGAAAATTCATCAATCAATCATCATAAATAAAATTAATATATTATCTTGAATAAATTTCTATTTTTAATTCAAATTGTTTATTTTTAAATGTGTGTATATTCTTTATCTATAATCACATAAATGAAACAATTGTGATCATTAAAACTCAAATTTGTTTATACACAAAAAAATTTAAATATTCTTACTATATATATATATATATATATATATATATATATATATATATATATATATATATATATATATATATATATATATATATATATATATATATATATATATATATATTAGTTTAAAATGAGATCAATCTTAAATTGAAGAAATTCAAAATTAAGTATAGGTTGAGAATACTGTAAAAATTATATGAAAAGCCTATGGTATAAAATATTGCCTAGTCTTTTATATATACTTTTTTAACATTTCCAATTAACAAATGTTTGCAGTTTGATTTAGATTTTCTTTATTACATTCTTCTCATAATAATCAATTTCAATGCATCTCTTATAGCCATTGTAAAGGAATGTATTATAAGTTCAAGGATTGGCGAACTTGCATTTGTTACAACTACAAGAGATAAAATAGTTTATTTAAATATATGGACAGAAATTATTATAAATCAGATTTGGAAAATAATTTCTATTTTTAACAGAACTACGACCTGAGGCATAGAAATGTGTAGTTTGGGAATGGATATCATATAATATTCTGTGCTTTAAACTCGCTCAGTTTCCTGATTTAGATTGTAATAAATTAGACAAAATAATTGAAAAACATTACATTTATATGAAACCATAAAAAAACAAATTCCTTTAATGAAGTGGAGTAAAACTGATCCAGTTTTTCTCAAATAAGGTTCTTTTAATCAAATACAAATTAAGGATAAGACGTTTCTGTACCTTGGCGATCTGAAGATGCATGGCATCGCCATCGAAATACGTTTCAGCAAAGACCAGAATTGATCAATAATAATTTATTAACATTTTTGATCAGAAAAAAAGCTTGATTTATGTAATGAAGAAATAATTAATTTGTGAAAGTGTATTGTGAAAAATATTAGATGGCTATTATCAAATGAAAATATCTATTAGCAAAATATTAAATTTTCGTTATTATTTAAATTTTAAAATATGTTTTAATAATTTTATATATAAACTCCTCATTTAATGATTTTTATTGATATTATTGTTTAAAACTTGGATGTAAATACTTCTCAGAACTGTACGTTTACGGCTTTTAAAAACGACAGTGGACGCAGTTTTTTAATATGTATTTTTGTAAGGAAACAACGTATGTAGTACACAGAAAGAAAACACATTTTTATTACGAAAGAATTTGAAAAATGTAAAATTTAGCTTTGTAGAAAATTTTCTACTAAATGAAACAAATTGTTTATATGCACACTTTATATATATATATATATATACTTATTAATAAACTTTAGAATTTCTAATACTTTGGTGACTTTATTTTTAATTAAATCAAATATATATTATAGAAGAAGGTAAACAATTCTTAACAATGATTAAGAAAATCTTACTAATGAATATACATTATGAATGAGAAAAAATTCAAAATGAGTTAACAGAATGATTTTAATAGTTCGTCATTAATTAAAATATTTTTAAATTTTAATGAGTGTTATTTTAAATATAACAAAAGTAATGACACAAATATATAAATCAAATAAACATTTCGTGAAAATAATAGAAGTAATTATTTTCCAAAACAAATATTTTAAAGTAAGAACTGGAAAAATATTGTTTTCTGACAGACAAAAGTATACAAAACCAATATGAGATAAGTGAGAAGTAAACAACGAAGAAAAAGTTTAACTGTATTGCATTTCTTTTCATATATTATAAGAAATGGAGAAATGAGAAGATATTTTGGAATTACAACAGTTCTACAATAAATGGGCAATAAATACAAATACTGTTTGTATCTATTTATATAGTTCCTTTTGCATTGTTAACTTCTTGTTAATAACTCACATGGTCAATAACCGCACCGATGGCGGTCAGCCAAACAATGTTATGGATTTAAAAAAATATATCTTTGGATAAAAAGAACTAACAAAAATAATAAATACACGGGAGATTAAAACTGTTGTATTCCATTAAAAATAAATATTTTATGATTCCTCCTACTTTACAATAATACTTAATATTGTTGAGTGTGTGTATATATATGTGTGTGTGTATATTATATATATATATATATATATATATATATATATATATATATATATATATATATATATATATATATCACTATGTAAGCGCTCTTAATTCAAAACTGTATTTTTAAATCATATTAATAAAATATTATACAGTAGTTACATTTCAGCAACTAGTACAACGGGTTATTCTCAAATATATATAATGGTCATTCACCTCTATTAAAATCTTAAATATGAATTAGGGTCTCGTGTAAATTATGCCATTTTTGGTATAAAAATCGATGCTTTTATCATAACATAATATTTATTTAAAAAAATGAATGATTCTCAATATTATATATATATATATATATATATATATATATATATAGAGAGAGAGAGAGAGAGAGAGAGAGATATTTAAAGATTAAATCTAAAAATATCAGTTATAGAAACATGCACACTTTACGGTAAGTTAAATTAATAATGAAAGGTGATGTTAATTAAAACCCGATGATCAAATATTGTATGAAAAAAAATACAATAATACAATTTGCCATATAAAATTTAACTTTTTTAGTGCCCAGCATTTTTTTAAACAAAACTATGTTCACGCAAATGCCGGCTCTAACTGTCAAATGATTTTAAAAGTATTATTTTAAATGTTTACTAAAATAAAAATAAAAATATACACAAATAAAATCTGCTAAAAAGCGGTTTACTAATTTATGCTGATTAATAAAATTTTTAAGAATGCAAGTAAAAATTAGTCCACTGTATTACTCAATATAAACTTAACAAAAACTAGACTAGAATGAATATTAATTATTTATTTGTATCTGAACTAAATTTTACTTCTTAGGTACGACAAAAATATACAATAAATTTAATCAAATTATTTGTACATTCAATGAGTAAATACTTCATTAATATTCGGTATGTCTTTTATTATTATATATTAAATTAAATATATTTTGTGGAAGATATTCATATAATTACTTGAATATAATTTCCAAAAATATTACTTAATTATTTCATTACAATTGCTTTCAAGTCTTCCATCAACATCAAAACATCTACGTTTTGAGTACACAAATCAAGTAAATTATAACCAACAAAATTAAATCGGAAAATCAGACTGGTCAAATCAGCAAATTCTTCTTTCAAGAATAATTTGAACAAGTTTTGCTATTACCAAATTGTTAAAAAATAACAGTACTTATAAAGTGGATAAAACAACTGATTCTTTAACACATTCGGCATTTTATTTTCCTTTGTAGTAAACTTTACTATTGATATTTCACAAAAACTTTTTGTAACCCTTCCTATTACAAAATTTAAAAAAAGTCGAAAGTTAAAAATATGATATATTTTTATTAGGTCTAAATCATACGTTTTTCAATGTTTTTAATGAAAAAAATAACAATTATTATACAACAAACAAAAACTAATATATCTACGAAGAAATGCTTATCAATGGGAAAACATAAAAGTTCTGACCGTGCTCTCTTCTTTCCGTGACGATATACATACATAAAATCTCGAAGAAATGCTAATTTTACATACTTAAATGACAACAATAATAATTTAGTCTTATGTATAATGACTACCTTGTTTTAAACAGAATAACCGAAATATGAAATAATTTTACTGCATTTATTTTTTCCACACAGAAAAGACAGAATACCTGAATAGTTATTTACTTAATAATATAATTATACATACATACGTTGATATAAACACCTGAGAAGCAAAACTACATATTAGATTTGTGTGAATTCAAAGCATACAGTATCATTTTAACAATTGTTGATAATGTTTTAAAATAGCAAACTATCTTAAATGATTTATGACAATATGAAAGCTGATAACTACAAGTTTGATGTAAAAATAAGTAAATATTTACTTAAACAACATTAACAAACTTATAAAATGATACTAATTGGTGTTTTACGAGTCAAAATCAAAAATTATGAAAATAGATATCTGAATGAGAATCAATGCAAGGACCTGAAAATATATATTCGTATTTTTTTTATCTAAACGTGAAATATTTTGCTAAATAAACAAACATTATAAAAAAAATGTAATAGTGATGTACATATTTATACTTTAGTGCCCATGGTAACCAGTGAGTTCAAACGACCTTTTAGATAACAAGGAAGATAACACGCTTGAAAGCAAAAACAATCTGAATTAATGTTTTCGTAAATTATAAATAATTAAACTTGAGTATAACCCGCGCTTATTAGTAGAAAATATATATTAATTTATATAAAGTAAGCCGATGAAAATTACTATCTTTTATATATATATATATATATATATATATATATATATATATATATACTTTTATTTGTCTAGTAAGTGTTGTTCTGAATAATAATTATTAATGTATATTGAAAAACAGATTCTTATAGTCAGTTTATTCAAATCTTTAGTAGCATAACTCACTATTTACACTCACATATACCATATTTATATATATATATATATATATATATATATATATATATATATATATATACATATATATATATATATATATATATATATATATATATATATATATATATATATATATTTAATACATAATGAATAATTAAATATTAGCATAAATGTGATCTAAATACAAACATGTAATTATTAGATGTAAAAAATAATTCTATACCTTTAAATTGAATCAAGCATAACTTTGTTTTAAATTAAAATATTTTCTTGTCATTTTAAAATGCCAACCTTAACATTTAAAAGCATTACATATCTTGGCCAAGCAGTTGGCATAACCTCACAAAATAATAGTGAACACGATAGCGTTCAAAAACAAGCATATTAGCCATTGTATGCTTTTCACATTCCAGATGAAAAAAATGTTGCCGAAACTGCGATAATGATTCAGCTTTGGGCAAAGGTGTTGTGACGCCCATGCAGATGCATTCATGTCTGATAAATGTAATACAATCTAATACACATGTAATACTAGCAGATAATTTTTTTTTATAGAAACAAACTATATAAAAATAATCTCTCCACTATTTTAAGAAAGCACTGTCTTTTTTAATAAAGATTAATTTTAATTAATTAATTTTATATTCGGTATCTCTATAACATACTCGTATTAAAAGAAAACACTTTTAAAAGGGCCAATTAGGAATTAGATTGCTTCTTAAAAGTTAGATATAAAAAGTAATACTTAACAGAGGGTTATATGTTATTGTGATTAAATAAATAAATAATCATATTTTCCTAATTTGTTTTCACGATTACACGAAAAGATGCAATGTTATTAAGTTTTTTTTATGATACTAACATATATATATATATATATATATATATATATATATATATATATATATATATATATATATATATATATATATATATATATATATAATCAACAATATACTTATTATATTATATAAAATTTTATTTATATTATCTTGTATTTATCTCTAAGCAGAAGTAAAACTCAATGATTCGTACAAATAGACGCTACAATCTTCTTTATTGTCAACAGAGTGCATTACTAAATGACTAAACTTTGTGATGAGAAATTAAGGGTTGCAGTGCTAAAATAAAAGAAACAATTTTTTACACTAGTGACAACCGAGTACAGTGAGAAAGTTTCATTATAAAAAATCGCAATTTTAAACAAATTCAAACAAAAGTAGAAAGTTTAGTTTTGAACAGATATTTCAGTTTAGGTATTCCAAAAATTAAAGACGTCTGAATGAACAACTAAAAAAATTAAAAAACTAAAAAAATTAGAGAAATGAAGAAAACATAACTTTAGCTTGTATATTCAAATCATTTGTGGAGTATATGGCATGGTCATAATTTAATTGAAGAATAACTTCACTGCCTTTTGATGGACATAATAGTCATGTGTTTAAATTTTAATTAGACAATTATTAAAGTCGAGTAATTGAATGTACATTTTTTAAATAAGCTCTTGTGTCTGAAATGAATTGCATACCTGCATATTAAAGCCACTACTTTCATCAGTAAAAGCTTTCAAACATAACATAAAGTGAAGAATTAATACAAATGTAAAGCATTTGTTCCTTTTTAGAATCCCGGCTACCGGATTGGCTGTTTTAAGCAGGTATATTTATAATTATTACTATTATCTTAAAATTAAATTATAGTAATACATTATAAAAAACACATTCTAATTATTAGTGAAACAATGAACAATATAGATTAATGATATTTCAATTCCGATTTAAAACAAAGCAAATTAAAAATAGATAATTAGGCGTATTACTTTCAAATTGTGTAAGAAGTGATTTAAAATATAAGTAACATCACATACATTATATAAATTCTTACAGTCTTAAAACCCACGTCCATATCAATAAATGTTTACGTTATGTGTTGTATTTAATGAAAATGTATGCATTTGTATTAAAATATTTCGGTGTAGTCTGTTCGTCAGACAAAAAGTAAATGAAAATATTTTCGCGGCGAATGACACGCAATCGGGTATATCTGATATATTATTGTCAAATAATAAATATTCATGGTTTATCATATCATTCAATTAAGAAAAAGAATCTTCGAAAAAAGGCATTAGTAGATGACACATTTTTCATAAAGAAAAAACATTCTAATGGCGGTAACTAGACAGCACCATTAGTTAAAAAGGAAGGTACATCCTCTAACGTCAACACCACATACTTTTTCATACTCTGTCAGTTTTCTTTAAAGAAAGAAAAATTAATTCTCAGTTAGCTTCAAATTAAAATTTAGAAAAAAATTATACTGTATAAACATCTCTCTGACTTAACTTCAATCATATATATATATATATATATATTCATAACGTCGATTTATTTATTTGATATGTTTATTATTTCATTCAGTTACATATGCATGCTTATAATTGATAAGTAGGCGACCGCAGCGAGCAGGTGGCGAAGCCCCCTAGTATGTGTGTGTGTGTGTGTGTATATATATATATATATATCGTTTATTCGATAATTGTACTAAAAATAATTATGAAAGAGAAATGTTGTGTCCCGTTATAAGAAATTAAAATTAGTAACTTGTTTAGATATCACACTTTTTTGATTTATAATTAGCTACACTTTCATTAACAGCAAAAATTTAACAATTTGCAATACTGTCAATGGAACATTTTACCTGCGATTATAATTACAGAAATGCTTTTCAAACATTTATGATAACGTAGAAAAATAAAAAAGAAAAATATGCATGTAGTTTCTGTAGTGGTATTTGATTTGTTCTCAAAAACTTTGCATATCCTTGGTTTCAATCAAAGAAAAATTTACATTTTTAATATTTGCTTTAATATATGCACATAGATTGTGCCACAAACATTTTTTGTATTTTCCAATGCACTTAGTAATTATACTAATTCATTGATCCCAACACGCATATTTCTCTGTGGTCGCAATTATACCTTTCTTTAATTTTTCTACGGATCGTTTTTACACTAATCAAGTATTTGTTCGTTTGCAATTAAAACTTCGACTCGTCCCACCAAATAACTTAACTTCAGAATTATTGTGAAATACTTTTATAAATTTGAACAGAACGCAAATGAATTCTGCATTTTGTCTGAAATTAATAGACATTTCCAAAAAATTACACTTACTAATAACTCCTAACTACCAATGAACTACCTAATCTGTCTAAATTATATTGGAAAATCAAATTTTTCATTTACTTTTTTCATTCTAATACGCGGATATTTTCATACTTATTACAATATTTATCTATCTATTTATCTATTTATTGAACTTTATCTATCTTGTCATTCTATACTTTTTTTTCTTGTTGCTACTTTTTAAATTTTCAGTACTTTCTATATTTTATATCTTTACTACAATTTTCAGATCTTCTGTGTCCACCTCAAACAACCTATTGTCTATTGTTCTCCATTATTCATTTATAAACAACCACAACTTCGTCAGATACTATCTTTCTATCTTCAGTAATAGTTAACATTCTACTTTCTACATTTTTTATAGAACACATTACGCCATATAAAAAATATCTCTACACATTCTTAAAAAAATTCAGTACAAGTGTCAATTCATGATCTTGTATTAAACAAATTTGTAATAAAAATATACAGCTTATTTTTTGTGAACTTATTCTCGCTCGTCAAATTACTATATTATTCAAAGATTTTAAAATACAATACTTGCATTTCTCTTTGTTTTGCTATAAAATTAAAATGGTAGTTTCAATTACTTTTGAATATAAACATTTTAATAAGTTTTAAATATTTATTTCTTTGCAAATAGTAATTTGTTAATTTGCTTTCTAAACTAATGTGAGTGTGTGTATTTATGTTTGTTTGTGGGTGTGTGTGTATGTATATAGCATTATAATTTTTTTACTGAAATTATAAATTATTAATTTAATATACAAATATCGTTGTGCGCTGATGTTTTTTTATAACAAAAACGATTAAAATAGTAGTATAAAAGTAATTAAATTTTTAAATTTTCGAATTAAAAGAAAAATTTTAATTAATTATTACAAATATATTATACTATCAAAATATAAGATACTATTGAACTCAATGTTCTTTAATTTGTATGTTTTGTTGTCTTTACTGATTTAAGTTTTGTTCTTTTTAAATATTTTTACAATATACCTATGTAAATGTACGCATAGTTAATTTTCTAAAATTGGATCGTTAAAACCGTTCTTTGACACGATCTAAAATTTTAAACATTTAAATGCTAAATAAAACTACATATGTGAAATGCCACAAGAACCATTGCGAAAACAACAACGATGTATGAGTAAATATAACTGTAGCGTCACTCTTGTACCAGAAGCAGCAGTGCATGTAAGTAAATATAAAAATAGGATGTTATGAAGTTTTTCTCTTTAATATTTAAATTATATACTTAATGTTATTAAAGATTTTACAAGAAAATAATCCGAATATTATTTATATAAAAAATACATTTGTATTAATTTTATCGAATACAAGAGTATCAATAATAAATTAGACAGAATTTTTAAGGAAACATTAGTTAAAAAATGTTTAACGTATTTTTAACATTTTAATAAGAAGAAATAATTACGACACATTCGTATTTGTTCATAATTATGTATATAACTAACTATTATAATTTACTTGTATACAAAATTCTATTTTTTCTAAAAGATCCATTTTTAATTTTACAATTTTTCATATTTTTTATTATTTTACTTTGCAGCAAATAATGGATAATCGTGTTTTTTAATAACCGTGACGAACGGAAATAAAAATGAATTTATCAAGAGCATATGCACAAAAAAACATTTATAAGAATTTAAAAAATACAAATGAAGACTGCTTTGAGATCAATCAAAATTAAGTTGTCTAATAATGATTATAAACGATGAATCACATATTAAACCATCAAATAATAATAATACGCCTGCTTAGGATAAATTAGACCTGTGACAATGGGAAAATAAATTATGAATATTAGAAAAATACTGAGTAAAATACGTGTGAAATGAATAAAACTCGGATATTGTTTCTTTATAGATTCTTAACATGTTTGTATGATTGTCACATTACTGACGTGTTGAATAAAATCAAATACAGCATGAATTTAATAAAATCAATTCACACGTTGGCTCTATAAGAATAAAAAGTACTTTTGAATGAATTGCCATTATGCAACAAATACATATTAACATTTAAAACAAATATATATTGTTCAGAATTAAAAATAAATTTCATACCCGATAATAAATAACAACAAATCAAATATAAATACTAACTTTAATATTAATGAAAGAACCGTTTGGATTTAGATTTAAAAAAATAATAATAAATAAAGTACATCCCAGCATAAACTAATATTTGAATAATGGTAATAAGTTTTTGACATACTTTTAATACTTGCAAATTACTCACTGTTTGATCTTTTGCACGAGCAGTAAATTAACAAAATATAACTTTTACAATACAGTAATACTTTTATAATTTTTTTAAGGATTTGAAAACCAGTTAACAATAACGGTAATAAATACATTTTTAAAACATTACAAAAAAGAAAAGCAAAACAGAGGTAAATTAATTTTGGTAATTACTTTTTTTCATTAAAAATTGTAAAATTAATGAAAATATATTAGTGAACAATTAAGATTTTCTATTTTTTCAGAAAGGGCATCTACTTTGATGTAATATTAAATATTTTTTCAAAAAATATACTTAGTAAAACAAAAAAAATACATATTCTCCCTAGCTAAAATAATAATGATGAATAAATTGCAATTAAAAATTTACATAATTTCATTATTTTTCATTTACAACTATATATTAAATTCAAAATAATACATATAATTAAAAAACAAAATTTATGATATAAAATGATTATATATATATATATATATATATATATACAAGAATGTTTTAAACACAAAACAAAGTGTAAACACCTATAATACAAAAATGAACAACTATTAGAAATACAATGTATATCAAATGGCAATAAATATATATGCCAACAAGTGAAACAATTTTATAATTTGGATATCAGTATAGCGTAAAAAATGTTTATATGTTTTTATCATTAATATCTATTAAATAAAAATATCAACAAAATTATAATGTACAGTCCATAATTTAACATAAGTATTTGAAAAAAGATCCCTTTTAAGAGCCCTACGTAATAACTGTTTAACATAAACATGTATTCATAAACAACTGGTTAACATTCTATGACAAATTCAAACCATTATCATCATTTTTATATTTTGATTAAAAAAACATATAGCATAAAAATTATATATATATATTGAATAAATAAAATGTTTTTAATACTACTATGAAACAAAATATAGGAAAGTAACACATACTGCCTGAAAAACCATATTCATAATATTAATGTAATTTTAAATGAAGAATAACATCTATGTATTTAAACCAATCGTACTTTTATGAATCTAACCCAGCACATAACTCTAATTCATTCTAAAATCTTAGCAAACAGATTATCGTTATAAATCTTATATGTTGACCAGAAAATTATTATATATTTGGAAATATTTATTTACGATATTGTATAAAATTTAAGCATTTGGTATAATACAAATTAAATATCTTTCATTTTTCAGTCAGAAATGATTTTATTTTTTAACATACTTTAAAGGCTAAAATTAACATACATTTTAGAGATGAAGAACTAGATAAAATTGATTTCAAAATTTTAATACTGAAAAATGATCTTTACTGAATATACAACAGTAAAGAGGTTATAATTTATTTCATACATACTTTGACAAAATAAATAAAAATTGAAATATGAACTATAATTGTTAATAAAAAAAATATCTAATTTAAGTAATGTGTAAATTTCAAATATTATAAAGCGTTGACACCAAATTTAATGTTTATTTCCAAAATACAAAAATCATAGTCAATTTAAACAGATTAAGAGAATTTAAAACATCAAAAACAACACGATGCACAATGAAAATTTCAGAAAAACAAAGAATAAGTAAATATATTTAACAAAATCTTAGACGCTATAGAAACGTCTCTTCATTACTGATTTCCTCACCTGTAAGCAAGGGACATACATTGAAACAATTTTGTAAGATTTGTTTCTATTGAAAGTTGTTGATGGTGAGATACTTTTTTATTAGATGAATTTATTTCGTTAATATCGATTACTCTATTGGTCTGGTTACCAGATACTTCCAGGACTTTTGTTTTATCATCATCATCGTCCAAGCCAGGGACAATTAATTCATCTTCATCCACTTGCGCCTCCGCTTCAAAATGTGACACCATGAAATGTCCCGAGTGTATTGTCTCTTTTTCAACACGACGTGGTGCCACTAATTCACTAGAAGTACCGCACTGCATCATCATGCTATTATTTGCAATAATCCTTAAGTGACACTGATCATAACACTTAAAAAACCAAATATTAAATCACGTACATATAAACACATTGATATAATTCATCGCCATATTTACTTACAAAATTGTGATGACACTGTTATTCTATTTTGCACTGCTGAATGCAATACACATAGATATAGTAGGTAATACAGCTGATCATTGTTTTTGCTAATAAGGTTTTACAGTGACACCTAACAGAAACATAATGAGTCTTTAAATTGATGCAGAACTCTACTTGAAAATAGTAAAAATTTTCAACTACTATTTATAACAATATCACATTTATCTACTATATGATAAAAATACAATCTTTCAATCAAATATTTTTGTTTCAAAGTGTTTTAAGCTAATTCTCATGCATTGTTGTATGAAAAGTAATAGTATTATAATTTATAAAAAAAAAAATATTTATTATTTAACATTGTGACGTTTTCTAATCATTTCATTCAGTACATCTTTTCTTATTATTCTATATTATTGTATATATATATATATATATTCATTGCCTTAAATATTTCTAGTTTTAAATATCTTTCATATTAACAAGAAATGTATTTAAATCAATTTTATTAAAGCAATATATATATATAAAATACATTAAATTGAGAATTACCTACTTATTGACTTACAACCATAAAAAAAGACATAATATGAAAATAATAATAAAATTCTGTTGTAATATAATATTAATTACCAGATACTAAGGACAATAATTATTAATTTATTCATATCACTCTTACTTCTAAGAAAACATAATTTATAAAATATGACAATTCACAAATTAATACTTAATTTTTAAGAAACTTAGAAAATTCATCAAGTGCATACTGATCCATAGTATCTACCTGTAAAATATTATGAACATTATTAAATGAATAATAAAACTATAATTATGTTAATAATTTTATACATTAATATCAAATATATAGCTACCTTTTTTGTAATATTATAATAAGATTCAACATAAAATTCATATGCAAGTTTATAATTTTTTTCATACTGAGTAAATGCTCTATTTAATACAGTAATGTCTTCTGAAATTTTATCATAATTTGTTTTTGACTCTTTTTGATTTTTCTTAGCATTTTCAAGTTCCCTAAAACATTAATACACATTTTTTACAAGAAATCTAATACATATAAAAAAAAAATTCAAAATAAAAGATAAAATTACTTACAGCTGAAAAGGAATTAATTCATTTTCTATCCTTTTCTTCTTTTCTTCATTAATAATTAATTGTTGTCTTCCAGTAGCTTCTAATGTTTCAAGTAATGCTAGAGTAGATGATATTTTCTCTTGCATCTGTTGCATTTGTAAATTATGTTCAGCTTCATGTTTTCCTGTTTCCATTGATAATTTTAAACTTTTACTGTTGGAAAGAAATAGCTAATAAGAGAATATATTAATAAATATGTATACTGAACACAATATCTTACATATATTTTTCAGATGACATGAAAAGTAATTTACAATCACCTTGTGATTCTTTATATTTATTAATTATAGATTCACAAATAGAAATTAAATGATGGTTAGAATCAAGCAATTCCTTTTGTTGATTTTGTTTTTCTTTCAATTCAGTCTTAAGTTCTGAAATGTTATCATATTTCCTAAAATAATAAGATTAACACATAAGTAATATTTTATTATCTTTTTGTATTCTTTTCATTAATTTTCTTATTACTACATAAGAAGACTCCATTCTATTATTTAATTATGTCAAAATATGAATTATAGATACAATAAACTATCTATTTGAAAAAGTTTCCTTAAAAATCATTAATATGCATGCACATATATATATATATATATATATATATATATATATATATATATATAATAATAATAATAATCTTACTCCTGGAGTTGTGTACTGTTTTCAACAATTTGATCAGTTAGTTTAGATTCTTCAGTTTTTAGCTTATTTATCTGTTGTTGTAATTCATTGACCTGTTTTTGACTTTTTTGCTTATTTAATTCTGCTATTTTTATTTTTTCTGATAAATTATTCAAAATTTCAAAAGTAACTTTATTTGCTGCTTCCAAGCTATCCAACATCTCTTTCAACTGAAATTAAAAGTACTATATTATTTTTTTTAAATTCATTTTTTAATTCACACACAATATTAAAATTAAATAATTCATGATAAACATTTCAAACTTTCTTTTATATAAGAAAAGAAAATATTTGACAATTATTACATTAAAGTAATTATTAGAAACATTAATATATATATATTAAGTATTAATAAAGAACATACAGATTCAGACTTTGGAAAAAGCTTACAATTGAAACAAAGTCCTAAAAGATATTTTAATAATTTCAAACCGATATAAGAAAATAATAATATAAAAAAAATTAAATAACTACAGGTTAAAGATACCAATAATAATCATATATAATTAGAAAAATACATAAAATAATTGTCTATGAATTTATTTTTGATATGTTATAAAATAACCTTGCTCAGTTGTTGATTATAATCAGTTTCATTACTATGAAATTCTTCAATCATTTGTTGATAATTACTTATATTTTGTACAATATCTTCAAAATTACTTCTTTCCTTTTCAATTTCATATAACTCTGACTCTATGTCATCATATACATTTTGTCGAAATAAAATAAAATTTAAGACAGTTTTTATCATATTCATAGCAGTTTTATTTGCTGAAAACAACTCAATAGTTATCATTTTTAATTTCTAATTACATTTCTAACAATTATGTAAAAATTTAACATTAATTTTTATTATTTATCATTTAAAAATATTATTTTAATCAGGTGTTTTTTTTTAAATTAATATTTTAAAAACAATAATACAGCTACTCAACTTATAGTTAAGATAATAATAGCACAAATGATTGCTTTGCAATTTATAGAAAAAAACAACTTTTAAACAAGAATCTAATGAACTTTTATTAACAAAAATTAATTAATTGCTGTTCTTATACTTACATGGTGCTATTAAATCTGTGAAATTAAAATCCGTATAATTAATTTTTTTTAGTAATAAATCCAATGGCTTATAAACAACTATTATTTCTGTAATATCTGAAATAGATTCAATATTATTCATTTGCCATTTTTTTCCAACCTAAAAAACAGATAAACGTTTATTTCTGCTATTAAATAAATTATTATCGAATATTGCTTCAATCAACCTTTAAAATATCTTCATTATGTATTTCTAAGTCAGTTAAAAGTTGTATTATAAATCTCATTAAAAAATCAAACGTTGGGCGCTTAAAATTATCTAAAGTGCAGAAAAAATCTGGCCATGTATTTCGAATAACTACCAACACGTTTGAATCAGACTTAAATATACGTTTATCGAAACCTGACGAAGACATTTTCTTGCTTAACTACACTTTAATAAAAATTAATTTTGACAGCACATATGAAACCGTTTTGTTTTCGTATTTAAACTATTTGAACTTTATTTCAGTAATACCAACAATAAGATGTTTTATAGTTCTGCACCATAGATAAACAGCAATATTTTTGTCCTAAATATATATTTTTAGATTTTTACCATAGATATAAATTAAATTTACTCACTGATCGCTAAGTAAATAAAAGTAAAATTGATTAACGATGCCAAATGTTTTTCAGGAATTAAAAAAAAATGGCTCAAACTATAAATAATATTAAAAGCCTTTAAACCATAGTACTGTCTTTAGAGAAACATTAAATATGGAATATTAATTTTACACAAACAGAGTTTTAAATTCAAATTTATCATAAAAAAACTTGGCTATTGATTTGTAATATTAAGATATAATAAAATTGGAATTACTTCATCTTTCTCATTGATTCTAATGAATAAACAACCAGAACATAATTTTTACCTTCTGTAAAAAAAAATACTGCAAGCGCTAATTATATCAACCATAGATAAGACTACAATAGTTAAGTCTAGTAATCAATTAAAGACAATAGTATAGTATTAAGATGGTATTAACTAATTAAATAAGTATATTATTTATTATAAAGCATATTGTGTATTAGATTTATTGTTTTAAATTTATTCAAAAAAATATATAACATATTAAGCCTCGTTGTTACTACTCTTTTACAAGATTGGTCCAAATAATCACTGATATGTATGTATCTACTTTCATTGGTATTTATTCGCCAATGGGTTGGACATTACGATTCAGTTTTACATTGAAATCGAATACCTTCTTTCAGTGTACACCGTGAGAAAGATATATACATGTGACTGATTTAAACCAATCAGAATAGAGACCACGCGATATTCATCAACCAATCATTGATGATCGGGAATGGAAATAGTGATAACGTGCTACTTATAGGGTGTAGCGGGGGAAAGCGGCATTACGAGAAAGGTGGCTTACACACAAAAAAAATGTTTTATGGAAATTTTATGATGGAATTATTTTTATATATAGAAAGATAAATTGCCCTATGTAAACTTTTGTTTCTTCATTTAACCTTTTTCCACACAAAGTCCATTGCACACTTTCAACGCTACTCGTTACATGTTGCTTATAGCAACGTGTCCTAACGCAGTACCAGCTGAAGCTGGTACTGCTGCTATGCATGTTCAGAATAAATAATGCATTTTTAAACAAAAAGGAGAATTAAATAAATATTTCTACTATTATTCTTTAAAACTCATTAATGATAATAGCGAATAATATAGGATAACAAGGAATGTCAGTGTTCTGTAACAAAGTATATTTGTAAATACAAAACAGTCAACTGAGTTTACCATACCAGAACAGAAGATTCTCAAGAGTAAATTCTCCTGTTATGACACCGGGCTATTATACATATTAAAAAGGATATGAAGGTTAGGCTATGTTTTAAATAAGATTTAAAAAATACAAAAAAGTATCTACAAAAATTATATTTACGTAATTAAAATACAATTTTTTGAAGTTAATTTAAATGAGAATTCTTAACATAAATTTATATTTTTCAGGATAGAAATAATACTTTTAAAAGTAGATATTCTTAAATACAGAATACAACTTTACAGTAACATTAATTCAGTGAAAATACATTTATTTTTTAAGTATGTATACAGAAAATCTTTTACTTTAAATTATA
Organism: Acanthacorydalis orientalis; assembly: GCA_034766995.1. Lineage (NCBI taxonomy): Eukaryota > Metazoa > Arthropoda > Insecta > Megaloptera > Corydalidae > Acanthacorydalis > Acanthacorydalis orientalis. The sequence continues at coordinate 43,773,660 of CM068316.1, forward strand.
TGTATACAAAAAAAAAATATATAGATGGTAACTGTTACATTACATTTATATATTTACTTATAACTGATGAATTACAAAAGTTCCATTGGGAAAAAATACATGATAAATAAAAAAATTAAATATCTTACATTATGTAACAGGCACAATTTTATAAATTAATGTATTTATTTTAATAACTGAATGTTATAAAATATTTAAAATTATATATTATATAAAAACACTTTCTACTGATTTGAAACACAAGTGAAAAATTTCAGTACATTAAGTGATCTTCAAAATTGTTACACATATTCAGTTTGTAATTTTTATTTAATTTCAAGATGTGCCACTTTTTTATAAAATTGAAGTTCAGGAAATAAAATAAATGTTTAAATAGACGAGATACACCATATCACAATTATATTATGTAAATTATTTAAACTTTCACTGAACTGGCTTTAGTACATAAATTCATTTGTTTGAAATTTATCCACATAATATAAATGATTTTAACAGGGTGGTTTGTTCGTGGAAACACCTCTGGTAATTCCTGTTTTATGCTATAGTAACAATATAATATTACCTTTAGAGACCAAGTAACTTCAGTTTGTTAACTATAAAATTTGTTTTTATTTTTTCATAACACAAAATACACTTCCTAATTTCACAGAGGCTATAACTTCACTTCTTATTTACTCACTAAAGATGTTTTTGATTAAAAAAGATTTAATTTATAAAATTATAGATAATATCAATATTAATTACTATGTATTGGAATATGTACTAATAATTATAATTTTACTGGATAATTAAACACCTTTTCTTTAATGAAAGTTATACAAAATACATCTTTTAGGAGTACCAACATACTTTTCAAGTGATATCACTGATATTTTAACAAAGTTAAATCACTTTCAAAGCTTAACAAATATCTAATAACTAAACTTAACTAAAAACTTAACCACAAGAAATATTTTGAAAAAATAAGTAAAAAAGAAACAGATGTCCAACTGCATCACCAATCAACTAACAGGTTGTTTACAGATCACATTTGTACAATGACGGGATATTTATTTCCTATAAAAATGATATTTTATATTTCATTAAAGATATATTTTAACTAATATATGATTTCTATCAACATATAACTTACCTTGATTTTTTGTTACGATGATCACGGTCACCACTATCATCACGGGATCGTTTCTTATCATTTGAAGAACTTTTATGATGTTTATCTCTATTCTTTGAAGGACTATGTTTAGAAGATGAATTGCTATGACGGTGTGAAGAACTATTTTTTGATGAGCTATTTTTTGAAGAGCTGTAAATACACATTTTATTAATAGCAAGTCAAATGAAGCTCGTTTCCATTCACAACATTAGAACTAGTTCATAAAGAACAATTCATTATTTAATTTCTCTCACCTGGATTTAGAATTTGAAACTTTCTTATGATGTTGAGTATTCCTTTTCTTATTATCCATTCTTTGTTAGCAATACAAAAATTTATAGTTTTTTTTATGACAAACACAGAATTTAAAAAAGAAAATTTAATGGATAACTATTACTTTTATTGGGTAATGTTGAATATAAGTTAACCTCAATATTTAAAAACGAATATAATATTAAAATGAACATACCTATGTTTATCTTTCTCATTTGATTTACTCCTATGACTCGAATTATGTTTACTCCCACTACTACTTTTTGAACGTTGATCTGAACGAAAATCACGACCGCGTTTTTTATTTCTATCTTTGCTAGTATAATCATCTTCATAATTGCGTTCTTTATCTTCTTCTGCAGCTTCTCGTTCTAAATCTGACCAGTCTTTGCCAGATTCTTCATCACTACCAAGCTCTTTAAATAGATAACATTTTAAAATAAGTAGACATAGTAATAAATATATAAAATTACATGTTATAATACTCATTAACAATTTAAATAGGAACAAACCTTCACTGTCAACTTCAGAATCATCTCCTTCAGTATCACCTTCTGAATATTCAGAATCATCGTCACTTTCATCAAAATTACTATCAAGATCTGAAGGTTCATAAACTTCATCCTCATCTTCATCATCCTCCTCATCAACTGCATTTTCTGCATCACTTTCAGGATCAAGGAAAGTCCAGCCTCCTGTTTCAAAAAAACTTTCAGGATCATCAGTAATAGTTTTCATAATTTTGGTCCAGTTCAATGATTGAATTCCTTCTGAATAACGAATATCACAAGAACTGCAATAAAAAATTCATTTAAGACGAATAACTTGTTTTTAATTACATCAATTATTCAATTGCTTCAAATCTTATATGGTAACAACATACTAAGTGTAAAAATAATACATATATTTTATTTAATGGAAAGTTTACTTTTAATAAAATACCCTTACTTTAACCATTCTTTTACATGATCAAGCATATTCATAGGTATAGCATTAACCATTGCTACTTTTTTAGAATAGTCTTTAAATACAAAAATCATATCAAAATTTTTTAAATGAAATTGGACACGTTCAAAATGTACAAGTTCAACATCCTCAAGAGTAATTACAAACGGTGGCCATTCAGTTAAATTAACAAGACATCCACTAGTAGGTTGTAATAATACAGTGCTTCGGTACGGAGCACCAGGAAATCCTAATTCTCGGAATGGCGTATCAAATTCAATTTCTTGTTTTGTCATACTTTCAACCTGAAGTAAATAAAAATTATGATCATATAAAAATGAAAACAAATAAAATATGTACAACAGACATGTAAATTATATACATTAAGCTAAATTTAATATGATAATAATTTTTTTTTAATATTTAATTACTATCATACCTTTTCACAAAAACTTTTAAATGCTGTTTTTAATTTATGCCGTAATTCTCGTTCTGATTGTTCGGCAGCAAGATCATCTCGATCATGCATGTGCTGATGTTTTCCTAAATCTGTAGTGATTTCACCAACTTCAGTATAGAACTGTACGTCTACATGTTTTTTTTTACCAAACATAATTGCATGTTTAAGATGGAAATGAAGAAGTATGATCATTTCACCATCACAAGGTTGGAAGAATGCATTTTTAATATTATTATACAAAATGTCCACTTTATCTCCGCGTACTGATGTATAACGAAAACCATTTGTATGAGCTTCTAAAGAACCTACATAAATATTATAAAATATTTTAATTTGAAACTTCACAACAGTACTTTTTTTATTACATTCAAAACAAAATCATGTGCCATGTCAAGAATACACTGTTTTAAGTGTTTCATCATAACACATCTACACCTATGTAAGAATGTATTTTACACACACGTGTAATACCTGTCATGCGTTTAGTAACGATATTTGGACGAATATATAAATCCTTCAATTTAGGATTGCCTTTGTTTTGAGAAAGAACAAGAGTATCTTGCTTAACGAGATCTTCTTTTTCACGTTCTTCAGCTTCACGATTCTTAAATTTCTTTTGTACTTCTTTTATCAATCGAAATGCTGTATTTAAATTTGAAGATGGTGGCAAAAGTTCACCAGGTTCCTTAGTATTTGTGCTTCGATATGTTCTATCATGTATATAAAACAAATTAATATTATATAAATGCTTTCTATTCGAAAAGATACAATTATGTGAACTTACACTTCTTTAACAAAAGTAGCATCAGGCTGAGGATACATTCCTCCTTCATTACGACCCATTGTTGCACCAGGATGAAAGAAATTTATACGCAAATATGTATAATCACCTTCTACAGACTGTGAGATATTTTTAATTGTTGATATGTGAAATGGAACTGGCACACCAAAAACTGGTAAAATGACAGTTTCATATTTGCGATCTACAATTTTAAAATAGTCAATAATTTGATGGAACATTTCATTCAAACCTCTTTTATTTTCAATCATTCTTTACTAACCAACATATAATTTAAGTTCTTTTACTTCATGTTCACGAGGCATTTGATTTAGACTTTTATAAGAGACTGTTGATTTTCGGACTTTTTCAGTTTCTTTTCCACTGGACTGCTTTGCAAGTCTTTCTTTTGCTTTAGCATTCAACTGCGCAGCTAATTCTTTTTGGTGTTCTTTACGTTTTTCTTCAGAAGAATGTTCTGATCTTAATTTAGATTCAATAACAGCTGTACGTTTACCACGTCCTAAAGATTTGTTTCATTACAATTACTATTTTATCAATAAAACATGAAAGACAACACAATAACAAATTGTGTATTTGATATTAAATATCCATACATTCATATACAAACATTTGCTAACATTTTTTATCACAATTTAAATGTATCACTTTCAAAAAAAATGTACACCTGAACCACAATGAAAATAATTTAATATATTAAAAGAGTGCTAAACTATATTTAATTTAGAACTTTTATAAAGTTAAAAAGAAACCAAATCCAAAAAAAATTGTTCTATAATTTTTACTCGCTCACCAAGAATTTCTTGTTTTGGCTTTTTCTTTTCATTCTCTTCTTCTTCCTCCTCTTCTTCTTCATCTTTAAGGAATATCCCAATGTTTTTAATCTTTTTTTTCGATACAGTCAATACAGTGGCAGGTACATTTTCATTTACCACAACAGTATCACCAATAAATAAAGCATATATTTTCCCTTCTTTATCTGTAGCATCCTTATTTTCAAGTCCAGATAATCCAATATTAACATTAAACACCATTCCTTTTTTTAAAATAGATGGTGTTTTAGGGCCAATTAATAAAGAACTTTCCCGAAATTCTATACCCATTGCAAAACTAAAGTAAGAAAAAAAAATGAAACAAACATTAATGAAATTGAAACATTTTAACTGAAAATATATGCATGTGATATTCACTGTAAATTTTTAAATAATCAAATAATGTGTGTATATATATATATATATGTCCGTGTGTGTGCATATGTGTAATTCTTACAAACATATTAAATATTTTTATTCAAAATGTTTTGAAACACTGTCAAAATCAAAACATATTAGAAAAAAGATGATAAAAAAATTAATTTAAGTACGAATGTGTTCGGAAATATGAAATACTTTTGGGAATTATGTATTTACAAAATACTAACGTGTTTCTATATTTTATTAAGCACTCACCCATAAGATTTTGTTAAATGTTCTACAATTGATGGTTTTTCTTTTTTAGCAAATTCATAAGTAGAATCATATACTTCTGAGAGTTTCTTTCCAGCTATCAAATTTTTTAATAATTCTTCTTCCACATTTAACAAAAAATTATAATTTTCTTGTACAACATCGGACGGATTAACAAGTAGAGTTCGTACTACATTTGAACAATAGGATTTGTAACGTGCACCCAAAGAACAAACTATTGCTCCAAAATGCAAAACATTTTTATCGCTTACTACACTGAACTTGAGATTATAATTACCGCCAGACTGAATGATAGCTGGATAGCACATATCTACTTGTGAGGTATCTACTCCAGATACATATTTTTTATCAGTAATAGCTTGCTCTACTCCTTCTGCCAATTTATTATGTTTTACTTTCTATAAATATGAATCATATTATAAAAATATATAAACCCAGTCATACATACACTACATATATTTAGTATACATTTATTACAATTACAGTGTGGATAGATTAATAACATTCATTTTTTGTATAATTATACAATTTTCTGAAATTTCACACAATAAAATACATTTTAAAAATATAATGAGTAAATACACCCATTTCAGTCAACAGATTACCAAGTAACAGAAACTAAATAATAAATTTAATTTCTTACTAACCTTATCAGAATCAATAATTTCCATAATCTGATCTTTTAAATATTTTGTAAATACATCCACTGAAACAAGACATGCTTTCTTGATGGTTAATATTTCTGAATCGTCTTTGGGACACATAACATAAGCTGCAGATGTACTGACATCTACTGTAACAAACCCTTCTGTTTTAATTGCTGCTCTCCAGGATTCCATAAATTCGCCTGGATAATTGTCTTTCAGAAAAACACCTAAATTTTTCCCTCTTTTACTTGATTTTATCGCATCTAATGAATAATACCAAATGTATATTAATTAAACAAGATATGATACTTAAAACATATAGCAAAGAAATTACGTCATATATAATATAAAACATTAATTTTAAAAATAAACTACTTACCAATTAACTTTTTAAAATTGTCTTTATCTTTATCGTTTCTATCTCTTACAAGTAACTTAACAGGAGGTATACCAGTTTCATCTTTTACTCCTTCTACCTGTCGCATAAATTCTATTTTCTTCTTACTAGCTAAGAAATATATTGTCTCTAGCGTTAATACCATAATAGTATCAGTTAATTCATATCCTAATAGCCAAGTCTAAAAATTTATGAAATGACAATCAAATTTCATAATAAAAAAAGTGCAAAAAATAAATTAAATTTAAAAATAAATTTAAACTGAATTTTGTTAGTGTGTGTGTGTGTATAAGTGTACATATGTATATATATATATATATATATATATATATATATATATATATATATATGTACATATATATTAGTAAATACATACTGAATAACTTATCACTTTTTGATATTATATAATGGAATATGTTCAATTATTCTTTAAAATAGAAATTATATGATAATACTATTTTATTACACAGTCACCTGATTTTACTGCTACATTACTATTTTTTTTCACTACAAATATTTTTTATATATAAGTGAACTTTGTATTTTTTTAGGTATAAAAAGATATCCAATTAAGAAAATTATGTGTTTCTAAAGATATTTATGAAACATTCATGTACCATGTACAACTTAGTAGTATAATTATGCTTCAATTAACCTTTTTTCCATATCCACTACCACTGCAATTTAGCTTAACAGCAGGTATATGCTAAGGACTGTAGCTATATTTGAATAATTAAATTAATCACATAAGTTTCACAGCCATATACACAAAATTATCGAACTAATCAGGTGTGACTCATAGATGAAGAATGTGTTAATGTTGTTACAAACCATCATTAAAAAATAATAATAATAAAATTTCTCTTCATTTAGTTTTACGGACATTATTACTTGTTTTAGAAATACACGTTATGAATTTTATAAATAAATGACTAATAAATCATATCACTGAAATTGATTTTAGCGAAATACATTTTATCATGCGATTTATGTAAATATTAGAAGAAATTGTTTTCAGTTCGAAATTTTACGTTTCTATAAATTTTCTAAATTAACTTTTTTACATTCTATATATAGTAAACTAAATATTTCTTTACGTGCAAATTGCTTGATTTTAAACATTAAGTTATAGTTATTCAAAAAAAAATATCGAAGCATTCTGAACATTGAAAATTTTAATGAAATTAAAATTTTTAAAAAACATTGCTACTATTTAGTTTGTTAAAACAACTTTTCATAGACATTCTATGAAATTTTGATATATAAAACATATAAATCATTACGTACGTACTTAAATACATTCTCAAAATTGATACATAGCATATCCATAAAAGTTACGATATAAATTATTTACCGGTTGCAAATTAAACAGACATATTATTAACTAATGTACCTTATAAGTGTTCAAACAGAATACAAGTGTTTTTTTTATTGGTAGAAATCATTACTAACCTGCAAAGCAGAAGATTTACTATACACAACTTCTTCATCAAGGCCCACAGCTGATACTAAACAATCCATTTTTGCAAAAGGTTCGTCTCCATTCTCTTCGGCATTCTAAAATTAATAAGTTGAATCGTACTACTTCATGTCAAATACAAAAATTAAATATACCTTCCATGCCCAATACAATCTTTTCATTCGCCGAAAAAACGTGTCTTTATCAACACTTAAATTTGCCATTTTCGGCTATTTTAAATTTTCACAACGTTCACACATAAAATACCATAAACTAAATGAAACAATAATGCAATTCCAAACTTCTTACAAGCTTCTCGTATGGCGGGAATTTGCGTTTCTCACTGTTTCTGGCATATTATTCCATGTAAAGCTTTTTGATACTAAACAACTTCACTGTCAAAGAATGTTCACTAAATTTATATTGTATGATATACTTAAACATAGATTACTTATATATATACACAGAAATAATGCAGTGCATAAATGGTAATAACTAATCATAATTTAAAATAATTTATTAAAAATATTCAAATTTATTGTATATTTTAAATATTAAATTCCAAATTGTAATAGTTTTAGATTTGGTTAAGTTTCCTTACTATAATTTGTAATAGTTATTCTTTCTGCATATTTACATCGTAAAGAATAACCGATTTAAATTAGCCAGTTATTTGACATGGCATGTGACTATAATTATATGTAGATTAATTTTGTAATTGTCTATTAAAATTAAACTTAAAAATTAATGATATTCTATAAGAAAAAATATATTTTAAATATGATTTTTCTATCAAATATGAAAAATAAAATGCCAATCACTTCATTATTTTTCGTAATTAATTTGCACAATAAGTATAAATAATGTATTTTGTATTTCCAATATAATTTATCAGCAATTATGATATACAAAGTTAATTATGTTAAAGTATAAGTAATAAATATTTTTATGCTAAATTAATAATTATTTATTAATATACTAACATTATTTTAATAGTTTCGCTTGTATATATATATAAGTAAAAGGTGTTTATTTTTTAATTATGATCATAAAATTTTATGATATAATGTGCCTGAAAATTGCTTGTTGAAAATTGTAATTTATAACAGAGAAATAATTGTAATGCCAGGATTTTATCTATGGCTATGACTGCTGTTTACATAATTTGAAAAGATGGCTGCAGTCCGAAGTTTGCAGTATTGTCAAAATATTAAAAGATTATTTTTGTCGCCAATTTCATCAACTCGTTTTATATCTACTTCGAAAAAAAGTCAAGAAACTGCTACTGTTGCAGATGTTGATGATAAAACAGAATGTAAAACAGTTAAGAAAAATTGGGTTAGTTATGGATTTGATTTCAAAGATGAAACTGAAGATCACAATATAGTACATAGCACATTGTTTTTTTCTATAACTTGTTGTATAGTATTTGGTGGATTTATTTTCGCATATATGCCAGATATGAAATTACGTGATTGGGCACAAAGAGAAGCTTTTATTGAAATTCGCAGAAGAGAAAAACTAGGGTTGCCGCATGTAGATCCCAATCTTGTTGATCCATCAACAATTGAATTACCGTCTGATGAAGAATTAGACAGCACAGAAATTATAATATAAATGAACTGTAAATATTTTTGATTGAAAATCGAGTTAATGAATGTAGTAAATTAATTTATCAATAAAGTTGATATTTATTAATAGTTTTTGTTTAAAGTAGTTATAAACCTCTACAATTAGACACTTATAAGGATGGAATTTTTTTCATATATAATACACAAAATTTCAAGATAAACATTTTTTCAAATACAGCTGTATACTCATGCAATTATTATCTAAAATTAAAATTATCAGTTCAGTTCTTGTTTTCTAATGTGTTTAATTTAGCATTACTAACTTATTTAGATGAATAATTTTATTACTCAATTTTTTATTAAAAGATTTGGTTTATGTAGCAATGATAATAAATATTAAATTATATTTTTATGAAAATAATTATAAAAAATTGCAATTACTTCAAGTACCATATCTAGAAAATATTGTTTTAAACACTCATTAAATTAAGACTTTTTAATCGATTCATATATGTAACCCTTTTATTATTTTTTTTTATATTTTATAATGCTATTGACAATTCAAATAA
>CM068316.1:43788398-43873398 GCA_034766995.1 Acanthacorydalis orientalis
TTCAAATACTGACTCTTCTAATACACTGAATAACTTTGCACCTGCACTCATTCTATCAGAATCGTTAAGAGAAATATTTTTTTTATCTTTTGCGCTTCTTTTCGTTGGACTACCAAAGGTTTCTGTGATTTTTTCGACATTTTTTAGTAAAAAAAGACCTTTTTGAGAATGTTTTGGAGAATTTTCTTTGTTTTGAGTTTTTTCTTTTTCAGAAAAATATGTACCCTCTTCTGCATTCCCCTGACATTTATGTATATGCTTTGGGCTGAAAGATTTTCTGGTTATATGTATACTTAATATTTCTTGATTTTGTCCACAAGATGCTGATTCTCTGCTTTCTGTTATACTAGCTATGAATTCATCATCAAGATCTTCTGTTTAAGGGATAATGATAACACCCATGCAGCGTGCACAAATTTTAGATTGTATTATACTAACATTATACTGCACATAAATAACTAAAAACAAACCCTATAGGTCATACCTTAACAACATTCTTATATATTTGTGATTTTGTTTCAATTTCAAAAATAAAATTTAAATGTAGTGTCATTTTACAATGTTTTTTTATTCAAGAACATTTAATTAATTACTTTTAGTTACATTTAAGAATAAATTCAAAATAAACTGTATAATCAAAACTTTTAAAGTTACAAAAGTTTGTTTTTATATCTATGGTTTTATTATATTCTATTTTGCTTGATCCTATTAAATCACTCTTGAAGACCTTGCTATGACTAGTTTTAGCTCTTGTAGCTTCTTCTGGTAGTATGCTGTATACTTTGAAAGTGATCTAATGAGATCAAGCTGAAGAATATAAATCAAAACCTTTGTGTTTTGAATTAAAATTTACATATCTCATAAATTTAATGAATTAAGAACTTACTAGTTACTAAGCAAAGTGCTTACTATACATGTATTAATTGATACACAAAAATAATTTTTTATAAAAAAAAACTGAAGCAATATGCAATTGACATGCATATATTTTATATTTAAATAAACACAAATAAAAAGATATAAAAAAGTAAATTTTCATATAAACTGTTTTAATAAAAAATAATACTTAATTGTACATTTCTTTCATATTTAGGAAAAAAAATGAAATCAATGACTTTTGATTTTTTCAAATAAATTTGAAATATACAGTTATTAAAATTGAAACCTTATTTACTAAAGACCTTTTATAATAATATATGTATGTAAAGATCAGAAACTGCTCTGAATAATTTATAAAGAAATAAATGATTGCACTGACAGAGATGACACACACATAATTTTAATTAATTTAAAGAATTGGAAATTTATTTAAAAAATCATGCATTCCATTTACATTCTTTTATCTACAATTGTATTCTACACATTCATTTTTTACACAAATAGCCAATCACAATAAAAAGTAAAATTTAATAACTTACCAGGAAGTTTTTTAGTACGAAATGAAGCATTAGTGATCATAGATTTAGAAACTTGTGCTGCAACCGCAGTAGCAACAGAAATGACAGACGGGCGGGATCCATGTAAATGTGCGGTATTGATACTACGTCGTATAGCTGTTGCAAGTAATTGTACATCTGCATAAGCTTCATGACGTGCTCTTTGATAAATATCATCTATAGCTCGAGCAGCTAAATTATCAAGTCCAACACCACGATGTAAGGTATGATGAGATGCATGTAATAATTCCAATAAAAACTGAGACGATAATGGAATACGTGAAATTGTAACTGATCTTAAAACACTACATCCAGTTGTTATATCAGTTCCACTACCACCATAAGATGGTCTCTGATGATGTCCTGGTTTACTGAAACCTTGAGTAACAATTCTACAAAAAAAGAGCATTCTTTCTGAACTACACAACAAAAATTAATACAATTAATTTACAATTTAAAATCTATACTTAAATAAAAATATTCCAATAAATAGTTCCTAATTTCAAAAGCAAAAATGGTTGGCATTTTTTATTCTATGAAGTAAATACCAAATAAAGTATATGTGTGCAGGTGTGTATATGTATATGTGTATGTATATATATATATATATATATATATATATATATATATATATAGTATTTTTTCCAATACTTTAATAATAAATAATAATTAATATAAATCACAATTTAAGCTTAAAAATTATTAATGTTTATTGATAAAGATATTAAAAAAATGTTTTTTTAAGTCCCAAATTAGACAATACACTTACTTGGCAATAACTTTACACACATTTTCAAGAGCTAGGCGTGACATCTGATTTAAATGATGATTATAAACAAACATAAGGGCAGTCATAACTTTCAGTCTATTTTGTGCATTAAGTGCTTCTACTTGTGGGAATGGTCCCCAACTCACTCTTTTACTATTGCACTCTTCAAGACGTCGTAAAGCACCCTCTGTTAGAAACGAAGGAGCTAAACTCATTGGCTGAAAAAAGATTTCAATAAAATTATACTTGCAAATTAGTGACCTAAAGATAACATTTTTTGATAAATATTTAATTTAAAGAATACACCATAACAGATAATAAATATATATATATATATATATATATATATAAATAAGTATATTTTTACCTCATGGTAAATCGACGTCAGAGCAATACTAGGCATACGAAAAGAGAAGTCTCGAGGCTTTCCTGCTGTATCAGTAACTTCCAAATTATACATGCTTATAAGCAAAGCTTCTGGTGCTCTGCATGACTGTTTATCTCCGTTTGCTGTACATCCTAAATACACTCGAATCAAAGAAGGTACAAACTGCAATGCAAACTTTTGAAGTTCAGGTTCACGGGAACGATAAAAAGCAAATAACTGATCACACACTGGCTCCACCAGCTAAAAATTATTATTATTGTTAATGAATAAAATTATTTATTTTGACATATTTATTCAATCATACAGTTTATTTTTCCTAAGAAAAATATTTAGAACAACTAAAAATTGTAATAATTATTACAATTACCAATGTTTTTTTTAATTAACTTTGTTTCACAGTTTAGAAAATAATTTAAATAATATATCAGTAACTAACTGAAACATAAAAAAAATAAATTTACCTTATTATATATGAGACGTTCCTCTAACACATTAAAAATTGCAATAACAACTTCGTCATTGTGTTCTTGTTCAGTCGCAAAACTCCTTAAATGTGGTGGTTCAAGATTGGCATATTCTTCGAGCCAATCACTCAACAGAGCTTCAGTTAAGGTACTACTGCTATGATTCATTTGTAATGAACTATTGTTTTGTTAACTATAATTTAAACAACTATAAAAAATACATACATTTATTAATATTAAAAAATGTTATATGGCGATTAATTAATCATTTCATATACTATATTTTTTATAAATGAATATTTCACATATTTAAACATGTTTAAATATATCATGTGTGTAAAAATAAAAATAGCAATAGAAATATATATATATATATATATATATATATATATATATATATATATATATATATATATATATGTATATGTATATGTATATATACATATATATATATATGAACTAGAACTAAAAATAATTTGTAATCTATTAAGTACTTATATATTTCAAAATCATTCAAAAAATTGAAATATATTTATAGTCAATAAATAGTAACAGGTTATGAATACTTACATTATAAATTTAGTTTTTGCATTGATAAGTTCTCTTTTTACTTCGCCTGTTTTTCTACATTGCAATCTATGATTCTGACATACAGATCAGAATATATTGAAAAAAGTAATTCTCAACCTACTTTACATCGAAATCTTCTGAAACCACTAGTTGACGTACAGCTAACAAATACTTCAAATCGAGTAGAACTGAAAATAATTTACAGATTCTAAATTGTTTAGTTTTTTATTACTCTATGTTTTCAATACATGGTTTTTAATATCCTTAACTATGTAAGGTTATTAACGAAAATGGGTGTCGATTCAAAAAAAAAAAATTCAATGGAAGATTTTATTAATTTCAACATGCGAAATACTTTTGACAAGACGAGAAATGAAAGAGTTCCGTTTTAAGTATTCAGTATTGATGTAAATTGTATAATTAATCAATAAATTTATTTTTATACTTTTTTTTTTGTTTAATTTGTATATTTTGTAAATTTAAATAATATTCTTTTCATAATCAATTGTAAATATATCTAACCACACAAATTAAAAATTCAACTAATACATGAAAATTGAAATATTTGCCTTTGTTCTACTCATGAATGAAATATACTTTGACGTACTTCGTGCTGTATATAAGCAAATTACAAGTGTTTCAATAATTAATTAAATTTTGCGCTAGAAATTATGACTGAATGTTTGACGAAATTAAAAAAATAATAGCATAAACAATATTCTAAAGTAGGCATTTAATACATATTTTAAATGCAAGTAATATTAAAATATATATATATATATATATATATATATATATATATATATATATATATATATATATCAGAGGTAATAAGTATAGGATATATACTAGTAAAATAAGAACGTTACATTTTTAATTGGCCAAATTAAAAACAAATAGCTGTAATTATTTCTTATGCAAGTCAATTAAGCAAATCAAGGGAATACTTTAGTATGTGTATGTATATGTATATATATATATATGTGCGTATATATATATATATATACGCACTAAGGGGCTCCACCCCCTTCCGCTTCGTTTTTCTATCACCCGGCTCGCTGCATTCGCCCACTTGTCAATTATAAGCATATCATGTAACTGAAAGAAATAATAAACATATTTGAGTATCATAGAAGCCTCATTCCAAATAAATAAGTAGATGACATGGATTTTTTTGTTTTTGTGGATAATTTTGATCCACTTTTGAGATACTTTATTTATGATTTTGATTTCATATATGCAGAGAAGAGAGATAAACATATTTAGGTAGCATTGAAACCTAGTCTCAAATTATATATATATATATATATATATATATATATATATATATATATATATATATATATATATATATATAATAAAACAAATAAGCATCACACCGTTAATAATTTGTATATTTTTCCAAAATGTTTAATGACACCATAAAAAATATAGAAAATATTGAAAAACAAAAACATTTAGAAAGAAATATAATACAGGAAGGTACATATATATATATATATATATATATATATATATATATATATATATATATATATATTTATATGTATGTATGTGTGTATACATTTTAGTACAGAAACAATCAATTGATATCGAAAATAAGCTGCGAAACCTGAATTCAAGTATACAACAAAAAAGAATAGATTTAATTGAAGTTATGCAAAATAATGACAAAATTCAAACAGACTTTAATTTCCACATTATACAAGAGCAAACTTTAAAAACTATAATTAATGAGAAAAAGGATTTTCTACAAAAGAAAAAAAAACTTTTGGTATAATCAAAAACGACACAATTTTTTGTATGTATATATATATATATATATATACGGAATCGTAATTGGGCTATTAATTTTTTTTTGTAATTATAATTTTAATTATTGAATTTTTTAGTGGCATTTTACAATATATGTGAAACAACATATTTTTAAACCGTTTTCTATATTAGAGTGTATATATATATATATATATATATATATATATATATATATATATATATATATATATATATATATATATATATATTAAGCTATTTAGAATATTTGCATTGAACTGAAATTATAAAATGTATTTTCTTTTAAAGGTTGATAAACAAAATAAAGTATTTTCCAACAGAGAACTATACTGTCAGAAAATATTGAAATTTATTCATTATTACGGTTTTGAAAACTACTCAAAAATGTCAGAAGACAAGAATTTTCAAAACAAAGATAGACATAAAACATATTAAACAAATATATAATTTTAAATAAAATTAATTTTACGTTGAATAACGCTATGCTTATAAAAACAATAATATGAAATAATAAAAAAATAAAAACTAACATTGTTTATATAATTATTTTAATAAATAAAAATATTAAAGTAAATGTAATAATTTTTGATATTAAGAATGTCTTCTTTTTAATGTGCAAACTTTTTCTTTAGAGTATTTCTTTTGAAATTAAAAGAGTTTGGAAATTTTTTCTTTCATAGTGTAAACAGTATTAGATAATAAATACTTTTTTATAAAAACATTTTTTTTATTATGTATGAAAGTCAATATCAAAATGAGTAAATTATGAATAATTGTAATATGTACTTTTTATTCTTGCCAGTCCTTTAAATGCATTATGTTTTTATCGCATTATTTATATCAGATTAAAATAATTATTTATATGTATTTTTTAATTCGAGATACACTTTTCTCGATTAATAAAGGCCAAAAAAAATATTATAACCGACGTCCAATTAACTTAATAAACTATATTACAATTTGTATTTACTCAATTCAAATTTATACTTAAAAACTGTTCTTTTTTATTTAGTAGGGAAATTGTTTCTGAAAGTAAATTGTTATTATCAATGGTATAATCTATAATCATATCGCATATTTGAAGTTTAAGTTTATTATCTGTCAGAACACTTCTTTTTCTATCCTGCTCATATATTTGTTTTTAAATCAAAGATAAGAAGAAGTCGATATAAAATTAAATTCTTAAAATGTTGTTGTATTTGAAAAAAGATGGTGAGTTAATAAATAAAGTCAATAAAGCATTGATGTCATAATTTTTTTTTAAAAACACATTTTCAGAGCAAGTTTATTATTTACCAAAAAATACTAATATGACAGTTGGACGAGTGAACTGTAATATAAATCTTTTGAAAGATCAGTCAATTAGTAGATTACATGCAAAACTTTCAAATGATGTAAGTTTATATTTTATATTAAATTCAGTAAACTGTTTGTGTTAATTGGATGTTTATTTTATAGAATGGGAAAATTTATGTAACAGATGTAGGTTCAAGTAATGGTACTTATATCTGCCAAGGAAATGTAAATCAGAAACTTGAAGTTAATACAAAATTTGAATTAAACTTAGGAGATCAAATTATGTTCGGTGTACAAAAAAACATATGGAAGTAAGTTTTTGAAATTAGTTTTTTTATGCCACTTCAATTATTTTATGGCTGTTTTATCTAATAGGCTTTCTGGAAAACATTTTGAAACAACATATACAAAACTATCTATTAATGAGAAGAATGCTCTTTCATCTTATGCATCTCAAATTGGATTAAATATTAAACGAGAATGGACAGAAACATGTACATATTTAACAGCATCTCGAATATATTTAACAATTAAAATTCTATGTTCAATTATAACAGGAGGTGAAATTGTTCTTATTGATTATTGGAAAGATTGTCTTGAGTGTATTAAAAAAAATGAGCCATTACCGAGTCCTCAAATGTACTTACCACCATTTGATAAAAATCTTACGAGTGATGATTCATTACTATTTGTTTATAATCCTAAAAGGAGAGTATTATTCAGAGAAAAGATATTTATTTTTGATTCAGAAAGTGAATATAAACAAAAAAGAAAAATGATAGAAATTTGTGGTAAGTAAATATATATATATACACGTATATACATTTCATTATTAACGTACATTTACTTAACTAATAGGTGGTAAAGCTGAAATGTTGAAAAATATTGATGAGAAAATATTGATAGATTCAAATGTAATTGTACTTCAATCAACTTTAAATAATAAAAATAATCAAATCCAAAAACTTCTATCTAATCAGGGTTTACGTGTTATACCTGATCATGAGATTATTATAGCTATTCTTTGTTGTGATATTTCAAAGAATTGCAATCCACAGTATAATTTTGAAAATTTTTCTGAGAAGAAGTTCCTTGAATCAGAAATAAAATTTACAAATGATACACAGTCATCGACAATACCAAGTTTAACTCATAATAGTGCTATGTTTTCGGACTTAAATAAAGATGACAAAATAATGAGTGAATCATCAAATTTTTTTTCAGCAGATAGTATACATTCCCAGAATGGTCAACTAGCAAAAGATAATAATAATTTGAATTTACATACAACAGTTGATCAAGATTATAAAGAAATTCAATTAGATAATTTTACTCCATCAGTTTCTAAAAAAGAAAAGTTGTCAGATATTCAGCCAGAGGTAACTGAACAACATCTTTCTCAGAGTAAATACTATAGGTCTCAAAAATATAATAAACGTCGAATATCTGATGAATTTTTAAACACTTCAAAATCTAAAAAACAGTGTTTAGAGGAATCAAATCAATTTTTCCTTGGTACTGAAAAAGAGTAAGTTTTTTTGTAATGTAAAATAATGTTAATGTTTCATATAATTTATATATATATATATATATATTTATTTATTTTCAAGTTGTGAAGAAAACAGTATGGATGAGATTGAGTGTTTAGATAAGAACATTGATAAACATAATAATGTGTCACAGGAATTTGCATTATCAGAATCAAGAAGTTTTGAAGAAAATTTGAAAACTACATCAGTTAGTACATATAATATAGATAATAATGAGAATGAACAGCATCGTAATAATAGCAACAAACGTAATGATGAATCACATGAATTTCTGTCACCAAAACGAAGAAGATATGTAGAAGAATCAAAACTTAAATCGGTTAATACACCTTCAAAAAAAATAAATAATGACTCATTGAATTTGTGTGGCTGGCTGTCAAAATCAATGGGTAAATTAAATATTACACGATCCTCTACTACCAAAAATATTTCAAACGAAAGTTTACCTTTGTGTAATGATGTAGAAAATACAATTTTAATTAAATACAAAACATTTATTCCAAAAATGCGTGAGCCATTTGAAATCATATGTGACAGTACAGGAAGAGTTATAAAAAACTATAAAAAATTTAAAAAGGTATCACTGATGTTAGCAGGTGGTTTTTATTGTTTTCTTATTTATTTTTTTTAAAGGTTCATCCAGTACACTATGGACCACGAGGTGATCTTCCTCTTCGCAAAAAAGTGGTGTTAAGGATTCAGGGTGATTATTCAAAGGATTTAAATGATTCGTTGTGAGTTTGTTGTATAATTGTTTATAGAACGTATATTTAAAAGTAAAAATGAATTAGTTCAAAGGCATAAGGTTGTTTATTTTGAGTTTTTACATTTTTATTCAATGTACACTAGTATTGTTATGAAACAGTTTCACTGTGAAACATCTTTTGATAGTTATAACAAAAAGTTATACCAAATCACTTAAAAATGTTTAGTATAGTTTTATATTAAAAACAAAAACGATAATCATAATTCAAATTAGGATAAAATAATGGTTATACTTTGTATTGAATGCATAATATATGATGTACAGATTGAGTTATGAAATTCATTAAATTTGCAGATTTTTGTTCATAATTTCTGTATTTTTTAAATTGTATGGTAAATGTTTTATATATCTACTTATACCTTGTTTATATTTCAAACTAATTAAAACATTACATAAAATGTTTTTTTCATTTTTTTCTAAAAAAATCACTTTATTATTGGGAATAAGTAAATAAAATAATACTATAAGAGAAAAATTGTATTTACAACTTATAATTCAAGTCACAAAATAACAATAATTGTTTTCATACGTTTTATTTTGATAAATATATATTGGTTTCATGGAAAAAATACGGTTCTTAAAATATATCTATTAAAAATATATTTTATCAATAAATATTAAAACAGCATTTATTGTCAAAAATTCACACTAATCAAGTTTTTGTCTTGCATTTAATTTTAGTTTGAAAATATTATTTTTGTGGCAAACTTCCATCTAACATATTTTCTAAATCAAAACCAGTTTTGAATCCATTGTCAAGTAAAATGCATTTTCGCTGTGCAATTTCATACCTCGAATCTCGCCAAGGAAGTACTCCCTTCATAGGTAGTTTTTTTGTTTCTCCCTTTTTAAATTCAAATTTTTTATTTTGCAGTGGTATCATTCCATAATAGGTAGCAATATAGTGACCAATTTTATCATTAGAGTATATTCTTGTTGGCATTCTATTGACAGTAATTTGTAAAGATATATTTACAATTATAAATGAAATGGCATACAGCAGCATTTCTTTATCATTACTAATAATAGAAATGAAATTCAAACCGTCAAATAAATTGATATTTCCTAAATAATAAAAATATTTACTTATTCCAAAACCTATCATCACAAACATACTACAACTTGAAAATATCTGTGCTGCAATTAAATAGTTATCTAACGAAATTCTGTAAATTAATTTATATTCTTCTGGAATGTTGTCTTGTATTTTCCGTTCTAATTGTTTTTTACTCGGTTTGAAAACATTTTTGTATACGTTTGTAATATGCAATTTTTTATTTTGATATTTATTAAATTCATTATGAATCACATTGTTTTTATTTACTGAATACATATTATAATTTTTACTAAGTGTAAACATAGTCCGATGAAAGAAATGACATTTATTTAAAACATTTAAAGTAAAAAAACGTAATGATGACATATTAACGTTGCAAATGTTATTAAAAAAGTGTAAGGTTATGCTCTTGTGGTAATACACAAAAATTAAATACCCTTAATTTTTCTTTAACTCATAAAATGTAATAGAATTACTGAAGGTTTTCTAATATAAAAAAATGTGCATATCTTCAGAATCATCCATAATTTAAAGTACAAAAATGAATATCATAATACTTGTAAAAATAAAAATGCATATTGCTAATAATGGTATCCAAATTCTAAAGGTATAAATTACTACCCTGTATTTTTTGTACCTATTTTAATGAAAACATTATATTTACACAAATCTTTTAAAAAGGAACTGCCATATAGAAAGAAGTATCAATACATTATATCTTGTTTTTATAGAAAAATACAAAAAAAAATTACAAATAATTAATAAAAAAATACATTGATATGGTTATATATCACTTTGTAAATGGCCAATTATTTGTATTTGTTTCTCGAATTATAACATGCTGTAGACTTTCTCTTATTTTTAAAAAACGTTTTTTAAATTCTAATCCACATCCTTTTGAACGGCGAAACTCGATCAATACTTTTCCATCCATATCGATAACATGTGCTTTAAAAGATAATTGCATATTTCTACTATCCATTGCCGATATACTCAGCTAAAATATATATTCAAGTGTCATTTATATAAAAAATAAAATCAAATTTTGTAATATGAATATTTACCAATCCTGTTGAATTTAAAACCCATTTACATCCTTGTTTATCTAATACAGTACATAATGTTTGAACAATAGTTTCCCGGTCTGTGTTTACAAAAAACCGGGTCATTCTTTTCACAAATTTTTGGAAATTATTTTGAGTTGCTTGAGATCTACTCAACTGCAACTGTGTACATAGTAAAAGATCATCGATATGTGTTGGTTGTGAAAAACAAAAGCCATCAACATCACTTGATGATTTCAATGTTTCAATAGTATTTGTATTTTTAGAAGAATACTGATCTGGCTGTGATTGGCAAACGCGTGTATTTTCTTCAACATTACCGTTACTCTGTGTATCATCTGAACATTTGCGCATTTTTTTAATTAAATTGATTTTGTTATCATTTTTTTCTTGCTTTCCTGTTTTGTACAAAAATTACAAATGAATATATTTTAAAATTACAACACACATGCATATATATATATTTATGTACGAATTGTCACAAAAACATAATTAACAAAACAGATTCACATATATATGCAATTACTATTAAACATTCATAAATTTTGTTTTAATTTCTTTATGAAGTACAGCTACCAGCTTTGCTTTGGTAATCTAGCTTTATGACATTAATATAATCATACCGCTAAAATACCAAAGTAAAGACAGTAACTTTTTCTATTCGCATAAAATCCTATATTTTAAATCACAATCAACGTGCTTGATCAATACACTACAATAGGTACAAAGTTTCTCTGAGAGCTAAATAACTCAGAGTCACTTAGTACCTGATGTAGAATATATCTTTTCCTTGTAATAAACGAAACAGTTTATATATACATTTATGGATACACTGTTTGATATAACTAAAACAAAAGCTATACCAGATTTGGTAAATTCTGTGCACATCCATCTAGATGTCCTGATCTGTTCTAATGTAGCACGAGATTCTGGTGTAGTTTTTAATATAGTATACACAAGAGAAAGTGCAACATTATCTAATTTTGTCCAAGGGGAAATAGAAGGGTATTTCTCTTCTTTAAATTTTTTGTATTCATAACAATCAAGTGTAGGTTTATCCCAAGGTAATTCTAAAAAAAAATGAATATAATTTAAATACTGCTTTTAATAAAATGAACTAAAATTTTTAATTAAAATAATAATGTTGAATCTTGGGGACCTTCATACCTTTGGTACCATAGCTTTTGGTATATCAAATCAACCAACAGCTAGGATACCAAAGATGTGACAATATCCAATTCATTTTTTTTCCTGAAAAAAAGACAAACTTTATTCTAAACATAAAAAAAATTTTTTTAAACACTTCCTGAACTATTGAAATCAATTATTTTAATATCAAATACATACCTCCTGCTAACATTGCCACTAAAATGATACCACATGACCACACATCAGCAGGCTGAGCACGGTATTGTTGAGTCAATATTTCTGGTGCTACATAAGGTAAAGTTCCGCACCGAGTATCTAACATCCGTTCTTTGCCATGCATTCGAAACATCGTAGCCATTCCAAAGTCTGATATTTTCAAGTTATCACCAGCATCCAATAGAAGATTTTCTGGTTTTAAATCACGATGGGCAACACCTTTACGGTGTAAATATTCTACACCACTAAGTAACTGTTGCATATATTTTTGTGCCTCCCATTCAGACATACCAAAATCAAGTTCTGAACAACAAAAACTACAATTAATGAAATTACCCAATATTTTTTACTTGATGTGTAACAAATTTATAATTCCCATAACTTATTTTTTATGAATATTCTATTTTAATAGCAGCCATAAACTAATGAGAATATTTTTCAAAAAATTAAATAAATATTTTGTCCAATAATACAACTTTTGTATACTTAATTAATTAACATTCAAACAATGAAAAATATAAATTAGGGGCATTTTTTAATAAGTACTTAATTACAATCAAGTTGCATATTTAAGATAACATTTCAGTGAAGAAAACAAATCATAAATCCTTTGAATAATATTAACAAAAAAGCATATGTAAATATTGAAATTGAAAATTATTATGAAAGGTTCATTTTGTACAAGTATGCTTAAATAAATATTTCCCTCAAAGTTTATTTTATATTATAATAAAATTATGAACTAATTTAAAAAAAAAATGACAGTTGAAATGTTAAAAATGAAGTTAGCAATCAGTATCAAAACTATTGTATAGAACTGACACATCAAATTAGCAATGTATAAAAATACTTTGTTATTGCTAACAATTTGTTAACATTTATTTTAGATTAGATGTTAAAAAGAAATAATTGAATAAAAGTAATAATAATAAATATTTACTAAGCTTTAAAGTAATGAGTAAAACAGTTTTATTCTTTAAGTGTAATTATATGATTG
Source organism: Acanthacorydalis orientalis (assembly GCA_034766995.1). Lineage (NCBI taxonomy): Eukaryota > Metazoa > Arthropoda > Insecta > Megaloptera > Corydalidae > Acanthacorydalis > Acanthacorydalis orientalis. The sequence goes on from CM068316.1 coordinate 43,801,915, forward strand.
TTAAGTCAATTACATTTTACTAATTGTGTTTTTAGTTTTTAAAAATACAACAATGAAATTACATTATCCAGTTATACACATGCATGTGTGTGTGTATATATATATACACATTTGGCACACTAGTATTTATATGTGTAAGTAGAAGATTTAATTCATTCATGTAAGGGGTTTACCTAAAACAATACAGTAATTTTTTTATTTAAAAAAAAACTGAAGTACAAAATAAAATGTGTCCACTTAAAAAAACAAATGTAGATGTGTGTGTGTGTATACATATATATATATGCTAACTTAATCATCAATATTACAAAAGTACGTAACTGTCATAGAAAATGTATAAACTATAAACAGAATATTTTTAAATAATACTACATATTTAAACACAAAGTCCTACCTATTCTATCAAATAATTCACCACCTGATGCATATTCTAAAAATATATATTGTCTTGAATTTTCTTTACGGTGACCATAGTATCTAATAATATGGGGATGATTTAACATTCTATGAATAATTACTTCTTTATGAACACATTCTATTGCATTTGGATGTTTGTCTATATCAATCATTTTCATAGCTACAGCATCACCTGTAGATTTATTCACTAACAGTTTTACTCTAAAAAAAGTATGTAGGTGTAAATGAAGGAATTATGTATAAATGTGTGTATATGTACATACATTATATATATATATATGTACATATATACATATACATGCATCATACATACATATTTATATACATATACATACATACATATGTGCATATATATATATATATATAAATAAATTTACGTTAGTTTACTTACTCTCCAAATGCACCTTCACCAAGTGTATTAACTATGACCCAATCTTCAACAAATTCCGTCCCCATTATTATAGTTTTAAATTAAAAAAATGTGGCCTATCAAACATGAACATAAAAATTACAATATACGAACATTACACGTTACAACTGGGTTTGAAAACTTAATTTATGAAGTTTTCTTACCTCAAGTGTTTAAATAAAATTTTCTTGATCTTTTAATTAAACTAAATAAGAAAGTTTTTGACATAACAAACACGTGGTTGTGTGCCGGATACATAAGGAACAATAGAAGACTAGGGATGATGGCGGCTTGACTAGGTAACGGCTTACCGATTCTTCGGCGCCTGGGGCATATTCATTGAAATTTTTATATTCATTGTTTTATCACATTTGGTCTAAATATTTAATAATTTTACACTTCAAAACAACAAAATAAAAGAAACTAGTACAATATTATCGATATTTATCTATAAATTTATTTCAAATAATACACAGACAGCAAGAATATCTCTACACAGCCGCCATCATAGTGAACTACATTCGTGTTACCAACGAAAGTACTTCAAATTTTGGATTTATCTCTACTGTTGTTCATAAAATAATCGCACAGAATTCTATAGATTAAAAATGTTTTTTTTTATATTAATTGCATGAAAAATTAATTATGTGTAAAAAACCCTCTCTTAATTGCACACACAATTCTATCTATCGATACAGATTACATCCACACACAGTATATATATATATATGTATTTAATGTACGAAACTTGTACACATTTCATAATCTTATATTCAGATGTAGGAATGCAAATCAAAAAGTATAAACGTACTTTTATCTTAAAGAATAACAGAATTATTTTATTTTTGTTTCATAGTAAGTTTTTTATATTTAATTTTGCATTAAGTAAGCTTGGAACGATTAAATTAAAGTATAAGGTTTAAAAAGTCCATGCATACACACATATAGAACAAAGTAAAAATAAGTACAAATAAACTTTAAGCAATCACTACTATATATAAAAAATACTCAGTGGATTTAATGAAAATAATTATGTATTTACATCTAATGTACATAACATACATGAAATAAATTATTTTACAAATTACTATACTGCATGTTTCCATTTTCATTATAAAGGTATTAATAACTTGTTCATTGGTAAATTTTGTTCTATTTTGCTGTCTTTTTTATTAATAAACCAATGTTTTTTGTTAATAAGAAACAGAAACATTAATAATGGGAGATGAAGTAAAGAAAATTTAAACAATTTTCTTGAAGTTTTACTGTCAGATTCTTTGTAAAATTTAAATGCTGAAAATGAACACATTAATTACAATTAATAATTAGAAATAAAGTAAAAGAAAATAAGTACTCTGAGTTTACCTAAGTACAGGAAATACAAGTTTAATGGTGTAGACTCAATGGCAAACCACCAATTGGTGACATCTAAAACTGGTGCTAAACACGATAAAATTTGAAGAGCAGCAGTATATCGTAGAGAAACTCTCCTACATAATCCTTTAATAATAAACAATAAAATCTTATGGAATATTTCTTTAAAAAGTAAAGTTATGAATAATATATGTATAACAATTTATGAACCAAAATATTAAAATTGTAAATTTTTTTAATAAACTCAATGTTATTTATAAATATAACATCATTTATCTACGTATAATTAAAATTATAATAAGTAGATTCACTGTTAAATAATTTATTTTTAAATATGTAAATAAGTATCCAGATTAAATTACCCGGATTTGTTACAGCCATCATGCGATAACCAGCTCTTGAATAATCAGGACGTAAGTTCCATGAGAGTGCATTGAAATGTGGAAATTGCCAAGCATATAATAATCCTGCCATTATCCAAGCTCCTGCATCTAGTGTACCTGCACATGCTGCCCATCCCATTAAAGGAGGAATAGCACCAACTTAAAAAAAAGAATTTAATATTTATCATATATAGTAAACTAATATGCAATTCATTGTGGTTATGATTATAAATTGTTATAATATATAAAAATACTTATTATTATGAATTGAGAAAAAAAATATAAAATTTTAAATTGTGAAAACATTAGATTTAATTATTTTTTTTGAATAAAAAAAAACATTGATTTTACCAACTGAACCTATCCAAGTATTAAGAATACTGATTCGTTTTAAAGGAGTATAAATAGATGTATATATTATAAGATTAGCCATTCCTAGCCAAGCCGTAAGACTGTTTACTCCAAACATCAATGTTGTAAAACCAATAGAGCTAGTTAAAAATGCAAATGACATTGCATGTGTTGGTCTAAAATTATAATAAAAGCCATTTTTAAGTAAAGATACACAAATACTGTGATTTTTTTATATTTTGATGAAAATAAAGTCTTACGTCAATTTTCCACATACAAGAACTCTGTTTTTTGTCCTTGACATTTGCGCATCAAAAGGAACTTCATGAAATTGATTAACGGAATTGGCAGCACATGATAATAATCCTGTACCAAATGAACATAATAAAAATGTGGACAATTCAAATGGTGCTGGAGAAATGGCATAGCCTGCCATTGATGTAACAATAACTAAAGCTAAAAAAATAGTATTAATAATAAAGTTTAATTCACGCTTCTCCTAAAAGTATGTATAAAATCATCATACATGTTAATCTTATCTTTGAAAGTTTCAAATAATAATTTAAATATTGCGATTTGTTTGTCGATGGAGTTCTCTCCCATGATAGTTGATTTATTTCTATTTTTTTGTTTTCTAGATTTGTAACCTTTTTATACTCAACTGTGGATGGAATTTCAAAACTTGGTTGGTATGTATTTTTTGGGTTCGTGACATTGAATCTGTGTATTGGTTGATCATTCTGTAATAGCAATGTATGTAACACTTGTATGACTTGCAATGTTCTATCACTTACGTATATTTGTTTAATTATATTATTATAAACGTATATAGCAGGCTGTATTCTGTCCTTACATAACCTTACTGTTAATAAAATGGACATTATGTAACAGAAATAAATTATTTTGCGAAACCATTTTTATTTTAACATTTATTCATTGTTGAATAGTTCGTCAAGTGGGTCGAGTGTGAATTAATTCTTTTCATTTATTGTTTCTTAAAATATTTTTAAACAAATAGTTTAGGTTAAGTTCATACTAGTTATTAAAAGAATGTCCACTACAAATTATCTTCTACAAATATGATTATTGATTTTGGTAAATAGTCCAAACGTATAATATAAATTTAATTAATGATAATTAAATTTTTCATTGCATAAAGTAATGTTTCACTTTTTCGTGATGTTGGGTATTTAATGTATTGAAATTAAAAATATTTGTATTCAATATATATTAATCTAAATTTGTAATTTAGAAAGATTATTGTTGAAGATTAGAATTGTTTTGTTTTACATTATGCGATTATATTCAGGAATTTTAAATTTGAAATGAAAACATTTTTATTATTATTTTTATTTATATTTTGATAATGTCCAAATCATTAAATAATGTAATATATTCCAAGATATACTGGAATTTAAAAACAGGTGTTCATTTTTTTTTTAAAAAGAAAGATTGCATTTTGAACTATTTTTTTATTTGGAATCTCAAGTAGCTAAATTTATAAATAAATATAAAAGATAACTCACTCATTTCGATAGTGTTGCAATTTGTTTATTATTTGATTTTTATTTAGTGTCTTATACTTTTAATGTTTTTATTCAGCGAATTGCGAAAAAAAGAAATTATATTTTGCTTTGATTGAAAAAATGAGATATTTCTTTATGCAATAAGATTTAATTTATATTTAGATACGTAAAAACAGTAATTTTGCAAATATCCGTAGATTATGCTTGAGAATAATTTATTTATGCAAGTCTGTATGATTGCTGAGATAGGAGATATATCTTAAACAAATCTATATAAAATTAAAATAAACTTAAAAATGCTATTTTGTACTATATTAATCAATAGATAAAGACTGATCTATGGTTTTGATCTGATGCACGTAGATTTTTGACAAATGAAGATACTTTATCTATGAAGCCATCTTGAGGTTATTTTCGAATTTTTATTAGTCTGCCCATTGTTCAATAGATGTCTATGTATGTTAAAAAAGTATAATTTAATGCGATTTCTTTCATTTATTATTAGTTATATATTAATACTTTAATTAGAATGAGATTCAGATTAAATAAAATTTATCTTCTGTTATAACTTTTTCTAAAATAATATTTAATAAGATTGAGAATATATATAAACGAAATAAAATACAGGTGTTAAATGTTCAATTATCCATTTTATGCAACACAGAAGCAGAGAAGATATATATTAGAAATAATTACAAAACATAAAAAAAAAATGAATGTAAAAATTAACAAGCGTAGATTTTGTAGTGAAAGTGGTAGATACTCTAAAGGAAAACAACAGATGCAGAACAGAAATTATTGACTAAGAACCAAGAAATATCAAAAGGTCTAAAATGATACTATAGAATGTGTAGATGAGACAAGAATATCATACATTTATTGGAAATTTGTAGAAGTTAGAAGGTTAATAGTATTCAAGTTGGAAAAATTTTAAAGATACATCTGCAGAGTAGTGAATTTTTACAGAATGAGTATATATATATATATATATATATATATATATATATATATATTTGTATTGAATATAATAAGATCAAGAAAGAGAGAAATGAACAGGTGAGGTAAGGAAATTAAAATTTTTATTGGAAATCAGTGGAAAAAGTGGCATTGAATCATATAAAATGGAAAATCATGAAAGAGGCCTTTATCCAACAGTGGATTGACAGAGGCTGCTGCTACTGATATATATATATATATAATTTTTTTTCTGGGTTTAAAAGAATGCATATAGTTTATTTGATAAGAATCTTGTTTTTAACCAAAAAATACTTTAAAATGTAAAATATATGACTTTTAAATTTGTAATTTATATACAACTAAAAATACATAAATGTAAGAATAGCTATAAAACAAGGTTAAATGAATTATACTAAGTGTCTGATGAATTTAAATTTACAATTTAAATAGTTTTAAATTAAAAAAAAAATGCTTTTCATTCTTAATCTAAAAAATAAATTCGAAGATGGTTTTGAAATTTGTTTTTTTAGAAATTTTTTTAAGGTTTTGTGACTAGGTTTATGGACAATATTAATTTCACTTATTCATTATCTTGTATTTTTGCTATAAATTACTAGAACGTTTGGTGTGATTAATTTTATATATATATATATATATATATATATATATATATATATATATATATATATGCATTTGTGTGTGTATATATATATATATATTTCATTTTTATTATTATTCGATGACTCAATGTAATAAAAAAAATGTAGAAGTTTAATATATTACAATTAATAAATAAGAAAACTAGAATTTAACATAAGATGTATTTAATTTAAATGTAATTTATCTAATAATATCTGTATATTCGATTGAAGATTACAGACGTGTTTTTCTATATTTTGAAGTCTTACCGCATTTTCTAATATTCTCGGCCGTGATGATTGCATTCGTTCTTCGAGTGCATTAATTTTTTCAGTTACTTCATTTAGAACGGTTACAGTTTCTAAATGTCTCGCGTATCTTTTTTCTCTTTGTGCCTCTCTATCTGGATTTTTTTTTGAATCACTTGATCCTGTCGCGTAATTTTTGATCATTTTTTTGATCTCTTCCATGTCAATCATCAATGCTTTTAACGTGTATTCGTCTTTTCTCTTATGTGTTTCACTAGCTCTATCAAAAATTTGTTCTTTTAATAGCAATGTTACTTTTTGATTCGAAGAAGATTTTCCAGGACATAATGTTAAACCATTCTTAATGTGAACATTGTTATTAATATTTTTTAAACAGCAGAATATTTGAAATTTGCTTAAGCACCGATTGACAACAATTCCATCCAATGCGCAAAGAAAATCAATATGTTTCTCTAATCTTCGAATTTTACCTTGTATTTCTAAGTTATTGATATCACTGACTGCAAGACCAATCATTAAGTTCATCAAAACAATGGAAGCCAGAATAACAAATGCTACAAATACGATTCTTCCTATGATATTCGATGCTTCCCAATTTTCTTTATCATCGGGGCTATTAAACAGATCCGAATAATCAAATTCCGATGTCATCATAACAATTGTTTTAATAATAGCTTCCCACGGATTGTTAAAAGGCGCATCGGCTTGAAATTCAATTAAAAAACTAAATGAAAAACCAATCACAAGGAAAGCAAACGTTAGTAGAACCTGAAAATAGATTGTAATTATATTATTTCATTTCTAAATTACTTAAATATTGACTAATTGTTCTAACAGAATATTTATTTTATTTATCGGAAGTTCTTTTTTAATATTCCACTCTATCAGAGTACTTCTTGGATTTATTAAATCATACGAGGAAAAGTAACTGAGAAAAGTTAAAATGATGAAATATAAATGACGTTATTTTAAGTTATGCGCATATTTATATGTTATTATGTTGTTTGTCTTCCAAGCATTTGTACCATATTAAATATACTTACTTTTACAATATTATTCGTAACTTTGAAAAACATTAGTACATAATAACCCCAGTCTGGAAACCGTGACAATAAAAACATTAGCTCTAACCAAACGAGTAGAACTGCTACGGCGGTTACATGTCTAGGCCAATCGTAAGAATATATTTTGCTATGGTCCACAAAAGATACAATTAATGATAATGTAAAGGAATTCCATTTGACCCATGTTTCCAAATCTATTATATATTTTTTCAGGTTTTGATATGCGTGTAAAATTTCCTGTTTTGTAATAAATGCGAAATTTAAGTAAAAATAATTATATATATATATATATATATATATATATATATATATATATATATATATATATATATATATATATATATATATATATATATATATATACTTATTTTTATTATAAACAGGTGTTTGAAAAGTTACTTCCTATTTACAAACCGTTATCGCTTTCAAATCAAAGGAGATTTATATTTTTTTAAGTGAACTGAAATTAATTAATACTATATATCTGTTACAAGTGAATAATAATTACAAAATTACTGTAAAACATCAGCGAGTGCATGAAATTTGAAAATTTTACAAAAGTTTGTGTAGTTTATCACTTCTAAATGCGAGAATATAAAAAAAAACTGCTTTTTATATAAAATTTGCCTAACTGTTGATTAATCTAACATGGATTGATAACCACTTTTTCGGAACATGATTAGATTATTCCGAAGCAAAAAGTTCACATATAATGCGATATGATTTCTTTCTATGAAGAAATAGAAGAACAAGTTTATAAATCAAACCCAACATCATTTATGAAGTTGAAAATAACATTCTGATCTTAATAATATATCAGGTGATATTTTAAAAAAGATTCAATATTATAGGTGAGGTTATAGAAGTGTGCTATCTATGTTGGAGCCTACATTGAATTCTAAGATTGGAATAAATTGAAATTTTTATACTGAGTTAGTGGTAATAAATAAACGTTAATTTGTTTAAAGAATTATTTTAATATCTCCTTTCATTTAGAACCAATATTAGTTTAAAAATAGGTAGTCGTTTTCAAGATAGTTTATATATATATATATATATATATATATATATATATATATATATATATATATATGAAAAAAGAGATATTTTTTATTTACCTGAGGTATTATGAGTAATAAAGAGAAACGAAGTGTAAACAAACATATTTTTTGTGATGAATAATACATTGTATCCTTATTTGACTTGGAGTAATAAATAGTAGAAGCAAAGTAAGTAACTGAGAGTACGAATATAATATAAAAAGATAGTATACAGTAAAAAAGTGGACATAATGCTTGCCATTTCAAATGTAAAAAACTTTCAACCACTGGATGTAATAGAATACGTTTCTGTCCAAATCTAAAAATTACAAAAATAGTTAAGTTTATAGTTAAAAAGTACATAAAGTTCATTTTAGAATAGTGATAAAATATATGAGGCATAAATGAATGTTTATGATACTTTTTGGAAAATAAAGAGTGTATGAAAAAAAATATAATGTGTCTAGTATATAAATAGAGAACATTGATATATATATATATATATATATATATATATATATATATATATATATATATATAAATTACATTAAATACTTAACTATTATTTGACAAAAAAATAAAAATTTTTAATGCGAGTAAAAATCCAAATTGAAGTAAAAGTAGTAAAATTTATTTAAGTTATATATATTTTTTTAATTATTTAAAAGAATATTTAAAGAAATAATCGAAAAAAATGAGTATCGTTCCAGTTTTTATATTTCTGATTCATGAATGTAATAAGAAACTTATGTTTATGCAACTCCGAGTAAAATGGATATCCTTGAAACAAACATCTAATTGTCAATTAAGTTAACGAGATTTTTAACTTAAAACGTATATTTTATGAGCCGAGTGTTTATTTTTATCGTACACAAAAAAAACTGTACATAAACAGTGAGATTAGCGTTTGAAAACTTGAGGACTGTATTTAACATCCACTCTTGTTAATTAATTTGAGCGTATCTTTTTAATTTCTTTGTGGTTACATGTTAATAAAATGTCGTTTACACCTTTGAAGTTTTTATTGTGTTTTTGATATGATTTTTTCCCGCTGACAATTTTTAATTTAAGAAGTATACATGTCTAGAAATTTTAGAAAAACTATTCTATTATTGTAAAGTATAATATAGTAACCTATTTCCTGTATTTATCATTGCTTTTAATACACGCATTTGTTGAGGTCCTTTTCCGGCTGTCAGTACATTATATTTAATTTCAATAACGCACTTGGGGTCGTTTTCCAAATAGTCGTTTGTTGTGATACACGAATCAAATATTTCTTCGAGGAATTCTGTTGGTCGTGAAACATTATTTAAAATAATTTGAATAGTTGTTTCTTTACAATTATATTCCTCATTCCAAAGTGGTGCTGATAAGTCACCGTTATATTCTGAAACAATATTATATATAGATTATTATAATACATTCAGTAAAGTTGAATAGAAATTATAAATACATGAAATATTTATTAATTTGCATAGTTGTACAACAGAAAAATGAAAAAATTATCTATTACAATAACAAAAGTTACTGATATTTAGAAATGGAACAATATTATTGTAATATTTTGGGTCACGTCGTTTCATACATTTTTAAATAGGAAATAGTTCCTTATTTAATCATAGATGGATGCCGTTGTACATTTTTTTTATTTTATCATAAATTGTTACAAATTACTTAAATTTTCTTGTTAGAAATTATAAAAAAATATTAATTTTAATTAGTGATTGGTTTTTGACTCAAATTTTAATTTCTATGAAATTATACTTAATTTAAAGTTTTTAAAAGTAAATATTAAAGTGATATAAGGAATTGTCTTTTTTGTAGTTTATTACAAGTTAAATAATAGTGGTTTTTTGCATTGGTTATTAGTTATTTATATTACTAACAAAATATTAGATATTATTGTGTTAGTAAGTAATGGTTGCATGGTGTGTTAACAATTTGTGTACAATAATAGATGCATAATTTGGATAATTGCTTATTGTGTTTAGATGTGATCATATATTGATATTTGTGTCAGGATAGAGGGTAAGTAATTAATAGGACAATAGTGTGTAATGCTCTATTCTGAATAGAATTATCAATTATTGTGTGATCATATATATATATATATATATATATATATATATATATATATATATATATATATATATATATATATGGAAAAGTATGAGGATATATGTATGAATGTGTAAAAGTATCAATAGGCTAAAATGATCGCTTATTTTTATCTCAAACGTGCACTCAAATTGATTAATAGCATTTACTTAGCAGAACTTTGATGCATTCACGATGACCTGCCTGTGCCGCTAAATGAAGAGCATTACATTTTAATCTATTGCATTTAGCGATCGTATTGGGACTGTCTACTAATAATCGATCAACAACCGAAGCGTGTCCTGCAGATGCAGCCAGGTGTAATGGTATTGCATTATTGTGGAAGGTCGATGTTTCTATACATGGTTTTGCGCCTGCTTCTAAAAGAATTCCAACACATTCTAACTTATTTCCATACGCAGCGATATGTAATGCTGTCATTCCCGACGTCGGTAGCTGCAAACGAAATGATGGTCTAAATCGATGAAATACTACCTTAGATATTAATGTTATATAAATTGAAAAGTATCTGAATATTTTTCAATTGAATATTTGTAAAAGAATATGGATATTGTCGGTTGGTTATTTATTTGGTTGTGTTATTTTAAAAACGTTTACATGTTAAATGTTGTTGTTATAGTTTTATATTAATTACAGTTAATATAATACACAATAATCAATTATTGTATAAAACATGAAGTAAACCATTACTATGCTCTCCAAAGAGAGAAGGAAATTTAGTAGTGAGTGTTTGGAAACAAGTCTATATCTTATGCTTTACTATTTGGGATAAAGATTGATTATGGAAGCTTTCATATCTGTCAGAAATATGGGAGGTCACTAGAATGAAGATCTCTATGCGCAAAAACGTGCCCTCATACAATCTAAATTATTGGACATTTTTATAATATTTTATAGCGTTCAAAGCATTAAATCGTTTATAAAAGTGAATTTAGTCAGAATAACAAACTCTAATTTGCATATGAAGTCAATATAGCCGAATTGTTAGTAATTTGAATAAATAATGAATTTGAATGGTATTTTATGGTAGAAAATAATTTTACATCAAGCGAGTTTTTCAACAAATTAATTGTAATACAATTCAAAAAAATACAAAGTTTTCTTAAAAAAAACGTTTACTATAACAAATGTTTACTTATATTTTATCATAATACATTGTAATCAATGAAATACAACTTTAGATAAGTTGTTATTGATTGTACTAATCGAAAATTGTATTGAATAATTACTATTTTGCGATAATTTCTTATCACATAACAATTAATAAGTATTTGCTTACTTTATCAATATTTGTTTCAAATAACTTAATAGAACTGCATAGTTTTCAATTTAAATTGAAACAGAAATAAACATAATAATTCATATTGAGAACTAAATAACAATATGAAATTATTTCTTGATATTAAAATAAAATAAGAGTTTTTTTATTTTATCCATTTAATATTAGAAATAATTACGAGTACTTCCAAAAGGTATAATTAATTTTAAAGGAAATATATGAGATTTCATCATATTTTTTTGAAAATCAATACATTGTAATATTATTAAATGTTTATAATATATTTAAAAGAAAAAATACTCTATGAGTCAGTAAAAAAATATTAAATTATATGAAAACATTTTAAAAGGTACTCCTAGTCAGATATCTATCAAATTAAAATTTTTAGTACGGTTAACAGCTTTCACAAATTAATTTTCACATGCCCAAAAATCACAAAATTTTACGATAAAATGTTAAATAATTCATTATTGATCATTATGATTGGCATTTATATGTATTTTGCTGAGAATGCCTTTTTTAAAAAGAAAATCTAAGAAATAATCGTTAAATTATAAAAAAATCATGTTTTACATAGTGGCAAAAATATTATCATTATGATAATGTTTCGATTTTCATAGTTTTTTAAAATAATGAAAGTACAAAAACCTATTTATTAATGAAATAATTTTTAGAAATAACTTTTTAATCAAAAAAATTAAGAGGAATTAATATCTTTTATTTTATACTTTTTGTAGAATAATGTCACTGTTCTTTCAATATGGTTAAATTGTGAAAATTTAGTTAAAAATTATGTAGAAATTTATAATAAGGAGAAAATCGAATCGAATTTAATGATGACAGTTAGATAAATTAATATTAATATAATAATATATTAATACATTTAAATGGGTTTGTCAAGTATTTGCATTGAAATATTCGTTTAGAGTTAGAATTTTGATTTATAAAATATATTATTTTGTTTAATTTAAAAATAATTCCCTTAAAGTGTGTTAATGTATTTTAAATAAATTTGATCAAAAAAAAAAATGAATTCACTATTCAGATATTAATAGCTGCAATAAGAAAAAGGAATGCTACACATTTTGCTTCCTCTACGAAAAAAAATTTCGTAAAATTTAAGTCTCCACTGACCTGTGTTTCCATGATGGTATTTACGTTGATTGATCTTAATCTTATATATCGATATTTTCTACTAACCTTGTCTTGTTTATCGATCATCGAAACTCGATCCTTCTTTATCGCATTAAGTAACTCCGAAAGTATTCTCGTGTGTCCATATTCGGCAGTTCGATGAAGTACTGTAATTTGATTTGGCAATTCAACGGTCACGTCCGCATCAAAATTAAGTAGAACTTGAACACATTTCAAACATCCACTTTTGATCGCACAGAATAATGGCGTCTCGCCATGATCGTTCTTTACATTTATTATCTAGTAAAATAAATAAAAAATGTGTTTGAGCTGCATTGTACACATTGTTGAATCTATGTATGAATTACAGCGTCGTCGTTCGGTTTTTTATACCCAATAATGTTATATAAAAATGATTAATGTTTTTTTATTCTCTTTTGTCTATATTCAATTGTGTATAACGTTGAAAATATAAAAAAATAGAATATATATATATATATATATATATATACACATATAACATCGTTTCGGTATTATTCCAACTTCTGTTCAGAGGTTGTAATTAGTGTCATTTGTCCTACGCACGAGAAATAAAGTACATATATACATATGCATATATATATATATATATATATGTATGCATATATATATATATATATATATATATATATATATATATATATATATATATAATTTGTGTATATTCAAAGGGTTATTTATGTATTATAGGACAGAATATTGATTGAATAACATTATTTAGAATAATGAAACCGATTTAACATTTAATACATCATTTTGAAAGCTGCAAATTTTTTATTTGTTGTTTTAAAGAAGTGGTGTATTTTTTTAATCAAGTTTTTCAATTTTATATATATATATATATATATATATATGTAATGAAAGTATTGATAAGATTAAGACAAAAATAATAGATAAATTAAATTATAATAAAGTAGAAAATACACATTTTGCTTTATAAAGATTTTTGGTTAAGTACAATATTAAATACACAGTTAAAATAATTTTAATTAAATTCTTTATAAATTTAAAAAGTGTCAAAATATATTTACTTTCATTTAACTGCAAATTGTTAATTTTTTCAATGTTAATTTACGGCCACAATTATTATACAAAAAAATTAATGAGTGTTGATAAAACAGAAGTATGCCTTACACTATTGACCATATTATTGGGTCATCCCATAAGTAATGCGGTATTTTCATATAGGTGAAAATGGATGATGCAATACATGGCAATTATTGCTATAACGTATTAGATGCATATGTTGTTCAATTGTACATAATATTTTCTCTGTATTGTCGTGGAAGATTCACACTAGTCGCGAAAGTTTACAAGAAAAAAATATTTATTATCATGGAAGAGTCAAAAGAGCATATTAGGCATATTTTGCTTCGGGAGTTTCGTCGGCAACAACGCTACAACTACAGTGAAAAATTGTGGAACATTTATGGTTCAGATGTGATTAGTCTTAGCCAAGGACATAGATAGTTTCAAAGATGTCGGTCTGGGAACTAGAGGTTTGAAGATGTAGAAAGGTCAGGACTGTCTCGAGAGTTTGATGAGATCCTGCGAAAATTAGTGGATCAAAATTCTAGAAGAATTTTCCATGAAGTTCAAATCAACGCATTTGACTATTAATCGGTACTTGAAAATGATTAGTGGTTTATAAGATAGGTCAGTAGGTTCCGTACGAGTTATCGGACTTTAATTTAAAATATTGTGTGTCTATTTGCACTTATCATCTATGCCGATTGCAAAATGATTCCTTTCTGAATAGAATTGTTACTGGTGAAGATAAATGGATTGTTTATAACAATATTAATAGTCATAGACAATGGGTTGACAGCAACGAAACAGCATCTTCAATTGAGAAAGGAAGGCTTCGTTCAAAACACGTTTTGTTGGTTGTTTGGTGGGATATGGAAGCAATTATCCATTACGAGCTGTTAACAGAGAATTGAACCAGCATTGCGAACAATTGGTACGGCTGAAACAATCTGTTGATGAAAAATGTACAGTATTTGTCAACAGGAAAGGCGTTATTTTTCGCCAAGACTGCACCCGACCTCACACGACTCGCGAAATCGTCCAAAAATTGAGCCAATTTGAATGGGTAGTTATACCTCATACACCATATTTCCCTGAACTAGTTTGATATATGATTTTTATTGTATTATTTCTCATTTGTTTACTCGAAATGAATCTTTTTATTGCAAGAATATGAAGAAAATACATGATATGTATGATTTGTATACGTTCGATAATAAGCCGTAGCTGGTCAGCTGCTGTGTTTTCAATAAACCAATTGGAATGAATATACGTATACAAAATGGAATACTTATACAATATGCGTAACAATATTGAATTTAGTATACATACACTTGTACTTACACACACACACACACATATATATATATATATATATATATATATATATATATATTATAATATGAATAAGAAGAAAAATGCAATAATCTTTTTGTACTTAAACATTTTCAATTTACATAAACATACCGATCTCGCGGTTGGAATCTCCAATATATCTTCCAATAAGTTGACATTACATGTACTTGCAGCTTTATGAAGTGCCGTGTCGCCGTTAAGTGATGTTTCTTGAACGTCAGCACCGGCTTCTAGCAGTGCAGAAATTCCTGCTGCCCATTGTTTTTCAATAGCCAGTTCTAGAGGCGAACAGCCGAATCTATTTACAAGTAAAAATAATAAAATTCATGATTTTTTTTTATGAATAAAGCATTATAAATATTTGCGAATAAAAATCTTTTAAGATTTTCTCTCCAATTTTTGTCCGTCGATTATAGTAATACCAAATTCATTAAGTCTCATTTTCAAAAAAAAAAAAATGTTTGATACTGAATTATGAACCAATAAAAATATGTAAATGAATCGAGGTAAATAAAAATAAGAGACAATAAATGAACTTTAATTATAAATTAGACTTTTTATAAAAAAGTCAATTATTATGTAAATATTAGATTTTGATAAAAAAAAAGATTTTCTATCAATACTATCAATTTACATACCTGTTTCGTAAATCTACAGTGATATGATGTTGCGTCAAAGCTTCTAAAAGTGGCCGAAGAGTTTCATCATTTTCATGCATTACAGATATATGAATCGCGGCATGCCCGTCAAGATCAAACGATTCAAGATTTACGTTTTTTGATAGAATGAATTTGATTGCCTGGACGTGATCCAAAACTGTTGCGGTATGCAAAGGAGTTGGATAAAATGTTGGTTCTATACACGATTCTTTATATCTTGCATTATGGTCGAACATCAATTGTATTGATTTTAAAAAACTAAAATAGTTAAATGTTTTATAGTATAAAGATGTACCCATAATAAGAAATGAAACATTTTAGTTAAAAAGTTAATAATAAAAAAGAAAGAATTCTTTAGTGTAGAAGTATAGATATCATTTTTAATATTTATGATATTTATACAACAGTGGAATTGTAACATTCTTCTGTAAATCTATTGAGCAAATATTGTCAATATGTACAATCTAATTTAATTTTATTTGTCTTCATCTATCCACATTTTTAAATGTTATTACAGAAGATATATAAATATATATATATATATATATATATATATATGTGTGTGTGTGTGTGTGTGTACGGTTTATTGAGTCTTTTATTAAAATACGGAATAAAAGAAAAACAGATAATGTAAATTTATTATAATATAAATTGATTAAATTTTATAATTTATATTTTTTGTTTATTATTTGTTAAGATTTATGGAAACAGGATACAAAACAGGATAAACATAATAGCGAAATTAAAAAATCAATACGTTTAGTCAATTTATTCAGAAAAAGTATGTGTAATGAAAATAAATTTACGATTTGAATTTAGAAAAACTTGAATTAAAAGAATTATGTATTGAAGGAATAATGTTTGTTTGATTTTTTTCGACATTTAATGCCATTTTTGCAAATTGGTTAAAATTTTCTAATTTCAGTTGTTTTTAAATTTACTAGTCAAAAGTGTATCATGGGTTGAAGGCATTTTTTTATATAAGAACTTTAAATCATAACGTTTTTGTTGGAATTTAAGAGATATGTCGAATATATTTAATTAATATATGATTTTTTAATATAATAATATGTTTTATGTATATATATATATATATATATATATATATATATATATATGTATGTATTTATGTATATATGTATGTATACATACATATATATATATATATATATATATATATATATATGTATGTATGTATATGTATATATAGAATGAGAGAGAGAAGACAGAAAGAAGAAGAGGAAGTGAGTTTATATTTACCACGACAAAGACAGATCGACATTTTCTTCATTTTCGTTAATTTTACTAAGTAAATTTTGACCAATAGTGTTGAGTGCTAAGTATCCCCGACCGTCTTCAAGTGAAGTATCAGCACCAGCTTTTATTAATTCATTTATAAAATCTGTACGGCAATTCTGACAAGCTATATGTAATGGTGTACTTCCTGATTCAAAAATTGGCAACTAAAATTTGGAATAATTAAACTAACCTAATCAATCACAAATAGATAAAAAAAATTATAGGAATAATAATTTTTTTTCCCTAGAATAAATTATATATTAACAAGATATCTTACTAGATTTTCTAAACTGTTACAGTCATGGCCCCAACTATCTGTCATATATCTTGGAAGTTTGATAATTTCTTCTGGTTGAATACATTGTTTGTTAATAAGAATATTTATATGTTGAGATAAATCGTCACTAGTTTCAAAACAACTTAGAGTGTGATTCAGTAGTAGCATTAAACATTCAGTGTTTCCATAATAGGCAGCAAAATGGACAGGATTTCTTCCATAAATGTCGGTAGTTTCAGTATCAGCTCTTCGACGTAACAATTCTTGAACAATGTCTGTAAAACCCATTAAGACTGCAATATGCATTGCAGATACGTGTGTTCGACGGCATTTTGCATTTGGATTGGCACCGGTTTCAAGTATTCTAAATAATATTCATTGTAAGATAAAAGTTGAATAATATGCATATATATATATATATAAATCTATACATATGTTTTAGTCATTGAAGTAATATTGAAATAAAATATATTTATTTGTATACGTCCTGTAGCAAGAAAAAATTTTGTCAAATATCCTTACTTTACAACAAATTAATTAAGAAAATATTTAAAAAAGAAATGCTAATATAACCTTAGTTTTTTTACAATTATATTATCTGAGTATCTTTGAAATAATTGATTTTTTTACTTATATATATATATATATGTACATAATTTATTGTAGTATTTAAATCATTTTAACTAAAATTTCATATTTATAATCCTTTTTTATTCTGAACGACATTTTTACGCGTTAAATATATTGTTGAATTTTTATGCTAATTGATAAAAGATTTATAATTATTTAATTGTTTTTATTCATTATATGAAATTTAGTATTAAAAAATGAAATAATCGATGCCTACATGAAATATGAATATAAATGAAACATAATCAATTATATATTTATTTTTATAAATATTTATATCAGTAATTTATATTCTTATTTCTCTGAAAAAACGTTAATACATGGGTTTTTAACAATTTACGAGAAAATAATTTAAATATATCTATGTTTTTCATCTTTAAATATGTCCAAGTAACTAACGAATTACTTTTCAATTATTATAAAAAATGTCGATATATATTATATATTTTGGTAACTTAATCTTTGTGGTGTTTGATTGATTTATGAAAAAGTTTAATGAAATATTGAAAAATCGTCATATTGAGTTGAATTTAAGACTTCTTTTTTTTATAAAATTTATAAATAAATTTATATTTTCGATGAGCTACAATGAACGAATATGTATGCAAAGAATATAATTATTTATCTACATATAAACTAACACAAACATCTACGATTTATATGTATTCTGGAACATACACACATAGGGAAACTTACTGTATTACAGATTGGCAACAGCCATTTACAACCAGCTCGAGTAGTTTAGTATTTAATCGTGCCTGGCGACGTTCAGATTTGTTCCAAGTACAGACATGATGAGTATGAGATGTTAGTGAACTAGATGTGTTAAGACCTTCTCGACTTGATGTCAATAAATGTTGATCTAAATGTAATCTGGCACTTGCATTTTCACTATTAGGTGACGAGAGATCAAGATAAACCGATGGTTGTTCTGGATCAATATGGATATTCAATTGTTTGGTTTTATTCTTAATTTCACTTGATTGTTTGTCTCGATCATCACTAATATTAATATCTTCTGTAGGCACTTTTTCGTAACCAGATGTATCCATTGTATCAAATGATGATAAACTGATCGACTTGTGTGTTTCTTTGTAGTTATATATGTAATGCAATATAACTACAGATAAAATTTTGATAATATTATCGATTAATCAGACCTTTATTTACCTTATATTGATAGATAGACTTATTAATTATCTTTAATTACGTACATTGTTATACATACAGTTAAATATATATATATATATATATATATATATATATATATATATATATATATATATATATATATTATCTTATTATCTGTTCGTATCGAATTATCTGTTATATATATATATATATACATATATATATATATATATATATATATATATATATATATATATATATACACAAATTTATATCACAGTATGGGTAACGTCAGTTAAAAATTTACGATGTTTAATCATTCTTTTATCAATTTGTTAATATATTCACAAGTATATGGATATAAATATCAATTAAGTGACGTGTAATTGATTTTTTTTGTTATAATATAAAGGTCTCTAATATGTTCTATACATAATTGATGGAATTTTCGGCTCGTTAATAATCAATTTTAAATTTTACATGTACAGTAGATTTCATTTTAAGTTTAGAACATGCTTTATGCAATTACTTTCTTTATTTTGATTTCAGTGAAATTAGTACTTTTTATGGAAGTACACATTTTGATATATGAATATCAATATTTTTTACAGTAATTTATTAATATTGTTTCATATTATAAATTAAAAATTGAAAACAATATGAAGAAGAAAATTTTAGAATGCATTCATAAAATATTATAATTGATATATTTGTATATATATATATATATATTATTTCATTTTATATTTTATTATTAGCACGTTTTAAACTAGTTGTGTTAGAAAGGTATCTTCTATCCACTATTTCTTCAGATTCAGATTTCAGTTGTTTTGTAGTTAAAGTACTAAACACGCAAAGTTACATAGGCTATATATATATATATATATATATATATATATATATATATATATATATTCAATGAATGGTTTTAATTGAAATTTTGTAAAAAATATTTCGTTTCTCTTTATGATGGTCTATGGTGAAACATAGGTTTAAAATTTGCCGATTTAAATAATTTATTGCGTTACTTATTCGAAAACAATTTATTTAAAATTAAAGTTATACTTTTTGCATGATTTATTGATTTTTAAAGAGTTTAAAACAATTCAAATTAAACTTCAACAGGGAGATATTAAATACTATTTATTTTATATAAAAAGTTGTTAGATTTGTATTTTCTATCGCTTTGTTCTAGAAGACATAAAAGTTTAGGTAAAAATTATTACAGTTTTATCAGTCATGATTTGAATGTTGTAATTTTACTTTTTGCCGAAAACAACAAAGTGTGCTCTTCTGTATTTACACATTCCGAATTATCTGTTTATATTATTACCTTATTTTTAAATAATACAAATCATAAATATTGTTCGGATATAATAATACATTCAATCAGCATAAATAAAAAATGATCTGTTGAATTTTTTATTAATTGTAAGTAAGTATTATCTTTATTAATTGAATAATAAATGTTATCAAAACAAGTAATGATCTCAATGTTAATGTTTATTTTCATATTAAATCAACAGATGGTGTTTGTTTATTTTTATTACCTTCTGCGTTTGTAATTGTTTTATTTGAAAATAAAATGGATTATACATATATTATTTTGATATATTTATAAATTATATTTATATACATATATATATATATATATATATATATATATATATATATATATGTATTAAATTTTACATTTTTCTTACTACCATATAAATATTGTTTTATTTCAACAGTTATTTCAAGTTCGCTTTTGTCTATTTTGTAAAATTTTAAAACATTTATGTATCAAAACGGAAGTTATAATTTAGATAATATTAGATAGTGTATAATATATCAACGGGAGATTATTTATTTATACGCGATTACAAATCGAAATCTAGTTTTTTATATAATAAATCAATAACTTCAAAGTATATTCATTTGAAATTAACATTAATAATATATTTTTCAGTGGGCGATTGAGAAAATGATAGGAGGGTTAGTCAGTCAGGAAGTTGAATCATTTGCACTTGCCTGTTATAAATCAAAATATATTTTATGAATATTTGAAGTAATTGACAGGAAACAGAATAAAGAAGATATAAATTTTAAAATTAAATATTTCAGTACAGTAAAAATTAACTAATATTTTGTTTTATTAGATTTTATTGCTACATTTTTATTTATTGAATTACTTAATTTTTTATTAGATGATAATAAAAAGTTAATATAATTATAAACTTTTTATAATAACTTTTTAAAAAAGAATTCGTGGAGAAACTAAGGTAAAAAATGAAATATTATACTGTTATAAACGCGTTTTCGAGTGTAAATATTTTTTTTTATTTAAGTACGGATTTCTTTTAGAAACTTTTTGTTTTAAAATGAAATATATTATGTTTTTTATTACAAGTATGTATGTATATATATATATATATATATATATATATATATATATATATAATAAACAGCCTCTGTTAATCCACTGCTGGATAAAGGCCTCTTCCATGATTTTCCATTTTATTCGATTCAGTGCCTCTCTTTTCCACAGATTTCCAAGATAGTTTTTAATATCCTTATCCCATCTGTTCTAAAACTTTCATGAATATAGAAAAGTATGTATAGAAGCAGAAAAATTGAAAAAATTTTTTTTCATTTCTGGTGTTTATTTATTGAGTTTTTTTTAATGAACAAGCTGGCTTTATGTACAATAAATTTTATATTTACTATATTTTAAAAAATTGTCTCATATGTCTGTATAACCACTATGTATGGCTTGAACAATATCAACCTTCAATAAAATATAAACTATGGTTTTGTGAGTAAAAATTTAATATATATATATATATATATATATGAAATTAATATGTATTAAACGATCCAACAAAATATATTTTTTATATTCACACACGAATGTTTTTTATAATATTTTTTACTAACAAAAAGATGGCTATATCAATAAACTTTTACAGTTATCAGGAATGAAAGTTAATAATTTATTCAATTTCAAATAATAAAATATAGTCATTCACGATAAAAAAAATCAGGCACTCTTTTCGATAAATAGTAGTAATAAATTTAATATTCAATATCGATCGATAAAAAAAACTTTGAGCTTTCCTAGCCTTGTATTGTTTGAATATACGCTTGAATAATTTGACTTGATTATAATCTGATAACTGTATTGTATCGTCATGTGTGTATAAACAAGCTGGTGTTATTTTGACGTCATTCTAATAAGCTCGTATTATGATGCCGTATGGTTAACATACGTCCATTTAAATATTTTTCTTTGTATGTGAACAGTTTTATAATTTGTGAAATTATGATATGATTTATTTATGATTTTCCGACAGATGATTTAATATTTGATCATATTAAGTTATATTGTCTTTCTTTTTTAATATATAATTCATAATAATAATTAGTTTATGTATATATATATATATATACATAATAAATTATTAATTGTTTGAGTTGAATCTATGCTTGCATAAAATTTTGTATATTTTTTTAAAATTAAACTATTTTACTTTTAAAATTTAGATCATATATATATATATATATATATATATATATATATATATATATATATTTACTTATTTTTTTATTATATTATTGGATTCTGTACAGAAAAATATAAAAGTAAGGTGGACCTTCTACTAATATAATGAGTAACGGTGACAACGAGTATTAAAGTTAGTCCCCTGTTTATAACTGACTTGGGATATATATATATATATATATATATATATAAATATATATATATACAATTAACAAACATGAAATCGTGACAAGATTTTGATTTGTAAATAAGAAATAAAATAATTACAAAATAGTATATACTAAGATTTGGAAGTTTTCTTGTTACACTCTGATTAAAATTAGAAAACTTATTACACTAATTAGTAGAAAGATTAAGTTTCTAACTATATAATATGAGATAATTAACAAAACTATTTCAAGTTAAGAACATACAATAACAAAACAATCAACTCTTGTTTCAATAAAATTCAATAGGTAATCTAAAACTAAGTGTAGCAGTACTAGTAAAACTTTCTTATTTATTTATTTATTAAAACTGTGAAGCCACAATAGTACAAGTATCAAGTAGCAGTTAAATTTTTCACGTAATTGACTCTAATTAATCATTTTATTTACTTGTATACTTTGTGTAGCGTTATACATATTCGATATATAGTGCAGAAAAAATATAACTTATCATGATATCATTGCTGCAGAAATGCCTGTAATCAACAATCAAAATGGCTAATAATCATTTATTGATTATTTTTGAATAGAATTTTTTTTGTGATTCGTAGGACGAGGGAAAAATCATTTGTGAATGTTAATTTAGTTACAGTACCAGAACTATATTGTGAATAATAATATTGTTTTTCTACTTAGTTTCCAACTATGAAAGTTATTGATTCAAAATAGTTAAAAATATAAAAACTGACTTCTAATGATATACGTACATTTCTAAGCATGTATAGGAAATGAATATTTAGTATACGTTAAAGTATATTTTCAAGTTTGCAAATTAATGACGAGAAGAATCGATATAAACTCAACGTGTTTAGCTTACCTATCATCTGTACGAACATATTTACTAGTTCTTACTATCTTTGTACATTTACGTAAGATGTGGTAACAGTATACATTGGAGTTTCGTAGAAAACCTAAATGGTGATTTTTATAGTCTTTGCAGCAGTAGGGCGTATGCGAAAGCGTCAGGGCGAAATGCCGTAAATTACAACGATCTTGACAAATGTGCTAGTGGGAGGTACTTAAGTGCCCACTTAAATTGTGTACGCGTTTCTCCAGCCAGAATCTCTTCCTCTACAAGAAAAATAGTGCACAAAGGCCAATTTGCAAATTTCATCTCGTATATA
This sequence comes from Acanthacorydalis orientalis, assembly GCA_034766995.1. NCBI lineage: Eukaryota > Metazoa > Arthropoda > Insecta > Megaloptera > Corydalidae > Acanthacorydalis > Acanthacorydalis orientalis. Next base: position 43,826,172 of record CM068316.1, read on the forward strand.
TTTGTACCGATATAGAAAGAATTATTATGAGAAATTATTTTTTGTATCATATATATATATATATATATATATATATATATATATATACATATATATATATATATATATATATATATATATATATATACATACAAACTAACAAATAAGTTTTTTGAATTGTGAAATTTTTCTTTTGTAATATATTCAACTTTTCAGTATCTTGCTGATTTCAATCTATAGCTTTTTATTTATTGTAGTATTTGTATCTCTGGCAATAAATCATTGATATTATAAAATTGAATAATGATTAGTAAGTATTGCATGTTTATATTTTATTGTTAGTTGTATAGTTGTGTCTCTTTTCGGTCAATTATAAACTCGACGAAACGCATTGATAATTGTCTTTTAACAAAAAGATATTTTCATTTTTATATGGACTTATTTTTGATAAAATTGAAAACAATAGTAGTATGTACAAGAAACACTGCCCTTTTTATATTACACCATACGCATTTTTGCATGTCTTGAATATTGTATAATATTATACGTAAAAGATTCTTTTAAAAATCTTCGTTAGCATTTTTCAGTTATACATATTCAACAAGCAACGTAAGTACTTGTTTTGTACGCTCATTAAATGTACTTTATACATTGTCAGTCGTGAACAGTTTTTAAACTATCTGCTATTATATAACTCATTCATAAATATTCACTTCATACTATGTTTTATATTTTAAAAGCGTTAAAAATTACATCTATTAGATTGATGGAAAATTTTATGACACTATAGCGTTGTCTAAAGAAAGATGGTAATTATTTTGTATTCATATCGATTGAATATGCATTAAAATGTCTATATTACAAAACTTTTTTATATCATATAATTAAAAAAATTATTATTTTTGAGTGTATTTTATGGGTTTTGGTATTATGTAGTGATAAGAGGAATGAATATTTGATAATATCTAATGTAGATTCTCAAATATGATAAAATAATGTATTATTATAGTAGAATTATTTTCACTAATAGATTTGAATGATTATTAGATAAAACACATGTGACATTTTTTCTTTTATTAATATTAATATTTTCAAAATTTTGCCAAATCCCTTCTTCAATTTAACTTGTTTTCTTCTTCAATCCCTTCTTTGCCAAATCAACACCCTTCTCTGTCTATTTACACACACACACACACACACACACACACATATATATATATATATATATATATATATATACGAGTATATATATATATACACGAGTACATATGTATATATATATATATATATATATATATATAAATAATGAAGGAGGAATACTTAGTTTAGCACACTTACTTTTCTATACAATATTAAAAGTAATTATGCAATATATCATTTTTAATAAATATAAGTAATTTAAAATATCCTTTATTTTTATGTATATATATGTATTTATTAAACCTACGTTTGAATGAAGGTGGTACATGGAAAAAATATTAAATAATGAAACATTTCACAAATGTGCAGTCAGTAGAAATGAAATTCATATATTTTAATATAAAATATAAACATTTACTGTGGTAAATACTTTTACAATATTATTAGTATATATATATATATATATGTATATGTATATATATATATATATATATATATATATATATGTATATATATGTATATATATGTACATAGTCACTTAAATATTGTTAAATAAATATATTTCCCGTATGTGTGAAATCAAATTAAATAAATGTCGATATTTGGAGTTTATTAGATTTACTTGAAATATTCATATAAAAAATAATATATTTTTTATCACCGATACTCATTTATCCACTCCCTTTTCATTGACTGTCAATAATAAAAAAGCAAGCGTTATTTTCATTCGAATCTGCAATTCAACTGCGTATTGCATATATATGATGATTTTATGTACATAGTATAGCATTCTCTTTATACATGATACACTATGTGTATGGTCCGCGTTGAATATATTGTACTAAATTCAGTCTTTTATAGAAAAACGCAAAAATAGTAAATAAATAAACTGAGCTGAACAATACAGCGATGTAAACATAATGTGCATAGAATCATTTTTGTTATATTAATCAACATTTGTACAGACATTGAATTTATATATTTTGACACATGAGGATAGTGTTTTTAATATTTACAAATATATATATATACATATATATATATATATATATATATATGTATATATATATATATATATATATGTATATATATAATTATATAGGTGATTCAATAATAAAAATAAAAATTTTTTTAGAAATAATATTGTATAAAAATAATTATGTATACAATTCAGAAATTTTTTTATTTTTATTTATAAAAAATAAAATTTAATTTTTAAAAAATGAAAATATTTACTTTTACTATAATTTTGTTTACTTAATTTGTTAATCACTGTATTCTAGGCAATTATCAAATTCAAAATTTCATATCACCATTATAAATTAAAGATAACATAAACATAAGCTCGGTTTAGAATTAATAATACATTGAGTGCTGATGTAAAGTGTTAGCCACTTGATTGCGACCACATTTCCAACTTTTGATTATACAAAATAAACAAATCTTTATTATCGGCAAAGTATTTACATAAAAAAGACCTTTATATTAAAATGACAAATTGCATTAAATAGTCCTTCTAATAATAATTAAATATAATAAAAATTTTAAATTAAAATTTTTTGTTCAAATTCAAATGTTAAATTTTAAAACTGTTAAATTATTTTGAAAATAAATATCATAACATAGGTGTAATATTTACATTTCATTAATATAAAGTACGTATATATAATAAAAAATAATTTATATGTTCTTCAAAATTAGCCGATTTCGATTCTTAAATACATGTTCAACAAAAGTGAATATTTTTTAATGCTTTTGAATAATTCAGTACTAATTTTAAATTGCCTTGTCTGAATTTAGATTCATGCAAAACGAATAAAAATTGATTAACATTTTATCAAGGGAATATTTTTGAAACTTAAGTTTTATTGATAAAACATTTATAATTATTACATATATATACATATATATATATATATATATATATATATATATATATATAATTGTGTGTGTATGAATATAAGTAAACAAAAAATAGTAAATAAACAAAATTAAAACTCATATGAATAAACAATTGATGGGAAAGTGGAGGAAATCCTGATCTAATCTATTTTGGCAGAAAATACCTTTATTTCATTTATGTTGATAAGGACAGCTATATATTGATAAAATATATTTATTTTCAATATATATATATATATGTATACATTTGGGTAATATATTGATATGAATGTTGGGTTGTTAGTAAATTTCGAACAAATCAAGCAAGAATTTTTACTTTTCATCAGCTATTAACATCAAAATGTTTAAATTATTTTTTTAAATCACTTAATAGTATACATCAGAGTATTGTCAGTTTTTTTATGTTTATTCATTCATATATATTATAAAAGTTCACAATTTTTTGTGTAAAATTTGTTTAACAATATTTGTTTTACATATAATTTCTTAGAGAAAAATGAATGTAAATGAATTGAAAGGAACAATATTTGGTACAAACGATGCATATTTAAATAATAATGTGATTAAATGAGTTGCGAGTATGTACCTAAAAATATAAATTAGAAGTTTATTGATATTTGTATATTGTGTATCAACAACATATAATGGAAAGTCCTTAGATTGGTTAAGTATAAAAGTAAGAGTAGTGCGTGCAGATACCAATTAAGTGTTTAATTATATCAAGAAACATAAACAATTGAATTCATACATATTTCAAAATAAAAATGTAGTAATAGAGGTTAATATTTATGAAATATTATATAGCTGTGTACTAAATAGTTTTATGAAATAATTTTATATTTTTGTAAAAAGTAAACATCAGATACATATATATATATATATATATATATATATATATATATATATATATATATATATAAGATGATATCAGCATGTATTTAAAATAATAATAATTATTTGTCAATTTTTAACATAATAAATATGAATAACATTGAAATTTATTCGATTATAAGTAAATTAATGAATGTACTTTTTATATTATGAAAAATAATATGTTTTTTTTATACCAGAAAAGTATTTTTTTCTGTAAAGGTAAAGTGATATTTTTTTCTATTGCAATGTTGTTTTCTATTCAATTAAATAACTATTGTCGTTTTATCTGCGTTTGCTGAAAACGGCACGAATAGTAAGTCATTTTAAATAAATCAACGTTTAAAAAAGGGAATCGTTAGATCGGAAAACCGACTGGAAACAATAAATACGTTGTGTATATATATATATATACGTATATATATATATATATATATGTATATATATATATATATATATAGTTAGTTCAAATAAAAAGCCGTATTACTTTCCGATCTCTTATACCTTTGTTAACTAACAGATAAAAGGATGATATCTCTCGTAACACCGCTACCGCCACATCATACGTTCGTTCGCTCTAAGTTATTCATGATAATGCGACGATCGACGTGCTGAGAATTGTATATTCCAATTTGGTCTTATTGTCATCATTGTGCCCACCAATAATACCGACAGAAAATATTGAGTATCGTCGGCACGCTGCTAGTCAGTCGTAGAATTGATCAAAGACTACGAGACGTATTGAAAACGTGCAATCATGTAGAGCGGATACCACAATCTACATTCAACTTCATATTCCATTTTGCAAATATCCACACAAACACGGCGGGGGAACAAAAAGTCATTTGATCAAATTGAAATACAAAACATGAGGTTATACTTCAGTGTACAGCGGCTGCATTTTAATTGAAATACATCGAACGCGAATATATAAATATTTTTTTTTGTATATTCTGTTTGTTTATTGTTTCGCGTGTAAGACTTTTTTTCTAAATTTGCTTACGCTGTGTAATATAGAATACGACAGGATTTAACAAAAAAAAAAAAAAACGAACTCATACGTTGACAGTGTTTATATATACACGTATATTTGTGTATAGATGTATGTGGATTGGTAAATATTTACATTAATTGAACAAATAACTATGTAGGAATATTTTTTCGAATAAATTAATGATATTTATTTTTAATTTATAGGCTATACATTTTTGCAGAATTCTTATAAAAGTACCAGTTTACGTTACGAATATTTATATTTTAATTTTAAATTGTTCAGATGTGCTACAAAGCTCCAAACTTAATTGAACATTCACATTTAGTCATATTTTATATTTGAAGTAACTGTGAAATTTGAAACATTCCAAAATAGCATTTTATTAAAAAAAAGTGTTTGAATCTACATAATTAGTATTATATCGTACTGATGAATCGATCCGAAATTACATTTTGATTTCGATGAATATTCACGTTTATTAAAATGATTTAACTGAGAGACTTGTATGTTAAATTGTTAATCAGTTAGCCGACGTTTGAATTTTAGTTCCCAAAAAAGATTGCAATATTAAAAAAATAGATATATTTCTTGTATTATCTATAACCAATTTTAAAAATTTATAATATTAGGTTGGTAGGAAAATAATTGCGGTTTTTGTTTTTTGAATTCTAACCTTATTTTTTTCAGTGAAAGTGTAATTTCATCATGTTCATATTAATATCATTTTAAAGTGCATGTTCGGTCTGTATTTTGGTAACAACGACTTCGGTTTTATTATTAATTTTCCATTAAATTGCGTTAGTGAATTAAAGATGGAAAAGAAGCAAATAAGAGAAAATGTTTGTATGAGTTCAAAATGGGTGGCAAAGTAGAAGAAACTGCTCGAAAACTAAACGATGTTTTTGGTGTGGGTACTGTTAAGGAATGTACGGTGAAATGGTGGTTCCAAAATTTTCATGCTGGGGGAGAGAGCCTTGAAGATGAAGAAGGTCGCGGGCGTCCTTCTTCAGTTCATATCGACTAACTGAAAGAGTTAGTTGAATCAGAACCACGCACAATTCGAGAGCTTGTACAGAAGTTAGGTGTTAGTCATCCAATAGTTCTTGGCCACTTAAAACAGCCAGGAAAATCAAAAAAGAGAAAAATTTATATGAACTTCAAGGTCATAAATCGCCACTATTTTCTACCAACCTAATATGTTTCCAGTTCATTTATCTGTTATTAGACTTTTTCTGGCTATCTTTGTTTCTTTGCTACCAATGAAAATATTGTAAATATTGTAATATATCTTGCTAATTTGAATTTTAAAATCTTTATTCTTGTAATTATAGCTAAAAAGTTTTTTTGCTACTATTTATTTGCCTTTTAACTTTTCTTGTAGGACTAGAAATTGTAAAATCCATTCCATGGTTTACTGCCGTGTTTCAATCAGTTAATTATTCTATAACTAAAAATCAATGTCCCATTTCTTGTAGGTAAGGGAGGTAAAATATATTGATCAAGCAATCTGTTAATCAAACTAAGTGAAATCATAAACATTGAAAAGTTTATTTCAACCGAACTTATATTTGTTAACTTTCTTAATGAATAATCTATCCTTACTAATAAATTGGTCATAATAAATGTACTTCGTAAGTATTCGACTTTATTTTCCTTTAGATAGATGAAGAAATTTAATACAATTTTTGTTTTACTGTAGTTCATGTTGAGATCTCTATTTCGAGCATCTTCGTTAATATTTATCAATAACATTTACTAAATTAATCAGATTATTTGCAAAAATAATTATTATCAGCGAAATGAGGAGACATCATATTTAGAAATATTAATTTATCTTCTTAATCGAGGGGTTTACACACTTGTTACAAAATCTCTGAATTTTTTCGTCATAATTACTTCCATCTATTTTAAAAGTTTTTTAATTTTAATTTTTCCTGTTTTTTTATTTTTTTTTTATTTTAATTTACTAAGTGTTGAACTTTTAAATAATGTTTAGAAATAGAAAATATAGTTCCTTATATATCTACATTATTTTTTTAATTAATATGTAACTAACGACATAACTTTAATGTGAAGACTTTTTAATGATTTATATCCAGGTCTGGGTAATTTCTTCGATAATAAGAGCCACATATTATACTTTTCATGCATTTTTGAACGTTCAAGAGTCACAAAGAATATTATTTTAAAATTGTCTTTATAAATAATAAAAAAATACAAAAATAAAGCAGAATATGTTTAATCTCTACTAGTTGAAGACTTTGATTGAGTTTTCATTTTGCAGTTAATAGTTTAAACACAATTACCCAGTTTGGACATGTAATGACATGTAAAATATTTTAATATTGGTACATACTACACTTCTATGATTGTTAATATAAAAGTTTAGGGAGAATGGCAATGAAACCAAATATTGTCTCGAGTGCTGTACATAGTAGCATTGGCAGCTGCAGTTTGCCTACCTTTGGTCTATATGTTCATTTCATCGCATTATTATTTATTTCAATTCTTAATAAATATATTTTAATATTTTACAAGCAATTATGATCGTTCGAATATTAAGATATATATATATATATATATATATATATATATATATATATATATATATATATATGAGTATATATAAAGTGTATTCCAGTTAATTTACTATACCTAGTTGATACGATTGAATCCACCATCAATTTAAATTCAATTATCAAAATGTTAATGTGACTGTCTCTTAAACGATTCTATCGTCGAATAAATGAGTGTACACCAATCAATTTCAATTTGTCGTGCTATTCTTTATGCAGAACGCATGTGTTATTTACATGATGCAGTTCCTGAAATTCAGCCGGCCAAGCTTTTCCTGTGAAACTGTATTGCGCTAGTAGCGTCATCAGCGTTGCTGTCGGGTACGCATTTGAATTTTAAATCTAAATGTAAATGTCGCTGAGTTAATTTTTCAGAATAAACATGAGGAGTGACGCTAGGCATACGGTTATGCAAAGCAGTGTGTTGCTTTTGCGTATTGATAAATATCCCATACTTGAAAATTGATCGCTGCGACTAGGAGTACTAGTTGTGGCCATAAGTAGAAATAGAAAAGGTATGCAAGCGTGATCAACTTTCGTATCCGGTATGCACGTCCGTGGAACAAAAAACACGTTAAATAAAAATAAATATTTATTTCTTTATTATCAGTTTAATCATATGTATTATATAATGGATACGTGTTGAAATAGAAATGCAAATAGAACTTGAATATATAATTGCCATAAATTAAATACTCCTAATGAATAACATTGTTCTTATGAGATGAATTTATTATTCTGTTTCTTATCGAAACTGGATTTTTTTTACATTACAGTGATTTTATGTAAGAACGTTTGCTTATTTTAAATCAGCGTTCAATTCATAATCGGTGACATCAATGGAAAGATTTGCAAACATGTTTGTCTTAATGAGAAATAATATATATGTCCATTAGATCTTTTCTTAATAAAACATATGTTATCAAGACTATTTAACTGTGTTTCTCTCTTATAAATATATATTATTATCCAAATATATAGCTTGAAATATTTTAATAAAATCATTTTCGAAGTGGTCGTGATGACAACCGTGTGGTCAGCACGAAAGCTGCTGACCTATATATTCAGATATTGAGTCTGACCTTAGTAATTATTTTCAATATATCAAATATGATAAAAATACATACATTTCAATATAAAATATCGCATAAAATACATAAGTTCAAAATAGAATTTATGATATTGTATAAGTTTATATAATAACTTTATACTGAGAAAAATTTTTTAACCTGAAAATATAAAAATTAAAAATTTGTGTGTACATGTACATGTACACTAATTGAAGTAGCATGGTTTTCCTAGGAATAATAGACGGAATAAAACTCTGAAATGACTAAGTTATATTGTAAAATATATATGAAGAATAATTAAAAAAACAAATATGGAAATTAATTAATTAATAAACGGAAATGAAATTGAAAAATCTCAATATTTTTGATTAAAGTAGAAGAGTAAATTACAGTCTTTATGAATCCAAATGTGGATAATTTTAGCAAAAAACAAAAAAAAAACATTTTTTCAGCTTATTCGAAGTATATATGATTTTTTTTAATTATCGAAGTGTCTAGATTTTGGCGTTATAACGGCTATATAAAATTAATTCGTAAAGAAATGAAATGTGACTCGTTTAAAAGATATAAAATATAATATTTTGAGATTATATTAAGTACATATAAACACGTTTAGGCTTCTAAGTATTTTCGTTTTAGAAATCAACTTGATATCACAAGAAATTGGTATAAGAGAATTACAGTTTTTAGTTAATAACAGTTTAGTTCTGCATTCACCATCTTTTTATAGCTGCAAAATTTGAATTGTAAGCATGTAATTGATCTTGAATGAAAAAAATGCTATTCAATTCTAATATAAAATTATAATATTCATTATTTAGATTCAGTGTTTAGATAGAGCTAGAAATAATTGATAATTTTTTTTTACTGCATAACTATTGGATTATTTTTTTTGTCACATATTTACACACACACACACACATATATATATATATATATATATATATATATATATATATATATATATATAGATAGATATATAGTTAGATATTTACATTTCATAAAATATTTACATTTTTAGTAATACTTATTAAGAAAAATGATTCATAAAACAAACATTGATAAAGCTAAGTAAATGTGTAATTCGAAAGACTTATTTAAGATATTATTTTTGACAATTACTGAGAGATGAACAAGAAGATATCTGATAGTATAGAAATTAATTTGTATAAGAATATATTTTTCTAATGTTCATTTTTTTCAAATTTGATAGATTAATAATATTTTTAAGTAGAAGAAATGATTACAAATGCTTGTTATCGTGTACCAATGTTCTTTCTGGAATAAGATATTTCGTGACGATATAAATATAAAAAACTGTTATTTGTGAATTATGACGTGTTGTTTTGTAAATGTATTATTTAGATTTTATGAGATTTCAGGACTGTAAATAAGTAATTTGAATTAATTAATTAAAAGAGAATTTGATAATAAATGTTATTTTCAGTATTGACGGGAATTCTACATATATATATATATATATATATATATATATATATATATATATATATATATAGACTATTGTATAAATGATTCATTCAAGGGTTAATCATATTTATATTGTCCGTCACTATGTGGACGTAGTTAATTAAATATGACTTGTACATTGTTGTTTGACTTAAATACGTTTGAATCGAATCATATTCTTCGCTTTCAGTACACATTCAACGAAAATAAACAATATAAATTTATTAATTGACATTAAATAATAAAACTAGTACATAAAATGTTAAGTGTGTTGAAATGTTACACGTTCTACGAATGTGTCAATAGAAGTATAATTTATATTTTGTTATTGTCACGTATTATATTATTTTAGTAATTAAGTACAAGTATACTGTTTTACATTGTATAACTAAGTTATTAATTTTAATCTGTTTGCTGCATTGTTACATGGAAATGCTCACAGTGAATGTGTTAATTAATTTTATATTAGATATTCTAATGTTTGACATTATGTTAGTGAGAAATGTATAAGTGATAATATATTTTATTAAAATGTTTCATTACTAGTCTAAAGAGTATATCGAATAAAAGATGCATTAAATTTAATGAAATGCTGCGAAATGAAATTGCTTATACGCATATTTAAAATAAGTTTGTAATTAAATTGTATTGTATGTTATAAATATAAGATATTTATATTTTGAGAAAATTGATTTGTGATAAAAAATTACTGTACTAGGAAAACAATTTAATAAGAAAAAAGATAAAACAATAAAGAACAATGAAAATTATCAGATTTTTTTAAATAATGATTTTAAACAATAATTAGGACGTTTTATTATTTTTTTAAAGTAGAAGTTTTTGAAATATTTTCTTTGCAATTAGTTACTTTTTCAAAATTTATAAGCTGTGTACAAGATAATAACATTCAATTAATTAGTTTATCCAAATTTATCCAAATTATAATTCAAATATTTACTTTATATTTTGTCACTTACATTTTTCATGTGCATGCTTTTCATATATGCATTATTAAAAAATATATTTGGAATTCTTGTAAAGTATTCCGGGAACATGATATGTTATATTCGAATTCCGTATGAGGATTTAAAAAACAAACTTAAACTGATTCTGACATTGACTGACAATTGTAAACAACAAAGACATCGTTTTATTTGATTAATGCGAACGCGTAAGGGGATCGAACCCCTTTATAGATTATATAACGCCATGCATTTTTCAGAACGGTGACCCAATGCTGCACTAGCAAGATAACAAATGAAGGTAATTGCAATTTGTACATGTCAATCAGTGTTTAGTGTGTATCATCGGAATAGAGTTGTATAGAGAAAGTAAGAGCAGAGAACCAATCAGCTCCGGGTTAATGCAGTAGGGAATACAGCATTTGCGTTTGGGCTTAAAAGTCTTCGCTCAATTCACTGGAGTGCTGTTTTGCTTAACATAATGTTATAATCGTACAGAACTACAATTATCTTTCCAAAGCAGCAATTTGAATATTTTAAAATGTTTACTTTAGTTTAAAATTTAGTTACCCGACTTAATTTATCTCATGTGCTTAAGTTGTTTTAAGCCACGACTGAATGTTTAAGTTCAAAGAAAATCAGTTGAAATGAAATTCAATATTGTTTTATTTTCATAAATTGCATTTTTGATTAATATTTATACATATTTTCATAACACCTTATATATATATATATATATATATATATATATATATATATATGACGTATTTCATCATCAGCAGCTTCTATGAATCCACTGCTGGGTAAAGGTCTCTTTCATGATTTTCTCTTTTATGCAAATTAATGCCTCTATTTTTCACTGATTTCTAATATTTTTTTAATATCTTTATTCCACCTGTTCATTGGTCTCTATCTTGGTCTTTTTATATTTTCAGATTCCCAATTCATAATTTCTGTTATTCATATATATATATACATATATATATATATATATATATATATATATATATATATGATTATTGATAATTAAAATCTACATATATTGTCCGATACAATCAGTAAAGTGAAACAAAAGAAAGGAATAGTGTGAATTTACATTCTACAAATTTTTGAAATTCACAGTTATCTAACTGAATATTTGGGAATGTTGAAATTTAATTTATATTGTCGTACATATTGAACTAAAACCAAAAGTGATTGCAACTGTAAAGTTAAAATTTTATTGCTAACGTTGTAGAATAGAAATAGCAATCATTTTATTCAAAATGGAGATGTATTATACCAGATATAATATTTTATTATAATTTTTATATCATATGCTATCTGAATTTTACAATTATTAAAATAAGTGTCTCTACTAAGAATTTTCCATAACTTTATATCCTTGCCACAGTTTTTTTTTCTATACATGAAGAACAAACGTTTGTAATAAAAAAAAATTAACAAGAATTATTCTTATTGTTAAGAGAAAATAAATTTTCATCAGGTTTTATCTTTTGAATATTTCTCTTAACTTTGCAGAAGTAGAAATAATATGAAAGTTTAAATAAACCTTAAAAATGTAGTGTATGTAAATACATGTAAGTTTATATATATATATATATATATATATATATATATATGTAAATGGTATATTCTTTATGTATAGTAAGATTTAAGTATAATCGGTCACATCCATCTGCATTGCATTGTAAGATGTTATTTATTACAAAAACGAATAATTTCGTTAACCAATTCACAAAAAAATACGTATCCGCCTGATTACCATTAAAATGACACATTGATAAGACCTATCTTGCCAATAAAATGGAATTTTGTTCGAGTCGGACCTCCTATTCATTGTTGTCAGCACGAAGATTCGACACAAAGAGCGTTGTGTTTGAATGAAGTATTATAGTATTGGATCGAGAAAATTGACTCGGAGAAGTCGTTATTACGGCGAATCGTCCGAAAAATCGTAATCATTATTCTGGTAGAGATGCAGTGATGTAATAATATAAAAAAAGTTCTTGAATTTTTGAATATTGTCAGGAAGAAATCGAATCGATAATGTAGATGGCACATGTAGGATAATATTGTATTAAGAAATAAAATCTTACATGTAAAATCAAATTGGTTTTAGTATATAAGTCAGTGATCATATATATTGATTTTTCACTAACAATTATACATTTTTTACCCCCAATTATGTAATTTGTAATGAATATCAAAAATATATAAATAGAATAAGATGTGTCATACTAAAAATATGTTTTTTTTTTTAAATTATTATTAAATTTTCTTGTGAATAAAACCTTTCTTTATATTTAGACTAATTTTTTCATTAACACATTTTTAGAATTTGTTTTTATTCCTCATTTACAGTATAGTAGAGAAAGCCAATATGACAAATCTAGGGTGAAAAAGGGTAGGCAGTTCTGGTGTTGTATATAATTTGGTTTTAATAGTGATTAATATTGCAAGAATAGAATATCTGAAAGCTATTGTCATAATTTTATTATTTTTATTCTATTACTATACATTAATGGCTTTATTATGATAAAATTATATACGATTTATGGGCTTCTCTCTTTATATTGCTGTACATAGATAATACCTTTTGTATTCATTTAATGCATAACGTTCGTATATATATATACATATATATATATATATATATATATATATATATATATATATATATATATATACAGTATAATATGAGATTGCATACAAAAAGTATCAATAGGCCGATGTATCGAACTAATGTAAAGAAAGAAATGATCATGGTAAAATGTAAACTGTCAGCTTTGTATTGTGACGATAGTTGTGATGATAGTTTGAATAGAACCCCAATTCAAAATGTCACATTGATTGTGTTTGGCATTATAAGTGTATTTAATTTAATGTATCTATTCGAAGCGGACAAATGCAATCTATATAATAAATTATTGTAACAAAATTACATACAGATGTATTTTTGTTATAGAAAATTTATGTTTTTTCATTAAAAAGAAGTTTAAATAACTAAGAGTTTAAATATTTGATTTTTAAAAGTTGTATCATTATAATAAGTAGTGAAGTGCCGTCTTTTCGAAAAAAATTGGTCAGAAACAAGGAAATTAGATCTTTATTTCTATAATTTGTATTTGTAAAGAAGGTTTATATAATTTATATGTTGCTGCTGAGATAGAGTATGAATAATTGATACTCAGTAGAGAATACTTGGTTTTGAACAACTGCTAATTTTATAATATAATAGTACAAACATTTTTCTTTTATTAATTTTTACAGACAAGTCGTTTACAAGCAGAATAATTTAACTCACAAATTAAAAAAAATTCTTTTGATAGATTTGATTTTTTTTTATAAATAACTTATAATTTCATATCGTCAATATTTAATTTTTTTTTATATATTTCATCACATTGAATAAAAAATGGTACTCACATATACGTTTTTATTTTCACAAATGCTATATTCTGTCATCTCACAAACCATAAAAAAGTCTGTTCAATAATTGATTATTGAACATTTTTGATTCTTGTTTATGCTCATTTTGATGGCGATGTCATCATCTTCAGAGCGTTAAAGTACAGATTTATCTATACCTTAAGGCTCTTAGAAGCTATGCAAATATATTTTTGAAATCCACGATATACCATATTGATAAAAGGTAAACACTAACAATATTGTAATACTGCAATAAATACGAACAATTCTAACTAAACAAACTGTCATTTGGTTTATTTATTCAACCGTGTTATAGAGCATTGACGATATTTTCAATTTAAATAGTATAAAACACGATAACCAAACAGTATTAAATAAATAATAAAATGATGACAGCAAATAATTTCACCTGGTAGCAATGTTTTAATACAATGTTTTATACTCTACAGTGTAGTTAATGTTTTAGTTAATATAAAAATATAATTATTTATTCGTGTCCAGCTTAATTAAATACGCCTTTTTGAAAATAATATAAATTTAGTTTATTTTTATATATAAAAAAATGCTGCTGGAAAAGCATATTAAAAATTATAAAACATACATTTTGTTTAGATAATTATATAAAAATTATAGGATGTATTTAAACTATTTGCGAAATTTAGGATTTTGGATAAATCTGTATAATTAATATGATTTATATTTTTATATACGTTGATAAATTATTTTATTTGAAATAATATATTAATAAAAAGATAACATTCTTCAAAATATAAAATTTAAATATTAAAATTAATATAATATTAATTTCAACACAAAAATTGTGTTTTTTTTTCAAATATATTATAGTAAGTAGTGAAAAATTTCTTTTTTAGTATTTGGTTTTTGAATGTTTATGGAGATTTGAATGTAGAATCTTCAATCATACATACATATAGTCTGTAAAAACTATTGTTTTGCTGGAAAATTAAAATATTGCTTAATGAGATTAAAATTAATCATTTTTGATCAATATGACTATTTTTTCTAAACGTTTTATATTATTAACTGCAATATTTTGTGATTGAATTTGATTTTATGTGTAAAATGCTTTTCTTATAGATACTTTTTGTACAAGTCAATGACACAGTGTATTTCAACATTTTAAATAATTATTAAATTAAATATCTTTTTGCTGAAGTTATAGAATACCATTCTTCATTTTGTATGAATAATTTTATAACAATCATCAGGTTTTTTTTCATATTTAATTTATTTTTTGTTGGAAATTTTATGAGAGTCTTAAATTTAATAGAATATTTACTTCCAAACCGAATTTTATTATTTAATTTAATTTTAAAATTATTACAATTCGAAATTAATATTTTATATTATAAATATGTTAATGCTACTTATTTTTTTATTATATAAACATTGTTAAAGACAAGTATGTAATATTCTATTATTACACGAATATGTAGAAAAACGTAAATGGTACTGCGAGAAATTTGACAATATTTAATTTTAAATAAATAATTAATATTAAGAATGAAATAATAAAATTAATATTTTTTCCTTTGTAGTAAAAATCAATAAATTCAATAAGAGAAAGCAGTAAAAATGTATAACGCGAATATTAAGGTTAAACTTCTGATTTTCTTAGAATTCTTGTACGAAGAGTTTAATAAAGATTAAACAATTACAAAGTTTTTCATTATTAGAATTTTCTTAAGCAGTAATAAAATATGAGCTCCTTTTGTTAATTCTCTGGTACTCTACATCTCTCTTTTCTCATTTCTTTCTCAATGCACTAACGTGGAGAAGTTCGAATATATCTATTAAAATAGTTTTATGGAGTTTGAAGTTCCAAAGTAATAAGTTTTCACCTATTATAGAAGTAATAAAATATTTCTGCAGATTTTTTTTACATTGGTTTCTTGAAATTTTTTTTACAAAAATTTAAAATTTAATGAGTAAAAGTCGAAAATATATATTTTAGATTTATTTATATATTGCTTGCTCTTATTTTTTTTTGAAAATATATTTATTTTTGTTCATAATTTAAAACCTAATATTCAATATAATTATTAAAAAAATACGACTGAATTTAATATATAATACTTAAATGTGTGTTAATTAGAAAATAATTTTAGATTATTTTTCAAGAAATATTCTTTTTTAATTATAAATGATATTTATGGTACATTATAAAATAAATAAGTCGTACTTTACAGAAAACATGTAAATGAAAAAATACTATTAAACAGATGCGTTAAATACAAAATGTAATTTGGTCCAGTTTAAAGAACTACGTTGGAAAATGACTGAGAAAGTAGTTTAGTTGACTCCATTTGGAAAATCTTTTAAATCATAGGTTAATTCGAATAAAAGTAAATTAAATTAACTTTATTTACGAAAGTAAGTTTTATAATAATAACTATTAATCAAAATCATTAAAATAGCATATATATATATATATATATATATATATGTGTGTGTGTGTATGTGTATATTTCTTCCTTCTTAAAATATTGTAATCTATTGCTCTTGTCAACATTTTAATAATAGTGTGGTATTCAAATTAAATGTTAACAATAATGATAAAATAAAATTGAAAGTTGTGTTAGAAAAACTTAATTAAAAACTAACATATGTGTATACACTCTGTGAAATCAACTTATTTAAATGACATTTCATTTCGTTTTTTTATTGTAAAAATACATTTAATTTAATAACACTTGATATTTTCAAGAATAGTGAGTATAAGAGTAGTTGAGTGTAAGAAATGAATTTTCTTATAATTTTAAAATACTTGGAATTCCATTAATTTATATCATTTTCTAAGCACTTTATTTTTTTAAATTTAATATTATAAATGTGAATTATAAACGATGAGAATATTATTAAGAGTATTTTACTTTTAATGCAGGTATATATATATATATATATATATATATATATATATATATATATATATACTAAAAATACTAGGAATAAAACTATAGATATTTTTTCTAAAATAAAGTTGTACAGCTACATATTAAAAATTGTACAATACTAATCGTGCCAATTTGTGTGATGAAAAAGAAAGAAATGAAAAAATGTTTCAAAAAATTAAATAAAAATTAAAACATAACAACTGAAATTTGAAAAAATATTAGATAAATTTTTTAAATTAATTTTTGCAGTTCATGAAATAGGAAGAAATTTTAAAAAGAGGAATTTCTGACATGTATATATGTATATATATAAATATATATATATACATATATACATATATATATACATATATATATATATATATATATATATGTATACATATATATATATATATATATATATATATATACATATATATCTATATACGATTCAAAATTCATACAACTCTAAATGTAAATGTTTGTTATTTTTTGTCAATTGAACGGAATTAAATATACATTCGAATGTATATTTAGTTTTATTCTAATTAAACTGTCCAGTCCCTGACGTACGGAACATTGTTTAAATACACACTCTCATGCATCAGTTGTTTGTTAAAGATGTGAGTTCTATATATTCCCTTGATGAAAATTTTTCAGTCTAAAGATGTATAAAAAGTTGAACATTGTTTTAATTAAAATCATTCCGGTATCAATCAAAGCTCTCCAATCTGATTTCAATGAATAGTTTACTCGTTCTTTACTTCTCAGTGTTCACTTAGATTCCTACATTTGTTGACTTTTTATTTATAATGCTTCTTCAAATATGTGCTACACAAAACAATTCTCACACATTGAAAATATTACAAAATAATATTGAATCTGAATTTCGTAAAATAAGTGATGAAATAGTGGGTAAGGTTGTCAAGAACATATCGAGAAAGACTTTTCTTATATTCAAGAACACTTCTAATTCTTTGATAATAGTTTGTCAATGTAAATTGAGAATAAATGATTATATTTGCATAAATTAAGTACATTATAGTGATTTTATAAATTAAATGTTTGATGATAATTTTGTGGAGATAGAGTTCAAAGTTTTCTGTAATTATATTCACTGCTTCAACAATATGTAACATTCGATGATCAGGCTAAAACAATATAAAAGTGGATTTGAACTAATGCTTCTGATGTTATAAAAAGCATTGGTCTACCCCGTATTACAAGTTTATATTTTTTCAGCTGTAAGTCTTAGATTTGATTGGAGAAGATTTAGCTAAAAAAATACAAAATATAATTCACTGATAATGTTTATAAATAGAGAAATTGATAATAAAAAAATATTCATAATTCAACTAAAAACTTGAAACGTTTAAATATTTAAGTTTAATAAAGATAAAAATAATGTAATTGGAGAATACTTGTTTAAATATGTGAACAGATTGCATGTTTAAATTAATTATTTTTATATTTATTTTCGCGACTTGTTCTTTCGTATCCTAGAGAATATATATATATATATATATATATATATATATATATATATATATATATATATAATCCAGTATTGAGCCACTTTAAATTTGAATAAGTATGCGATATTATTCACGGAGCGAATGAATTGAAAGAGGTGATATTAATGACACTGTAATTTAAATGTTCCCGGTTCTCGCCTTTGTACGGACGTATGGCACCCGTTTCTTAGATGGATTTATTTACTTTACTTAATGGGTCCTGTCTAACGAAAACAGTTTTAATATAGTGTCGAATCATCATTCCGCGCGTTTCATCTATCTTAACAAGTTTGTCTTACATTTTTAATCTTGTGAAACATTAATGTAATAGTAACACATTTTACATAACGCGGTTGTACTTAAACAGACGAATATTTTATTGATGTTTTCAAATATATATATATATATATATATATATATATATATATATATATATATATATATATATATATATTATAAACGTTTTAAGACATGTTATTTTTTTTTAAATTGATATCAATTTTAGTCCATAGAATTAAAATGTGATCATATTGATTGTGATGATTTTTTAGAAATGTATGAGTAATGTCTGTTATGTCTATTATTTTAATATAAAATAGAAGCGTTGAAAATAACATTATTATATAATTGTTTTAGTTAGTAATGGGAATTAATTAAATGATTTGCTTGTTCCGAAAACTGTACTTGAAGAATGGTGTTAGATTTTCAATAGAGGTATATGATAAAATATTATTAAAATAAAACAGACTTTAAAACATAAGTTGTAGTAATACAGATAAAAAAATATGATGCTGTATAAAGTCGAAATAATTATGGACACTTACCTAGAATTATTTGGTACCTACGAAGATTTAAAGTTAATAAAGAATGAGCATATACAGATAGAATGAGTATAATATTTTTATAAAATTGTACTTTTGAAAAATATAAAATTATTAAGTGCCCGTTCGAAACAAATATAATCTGTATTGCTAATGTTACTTTAAAGCATTTTTAACAGCTTTAGTTTTAAAGCTTTTGAAATAATAACTCTATGGAATAATAAATTTACGATCAAGCTTTTAGAAAACTGCATGGAAAGAGAATAAAATAACGGGGCACATTAAACAAATGTAAAAGATACGATATTAAAGTTTTAATAGTATGGAAATTTTTAAAAATTGTTACAAAGTAATTGAAATCTTAGTTTTTAAGAACAGCATGAGAATACATTTGAACTAGGTAATAGAATATATAATAGATACATATTATATTTTGTAAAAATAAGTATTATCACAGATGTTTTAGGAATATTTCCTTCCCTATCTCTCTTTAAAAATTTATATTATTTTTGTATATTTTATGACTTTTAAATTAATAATTGGGTTCGTATTTAATAAAATTTGAATTGATAAAGTTGGACATTTAACGCTGTACTTGAAAACGTTTTATATCTTAGTTAAAAGTTTCTAAGTTCTGTTCTGACTTACTGTCTTCAATGTAATTATAATATCCGCATCTACTGCTGTATTACATTTGCTACCGCTTTGTGAAAGTTGGATATAATGTAACATTTTATCGTTAGAACACCAGTGTTTGAAAGATAAATAAATAAAACAAATATACAATTCTAATGTTGAACATGAATGCACCAGGTGTTCTTAGATAAACCTTTATTTTGGAATTACACAACTAAGAAACTAAGCAGATTCTATTTATTTTCGGTTCCACGAGTTATTTTTTTTCTATAATAAAACTGTGTAAATGGATATGGTAAGGGATTAATAATAATCTTTTTATCTATTCATTTGTTTTATTATACTATACAGTTTCGTATATACATATATATATATATATATATATATATATATATATATATATATATATATATATATATATATGTATATATATATATGTATATATATATATATATATATATATATATATATATATATATATAGGTGTGTGGATAATTACTCTGATATTTTTTTTAAAAAAAACTAATCTAAATATTAAAATATTTCTTTAAAATAATCTTATAGATTATTACCATTACGTTTATATAAAAAATTGAATGTTTGTTGTTTTGTTTGAATTCAATGTAAACTTCAATATTATGCGTACACTTCTGTAAATTTATCGTTTCATTTTCAGCAGAGTTTTCTATAAAAACACTTAATAGATTATTGATGACATCATATTTTTATCCAAATCTATCCATTTTCATCGGATTTGATTTTTAATTTTCTTCTTTGGTTTAGTTTCATGCCAAGAATTGTGAAATCAATATTAGATATTTCGTTAGTTCAGAACCTTCCACATGCATATTTCAACTTTGAGAAAATAAGTGTTCTAAATAATTTGATCACATAGTTTTGTACTCAGGCATTTTGCTTTCGAATTAAGAGGTGAACCAAACGCGAGTGTACAAACCAGATATATTCTTTTTTATTAAATTGGTGCCAAAATAATTGCGGTTTTTATCATTTAAAGTTTGGCGCCGATTTTTCTAGTCACCGTTATTTTTTATTATAGTCATGTGATACATCATTGTAAACCATGAATTTAGTACTCATGGTTTCAGTTTATGTCTATTGTTTTCATTCTTTAGCATTGTTGGATATAACCTCTTAAAATAGTAATGGAAAAAAGAAAATTCACGCGATTTTGTTGCATGAGTTTAAATTGGAGCGTTAAGTTATAGAAACTATAGAATATATATTATAGAAGTTATAGAAAAATTATCAAACTTAACAATTATTGAAGCCGCATCTTTCTTACAACACTTTTTTACACAGAAATAATAGACTACGTACAATTTCGATGTCGCTAAATACTAAATTTACTGTTTACATTATTTTGTAGAAATTATATTATTATTTTTCACTTATAATAGGAACGCTTTCAATTCGAGGTCAAATCTCGAAAAGCACAATTTAAAGTTTCATTTATTTTAAAAGGTATAACTGTGTAGAAACAGTGAATAACTCTTTACACATTCTTAATATATATATATATATATATATATATATAAATTTTGATTTATTTATTATGTTGAGAGAAAAATAAAAAATTGAGGAATATCTTTCATGATGTGCTATAAAAATTTTTCTGCAACTTTCGTTAAATGCAGAGGTTCCTTTGAAAGCAATAAAACAGGTTTTAAGAAAACACATCATGTAAACTCAAAGTATATTACCATTGCCGTATTAATAATTATCAATGTAAAAGAAAAAAAGGTTAATAAAACATGTTCGTTAAGAATATTTGCATTTGGCAATGTAAATAAAACATTTAAATGAAAACAACGCGTACTTTTTATTTCATTATCGAATGTGGTAATAACTACAAAGACTTTGAATGAAATTCGAACGATACGATTGTTAAACGGGGGGTTTTGCGTACAAAACAAGCACACCTTCCTTAATTATTAGCGTGTTTAAGTACATTAGGTATTTAACTTGTGAATTTAACTCTACGGAAAGCGGGAAGAGAAACTCGAATAAAAGAAACCACTCGGACTCGGGATTGTTTTCTTTATTTCATCCCACTTTTAAAGCTAATAAAACACTTTTAGAAATCAGGTAATGAATATTTCAACAGACGATATTCGCAGCATATTTGAATTAATTTTACGTGAGCGGAATCACAAGAATCGCACAAGGAATTGGCAACGGGTAGGTGGGTGTCGTGTACTCCCGGTCCGATCTTGAAAATGAATAATTCCGTGCACCGGAATTTCAATTCATTTCAATTTCTTTTCATAATGACAGACGAGTTTTTTGAACATTATATATATATATATATATATATATATATATATATGTAAGTCGCATTGACTCAATTAATGTTAATGATGTTTAATTCACTGTTTACGTTCCGCCTATAAAACATTTCTATTCATCAATTCATCGAATAATATAATCGATAATTGTTCAACATTGTATGAACATTTTGAAACGAATCATTAAAATTTAATATAAAAATTGAATAAGTCAATATGGTAATAGAAATTCAGCTGTGATATTGTTTTTTGAAGAGTATTTGATCATCAGGATCAGTTTTAAGGATTGTAAGTGTTGATTAGAATTAAATGTATTTATATATATATACACACATATGTATATATATATATATATGTGTGTGTGTGTGTGTATGATACGCGGATTGATTTTATTTCTGAAATTCTAAAAAGAAGGAAAAAACAAAGCATTGATTTAGTAGAATTTCTATTTCTAGATTGGTAAAAACTTAAAATTAAGCGTTAATAATTAAATAAATTTAGTTGAATGAGTTAAGAACTTTTTTCATTTATTCGTTTCAAATGTATTATTGGATCATATAAGTGACATATTTTTTAATAGGACTGATTATATGAATGATATTTTTTTCAGTTTAATTTTTTTAAAAAGTGTTAAAATGTTACAATAGTTTAATTCAAAAATGTTTATTCATATTTATGTCATATTTTTAAAAACAACTACTTTTAATTGGAAAAGATTACATTAAATTCTTTTGTTTATAGAGAATTTCAAAAAAGAAAGTTCACTAATTTTGTGTGATTATACATAAATTTCTTCTTTTTTTCCACTTTCTTTTTTATTATCCCACATTCTCCTTTTTGGTCCTAATTTATTTTTTATGTTCCAATTTCTACTTTTTTGTCGCAGTTTCTACTTTTTGGTACCATTTTTTATTTTTTTGTCTCAATTTATACGTTTTTGTCCAAATTTATCTTTTTTTTATACAGTTAAGAAATGTATAAATATATCATTATTTTATAATTTGTAAATATTTAAAGTTATATATTTGCACAATAAATAAAATATATTCTGTACGGTTGAAAAAATAAGATCGATTTAAAACACGTTTGTTAATAAAATAATTGAATTACTCACTGGTAATAAAACCAGCCCAGTAATTAACAATAAAAAAAAGCTGTAATGCAATTAAAATAACAATGATTGATAATTAGCATATTATTTACATAATAATCGTCGACCCCGCTCGTCAAACAGTCATTAATGTTAACACAGTTATAGCAATAAATGTAATTGGAAAAGAAATATAACGTCTGTATTTAAAATTCAAGGAGATTTTTTGTCACGATCCGAGTATCGAAAGGCCGTGTGTTCAAGTTCGACCCTCGCGAGCATCGAGGGCGTCACCAATAATGTGAGCCACTGATTAATGCGCGTCTCTACAGGAAGCTGTTTGCGCCGCATGACGCCATCAATGCAACGACGCAGGAAGTTAAAAATTACAGTCGTGAAAGCATTCTGCCTAAGTGGACACGTTGTGTGACAGAATAGAGAGGGGTATTATTCGCTCAGGAAATGGACAGAATTGAATGGCAGAGAAAAACATGCTTTCACGAGTACAGTTGGGTCTAATGCTGGTGCTGAAAAAAATGCATACTGCTAAGTGAATGAGTTTTGTTGTGGTTAGGTCAGTTATAGAATGATCGTTTCGTGTTTCTTTATGCGATTCTTTCAAATATATATATATACACACACGCACACACACATATATATATATATATATATATATATATATATATATATATATATACATACATCTATAAAATATTCAACAATGTAATTCAAACTTATACGATGGAATCTCAATTACCAATTTATGTATTCTTCAGTATCGACTACATAATTTTGTAACATTAAGTTCTTTATCAATTCTCTATCTATAACTCTGTTTAATTATTTGTTGAGTTATATTTTTGTTTAACATCATAGTGTTCATTTAATTACGAGAAGTGCATTTGAGTTGATTTTAAATTACCTTATCAGATAGAAAGGAAGAATATTTTTAAAATTAATTTTTCTTTTTAATAAAAATAATAAGGAAACATACATTGAAATCAAATATGAATTTTACAGTATTTTATATTTTGATTTAGTATTGAATGACTATTTATTTGTCGTTTCAAGTGATACATTATTTCTTTAAAATTTTCTTATATCTTTCCATTTGGAAAAACCTAAGATTTTTTTATGATAGGAGAATCGATTTACTGATTTATGCTTATAGAATTATGTTTCAAATTATATATATATATATATATATGTGTGTGTGAGGGTAGTTTAAGAAGTATGGTAAAAAAGCAAGTTAAACACCGTTTTTTTGGAAAAAAAACGATTTTGTTTCTCAACATAGTTTCTACTGAGGGATACACATTTGGTCTAGCGAGTCTGCAAAATATGCATAGACGGCGGCGATAACATCCTCATTCGACGAGAATTTCTTCTCACCGAGCTAAATTTTCAAATTTGAGAAGTGGAAGAAGTCGAATGGGGCCAAGTCCTGAGAATAGAGTGGATGAGGAATCAATTCGAAGCGTAATTCGATTTGTGAAACGGCGCGTTGTCCTGGTGAAAGAACACTTTTTTGTGCACCCATCTTGATCATTTTTGTTTTAACTTTTTTTTAAAACGGTTCAATAATGTTACATAATATGCTTCTATTATCGTCTTTCCCTTCGTTAAGTAGTCGATCAGGATGATTCCTTTGGAATTCCAAAAACAGTAGCCATCACCTGCCTAACCGACAAAACGGTCTTCGCGTCCTTCGAGGCACTTTCACCAGTCGTTGTCCTTTGCTTTGACTGCTGCTTCGACTCAGGTGTGTAGTGGTGAATCCATGTTTCATTCACGGTGATGATTCGACGCAGAAAGTCCCGTTCGATTTTTTTCCATTTTTGCAGCAACTATTCTACAATGCTTGCTTCAAACATCTGTAGTATGTGAACAACGCGCCGCTTCTGAATGAAATTTCGCCTATGCTAGCCTGAAATGTGACACTTGATAGCCGTGACGTTACCAAATGAATAGTGACGCCACATTATAGAAATTTATCATACTTATCAAACGACCCTCATATATGTTATACTCGTATGTACTAGTAAACAGTTTATGTTCTGTGAATAACTTTTGTTAATAGTACCTTTAACAGCCAATTTCATCCAATAAAATTTATCTTATAATACAGTCGTAGGTGAAAAAGCATATTTTAATTATGAAATAGTGATTGATGTAATTATAAAAATACTACTTTAAAAAAAATAACCGAAGGAAAGATTCGCTTATACATGAACACATAGTCAAAAAACATACATACTTGTTTATATATATCCTCATTCAAATTTGCTGTCATATAAATTATTGTTTTTTGTTTATTTCGTAGTTGTTAAATTGATATTTTACCAATTTATATATATATATATATATATATATATATAAATATATATGTGTGTGTGTGTGTGTGCATCCAAGTATATTTATATATCCTGTTTATATAATAAATGTGCAAATGTGAGTGTTAATGCGTGTGAATATGTTTATATTTGAATTGTATACATTTGTGATCGTCGTACTGAAGCACTTCGTATTTGTTAAAACATGTAGTGAAAGTATATCCGATTCAGTTGGTTTATTCAACAACTCTTATTACAATAACAAACAACCCTCCATATTCAATGAGATATGAAATCAAAATACCCTATTTACTGGTGATTTACGACATCGGAGCCGAAATATCATTATTTGGATAAAGTGACGTTAAAAAATCAAGGGGTGGGTATATTTCAAGGGTTGTAAGTAGAATTCTATGCTCGAAAAGGCCACGGAGGTTATGATCTGTGAACGAGGGGTGCGCTGTTCGGATGTGTCTTGAAAGCAATACATGGGTCGGTCTTTTCATTATTCATAATGTACGAATGTTATTATTGGATTTTAGATAATACAAACTAAATCTTGAATTCTTACATGTTGTTCTCGATTAAATATTAAAAATATCATTTATTAACGTTTGACTATAAATAATTTAATGAGTGGTGTTTGTCATCAATATAAATAAGGGTTTTACACACATCGAAAAAAATATTAATAAAGAATATAACGGTTATCGCTCAAAGATATATTACCTGCAGTTTGAAAATATTAAGGTTACATTTTTCAAAATATAATTTTTATATGATATTAACATTTATTTTATATTGTATTTGCATTACAGATACATAAATTATAACGTTACTCATTGATAAAATAATTGAATATTTTCATTTTTCTAATGTTTCTGAAAAAATCGTATATTTTAAAACATATTTTTTCAAATTTTAAGTAAAAAAAATCCAATGTAAATTTGAAACTATTAATTTTTATTTAAATTATGTAATAGTTATTTAAAATATCTAATTACAAAATGTTTTTTTTTAAAAAAAAAAGTAAAATAGCTGTCAAGAAATGAGATCAGATGATATTAATAATTCGATTGCTTGACACTTGGGATATTGTTTACATTTTAAACGTTTTTCAAAAGGGATGAAAGGTATATTATTTTGATATTGCAATATAATTATTCTTCTCTATAATTTTAGTATATACTTTCTTTAGCAAGTACTTGTACTTAATACACGTACTCATCTCTTTAGTTTGATTTTTTTTTATTTTGGAATATTAATGAATCCTAGATGTGGTTAAGTAGAAAGCACGTTTAATAAATCAACTGAATAAGGTGTTGAGACTTTTCATATGTTTTCTATCACTTAAAAAAATATTAGAAAAAAAATGTTTTCATATTTACAGTTTTAATATAGTTCCTGGAAAACTATTATAAAAATTAATTTGATTGAGCGTTTTTACCTCAAAATTTTAAAGTTTGAACTTAATACTAAGTTAAAAATTGTTAAAATATAATAGTTAAATATTAAAATCAAAATTTGAATTTAAATTTAAGATAGGCTTCGTAATAAATTAAGTTTGCGTTATAGATAAATCTTGGTTACTTTTAAGAATAGTTTTATTTTTTCATAAACACATTCATTTTTTTAATTTTTATTATGTAGAAATAAATAATCTATTTATATGTTAATTATTTCAAAATATTATTTTTTGTAACATTTTATTTTATATAAGTTATGATAAAGTCAGATGGGTGAAAATGTTTCATTATAATAAACGTTTAACGAGAGAAAATCCTTTGTGCAATACGCTATCGGAAATATCCGTTTTGTAGAACGTTTCCAAGAAAACGGCAGATATCTTTCGTAATTTAAACTTTCTTGAACACGACATAGCATACAGCTAGAACACAAAAATCGACTCAACGAAAATATTCACTTGTCCCTGTTGCCAAATAACATA
The DNA here is from genome assembly GCA_034766995.1 of Acanthacorydalis orientalis. NCBI lineage: Eukaryota > Metazoa > Arthropoda > Insecta > Megaloptera > Corydalidae > Acanthacorydalis > Acanthacorydalis orientalis. The sequence continues at coordinate 43,854,106 of CM068316.1, forward strand.
ATGAAGTGCAATAACCATACCGCAACGTAGACACCATATTCTCATTACTTTTTGTGCGCCAAATGTCGTTGTTATTTCTTCTTCGCCATCTCCCAACTGCATTTTTATCGTCAATTTACGTGCTCTTAATGAAGTCTCTTTATACTCACGTTCGGCTTATGTGTACAGTGGGACTGAATTTTATGATAGGTGTATATGTTACGTGAGCTCGTGTTATATTTTTATGTGGAAAAATAATGCGTTTCACGTTACGTCTAAATTGAGTAAATATTTGTGTGTTTAGTGTGATATATTATACATGTAGAATACACTTAGAAGTTAATAGTTATTTATATAAGAGAATTCGTTAATAATCGAAAGTATTTTAGAATTATTTTTTATAATTTTTGTAACTTTTTTTTAAAAAAAATATTTAATGAAAATAAATAATAAATACTATAAATAAATTATTAGAGAAGGGAACTGATTATAAAATATCATACATTAAAAGATTTTTTTGCTTTCAAAAGTGTAGTGTACAAGCTAATTCCTTTTATAAATGAAAATATTTCAACAGAATGTTTTATATTTCATAAATGTCTCAAATGTATAAATGTATATTTCTAGATGTTCAAGAAAATTGAGAATATTAAGTTATTTGTATTGAAATTTATATATTTATTTAGTAAAGAGTCGGTAATTGAAATTCAATAAGTACTTTTTAAAAAAATATTTATATTTTCATATTATTTTTATAAGAAATAGACTATTCAATTATATCTGTATGCATGAGAATTGTAGGAAGATTTTCGATTGGTTTCGATGATTGTATAAGTGATGGCGTTAACTTTAATTAGTCATATAAAAAAAAGAATATAAAAATTAAAGTCAAATCTACCTACTATCAAGAAACATTATCTGTGTATTATAAGGTTAAGGAACATTATTTTGTTCTATAATTTGTCATTTTGTTGACATGTTATTCAATATTATTTTTTATTATGCAATTTTATTCTGTTTTCTTCAAGTATTTAACGTTAGGTCAGTGTTAAAATATTTTATTACGATCAGTGTTCGTTCTTGTGTCATTTTCAAGAAGATTGAGAAGTCTTAAAGTAATAATTATTTTGTTCATAAAAATTGTAATTTATATAAATAATTTTTCTTACTTTACTGATATTTTTTTTGAAAATATTTAATATTTAAGATATTTCAAATATAATATTTTTTAAATATGATTATATTGTAAATTTTGATTGCGATGTATGCTTAGTATAGTTGCTTTGATGTTAACAAGTATAAATGTAAATAATTTAATTCGAAAGATATTATCTGATTTTAAACTGGACTGTCAATAGAAAAGATTTTTTTAAAACAAGTGTTTATTGAAAAATATTTTGAAAATAAAATAGTATAAATTTTGTATGCGTGTATTTTGAACCTGAAGCCGTTTAAAAATAAACTGAATACGATTTGATAATGAATTCATCAGTTATGAGAAAATAGCCGACTCACGAGATAAACAATTCAGATAACGATGAATAACTAAATTCTAAGTAGGTACATAAAATAAATATGCAACAGATAAATGTTATAGATATTATAATGGAGTAACATTTTTTGATATTAATTTTAAAGATACATGAAAACTTTGCAAATTGTTCCAACGTATATGGATGAATAATTTATTTGAAATTCGATTTAAATATATAAAAAATCAAATTTATAAATTATTAAAATCATTAAAACATATTCTTGAAAAAATAACGTGTTTTCTATGTGTTCTTTGCAATGTTATTTAAGTAATTCAGATTATGTAAATGTAATTTTCTCTAGTAAGTGGATATATCTAAAAATATCCGAGGAGATAAAATCAGACACTGCATGCAATAAATATGGCAATTTGAAATGTTTAATGCTAATTTGTATACGATTTGCATAAAATATTGAAATTTAATACTTCTAACATCAAAAATAATGCACGCAGCCGATAGCCAAAACCGTTGGGCCCGGAGTAAAATGGCTTGATAAAGCGCCAAATAGACTTTACAAAATCATGCATATTAGATGCTACACAAATACCAGTTCTGTTTTAATAAAGTATGCTGGATTTGTCTCTCGACTGCATTCGCGAATGAGAGTTATAATTTCATATTCTTAAAATTACCGCCATAAAACATAATGGTAAATCATTTTCGGTCAGAATCTAGTTTACAATAATATTTTGGCGTCGTGCCGAAAGATCATGTGACCGATAGGTTAGTTGATATGTAAATATTTGCAGGATAACGATAAAAATAAACATTAGAGTATGATAATATTTGTAGATTGCTTGATTTTTTTACAACGCAATGAATTAATAATACATTGTGCTGTAATCATTTTTAAACCACAAAATTATTTCTTCAATTTAAATCAATTTTCCATCGTAATATTCCTCTGTAAGTAACTGATATCAAAGATTTAAAAAAACAATTGTCTATTTATCATTGATTCTTACTCAGAACGATAGTTTGAAAAAGCAATTGTATGTAATTATGAATTATTTCCATTATAAATATCTTTTCTATTATTTTTCAAATAATATCAAACAATAAAGCAATAAAGATAAAATTTATATTTTTCAAAAAGTAGACAAAATTCAACTATTAAAATTAAAGAATCGAAATTGAAAATCGTAAGACTTATTATAAAAAGATATTTTTAAGAAGAAAATATTAAATATAAATATTTAAATATTTATATTTATTTTTGTATGAACAAATTAATTATAATTTTAGCTAATACTTTGAAATATCTATTTTATTAAAACTCTTTGACATAATTCTATAGTAAAATATTTGAAAAACGATTTGATGACAAAGTAAATATAGCTGATTTGAATATTTAGGTCGAGATGTAAACTGTTCTGATATTTTGAATTTTAAAACATGATGTTAATATTAAGGTGTTATTTATTTGTAAGAAACAAATAAATTAATATAAACATTATTTGCGTTATTTAAAATGTTTAAACGATACTTTCTTGATGATCTTGCTAAGAGATAGAAATAAATATAATTGTTAAGTAAAATACGTTGATTAAATTATATGTTGTTACACATACACACACACATACATACATATATATATATATATATATATATATATATGACAATAGTAATTGATAAAATATTAATTTAATTGTAATTTTATTACTTTCTTGTTGTAAAAATATAAAATCTGTGAATACATCAATTCACAGCCAGTTTTATTAGCTTAATTTGATGTAAAATATGTATATTTTTTGGAGATTATTTGAATTAGAAATAATTGTTTTAATATACATTTATAAAAGAAATATATTTTTCCATATACTTTAAAAAAAATGCGACAAAAATTGTTTAGTGTAAAAAGTGTATATAATATATAATAATAATTTATATTATATATTGTTTATATGCACTTATATTTTTTTATTTTCTTATATAACATACTCTCTCTTTATAAATATATACATATTAAAAATATTTCTCATCGTTTGTGTATTTATGTACATATTAATAATATTTTAAATGTTCTAAATTGGAAACTAATAATAAACGAAGCCATATTATTAGTTATCAGTAACAAAAAAACCTATGAATTTCAATATATGGCATAGTTATTGACCATAAAAGGTATTTATTTGAAAAGCAAAGTATTTGTTTTAATATGATTTAATAAACTAAACAAACAGGAATTTCATACCTCAATTATATTGTTTCAAGTGGCTTTTATACATTATGTAGTACTATTTATTTATTTATATATATATATATATATATATATATATATATATATATATATATATATATATATACGTATATGAGTTTAGTCTGTTACATGAAAGATATTCGAGAAGAGAGAGATATAAATTATCATTTATTTTGAATTACTTCAATTTAGTGTATTTATTTCTAGTAATAATTATTACCATTCGATGAATAATATTCTATATATTATAAGGAATTTAAGGTGTAAAAAAACGAAAATATTTTATTTTACAGTAATAAAGTAGTACTTGCTACTTTAATGAAACAGAACAGTGAGTTTTTCTGTGTTATTATAATGATTAATATTTTTAATACCAAAAAATAAAAAGAGTTTTATCAAGATGTGGGTTTGTATATTTGGAGTATATTGATGGTGAAAATTGACTGATAGTAATATTCAATTGTAATTTTAATTGTGTTTTATGTTAACGTATTGCTGATTTTGTCAAAGCACATTTGGACGTAAGAATATAATATCTATTATAATTTCACTTCAGAGGTAAGATAATAATTTTACTTTACTTTCTAATATTTTATCTTGTATATATTTAAAATGTTTTTATAGATTTTTTTCACTTATTATTAATTTTAATTAAAAAAATGTTCTTTTATTGCTTTCACGAGTAGTGGAAGTAGGAGAGTTGATAAAAATAAATATTTTTTTTACTACGAACCTCGAGCATTAGTTTTTATGTCATATAGAATTATTACTAATATTATTAGGGGGTTGTGCCTCTTAGTCGTTACGGGGGCTCTGCCTCCGCTTGTATTTATTAATTCAATTTCGTAATATATATATATATATATATATATATATATATATATATATATATATATATATATGTTAGTTTGTCTATAATATAATTATATATATATATATATATATATATATATATATATATAATATATAATATTAATAATTATTCTAACAGTTAGATTGTGCCGTTTTTTTTATAAAGTCGCACATTTTATTGCATGATACCAATATCATAATATTTTGTGTAAGTAATGGTGTCATCGTTAATAATAATTTAATACAAAATCTACACGTATTTTATTTAATTTTTTATACTATATTTTCTATAATATGGTGTCAATTTTTTGAAATTTTACGGAATATTTATACATATATATATATATAAGCCAGGGTCCTTTACCCCCTACTTGCTATGCTCGACGACCCCTGGAGGGCTTCGCCACCAATCGCTTCGCTCGTATCGTAATATCGTTTCGAATCGCATATAACTATATAATCAATCTCACAGTTGGATTCCACGTGTGTTGTGTAAAGTAGCAAGTTTTATTTGTAGTTGTAATACAGGCAGAAGAATCGGTTAGTGCAACTGTACTGCTTTACCTGACGTCATTTCCCCGACGAAAATAAGAGGGAATTCTTTATAATGATGATGTGACAAACCTCTGATCGACCGACGACCTGGACATCGTTTTTACGTTTTGTTTTTCTTCTCTTATCTCTACGCTTCTCTTCTTATCTTTCCTCTTTCCCTATCCACTCTTCTCTCTTCACTCTTTTGGGTGGTGGAGTTTTTATCAATGCATCTGGGTTTTTTGTAATTTCTCCCAGATAATGACCACAAGCGAATGCGTAACGTCTCCATTGTTCCTCAGCTCAGGGCGTTCGTTGCACCCATGGAAGCATACCGGTTTTCGGGTCTTTCATGGCTCCCGGCACTGTAGCAACGCTCAGGGCTTATACAACATCCACCTCACGTTAAGCTTTTGCGCAAACTTGGTCCCTAAAAAAACTTGTAGTTGTAATAGTACCAAATAACGATTTTTTTTGTAAGTTCGGTTGTCGTCGTTAATAATTTAAAACGAAATCTTTACATGTCTTTCGAATAATATTTTGTGCAATTTTGTACAAATATTTTTTTATTATATATAAAGTAAGATAGATTATATATATATATATATATATATATATATATATATATATATATAGTTAGATAGGTTCTAAGTTATTATTCATTGAAATATAAATGAAAAAATATACGAAAAAATTATAATTAAGAATAGATCTACATAAGATATTTAAAAGAAGAAAAGAAATTGTGTTAATGTATAGTTTAGTTTTGTAATTAGAATAAGTCAAATAAATATAAGTATAAATAATTATGAATTGTGATGAATGCGTACATATAAGCAAAAATGCTTATGAAAAAATAATGAATAGAATAAATATTAAATTTTGGATATATTCTAACCTTAATATTATGATCGCAATTTTCATATTTTTATTGGAGAAACTAAATCATATAAGAGAACAATTAAAAATATGAAGATTGATGCTTAAAGTAAATGTAACTTATAATAATATAACAAGAAGATTTATCCAATAGCAGAATAAATATTAGTTTTTAAAAATTAATTTAAATTTCATATCAGTAAAAATAGTAATTAGATTAAAAAAGATTATAGAACAGCACAGATAACATTTTGAAAAATATTACTATTTTTGTTTTTATTCTAATAAACTCAATTTTCAATTTAATCATAATGCATATAAATTAAGTATTTTATATATGTGCGATTACTTAATGCCAATAAAAGCTAGTCATAGCTATGTAATTAGTAAATTAAGTTGGCTGCATGTGAATTTCGAGTTGAATATGCTTTTTTAATAAATTAACTTTTTTTAAGAAATTGATTGAAAAGTTTATATAATATATTCGATTTTGATAATGGATTATAATCACAAATAAAACATGATTTTATGTCGTTTATTCTACTCAATAAAAAGTGAAACTTAATTTATAAAACAGTATTTCTTTGAAACATGTTTTTGTGTATTGTAGATAGAACTGGGTCTCATTTTAATTCATTCAATTTAACGAGATGTTATTAACTTTATGTATAATTTCACTTGCGTTTCTTTTATGAATTGGTAATTTCAATTTTACTGCCATCGAAAATAAATGATCACGTGCAATATTGAGGACGTTTTACCTAAAAAATTATTTATGTGCGAAGCAAATATTTTATCGTCACTAGATTACATTTCCATAAATTTTTTATAGAGTCATAAAATAAATAACTGCGAAATAGCAAATTAGCTTTAATATCTTTTATTAATGAATGACTGTATATTTGCGTGACATTGTAATGGCAAACATTCATTGCAGATTACATATACATAATACAAATATATGCATGTATATATATATATATATATATATATATATATATATATATATATATGTATATGTATGTATGTGTAAAAAAATCATGAACAAGCATTAACAAAATGCACGAAACGGAAGTTCTTACATAATACCTACTGGTGTGAAGAGAGTGACGAACCGTTGTCATAAATTCCTTGTATTTTTACGTCAGTGTACATAAGAATCCTGCCTGTTATGTTACTGGTAACACTGTTGTAATGTGCGTATAAATATGAAAAATGTTCATATCATTGCTAACACCCCGAGGGTCATGAAATCCCCGAAAACAGAAACAGCAACGGCAACAACGGGAACAGCACTGACAGAGATGATTCATGGAGGTAAGAGCTACCTAGCGGCGCGTTCTTGAGCTTGCGATTTATAGATGCGGTCTTAGACATAACAACCGGTGTAAACTCACAAGAATCTAGATGTGAACATCTTTTTTATGAAACATATAAATCTCATATATACATATATACATATATATATATATATATATATATATATATATATATATATATATATATATATATATATATATTGAAAGGATGAAGTATAAATGATGTTAAATAGTTTTTATTCAAATACTACATGTATTTTTTTCAACACCCTTTTTACTACCAGTACTAAATATACATACAGTCGCTCACTTCATATTTCTAACATTTTTCTTCTATGTTTGTGTTTCCTTTTTGATTTTTATAGATAGTTTTCTTTTTTATAGTTCTAAAATCAATAAATAAAAATCGAGTACTTCGATAATTGGAAAGTATTCATGAGATATTTATTAAATGAAAAATGAAACAAAAAACACAGACATACATAAAACAAAAAAAATTTTTAACATTTACTAAAAATTGAAGAAAATAAATAATTTTCAAACATGTTAAGAAAAGTAGTATTTCATTTAAATGTCTATAAAAATAATTTAAAATATTTAATATGCAACATGTATTTATATTTTATTAACTATACATATTAATATAAATTTTAACTTTGTCAAACAGTTTATAATTAAAAAGGATTCGATAAAAAATTATTTATTTATCAAAATATGTTTATGTAAAAAACAAACCAAAGTATTAAAATTGTGATATTTTTTAGGAAATTGACTGTATTTGATTGAAATATTCATTCTACCTAAACAAGACTCGAGACTGAGTGTTGTTTACTAGCTGAAAAATTAAAAAAAATATACACCACTCGTTGTACGCCATGTAATATTCGTTTCCATTTTTCTAATTTCAAAAATTATCAATTATTGATTTACTGCTATGTAGCTTATTGAATTAAATATGTATAAAAATAACAATTTTGGATTTATTAGCATTATTTTAATAACTATTTTTATTAAAAATGTTTTGGTTTTATATTATTTCTTTTTCTCCACACACAAGCCCATACATACACACATACATACACACATACATACACACATACATATATATATATATATATATATATATATATATATATATATATATATATATATATGCTCGAAACTTCGAAAAAGTTGGATTGAAAATCATAAAAAGTGAGAAAATATGTTTTAATAACTTTTAATGATTAATTAAAAGTTATTAAAACATAATAATGATCTACACAGAATTGTACATGTAAAAATAATTTTTTGATAATCAGATACAAATAAACGTTGAGAAATCATGTAAAAATCATATACAACGCCTTTAACATTAATTCGTATTATTTGATTTTACGACAAAAATACAAATTCATGTACAAAGTATGCAAATGAAATAAATAAAATGAATAATACATATGAAGTGAGTATTTAAAGATAATTAAAAATGTTATAGTCGTGAAAATTGTCGCGTTTTTAAGAATTGTGTTAGAAGACTTTTTTAAGTTTTGTGTAAGAATTGTGTTAGAAGATTTATGGATATTCATTTTTGTGTTCGTCAGTTACACGTTTATTTTTATATGTAATATATTTGAAAAGGAATTTAAACTATTTTTCCATTAACATCAAGATTTAATAAATAAGTTTATGTTTCATTTTGTTTTTCTATTATTTAGTAAAGATTGTAGATATATATATATATATATATATATATATATATATATATTAGTTTTTTAATATGAAAAACAACAATAGAAATATATGGTTTATAACAATCAATAAGTGTAAAAATAGAAGTTAATAAAATAATAATTAAAATGTAGTAGGGCTGTTATTTTTGTTTATAAAGGATTGTAGTTAGCATAATTCGTTCAATTTTATATATTCTATATTGTTTCAGAATCATTCAGTAAATTCAAGTAGATTAAACTTTTAACTATCATTTCATGGTATTATGCAAGATTAATTCGTTTTTAATTCAGTGAATTATTTGAAAATTTTAATACTTACATTATGTATATATGTATATATATATAAATAAATAATATTTATTTTTCTTAAACAAGTGAATATATTTCATGTATTTATTACATTTTTATGCTATTATGAAAGAACACAAAATGAATAACATGAATTATTTACATGTTCCTTATATACAGCGTATTAAATGTAAGATAACAATGCAGAAAATCTATAATGTAAAACAAAGTTGATATTGATATAAATTTCGAAGAAACTATTTGTTTATTTGACCAAAGAATTAGAAACTGAATTTAGATAATAATTTTTAACAATTAATTAAACACTTTTCATTTGTTAGAATTTATATCATTGATATACTTTTCAGATTCATATTTTTCTAAAAAAATATTTATAATTACAGGACAGGACAGGATATATGTCAGTTACCCGACAGATAGAGAAAGTTATATAAAATAATGGCCAATATTTTGAGGATTGAAATATATTCTATTTTTTATAAACATTCATTTTATGTAAAAAGGCACAGGATTAGTTTGTATATATAATATCTATACATATATAAATACATACATACATATATATATATATATATATATATATATATATATATATATATATATAATATGTGTGACGACAGAGATAGACTACAGATGAAAGGTGAGCGTTATATTCACGTGAATTTGTATTGGAGACATTAATCAACTCCCTGTTCTTTGAGGATATTACCTATTGGGGTTGTTAATACAGAATGATTCTTTACCCTTTTGCTGGACATTTACATGGGGGATAAAATGCTTGCGGCTAGTTTTGATAAAAGGGTAACATAATAATTTTATTACTGTATAAGATGTTAAAATAATTTTAGAGGACATAAGGTTAATGAAATTTTCTTGTTGCATAAACTCATTTTCATAAATAAAAAACAAATAGTTTAGAGATAAATAAATAATCGAATGCATTAGAAAAAAATGTACGTTATTTATATATGTAGTTTTCTGCCACATTTTTCAAACAGCGTTAAACGTTTTGGAGAAAAATTCTGTAAGAATGTATACTTAATACTTATAATTCCAGGAATGACGTTGGTTTCAGCTAATAAACTATATTTTTTTAATATATGAATTATAATTTATAACATAGCATGCTCAAAGTTTCAATTATCAGCAGTATTAGTTTCAAGATTGTATTATTATTTAGATAAGTAAGTTTTAATATATCATAATAAATATTTTACAAATATTTAAAATGTAAAGAATGAGTTATTTAAATTTGGAATTTAAAAGTAAATAAATTTTTGCTAACATTTTCTCACATTAAAAAAGTCACAAAAGAAATGATTAATATAGATTGAAATATTCGTAGAACATTATTTGTTCCAAATGGTAAGTGTTGTAAAAATTCCTTAGTTTTATATAACGTTGAACTTTTTCTTGTTTTATAAGATCTACTATTGCATTTTTAGCAGATTGTAATCTAATATTATTTCTACGAGATGCTAAGTGATAAATATACAACTGTATTGAGAGTAACATTATTTCAAAGAAAAATACAAATTTGAAGTATATATTACTTCGGATACATTTAATGTCCTTTCAGACCACATGTAACTTTTTTGATGTCGTAACGGATGGCTTAGATAACATTATTTATTTTGTCCTTAGAACATGTCTAGACATTGGATTTTTTAATTTTTTGTCTCTCTCTGTTTCCCTTTATCTTTTTCTCTCTCTATATCTATATAAATAATGAATATAGTGATTTTATATAAGTACATATAAGATCACTAATCCTTATTTTAAATTACTCGTGCGTCACTTATAAATTACCTTGTTTAATGGTTCGTATGAAGTAGATTTATTCTCTTAGTGTTAAATTTGTTATTGGATAGAAGAACTTCGAAGAAGTACAATAGTATTATTTTTCAATATATCTAGGTGTGGTTTTCATAATAAATTTAAAACTTAAAATTTATTTAACATTTAAAATAACGATGATATTGTTAGTATATTGAACATTCATTTAAAAAAAAAATTTATAATGTTTTTTTTTTAAAACAGTAAAAAAAGAATAGAGAATAAGATAATATAAATTGATAATTCTTAAATCAATATAATAAAAATACATATTTGTTTATATAATGTATATATATATATATATATATATATTATTAATATTATATATAAATAATAGTTTATCAATATATTATAATAATAAAAGAAATATTCCATTTTTACACTTGACAGAAAGTTTGATTTTTGTAAGTTTTATTCTATTTACATTAAATACTTTTAATTTTTGAATTGTCTGCATATTTCGTTATATTAAAGTTGTCAAATACTTATAATTATAAATCATTTATCTTAGTTCTGTTACTTTCATATAATTATTGTTCAACTAAATTTTAATGACAAATTTATAAATAATATTTCTTAATTAATAATATTTACATAAAGAAATAGTTATGCATTCAAACATTTATGAAAAATATAGTGATATAATAAACAATATGAAATGTTTATTGTATTCTAAGAAATTAATTATATATTTTGTCATATGTTTCTGGAATTTAATATAGTGAAGTTGAAACAAATTAAATTTGTAAAAATTAAAACAAAGTTTTAATGATAATTTTATGTGCTGAATAATTATGGTTGTAATTGTTACATAAATTTAAGCGTATCTCTAATGAATATAATCTTTATAAAAAAATATAATTGAATGAAACATGTTCTTACGAAAATAATAAGATTCAATGAAAATTTCAAATAAAGAGTAAATTATATAATATTGTGGTATAAAATGAACGACTACATTTGAATGATATTTAAATAAATATTGGAGATTAATATATGAAATTTAGCTAAATAAATATTTAATTGAATGTACACTTGCAAATAAATTATAATAAACTTCTTTGTCTACAATTATTTTTGGAATGAAAGTATTTGTTAAGTATTAAGGCTGTCTCTCTAATAATAATACAAAAGAAACATAGAATGATTGATGAAAATATTAATATTTAATTTAGATTTTGCTTACTAAATTATTGTGTAATATTTAAAATTTTAAACATTATTAAATTGTATTTTTTCTAATATAGGAATGTTAATAAAATAATGAGTAGTGTTCTAAGGAATGTTATACTTGTTTATATAACCTCATAATAAACATAAAATGCGATATTCTTATTTCTATATATTTAAAAGACACAACGATAACGTAAATTTGTATATTCATCTTTTTTTACATTATTATACTACTTCCTCTAAACATAAATATCATGGGTAATTCGATCAAAATAAGGCATATTTTTAATTACATACTGCGCATGTCTCTACCGCTTCGTATGTTTAAATGTGCTGAGAAGTTTGACACATGAGAAAATTTAGTAGGTTTCAATTAATAGTGTTATCTGTAATAAAATAAAATACGATAATTCATTTAGTGAAGTTCTCAAATCTTAACATGTAAATATATAATAAAGTAGTGAATTATACCAGCTTGTGATTTTATATTTGATTTATAATACATTTTTGTTGATTATGACATATTGTTATCGCATAGATTTGTAATCAGGTGCTTCTTGTTAGAAATCGCTGAATTATCCAAGTGTAATGGAATGAAGGTAAGTGTTTATGATAATATAATTAATATTTTTGATATATTATCATTTAAATACTATTCTGGTTACTGTCGAGTTGAAATAAAATGGTTTTAAATATTATCGAGAAATTAATAAGAGGTTAGGAAATTATTATTTATTTGACACAAACATACTTTTTTGATGTTAATAAAAAAGATCACACATCTACAACAGCCCATTAATTTTCTATAAGTTGTTTTTATTATTATCTAAGATTTGATCTAATTTATATAAAAATCTATTTTTTTCAATTATGACTAGAGGATAACGATTTTTGAATGAATTTCAAAGAGTTTACTTTTTTAAATTGTCAAATGAATAGCCGAATTTGTATAAAATAAATAATTATTTTTTAATATACGTCTGTTATCCATTTTTCTATATTACTGTTAAAATTTGAAAGTTTATAGTGAAACAGAATATAAAACACTGTAAAAAAAACTGAAATTTCCGTTTGCACATAAACGTTTCAAATTTCAAAACATATACAATGAACAATGTTCATACGTACTTTGACAAATTTTCTGCGGTCGTCGTGTTTTCTCTAGAATATTTACTTATTTTTCATTGTGAAAATGTATTTATGTCTTGATTTAAATATTTGCTTCTTGTCTAGGACTTTTAGAAAATTTATTATGACTTCTAGCAGGACTATAATCTAATATATGTTTGCATCATATGACTTATGTTTCCTATTTTGGACGCTTTCCATCACAATTTATTTTTATATTCTTTAAAATATGAAAGGGTGGTGTTTTATATAATAATACTATTATTAAACTTCAAGTCTTATTCAAACTAAATAGAAATATATACCATACATATGGTTTATATATATATATATATTTTTTTTTGCATAAATAGATTTATTCTTATTCTAGATATATATGCAGTAAATGGACATTTTATATTCGAATTGTTTATTCTGTTTCTTGTGATATTTTTGTTCTGTGCAGTTGTAAATTAAATAAACATCTTAAAAACAATATTTTTTTAGAAATATTAATAATTTTTTAAAACTAAAATTGTGTTTCATGTCTGTATATATATCTATATCTATCTATCTATCTATATATATATATATATATATATAATGAATTAAAATAAAATCATTTATATTCTAATAAAATGAAAAAAATTGATTTAAATGAAGGTATAATAATTTTTAAAACAGATTAGTAAAAATAGTAAGTATTGATATTTATATTCAACTATAAATAACATTGCTACCTCTGGAAGAAGAAAAACACTTTTCAAAGAAATTTTTCAAGTGAAAATATTTTAATAATATAGACATCATGGGTATATCGGTTTAATGTAAAGAAAATTGTAATAAATGAGCATATAGATTTTCGTGTGGTGACAGTAGCGTTTGGAAGAGGTTAATATCGTATATGACCGCAAATCTGTTCTTGTCAATATATTGGTGGTAATTGAGTGAGGAAATTGAAAGAGGGTCGACTAATATTGTATGCATACACATATACATACTCTTTTCCGTATCTATCTATCTATATATGTATATATATATATATATATATATATATATATATATATATATATATATATATATATATATATGTATGTATGAATATATATATATATATACATATTAACGCATACATTTATAAATAGACAATGTGCATATAGGAAATGCACGCTCAAATTAACATTGATTTTCAATAAAAGCTAAGTGATAATAACTGATGAACGCTAATGGCTTAGGAATACAAATATACGAACAGTGTATTTAACATGTTAGGAAGATTCAAGAGAAGTGATAATTTGATAAAATAGATTAAAGCATTTTCATTAAAATTGTAATCCAAGGAATTTAATGCTTAGTAGAATTTAATTATAAATTAAAATAGTACATATATATATATATATATATATATAACTTTTTTCAGTAATACTAGTTAAAAATAAATTTTCTTATAGGGTATTTTACGAATATATAAATTCATTGTAATTTTTTAAATTTATTTGTAAATAAATAATTTAACACAATATAAATCTATACTGCGTATATTTTATGCTTCTTAATTTTTAGGAATAATAAAAATAATCTTGATTTTTAATATAATTAGTACATATATATGTGATATTAATTTTGAATTAATAAAAAATATGTTTCACTAAAAAAAATGATTTTTGTCTTTAAATATAGCATGCTTGTGGCTCGTTTGTGAGAAGTCCCCAATTCGCGTGCCCCTTATCCAAAGCGTCAGATACACTTGAATGCTTTATTGTCTGTATTTATCACTTCGCAAAGATTCAGTAAACAAAGTTAACACACGCCATAACAGACATAACGTTTCAGTTATATTGTTGTGTGTGTATGTGGTCGTTTTGTTCGTATAAATTGCTTTTTTTCTGACATAATAAATGCTAATTTCACTTGTAAGCAAACGACGGCCAAATAAGTGACATCGTAAAATACTTTTTAGAGTGAATTATTTAATGCGGATTGTACTAAAACATTTGCAACTGTTTTTTTAACTTGTTGGAGAAGAACTAACAAGTAGTAATAAAAATATTTCTGTATATGTGGACATTCTTCATGTTTTATTTTTAAATTATTGATTAAAGCCTTATAATTCAATATATATATATATAATTCGTAGAATTTTGTAAGACAAAAAATGAAAATTTTATTGCTTTTGATATAAACATTTTTAAAAATATTATTAAAGTACACATTGAATACATAAATTATGGATGTAGATTGGTAATTGAATGAAAAGTCATCGAACATAATTAATTAACATTGTAATAACAGAATCTTTAATACTGTCAAAGTAAATAGTTTTACATTTAATTAACTTCTCAGATATAGGTGTATAATTCCTTAGATGAATTATCTATTATAAGGATTAAAATATACAAAAGTATTATTTTCATTACATGAAATGTAAATAAAGATCATCCGGTTTGATTGAAATTGTATATAAACATGTATCAGTGAAGATATATAACTATTAAATGAACAAAATAATCTGACTTCTAGCAACTAATTAAATGTAATGCATTGTAGTAGAGGAACGGATTTAATTCTGAAATATATTGTTGTATATAATTATACATATATATATATATATATATATATATATATATATATATATATATATATATATATATATATATATATTCGTAACATCTGTAGAAGCTTTTACATTGTGCTTGAAGGCATGTTACTGTAAAGTTTTTACCCAGTTCTAAAGCAAAAACTACAATTCAAATACAAAAGTATTTGAAGATAGATTTGATAAATTATAGGATATAAATTATTATTTTTTTTTAAAGTTCTAAATACAAATTTGTAATCTTACAAAGATTGAAACAAAAGATTTGTTTTAGTTTTGACTTTGTTTTGGGTAATAGTTCATTTTATGGAAGTCAATAAATTAAGTAGATGTATTTGATTATGTGATAAACTAATAGCATTTCTTTAATATTTTTTCATTCATTTTATTGTGATTCTAAGCTAAGTGCATTGAATCTGTCGATTTCATGAGGTTTCGGCTCTGTGGATAGATTCAATTTTAGAGATGAATTTATCTGTTCCACAAATAAACATAATTCTTTCTATGAACTTTGGAGTAATGTAGAGTAATGTTCAATATTTAATTATTAATCATTTTTTAATTGTTGCTTATGAGCATTTAAGTGGCTATGATATCATCGTTAAAACGCACAAATGCAGAAAAAACAAGACTTCCTATATCTTACAATTAGTGGCCCTAAGAAAAAATATTTACTGAAATTTTTTGATTAGATTTTTTTTGTGATTTATAGGAAGTAAAAATATATTTGTGAAAAAGTCACTTCTGTGTACAGTAGTTCCTGCAATTTTAATATAATATAAATGTGAATTATTTTTGTTTGATTTTATTATATACGAGTATTTAAGTTAATTTTAACTATTATCTATGTTGATTATACTTCTTTTACTGATGTATTTAAAAGTGAATGAATTTATTGCAAATTATAATGGAATCTTTATATAATTATGATATATATATATATATATATATATATATATATATATATATATATATATATTATTCAATATATTTTATATTGAAAATTTTAACCGAAAAAATAATTATGTACTAGACTAAGTATTATTCTTCTTACAATGATTAAGGATGATTGATTGAATATATATAAATATAATTAATTTCTTAATTTAGGTACACAATAAACATATACATTTATATATATATATATATATATATATATATATATATATAGAGAGAGAGAGAGAGAGAGAGAGAGAGACAGAGAAAGAGCAAGCAAGAGTATACATTAATGCATGTTATCTAAATATATTAGAACTGGATATGTATGTACAACGAAATTCTCATACAGAAGGAATTTCTCTGAAGGATAGAGATATTGTTTAATTAAGTATAATACTGTAATTAATATATGAAGGTAGTTTTGATTACATAAAGAGTATACAGGAATGATTAGTAAATTTCATAGTTTAGTACATTTGAAACATCTTTGTTTCATTTCGTCGTTTTTATAACACTTTTTAATAGAAAACTTCATAAACCTTTAAAACGAATATATACATTTTTTTGATAAAAGAGACGATGAATTGTATTGTGAATAAGATTTGATTGAGATGTAAAAATTTATAACAAATAGAGTTTTTGTACATTATTCTCGTTCTAGTAAGATTAGCACTCGTTGCTGACTGATAATTAATTACAATTTATAGTCAGTTCTCTTGCACATCCGAAACACAAGCTCACAGCCTCGGATAAATTCATATATACATACAGTTCTCTTACCATACATTAGCCACGCGTGTGCGTGTCTGGCAGTTATTACTTCGTTTATCATTTTCTGAAAAAGTTATGTGGCCAGCATGAAATGTTTTAGGTTAAACATCAAATTGTACTTAGGATAAACAGAGTTGGAATCAGTGTAGAAGAAATTGCTGTCCGTAAATATCGATTTTCGGTAGAAATTTTGAGAATTGAGATAAATAGTTGTATTTTTTTAGAAATAAAATGTTCTAAGATTGCTATAAAATGAATTTGCTTTTCCTTTTTTCTATTTATATCTTTTAAAGTTATTTTATGTCGAAATTATCTTCAGAATAATAAAAATCTTTACATAAAATCTAGTATTTAAAAGAATTTTTAGTTAAAAAATATGCGACTGAGTGCTTATTTTGATTATCAGAGCGTATATTTATGAATTTTTAAAATACTATTAACATTGATCATTATGTGTTTGTTCCTGTAAAAACTTTTTCACTGGGCTGCAATAAATACTGTTATTAAAGTAATATTCGCATTGATAACATCCTAAATTAAATATTTACATGATAAATATTTGCAATTTGTTAAAATGTTTGAAATTTGAAAGTTATATATTATATATGTAGGTTAAGTTGATCTGTTCGCCTACATACTATTTAATTTTGTATACACATTTATTTTTTTTAAGAATTAAAAATAGCATACTGTTTTGTAAGCAGTAAATATTTTTTTTTAGTCAATTTTACAAAAAAATATTTATAAATTGTAAAATGTTTTAATTGTCATCTTTTAATTTTTTTTTTACTAATAATGATTGAATAATTCAAATGAAAACTAATACAATTGTACTATATAAAAAATAATTTCAGCACCTAATATTAAATTAAAAATTAATAAAAATATATTTTTTTAAACTGTGCTTCGATTTTCATAATTTTGACATAAATTAAATAAAAATGTACGTGTGACAAATATATTTGGACGATACGGATTCTGGATTATAATTTATTTATATTATTGAAATACACACAAAATACTAAAACAATTTTTAAATTGATTTATAATACCTGGGACGAATCAGAAACAGGTTTACGACAAAAATCATGAGTATTTTGTTCAATACTCAAAATATGTTCAGTTATATAGGAAGTATTATAAAAAGTCAGTTATATTAAATTTCGCCTCAATAATCAAGTGAAAGTCGGCATACAAATCGTTGCGAGTTCTGACGGTTTTTATCATGTGGTGTTGTGTTTTAGTTTCAATGCAATTAAAACAGCGTCATGGATATAATCCGGCGAATAGCAGGAAATAAGCGTTATTATATCAATATTGTGCTAAATATTGATAAACGTTCATTTGTAATTCAGACATATTTCAAATAAAAATACATGTTTCAAATAAACATCTAAATTTATACAAATGTGTAGAATTATATTTATTATTACATTTTATCACAGAACTTAAATCATAATTATCTAATACTTGAAATATTTCATTATTTGTAGTATATATATATATATACATGTAAATACATACATATATACTTTTCTTTTATTTTAATTGA
>CM068316.1:43875898-44125898 GCA_034766995.1 Acanthacorydalis orientalis
TAAATCTCATAAGTCAAGTTTGTTGAAATTGTAAAAACGTCTATAATAGATATGCTCTGTGAAATTTAGATGGTATGTATTTTAATTATTTTGAAAATATTTAGATATTTGTTTTATAAGGAATATATTTTATAAAAAAATGAAGATAATTTATAATATATATATTTGTATCTTATTAAAATAACATACACTTTCAGTCTGTCTTTTATGAAATATTATATATTTCTAAATCTATACTTTCTATGTTAAATAGTGTATACTTTTTGTATTTTTTATCTCGTATGTATTTTTGTACAACATCACTGTGCAAGAAATTATTTATTTTCATGTTTTTTTTTTATTTAATTATATGTACAGAATTATTATCTGGTTATACGTGTATGAACAAAATATTTTCCTTTAAAAAAGCTTCTTTATTGTTGAGTTGTATATTTAG
The DNA here is from genome assembly GCA_034766995.1 of Acanthacorydalis orientalis. Taxonomy (NCBI): domain Eukaryota; kingdom Metazoa; phylum Arthropoda; class Insecta; order Megaloptera; family Corydalidae; genus Acanthacorydalis; species Acanthacorydalis orientalis. The sequence continues at coordinate 43,876,335 of CM068316.1, forward strand.
AAGAACATATTATCTATTTGGAAGAAATAAAAAAAATATTATAGCTTGAGGTACAAGTGTAAATAACGTTTAGTAAATTTTGTGAAAAATGTTAATAAAAAAATTGTACTAAATTATCTTTTAATTGTTATCTTCTTTTTTTTAAAGAATAACATATGGTCGTTAATAAAAGATGAAAATTGAAAATAAGACTGTTTATTTTAGAAATATTTGATCCAGAAATTTTAAACAATTTCACCATAGTTCATACAAATATTTTCTTAATTAAATCTAAATAGTAAAAATTATACAAATATTAATATTCGATACAGTTTTTATTCTGAATAACAATAAAAATTTTGTAGGTTTGTTATTACGTGTATATTTATTTTTATAAAAGTGATCTTCCAGTAAAAATCGTCAATTATTTATATAAATATTTTACGATAATTAAAGAGTAGTTGAGTGAATATTTTAATATTGAACTATGTAATAATTTAGTTTATAAAATGAATTCTATTATTAGATTTTTTGTAGTTCGCATTAAATTGCTTACAAATACAAATAGTTTTTCTCTAATCGATAATTCGCCAGTTTCCAAATGTTTGAAATATTCTAAATTCGTGTATATATGAAAATAGTTTTATTGAAATAGATATTGTGTTTATTATTGATTTGAGTTCAATGAGCTATTATTAAACGAAATGTCACGAACGTTTGCAGCAAATTGACATAATATTTATCAAGAAAACTGGAAAATCTGTTGTCAATGTGCACAAAGGCCGTTGACAGTTGTGGTCAACTGACGTAACCATTTGACAGTTTATTAGACAGCGACTGTAATATCTGTAAAGAAACATTTGTGAAAAAGAAATTCTTTTTTTATATTTTATACACAATATGTATACACACATACATACATATATATATAATATTGTGGTTTATGTAGATATTCTTCATGTGTTTATCTTGAAATATAATAATATGTTTGTTACTTTTTCTATAGATGTATGTCAGCAATAATCGGTGTGGTGTTTCTTGTTAATTATAAAACAACTCAAAGATCGAAGTTGATTAAGGGTTTTAATTGTTAAATTACTGCGAAAAAAAAGTTTCATACAGGATAAGATTTGATACATTTATTAATACAATTCTTTGATTCTAAAATGAAATATGATTTTTTAAAACAATTTTAATAATTATGTTTGCTCAAGAATCTATTAAATACAATGTCATAAAAAAGAATAAAATTAATTTAAAATCGGAGTATTAATCGACTACGTGCTAATAAGATTTTTTTAATACTCATTAGAAATTTTTCTATAATATATATTATTTCATTACATTTTTCAATTTTTTTTGCAATTAAAAATAATTTTCATGAAACCAAAAAAACCAAAGTATTATTTTGATGTGCTCTATTTATTTTTTATATTTTTTTTGTTATGTGATCAATTTAATTGTTGCCAATGAAACAAATGGATTATGAATAAATTATAATTTACTATAAATAAAACATAAAAGTATGTTTAAAGTTGTATATCGAAGTAAAGTACTTTTTTTTTATTAAAAATGAATTACATTGATGATTTAAAAACATCTAAAGCAAAGTACACAAACGATGTACCAGATATTAAAGTTGCACGAAAGTAATTTGAGACCAGTTTAGAAAAAAAATATATACTGGAAATTGGAACAAAAACTCATATTCTCTCATGTCGTGCGTTTTACAATTTTTATTCACTACCTAACGAACGGAATCTACGTGTGTGTGTGTGTATATGTACAACGGTTCAGTATGCTTAACGAACCAAACGTTGAACCTGCCCTTGTCGGCGCTAAACTCGATGGGTTCTTCGTTCTTGAGCGTAACGCGTCGGCATGCGGCTTCTGCCATTCTGATTTAACGCTGCGCGGGAGCCTATAATTCACACGCAGAACTGTCGCTCGCGGTTTCCGATCGTGAATCAACCGCTCTCTGTACGAACGATTGATAAGCCAACCCTCTTCGCTGCAGTAGTATTGATTCCTGACATTGTTTCGGTCCGGACCTGTACATCGTGTGATAAATATTGTGTGTTAGTTACGGCATGCGAGCGTAACATATTTTTAATCGGAAATTTTATTTAGTATCGGTCTTTACATTTCAGAAAACAGGAGATAATTTCGATTTTACGAAATAAAATTTATCTGTACGTAAACGGGTGTGTATACACGTTTGTATGTGATTTTTCGATAGCGCACACACGCATGTTCTTTCCCCGAAATAATTGAACTCTACTCATCAATAATTGTAATTATTTCTGTTTCGTTCTTGTGGAATCAAGTTTGATTTATAGAAAAATGATTTTGTGTAGGAAATTGTTGTATCTAAATGAATGTTATATAAATGCGTGGAAATAATAAGAAACTGAAAATAGATTATTTATTAAAAAAAATCATCTGTTTTAAAAGTTTCTAGAGTAATTAGTTACTTTAATTTTCATCCATTGTAGTCTTTTAGTTTGGCATGAATGTTTTTTATGAGATTTTCAATTAATATTAATTAACATTTGAAATAAACTGAAAATATAATGCAATTGAATACTAAAACACTTATTAAAAAAAATTTTAATACGTTCGCGTGCATAGTTTTCTGTATTTTTCTCATAAACACAATCATAATTTTATTATTAATACACATACTTTGGATCAGATTTCACTATTAATATCAGAACAGTAACAAGGCACTGAAAATTAAGCTGCTATTATTTTGGAAAATAGTCTATAATAATGGTTATTTGTAAATCAGAAGAGTTATCTGAATTTGTGAATCAATTGACCACTATATTCGTCATTTTTGCAAACGTGTTAAAAATGTGACGTGTTAAAAGATTAGGTACTAAAAGTTGGACTAATTGTATTCCAAGAAACAACTAATAAAGTAGAAAGCAAATAGAATAAGAGTGGCGTCTCATATTATAACGTTCAGATAATCTTTAATAATATAATATAAGTTTATGAAACGAATATTAAGAATTAATTTTGGCAAAATAAACCTTTTCTTATTTTTTTTAGTAGAATAAATAACTAAAATAGGCGACCTCTTTTCATAGTACAGCATAGTTTCGGAACTGAAGCTAAAATCACTTCCATAAATGACTTTTTCAGAGACTATAAATTTTTTAGAACAAACATTTTCAATAATTTATTACTGAACATTTTTGATCTTTGCGTATCTCGACGGATATTCCAGTATTCTTAGGACGGTAAAATATAGAAAAATCATGAAACTGATCAATAATCAATTATTGAATACTGTTGATCAGAAAATTATTTTTTTGTTTATAAGTTCATTTTAATTAATTCAGACATGTTTTTAATTAATAGTCTAGTTGAAAAGATTGTGTAAATTAAAACGATTTTCTCCAAAATAACTCTTTATACTTTTTTTATCAATTTAATTTATATATATATATATTCAATATTATTGAAAAATATATATTATCATAAAAATATAAAGATGTGTTCAAAGAAAACAATCATATTTATTTTTGTCTTGTAAAAAATATATGAGTAAAATTGGTTTATTAAATATTCCAATTTTTTTTACTGTCTTTTTAATGTACATATAGCTTCTTTATTATTAACTTATCAACAATGAAATCTAATAAACTTAACTTATTAAAAAATAAAACTCACTTCTGATTTTTATTATTGGATATTTTCAACTTTTTAAAAAATTATATAACTTATTTTTTTTTAATTATGTACATAATTCCGAACGGATATTTATATATTTGTAAAAATCTAAAATTTTAAAATAGTCATCGGAACAATATATAAATTGTCTACAAGTAAAGGATAGTTTATAAATATCATGGAATTTTATTCTGTGAAGAATTCGAATTGTAGTGGTATTACTGTTTGCTTTATATTAATAAACTATTTAATACTTTATGTAGGGTAGATTGCAGGTAATAAACATAAATGCTGAAAATTCATAGTATTCACTCAAATTGGATATACATACATATATATATATATATATATATATATATATATATATATACTTATTCATTTCAATAAGTAAATAAGTATACTTATTTATGATACCTGTAAATCATATTTTATAGTATATAAAATAAAACAATATCAATACGTATTGTAATATATAATTAGATTGTGGTATTTTTTAACTCGAATATAGTTATTCCGCATAATAATATGAAAACGTTGCATATGTTGTTCTGTTAGTTGATTTTCAAATGCTATCCACTCATGCAATATATATTGTTTTGTTCAGTTATTATGGGTGTAGAGATATATGTTTATGTGCAGCTTAACTTTGCTGGTAAGTAATAAATGCATTTTCAGGTTATTGCATATAATAACAGATTTTGTCCAAACGTGAAGATTTAACTTATGCATACATAATACAACGAGAAGGATATATTTACGATTACGGGCGATAAGACTTAGGTTATCAAACTTATTGTTAGAACTTGACGGAAATAAATTTGAGTCAAATATAATTTTCATATTTTTCTCTGTAGTGAATTTACTTAAAAAAATGTTGACAAATATACTTGTGATAAAATGTATTCATTTTATAAAAAAATAATTTATTGAAAAATGAAGCTTACATTCTTTTTTTTTGATAACTCATTTTTTATTATATTATTTTTTTTTAAATTTTTTTTTAACTAATTTTTTTCAGAACACCAAAAATATATTTATTTTTACTATAATTGAAAATAAATATTGAAGATTATTTTCTTAATTTTAATTCATTTTTAAAATGAATAGAAATTTTATAATTTATATCTCTTATTTGATATAATTCATTATAGAAAAAGGTTAAAAATATTTAACTGCTTAGAATTAATATAATTATTGAAAAAATTATATAACGAAACCACGATACTGTGTCTTTATAATTACAAATTCGTGTTATTAATTACACTGTATTGTCAAATTAAAAAGAATTCCGAACGAAAGAGGTTTAGAAATTGATCTAGTTTTATTTTTGTTTATGTACTGTTTTATACATTAGTTTATTTAATTAAATAAATAACTGATTTGCGAAGGCTAGTGTATATATATATATATATATATATATATATATATATATATACGTACATAGATACAAATATATATATATATATATATATATCAATTACTAAAAAAAAATTTTGCTTATTTTCCTTTATTTGTAATTAGCTGAGAAGGCTTATTTTCTATTTACTTGTGGATCTGTTGCTTAAAATTATATTGTTGTATCCATCTTAAGAAAATGCGTACTTATTTTAGAGTGACATTTTTTGATGAAGGTTCTGTTGCTAATTGAACCGATTCTCGCAAGCACTCTTACTAATCTAATTAATTTGAAAAACTTCAAAAAATTCTTACACTATGAACCAAATTTTTAATTTCAACAGAAATGGAAATAACTTATATGTAATGGTATGCATAAATAATGAAAATACTTAATAATTTTTAGTCAAATATTTCGGCGAATAATTCAAATTACAGATATAAAAAATCAAAATAGAGCTGTATGAATAGAGTTATATCAATGTACTGCATACTGCACATTATTAATTGTCTGTCACTACTCGAACGTATTTAATGAATACTTTTATTGAACTATCGTAGAATATTGTATCAATTTATGGTTATTAAGACAAATGAACAATTCTGTACAATGACGTTATAGAAAGCTGTATAATAGTATATTTTAATTAAAATATTGCACTATTAAATTCAATTAGAACTGTCTGACGAGTCCTTACTTAAAATTTATAAACATGTTAATTTATAGTAGTGTAGCTGTTTAAGAAGTGTGAATTAATTATCACTATTATACCATATATATTTAATTACATGCTGTTAATGATTATAGTTTTTTAATGACCTTACAAATTACTTTCAATCGTAAGAAATTGCATTACTGATGTTATTAAAAATCACAAATATTTTAGAATTAAAAATGTATTTACAAGTACAATTTCACATCATTATTGTGAATCTGAACAATTTATGATATATATATATATATATATATATATATATATATATATATATATATATATATACAAATTATAAAGTATACTAATATATTTTTATTTTCCTAAAATGTATTAGATTATTTCATAAAAATATTAGAAATGAATATAATTGCAATGGAGGGTTTAAGAGGTTTCCAGTATTTAATATAAAAAAGTATAAACAATAACCGTTTCAAAAAAATAATTAAATTTATCTTGTATCTTGAATTCAAATACGTTTCTTACTGGTTATTGAATATGTAAAAGAGCATATTAATGTGTATCTATTTGCGATGTCTGTAATTTAAAACAGTTTAATCAATAAATAAGAGATATTTTGTAGTTTCAAATTTTTGAATTATTATATGCAAAGTGAATATTTAAATATTTGATAATAATGCACAGACCTATAGCATTCTTTTAGATTATACTCTATGTTTCTATATAAATTATAAAATTACTATGCTTTATAAATGAATTATGCTATTGAGTTATATTCAATAATTTTCAATAATATTTACATTGTTTGTCTATCATTTATTTTATTACCATGTTTTTTATAGGTTTATTTTTATTGGATATTTTTCATATATTTGCAGAATAATCTGAATTGAGTAGAAAAACGTAGATATTAATTAATAAAAGTAAAAAAATTAAGTATTCAAATTATTTAATTGGTGTTTTATTTAGTATTTTTACACAAATAATTATTTTTTTATTTATTTTGTAATCAAAAATAAAGTCTATTTACTGTAATGATTGTTTTTTAGTATTCTAATATCGATTTGTATTAATATACGAATATCTGAAGCCTATAAACATGTTATACACACTGCTTCATAAATATTCCAGTGAACTATTCTTTTTTTCTGTTTAGTACAAATTTTGTGATTGTGTACATTTCTAAATCGTTTAAAGACTTGTGATTGTGTATACGAGATTAAGTAACGTTCTGAATAATAATTAAAACAATTGGACTACCAGTGAAAACATATAAATAGCATAAAATTGAGCACGGAGAAAGTCAATAATATTGTTATCTAAGAGTCTCTCGAGAGTGCTAAAATTGAGTTACGTTTGAAACAGAACAAGAACAGGAACAAAAAGGTCATGTTTATTGAATGAAGTCGAATAGACTTATGGAATGTAAACGTAAAATAATATTTCTGATTTTTTTAACGCAGTTCGTTTATGTAATTTTTAATTTCGAATTAAATTTATTTCGCAAAGTTTCTGTTTTCATACATTCATTTTCCTCTCTATCTCTCTACATATATACTAATGATTTATTTTATATATTGATAATTTAATAAAAAATATTCCTATATCGGTTGATTTATTTTATAACTAATTACAATATATGAATATTATAATTATATATTTTTCCACCGCATGACAAAAAAAATATTTTTTGCAAACTAAAGTAAAAAAAAAATATTATATTTATGAGATTATAATTGTGGGCTCTTATGCTTGTAATCCTGTTGATCTTTGCCCTTTTCTTTCTGTTCTTTTCTATTAGTTTCGGTACGTGAGTCATCTCCAAGCAGATATTAGAGACATATATCTGATTCTCGATATTTATATATTTTGAAAATGTAATACTTTGTTTACGGATTCTCTCGATTAAATAAGAAACAGTTATATTTTTTATAATATATGTATATATATATATATATAATAAAAAATATATAATTACATAATTATTTATTTAATTTATATGATAATACAAAAATCGTCTAACTTTTTCTTATTTATAAAACTTATTATTAAGTTTTATTAAATTATGCAAAAATTCAATGGACTTATCTCAATAAATTCCCAAATAGATTAAATGTAAGGATAGGTTTTAAATATCACCTAGAAATAGTTATAAAATTCTATTATTATTTCAAATTTATTCCACATGAACATAACCTGTCAATTTGTATTAAACTTTACATTGAGTCAACAGAACTATAACATTTTATGTCAATTCAACATCTTCAAATCCAATATAAAAATGTGAATATAATATTATTTTTAAAATAAACAAAATGTAAAAATAATGCTATTCGATATTATATCCTATTTTAATGTTAAAGAAACGAAATCAATTCATAAAACAAAGTCTATAATATTTTTCATCGAATTTTTGACATGTTTTATTTTTTTAAGGCTTGACGTTTCAATCATTTTCTCAAAACCTTCTTCAGAAGTGAAATATCAAACTTCAAGCATATGTCATTTCGATAAATACATTTTCAAATTTGTTTTATAAATATAATTTATATATATATATATATATATATAAGTTTAAGTATTCGTTTCAAATATATGAGTATTTCAAATATAATATCACAATTTTGAAGGAGACTTCGAAAATGATTTAAAAATAAAATCTAAGTATAAGATTTGATGTAGTTGAAAAAATATATTTACATCAAATTCGATTTATATATATATATATATATATATATATATATATATATATATATATATATAATAAGTATTCAAATATAAAGATTTCAAAAGATATCATTGTAATTAACTCGTTAACTTTACATTATTTTGATAAAATATAACAAGTGTGTCACCCTGGAATAGTCCTTAATCAAATTAACTAACGCATTACAAGTAGATAATCAAATTTAAGACAGTGTTTATTAAGAAACCAATCAAATATAATGAATAATCTTGTTAGTTATTTGAAAAATATTATAATGTCAAAGACTACATTGTTGATTTTTTTGTAGATTTTTAAAAATTGCTTTTTATATCTGTCTATTTAAAAGTTTATTATATTAAAATACAGCGATAGATTTTTCTTCTACATTTAGATAGTATTTGCAGAATGTTTATTTTTTTATCTTTTAATTATATTATTTTTGTTGACAGGTATTAATTTTATACTTTTTATTAATTATGTAAGTACTTTGATCATTTATAATATTAGATACTAGTTTTATTTAGATTTATGAATGATTTTGAGTAATCCACTACTACTCGAGTATACTACTTTTTTTTGTATTTAATTTTAAATATAAACATAACTTTAATTTAACAAAGAAGGATAATTGGTTTACATTATTAGAATATATATATATATATATATATATATATATATATATATATATATATATATATATGCGTATTTTACATTACAGTATAAGAGTTTCTGGGTGATTATACAATTTAGTCATGATGCTCAATCCTTAATAACAAAACAATGTTAGTGTACGATTTAAAGCTATAATATATATCTTTTTACATTCGAGAAAACAATAATGGGGATGTAAAGACGCTATAATAGTCATACATGTCGACGACAGCGTAGTTTGTAACACACATAGAGTGTAAGGCGCACAGACTGTTTTTGGAGAAAGCACAGGATAACAGGAAGATGGAGAGAGGTGGCTGTGGGGTGACGCCGTTATTATGATTCATTATGCCCCGTGCACAACTTCCTGTTTCCGGTCTGAATTTAAATTATGTGATCTTATACATAAACTTACACGTACTTGTTCCGGCACTCACTCCGTACTGCTGTTTCTCTCTGTTTTTAACCCGAGCCAATGTCTTATACGAGGAACGAGTTGTAAGCCAGGCTTACGTTCATGAAAGACATTAAAGAAAATTTTCTTGTCAGCGAGACGTGTATTTATCTAGTGAAGCTTGTTTCCTAATCTTGAATATACTTAGTATTTGTAACGAAGATAGGACTTTCATCGTTTGTAATATATTCTGAATCGACATTCGTACAGTGACAATATTGCGAAAATTATCAACAGAAGTATCTAAAAATCACATTAAAATTATTTCAAAAAAAACTGTAGGTTTTTTACAAAAATATATCTCTGTTTTCAGAGCAGAGTGTGAAAACAATATTGTGCTTTCCAATATTTTTGTTATTTCTTAAATAAATATGTTAATATTCATAGATTTCAGAATCAATTGATTATTCAAGCTTTTCAATATATATTACATAGAAGTGTGTATGTAATCTTTTTAGTAATAATAACATTGGAAGTTTAAAAAATCTAGTCAAATCCCGTTTTTTTTGCAATATAGCTTATTTTTTATTTATTTTTATTGCAGTTACAATATTAGGTAAAAATTTTTTGAAATATTTTTAAGGACAATAACTATTTAAATAAGAAATGAATTGTATAAATTATATTAAAATAAAAAAATGATCTAAAAATAATCAATAGAAACATTTTTTATTTGAAAATGACCTTTTATAAAATAATAGGGATTAAAATAATGTGTTATAAAATTAATTTAGATCATAAATTTGATAATAATTATTTAGAAGTAGTATAATTCTTATCATATTTTTAATTATATAAACATTTTAAATAATAGATTTAAAAAAGTATGGTGTACTGTTATAAAGCATATTGGTACAAGAGTATTTTTTTATAATTTCAAACATTTGTTTTAAAAATAAAAACTGCTTGTCTTTTCAAGTTGTACAAAAAAATCTTTGTACAGAAAGAAATGAATTGAGAACGAGTCAAATTTATTGAAAATATGTATTATCAATTAATTTCAGAGTGTAATTTTATAAATAATTATAAAATGTTTTATAATATAATAATTATTAATATTATATATATATATATTTAAATATAAAAATAGTTTAGTATATAAATATTTTTAATTATTATTTTTTTCCTTTTGGCTTAATTTCATAAATAGGTATTAAAATTCGATTTTTATTACCAAATATATCTGCCTGGTTCTATAATAAAATTTTATTTATTTAATTGATAAAGATTTCTTTATATGAGCTGTCAAAATATGTAAGCGTGCATTTCATTAATGCATTATAAATTGGAATTATTTTCTAGATTGTTTAATGAGTTTTATGACGGTTTGAATTTTTAAATAATATATATATATATATATATATATCTACCTATATATATATATATATATATATATATATATATATATATATATATATATGTGTGTGTGTGTGTGTGCATGTACATGTAAAAAAACTTGAAAGAAACAGTTAACGTGTCAGAACAATAAATTTAAAAAAATCTCGCCAAATATCGGATAGAGATGTTAAAACATGTTTTCAGAATGATCCACACTGCCGAGAGCAAAACAACAGTTTTACTAATTGAGTGAACAATATGCCGTCGTCAGATTTTGCGGTTAGCAGGGGTTAATTTTTCGTGGTTTGTTGTGAATATGTTGAATATTTCACACGACATAAAATTACAAATCAAAAAGTTAAATATTTCGAGTAAAATTATACCAATAATATTTTTTTGGGTGCATTACACATGAAGTTTAATACAAAACTAACCACTTTGAAAATATCGGGGATCGACACTTTGTAAATAGTAAAGTAAGTTGTAAGAGATAGAAATTATGTTACGAGCCTTGTATTTAAATTTATAAATTAATTATTTATTTCTCGATTGCCTATTTGACTAAATTTTCTAATACTATTATTTATTATCACAATATATTTGAATGCTGTATTTTCCTGAATACAGTTAGTAAAAATAACATTTTTCAAATTTAAATGACGTTATGTATAGATATAGATTAGTAAATTATTTTTAAATAAGAATTAAGACGTGTATATGTTTTACTTTTATGAAAGTGATGAGTTTCTAATTTTATTGATTAGAATATTCAACAGTTTGTTGGAAGATTGAACCTGATGAGATTACAACAATGATCAATTACAGTTTATAAGATAATAGATTTGGATAAAATAATAAGTTAGAAACAATAAAAAAAATGTATAAATACAGAAAGAGTGTGTTAAAAGTCTTACAGAAAACTGTATTAATTCATCACAACTTTCATATTTGTCTCTAGAATGAAATAAAAATAATTGTATATTTTTTATGAAATTTGTTGTCTTTAATAACTGTCAAATACATCCACACATATATATATATATATATATATATATATATATATATATATATATATATATATAGGTACAGTTATAAAAATTAGATATATTTGGTTATAGAAAAGCTTATAGGATTACATAATTTATGATATGAGTATGTCCAGTCATATTTTGTAAGCTAATTTTACATTATTGTATTAATAGATTGTTTTTGAAACAATCTCAGACCTTAACTTAAATTTAAGTTAAGATTTTTTTATATATTGTATTAAAAGTATATAAAAAGGAATACTGTAGATTCCGTTTGTTTCTTAAAAAAATCAGTCAATGAAATGTGTTAAATGCATCAGGTGTTCAAGTTGATACTAACTTTATTAGATATAAAGATTTAGTGTTCGAAAATGTTTTTGTTTACTTATGTAACTTTATTTATTAATATAAAATTTTCGATAAAATATGAACGAAAATCAGAGTTCAATTAATAGATCAAATATTGATATTAAAAAAGAAAATGTATGAAAAAGCAGGACAGGTTATTCTAGTCGAAAAAAATAGAAGTGAATTGTTGAATAATGAAGATGATTTTTGTATATATATATATATAAATATATATATTGTATATATTTGTGTGTGTATGTATTTATATACATCTAATCTATATAGAATATTTTATTGATGAAATTTAAATTATTATTAATGAAAAAAGTATATTTATGTATATATATATATATATATATAATTAAATATACTGGAATATTATTGTAGTGAGAAAGATTATTGAAAACATAAATTCGTCACCAATAATTTTCAATCAAATAAACACGTAAAAATAACGTGCCTCGCACGGAAATGATTAAGAATATTGTGAATGGCGTAACGAAATTTAATTATCTACATACAAATTAATACATTCCGTACGGATTCTTTTAAATTCGTTAAAATGTAAGTGGTACGGCTAGCGTTTCATTAAGTTAGTATAAAAAGCGATATTTATAACACGAAATCAGAACGCGCTCATTATTTTGCATTCAAAAATATTTCATTTGATTGCTATCTGTTGCCTGTTTCGCTTACGTGTGTATCCATAAAATCGTTGGTTTTTATATTCTGCACGTATATATGTGTGTGTAGGTGGTTTTATATCGAGTGTCGCTCGCTATTGCATGTTAATATCGTTTATAATTTCACAAAAATACTTTGCTCGGGTTTTAATCTTTATACAAGTGTGTGCGTTTTTTTTTTAAAAAATATTGTTTAATGTTTTAATTACTCTAGGGATAAATTACATTTTTAATGTTGCTTGAGAATTGTGTTGTGGTATTGTGTGAAACATTTCATTTATAAAAGATTTGGTTATATATATACACGCGGATAGATATAAATTAAAAAAAAATATTGAATCGGTTTCTATGTAGCTGATGTAATAATTCTATGAATTGTCTTTAGTAATATTTCTACTAAACCTGCATGGCAGTACTTCACATAAAAAAATGCTTCTCAAGTGTATTTGTAATCTGTAATCACATATTCGCTTTATTTGTTGTTTAAAACTATTTCCAATAATTCCACGTCAAAGGTCCGTCGAGACTATATAGTTAGTTGCGACCAGTGTCGAGAGGTGTCGAAACTGGGTGGGTGCACGTTCAAGACCCGTCGGCGATAATTTACGGACGTGCGACATGCGATCGGGCTGCACCACGCCCTGCCGCGCGGCACCACCTCCCAATAAATCTAACATCATGGCTACCACTCGTCCCTGTTCCGGATACACCCTCTTCATACACCTGATAAATCTAAAACTACCTGCTTGTGGTTCGGTTATGTGTACTAAATTATGTACTCACTGCTGGTACTGTCTAACCAATTTGATAGTCTAACATAATCGAGCGTTTTAGTACTAAATTTTGAAATGGCTAATCAAATTATCAGCATTCGAAATCGATGCATTATATATATGTAGATATATATATATATATATATATATATATATATATATGCAATATATATATATATATATATATATATATATATACTATTATGTGATCATTGAGAGAGAGAATTTATTTTCTATTTGGAATTTACCGTACGGCATTAAAGGCTTACATATGGAGAGTCTAGTAAACAGTACATAAATTATGAGGCGAGTTATATAGTTTAATACTTAATTTTTACAAATTATAAATAGTTTATAAGAGTGTTATTTCGTCATTGAAGAGAGATAATTTACTAAACAAAAGGAAACATATTATTGATGTGCCTTTTTATTAAAAAAAACAATGAAATTTGTACAATAATTTAAATAATAACGATCCTAATTTTTACATATTTTACGAACGTTGTTTTTGTATATATATATATATATATATATATATATATATATATATATATATATATATATATATTACAGAAAACAATGAAGATACTTTAGTTTTTAATAAAAAAAACGATATATAATTATAGACTAGATATTTTCTTTTGTATTTATTTGTACTTCGATATTGATAAAAAGAATTCCTTTTATTTTATTTAAATTGCGAACTAATATTGATTTCTATTGATACATATACCTGATATTGAATTATATAAATTTCAATATATAAATATATATATATATATATATAACACATTTCTGTGTATATGAAATATATGTCTTATAACTTACGTAATTAATTCCCAACAATTGGTCAACTATTCTATATATGAGTGGAATGTATTATTTAGAAAGTCACAAACAAGAATCGTAGAATATAACGAATAATATTCTGTTAAAATGAAAAATATAATATTGGGAGAATAATACACTAAGTACTTGTATAAAACTTCGAAAAATGTACTTAGATATGCTTTATATTAGTTAAAACAAAATTCCAATTTGATAATCTTACAAAAACACTCCTTATAATTGTAGTCCTCACTTTCTAAAATTTATCCGATTGAAAAATCGTGTAATAATTATTTGTGGCTTTGAAATATCAGAATAATTAAATTACATAAAGCAATTTATGTCGAACTTCGATGTTCAAATAAAATTAAATATTTTATTACGAACAAATTGCTCATAATACATATTTTGATTTTTAATATACGCATTTATTTCTGCACGAGTGTTTTAGCTATGTTTACAAGTGTGTTTTAGTTTATCTTAAAATAAATTACACTATAAACATATATAATAAACATACGTTATGCAGTTGAATTAAGATATCAATTTAACTGTGCTATATACTTATTAAAGCACAGTAAAGCTTATAATATACGGCCTATCTCAGTTGACCACAGTTGACTGCACATGTAAATCTAAAACTGTGCTGTATTTATTTATATATGTATATTATACGAAGAACTTTATATATATATATATATATATATATATATTGTTTGGTTTAGAAGAACAATTGAATCTAAAATAAAACTAGACGTTTAGAAAAGAACATTTAACTACACAAAATAAACAAAAAATTTAAAATTTTCAGCAAATAAAAATATTCAAAGATAATATAAAGAATATATTAAATACAAATATAAGCTAAGATAAATTTACATTGGTGAATAAAAATATATACGTAACCCAAATAGTATCCAAAATGATTTCTATTTGCTAGAAAAAAATTAACACTCATTTTATTAGAAATGCGAATCTAAGTAGACAAAAATATTAATATTCTATATAAATGGAAAACACTGTAAAGAAGAATAAAAAAGTATTTACTTTTCTTAAAATACAGAAATCACCTATATATTATACTAAAAGAATATTTATGCTAAAAATCTTGAAAAAAATTATAGACGAATATAAGGAACAGCCTAAAATCACAGAAACACTATTAAATGTATTGCACATGTTCTTAATAGAAATGATTATAAAAACAAAAAAAAACTATGAAAAATTAATAAATATCATACAAAACCCATATATGTTTATCAAAATGTAAGAGATTTCATTCTGATATTTAATAAAGTTAATTTCAATATTTATATATATATTTTTTATTACTTTCCACAAATATATAATGTATAAAAAATTGCTTTGTGTATATTGACTGAACATTTTCACATTAATTAATTCATGATATATTTTTATTTTAATCTTGAAAAAAACAATATATTTTACGAAAAAATATTTTAATATTTTATTTCAATAGTTGAATATTATTTAATACGTTTCATCTTGTTTATTGTATCGTAAATAAAATTATTATTTTTTCGAATATCAGGTGTTTATTAAGAACTTGTTAATGTTAAAAATTAACTCTTCAGTAAATGTTATTTTTATATTAAAATTTAGAGTAAACTAGAGACTATATATATAACTGTCTTCTCATTTTTATTTTCAAATATAAATCGTATATTGCGTATTTTATAATAAATAAATAAATAATAAATACTTTTCAACCAATACATTTATATTAAGACATAATAAATATATTATAAGCATGAAAATAATATTTAATTAATACTGTTTTGATATTGGTGTGTATTTTTTTTATTTTTTTAGTAATTGCAATAACATATATATATATATATATATATATACATGAACGAATGTGTGGATAATGTAAAAGATATATGTGTAAGTTAACTATAGACTAAAGTGTTGAGTTAGCGAACAATGTGTTCCGAGTTCCAAATCTCATGTTTGTCATTAGGTAATCTCATCTCACTACTATGTAATTCTAACCTTTAATTGCTTAAATATTCGGTGACTATTATCCTGATCTTAGATCCTATATAAGGATGATGACTGTTATTAAAACTTTTGGGTTTGAAAAACTTATAATAATTTTATTGGTAGGTACATTTAAATGTGGGTACGTGTTAATAAACATCTACTTCGTTTTTAGTTAAATTGATCTATTTATTTAAAATTTTTAATACTTTTTATCAAAAAATGTATTTTTAAGAAGTTGAAAATTAAATTAATAATTTTAATATAACAAATCGTTACAATAAATAAAATTTGCAAATTTTAAGTAAATATTATTTTTTATAATTCTTTTACTTGCAAAATATGAATGAGTAACAAAATAAAATTTAAAGATTCAAAACAATAGCTGTTCTTAAATGAATACAAATTTCATAAAAAAGTAAAAAATTGTGAATATTATTAGTTGGTTCGCTTTGAAATTCTCAATACATTTCATTCGCAATTATGTGATTAAATATTTACAATATTTAATTAATAATTTATCACACACATTAAACTTTTGAATTTAACATAAATATAGGAGAAATTATTAATTTACAAGCATGTTTTTTTACAAATTTATCATCCACTATTAATCAATATTATGTGTATATATATATATATATATATATATATATATATATATATACATATATATATATATATATATATATATATATATATATATATATATGTTTATATATATTCATAAAGGAATGAATAAATGAATATTCATTCTTCTATCAATAAAATATAAAGAGGGAATTCTATTAAAGGGTGTGTAATTTACACATTTAATTTGTAAAAAATGAGGCATTACATTTTAAGATGACTGTGGATAAAGTAATAGACTGGTTATTTATGTTATTTGTGTATTTGTGCCGAAAAGACCACAAATACAAAAAATTGAATTCGGCTAAAAAGCCGAATTCAATTTTTATTAACAGATCAAGACATGGTATTTTAAAAATAATGCACAGCACTAAGAATGTGTATAGATAATTTAAAATAAATATTGACATAGTTTCAAGAAAATAAAAACAGGTATGCACATATTCATGCCATGGTCTTAGATAATAAATTTCTGAATGCACATATCCAGGCTACAGTCTCAGGCATTTAAATGTTGGCATGCATATAATATGTATATAACATATATGTATATAATATGTGGTATGACGTTATGAGTGCTAAGAAATAAAATGTCTACTAATTTTATTTCTACAATAAAAACTCTACAGGAATTTGATTATTAAATTATATTTATGTATTGTTATTATATATATATATATATATATATATATATATATATATATATAGTATAATATTGTAGATCATTGTTTAGTTAACACTTTATTTTATTTTATAATTGTGTTCTTAGCAGATTCAGTTGTCAGAAAATAAAACAATATATTAATTTTCTATAACAAGATTAAAGTATTATTTATTATAAAAAAATACTACAGTATAAAAGGATATGAATGAAGTTGTAAAAACATTAAAATAAAATAATCACTTTTTGATTTTACTACACTACAGTTTAAACTCTAAACAATAATTCGAATACTTTTTTCCAACTACTTGAATACATTTCCTAAACGGACGACTCTCTATTACGTTTTCGAGTTAGATCAACAAATGGTATCAAAGAATATATAAAACTTAGTTCAAAGCAAGATAAACTGTTCAATGGGTACGAAAGAATGTTCATTGAGAGAAGTTCTTCAATAAAAGCAAGGGTTGTTAAGTTATAAAGTGTGAAAATCTTTTATCTGCATTTTTCTTGAATCAGATATAAAGTCAAACTTTTTTCTGAATCAACATTATCTCAATATTTGTCAACGCAATTGATATATATATATATATATATACATGCACATTTCGATATTTAAAAAATATATAGCTATTTAATGTTAATAAATGTTAGAAAACAAAATAAACAAAAAATGTTTCACTAACATTTTAATAATGTTTGAATAATGTTTCGAAATCGCACGGAATCTTGACTTTGGCAATTAATATATTCTAGTCTCGTAGCATAAAGGAGTAATTCGACTACTTTTTAGAACAGTGGTAGCAATCCTTTGATCTTAGTTAACGGTACGATTGTCGAAGTTACAAGACACATTAGATTAATTCAAATTAACTATAATAATACTTTTAATGAATTACCGGTCGGATCGTTGAAGACATACGAGTTTAATTAAAGAAATCCATGTATTGATTATACATTATTATATTACATTCATAACCATATATATATATATATATATATATATATATATATATATATATATATATATATATATAATAGACATTATTACAATAATGTTTAAATGTTAATTAAAAAAAACTAATATAAGAAAATTTCAGATTCAGAAACGATACTTTATTGTCAGATATTTAAATTTCATGTTCTAATTAAGAATTATAAAAAAGGAAATTGTAAGTAATACATAAATAATTCATGACAAACTATTCATTATTAACTTTTTAATTTTTTTAAGACTTGTTCGATTACACCAGTTATTAAGAAAATTATACGTTTAACTACGGGTATTTATAGTAAAATAGATTATATTTACAATAAAGTTTTCTTCATTGTGGTCAAATTCAATAAAAAAATGTTTTTGTTCCCCATATATTGCAAAAAAATTCTTATCAAAATTGTTCTATAATTGTTTATTGCCCATGTTGATCGTCTTTTAGGCTTATTTCAATGCGGATGTCATCGTATTTACATTTATTTGGTCTGAAGGAAAAATAAAAAATTAAGATATTGATATTTTTTAAAAAACAGGTAGTTTTTGTATTGAGATTGGTCACTAAACATTGACAATACATATTAATAATTTTGTTAATATTTTTTTCAACTATGCAGTTAGGTAAAAATAGCAGTTTTAAAACTTGTATTAGATTCAAAGGATTAAAAATGGAGGAAATGTCTTTTTTTTCAATTCTGACAAAATTTATTGTATTTTAGAAGGAGGGTATTTGGAGCAATTACTATAAATTTAATTAACGTTTTGCATTTTGTTAATGAAGCATCTTTTTTTAATTAAAATCTCAAAGCTTGCTTCAAGTAAAATTAAATAACAAAGTTATTTTCATTATGAGAGGAAAGTAAAACATTCTGTATCTCCTTAATGAAGTGTTAAAGATCACACATCTATTAAGGATTTTGTTTATTTGTATTTTTTATTGTGTATACAATTTTATGGAATACCTTTGTGAGTTGTGTCTGTATTTATACAGGCACACACACATACATATATATATATATATACATGTTATTAAACTATCCATTGTTCCATTATTCATTATCGTTGCTTAGGTTTTTATAGAGCATAAGACAGGTAATTTAAGTTAAACCACGAACAAAAACTCACTAGAGACCAATTAACTTGAATATTATGATAGACTTCGTTAGCATATCACAAAATATTCTGTAATTAATTATACATCTTTTAAAATATTCGGTTTAAGTCAGTTTCACATTTGCAAAAAATAGAAAATGTGGGATAACGTTTATAATGATTTAGATAAATATTTGAATAGGTAAATATAATTTCATGCTAGATTAAAAGTATACGCCGATATACATTTACACTACACATAAATATATACATATACATAACAATATGTATTTCTATGTTTGCATATTTTATATTTGAATTGATATATGAGTATGAATTAACCAAAAGTAATCGAAAACAGCACGAAAAACAATACATTAAAACCACATGAATATTATCATGATTAAAAAATTCAATTATGCCAACCTTAATATCATAATTATTCCCTCGTTTCATAATACAATGCATTATTATCTTTCATTAAAGTCACATAGAATGTTCCATGTTTGAGATAAAATATGAATATATAACTATAATATTGTTCAACCACAGTCTCTATATTGATAATAATCGAAAATAGCTCGTTATAAATAATTGATCATTATATTAATATGAGCGTTCTATTAACGACAGATTTGAAATAATCTTCATTCCACATTGTTAATTATGCTTATAATTTTTTTTATCGTAATTTATTTCTTCGAAGAATTGTGTTCATAGTTGTTTATTACTGTTAAATATATTTATATTTATTGAGACTAATTTTAGTTAATAAATGATTTATTTTATTTTCATTGTATTTGATAATTTTTTACGTAATGTTTTGTAAATATTTTCATTTCATACATACATAATACATAATACATATATATATATATATATATATATATATATATATATATATATATGTGTGTGTGTGTATGTGTGTATATGTATATTTATTAAGGTTGCTATTTGGTTTTAACTATTATATTCTCTCTTTTCCACTTATTGTCTTGACAAAGTAACTTTTATAAATTTATGTTGTTCATAATTTTATATATTTTCTCATTCAAAAATCATGCAAGTTTTTTTCTACATATGAGATTATTGGGAGTTAATTGACGAATTTTCAGTAACGTTTTAAGTAATCGTACTTTCTATATTTAATATTATACTTTTTTTCAATATATATATTATAACTGTTTTATAACTTGCTTTTTTTAATTTAAACAAATGAAAAAAATAACATTATTTTTTACAATACAATACTTTTTGATATCAACATATGTGTGGAAATTAGAATATTTTCGTTATAAATATGTATTATTAGATATAAACATTAATTCGGTGCCTTTAAATTGAATCAATCATAACTCTGCTTTAAATTAAAATATTTTTTCGTCGTATTAGGATTTTGAAGTGCCAAACTTAACATTTAAGAACACTATATATATATATATATATATATATACATTGGTTAAGCAGTTGGCATAACTTTTCTTGACAAACAATAATGAACACAATGGCGTCCGAAAGGCAGCATATTAGGCATTGGATATTTTTCTCATTCCAGTTGAAAAAATTGTTGCCGAAGTCGCGGGAATAATTTTTCAGCTTTGGAGGAAGATGTTATGACGTATGAAATATCCAAAAAAGACAAAGAATCGAAGAGGTCCGAAAATGTATTACCATGTCTTTGACCCAAAGCCGCCATCTTTTTTTAGACAAAATATTTGTTAGTTACCCAAATAGAACAATGTTATATAAAATAATGAGGGATATTTTGAGGATTGAAATATATTCCATTTTTCTGTAAACATTCATTTTCTGTAAAAAAGGCACCGAATTAATTTGTACACCTAATAAATTCAAATTTACCCCTTTTTTATAAACAATGTTTTGTTTGTAGTGCTTAATTTTGATGTGAAATATATTTAGTATATCGGGAATTCCAATAATAACTAACGAAAAATGTTATTAGTTATTAGATGCCACAAAAATAGGATTACAGAAATTATATCCCCCTCAATCGCTGTGCAGTGTCGTGAGTTTCGAGTGTAATTTTTGAAACATTGCTAAATTGATTTATAACAAAGTGATATCCCAATTTTGAATAGTATGATTTTCTAAATTCAAATGTTTGTGCACTAGGACTTTTAATTAGAAATATATATATATATATATATATATATATATATATATATATATATATATATTAAAAAAGATGCAAATTTTAATATCACAAGTTTATTTTCGTTGTATTAGATGTCATAAATTTTTTGTCTCTTATAGGTATAGTATATTTAAAACTGATTGTATTAACGAAATGGAATGCACTGATTGAAAATTTTGTAAGGAAATAACATTTAAAATTAATAAAATAGGTAATGCTCTTTTTTGTGAATCAAAAAATTATTTAAAAATCATGCGAAAATGAAAATTAAAAATATTATTGAGAGCAAATTTGAATTTTTGTACTTGACTGTATTTGAATGCATTTTTAATACAGTAAATAAATAAATAAAAATAATGAATTTAAAATTAAAGTGATGTACATTTGATAATAAACGTGCACTACGTGTAAGTGCATAGAATGGAAATCCAGATACAATAAAATAACACTTAATGCTGTAAACGTAAGGCTGAGAAGACATCCGTTGGAGAATATATTTCCATTATTTTTATTTACTATTTTACAGTACATTTAACACGTTATCATTATAAAATTCGAAGTATAACCAAAGCATGGAATGTCTGCGCCTCGACTGCTGTAATTTTTTTAATTCTATTTCGCCATTGTTCAGTTTCATGTTTTATATTTATATATTCTTACGTGCACCTCTCTCTCTCTCTATATATATATTCAAATATACATTTCAGTTTGTATATATTGCAGATTGTACGCGAAATAATTTTTAAAAAATGATAAAGTATAATTTACAAAGTTGAAATTGTTTTTATAATCAATGGCATTAAAAGAAATATTTTAAAAGTTGTTAATTTTTCGTTTTATTTTTCAATTTGAACAAAATTTTACAAATTAAATTAAAATTATAAAATTATTTATGAATTCGAAAATTTAGAGAAACACTAATTTGAAGTCTTTATTTTTTGATTTGAATAAATATTAAAATTTTTGTAACAGTGGTCAATTTTAATGAAGACGAACCCTTTTAGGTTCTCTTAAAATAATGTTTTGCAAATCAGAATAATTACATGTTATATATTTATTTATTTGATTTAGGTTTTTTTTAATATAATTATTTTAACGCGTTGTTTCTATTTCATTCATTTATTTCTTTGTCCAAAATTTAGAATTCCTGGAACAAAGTTCGGGAAAATAGAATAACAAATAATAAAGCAACAGAACTACGTAGTTCTTAATGAAAAATATTTTAAAGCAAGGGTGAGGTTATTTTTAGTTTTATCAGAATACACTTTTTCTCATATTTTTTTGGTGCATTAACTAAAATTTCAAAAATTTTTTAAAAGATAATCTTTTAGATTTAATTTAGAAAGATTAAATTATTTATTTTTATAGATCATTGAAAGTTTTATTAATTTGAAATATATTTGAATAGATTGTCATCATTAAAATGTACTAGTTTTTTAAAAAATATTATATAAAATAGATTTCTTATATGTTACAATAAAAAAGTCTGTTCCATTTCGTTCAAGTAATGAAAAATTATTTAATTTCGGGTTTATTTTTTTTATGAAGGACTCATAAAATACTTTATATTTTTTTTAAAAAAAATCGCTAATTATTTATTAAGATATCGAATAATTTCTAATCATTTTTCGTCTTTTCTTTAAATTCAACGAAATACTTTAATTTTTCAACATATGATATGATTTTCATTTTGTTATTTACAAGGATTATGAATTTAATTGAAACGTTTCAGAATTCATAATGTATACCATATTTAACAATAGTGTGATATTGATAAATATTCTGTTGATATTTCGAAACGTTTTCGTTGCATGTTTGCATTCGTATAAAAATATCGTTCGAAAATCTTGATTATTTGTGTTGAAATAAAAATCTTTAAAATAACGTTTAATTATAAAATTTCAAAAATATGAAAATTATATATGAAAGTGTAGATCTTTAGATTCAAGGTGAATTATTATATAAATTTGTAATTTGATAACAAGACATATTAGAAAAAAATAATTACGAAACAGACAACAGATTGAATAATTCTAGTGAATTAATAATATTTTTATTTTTATGAATGAAAATGATTTGAACATATTCCATTTTTAAATATTTAGAAATTATCGACCAGACTTCATTGTTTTGGTTTTCTAATAAATAAAGTTTATGCTTTTTTAAAAAAACGTAATTGAATAGTGTTTGATATGCACATATTTGAACATTTTATTAGTTTAGTGGAAACAATGTTGACTTGTTAAATTAATAATATTTGTACTACATTGATTTTATAAAAAGTAGATTTTTAAATATTCAGAGTATTTATAATGAATATTCATTCCGCATTCTCAATATATTTTTTGTTAAACGTTCAGTATGATTCAGTACTTGCATTTTATAATGTGAACTTATATACTTTTCGAACTTTTTCAAACATTAATGAATAGTTATTTCCAGTTGGTCGTATTTTTTGAAAAAAATGATTTTATTAAAATTTAAAATTACTGAATAAACATATTTTACATTTGACAACAATTCGATTTTCTTACCAATTCTGAAATTAATTTTCAAAAAAATAATAATAAAGCGATTGAAAGTTCATACATGTAAAAATATTTGAAATAAATTCCACTGTGTTTCTAAAGTATATTTTCAACTTTTAAATATTATTATGGTATGCTGTACGATTAAAATAAAAAAATATTAAATGTGTATCATATATTAAAAAATTGAGTTCTTTTTTATGAACGTGACATACTTATCATTTGCAAAATAGCAATTTTTCACTCACTATTATCGTTAAACTGCATTGCGTGATGAAGAGTTTTGTGTTAAAACTCCTGTTTAGATAAAATATTCCATTATGTTACGAATAAATTTATTTTGAAATCAACTTAGCTATAAATAATTTTATTTTTTAAACTAATTATATTTTCACTAACATAATTTTATACAGTTTTCTGTTTTTACGAATATTTTAGAAATAAAATGTTATTTTTTCATGTGTGCATTGAAAAATAATATTTTATTGATTTGATAAAATTTATTTTATAAATATTACTCTAAAGTATAATGAAAATGTTCTTATTTTGAAAATGAAAACTAAAAACCATACATGAAAATGAAACGTTAAATTTATGCCTAGGTTAAAAAGACTTGAATAAACGCATGTGCCGGGATAGTTCATTAAAGTTGATAATTATTTTACTAAGATTTAATTATTCTTTTTAATTGTCATTGAACCCTTACATTGCTTGTTTACAATTAATTTCAAAAAACCCTTAATTATAGTAGTCAGTATAAATCATATCTTGTTAATTTCGATAACTCTTAAACGATCAAATATATTCATTAATTTAAAATTAAAATACTGTACACGTTGAAGATTACTTGATAATATCGAAATCTGCATTTACATTACACTTCATTGTATAAAACACTTTGATTTTACTGATTGTGAATTTGCTTTGATGCTGAAGTCCGCGTAAAAATACGATCTAAGCATTAGATGTTGTATAAAAAAAAATAAATTGTTAACAAAGGCAATAAAGATATATAAAATTAGTTGCTCGGTGATTTTAATATACATGGTAATGGATATAAAAAAGGGGCGCTTAAAAAGCCTCGGAATGCTAAATAATACTGCAATTAATATTCATGTGGTAGTATCGCTCCTGCATATAAAAATGTAATGAGTAAAAAGATTTGAAACGAAAAAAAATATGAAAACGTTAAATATTAATAAATTACTTATAAAACAAAAATCCATTTAAGACAATGCATGGATAAGAGAAAATACAAACAGATAATAAGAAAAGTTTTATCAATATATGTATATATATATATATATATTTAATTTTTATTAAAAACTGAAAAGAGCAAACATTTTTGAATTTTTAATCGAAAAATTGATTCGAAAGAGTTTTTTAATTTCAAATATAATCAAATTTTGATAATGTATTCTGTTTTCGAATAATATGATTTTATCAAAATAATAAAGAATATCAAAATATTAATTTGGAAAATCTTCTATATTTAAAAAAAGTATTCAACAAAAATATTTAAAGTGAGGTGTTATGAAGTTGAAAAGCCATTAAAAATAATTTTTAGGTATGTTTTTAAATTATTTGTAGCTTTAATAATTTTTAAAGTAATAAAAATTAAATACAAAATTTCACATTGATGATAAATACTTTTTATTAAAAGTAAGGCTTGGTTGCATACTTAAATCATATACAAAGATTTAAATATGCAACCATTTCACTGAGTATATTTAAATATCTAATACATTTAAAATATATAATATTTAGTATGTATGAATGATTAATATATTTGATGTCAAATGTATCAATTGTACCATATGTGTTGAATGTATGTATAAATAGACATTTTTTAAATATAAAATTATCTTTGAGATCAGTTTCATACTTGACAAATATTAAAACAATATATTACATTTTAATATTTGTGGAAAATTTACAAATGGTTGTTTATTTACGGTTGAAGTGCTCGTCGACAAATGTAAAAATGATTCTCTACTTAATTTCTTTCTTATTTATATATCTAATAGATAGCATATAAACCTTATGTGATCCTTGCAAATGAAATTAATCGTGTAGTAAAATATTATATAGGTATTAAGCACATGTGTTTTATGCAAGTATCACGATTGGCTCGGTGTTAATTTTCTTTTCCACGTATCGTTTCATTGTATTTGTTCAGAACATTTCGCAGAAATTTATTAACTTTTTACATCGAAACAGGAAACTCCGGAATCTATTGTAAAATTATAATTATCGCAACCGAGGCCCAACAGACACAGGTATAACCGATTCTATTCAAATCACCTGGCGTGTGTTTATTTCTGACGGTAATGACTTCATAAACCACCACAGGACGGGAGTAACAAACCGAGGCATTCCTTTCTTGCCGGCCGATAAATAACAGCTGTTTAATTCAGTCGGGAAGAATGGGTGGTGACTCAATGTTATCCTCTGACGTTGGAGGTGGCAATGTTGCAGTAGCCTCGTCGTCATGCGCATTTATTTATGGTCATTTTGCACGTTTCGAGTCGAGAGATGACTCAATCGAAGATAACAATGGCGCTATAAAATATTACGAAGATACTGTCGGATAAAAAGACTTGGATTTATGTGAAGTGTTACTGTTCATTAGAGATTTGCATTAGTTAACGAAGCACTTATATTTCGAAATGTTGTTTGTAATGTGAAATTAATCGTCGACGTATGGATTTTTTACAATTCAATGTCGAGAGATTCGATGGAAAATGTTTCTGAATTTAAACTTATTACAGAAAAGAGACGGTGTTATATTAAAACATGGGTGTTAATTTAATCGATGCCAACAATATTTACTGATACCACATTTGAATTTATGTACATGTATGGCCGGATCGAGTTATTAATATGTATGTGTGTTTAATGTTGGCGTTTTCATTAATTTATTTACTTTTTGTTATTACACACGGTAAATAAATGTACTTGTATAAGTATTTACATTTGAAAAAGTGATATTTTCATCGCGATAGAAAAATTGGAATTTATTCGAACGAAATAAATTTTATAATTGAAAACTTTTTCAAATTATCTTTTAAATCATTTCATTACATTATATATATATATATATATATATATATATATATATATATATATATATATATAACAGCATCACAAGATTTTTTTAGTATTTAAAATTGTTGTAATTAATTTTTATTACACTGTACTGCGCTTTAAAATCATTTGTTTTCGTACTGATCTGTTTATATTATTTGGAAGTACTGTTTTGTATGGTTTTTAGGGAGTTGTAAGAGCCTGTAAATAGTATTAATTTATGTATAATCCTAGTTATTTTATTTTTTCTTCGTCTTATAAAGCAATTTATTTGTTCTTTAATTTTAAAAATTATTATTTTTATAGATTTTTACTTAACAACTTGTAAGAATATTGACTTACTAGAAAATAAAAAATTATATTCCATATAAGGTAAATTATTCAAAAATATTTGAGATAATTTACTTTAATATTAAAAAAACACATGAGTATGATATTTACCGAAGAGTTATTTTTTAACCAAGGTTAAGAACTGGTTTTGTAGTTTATTTTTTTAGGTAATATGAATTTTTATCGTCAACAATTAAATTCAGCTTATGTACTATCTTGAGATAGGAGATAACTTATTATCAACAACTGCTTTTTGTTTACAATTACTCTCTATCTACAACTGTTCTTTATCTATAACTATAAGTTATTTTTAACTATTTGAAGACAGCATATATACCCAAACTAGTCATAATAGATAAAAATTAATTTAATTTACAAGAAAGAATTCCATCAGGTCAATACATTGACGAGATAATTTCATAAAAACAAACAATTTGTAATGAATTAAAGGCTTAAAGTCTAAAGCGAGTTTGAATATTCATTTTATTCTACAAAATTTGAAGGACTAGTTTTTTCAAATATTTTAAAAGGTATATTTTTTAAAAATGATAGCACACAAATAATGGATAAATTAATAATTTTGTCTAGTAAACCATTTGAAACAGACAACTATATTTAATTAGTTGTGATAAATATTAGATCGATTAATTAATATTTTATTTTTTCTTAGACGTTGCATTTATTGAATCATTTTTTAGAGAATATTTATATATAAGATTCTTTAAAAATAGTTCATTAATTAAAATTTGAATTTAGATAAAATTTGAGAAACTTTCTGGATGCTGTCAACGATTTCAATTTTTTGAAAGTATGCTTTATTCTATCGATATGACTTTTTTCTAATTTATTCATGTTCACTTGTTTTACTTTTGAATAATATACATTATTCAATAAAAAAATAGCATTTATTTTTATTTATGACATATTACATACTCGAAATCTAATTGAATTTGAAGAAAGGTCTCTTATTTATATTTTAATGTGTATCATAATTATTTAAGCCAAGTGACCTTTTCTTTATATATATATATATTCACATAAATGTATGTATATATTCGACATAGTTTCAATATTTTTTTTAATGTTTGAGAAATAAATTTATTCAGAAATTTCTGATACTGCAGTTTTACCAACTATATTTTAATGCATTCAATTTAATTAGAGAACATTGTTCTCGGGAATAGTATTCAGTTTTCTGTTCTATGTTATTAGTATGAAGTTTTTTATGCATATAATTTTATTATCTCTATTCAATGCAGTTCAAAATAAAACAAAGTATTCATTTAAAAAATCATTTAATTTAACGTATTTCCACATTTTTTTCTTATAAAATAGTTATACACTGTATTCATTTTTATTATTAAAATCATTTACATTTATTTAGACTAAAATTTCTGTTCGATTTGAAGTATTAAATCTATATCGATGATTTTTTCGATTTTATTATTTTTGAGATCCAGGGTGTATATAATATATTCTAAATAAAAGGACCTGTAAGCGTATTATAAAAACTATTTTTAAAATAAATTAACCCATTTTTGATATTGTGTTCAGTAAATATATTTGTGTTCAATATGTAGTTGTGTTTATGTGTAAATTTACACATATAGACATACACATTTGTACTAATAGGTTCATGAACGAAAAATGAGATTACCTAAGAGTTTGCATACATTTATTCCGTATTTTGTTGAACTGCATGTTTGTTCGACGCCTATGAATACCTTCATAAATGCCTTTTCTCATCCTTCCTCAAGTAGTTCCGCCTCTACCGCCACCTCCTGTTCCGGCAACTAGTTACGGAAGAGCTTTAATTTATAGATACAAAACATGCTACTTGTTCATATGAAAAGACGATGAATAGAAATAAAAGATGAGAAATATTTGTGTCGATATTCGTTTACAGTAAGTTTTCATGAAAGATTAATAATATACGAAAGGTTTAACTAATATTTTTATTTGCTGTGAGTAGAGAAATAAGATTAATGTTGTTTTTATTTCACAGAAAATAATAAAAAAATAATGCAAATTCTTATTAAGTATTTGGTGTTATTAACGCTGTTAAATATGAAAGACGATTATGGGAAGGGTTTACAATTATAATAGGTATAAGTGCATCTGCATGCGCTATGTAGAAAATCACGAGCACGTTAATTCTTTAAGCGTTCTGTTTAGAACAGAAGTTTTGTATGTAAGAACGAGTACTGTATGCTAATGATGTAAACATTTCGAATGAAATGGATTTAATAACGAGATATAAGCATTGAAAATTGTGTTTGGCATTAATGTTATTTTAAGTAGATGAAAAAATGAAAAACTTTGTCTTTAATAATATTATATTTTCAATAGAAAAAATATATAACACAATATATACACATGAAATAAAAACAAATATATAATAAAAAAATAGAATGAGTGATTCAGTTAGATTTATTTGGTATACAAAGAGTATCATTTAAAGGAATTATTGTTGATGAAAATTTATTACCTTGTACTATAATTTTTTACAAACGTTATTTATTGTTAATATATTTCATTTCAATATTTTAAAATTCTAATATATTTACTTATAAATATTCTATTCTTTATATGGAGTTATAAAGAGTGTTTCATGTATGAAAAATGACATGGAAATATAAACATTTTTTTATGTGCAAAGGAGTAATTTTTTATAGAATGTTTTTAATTTTTTAAAATGATATAAAAGTATTAAAAACCTTAATAGCGTAAAAAATAAGACAATAAAAATGTCAAGCTGTAATTGATTTAAATTTGAATAAAAGAAGATAAAAAGAATTTTACTAATTACAGAGTAGGGTTGTAAATTGTCCTTTAGAAATTATTATTAAAATAATTTGTACAAATAAATGTATGATTACTGGAAAATAATTGAGAATACTATTAAGAAAATTAGTGGTTCTAAGTGTTACAAAAATATGCTTTTCTCTTTCAAAAATCAATTTTTCATTCCTGTGTAAACCACAAAATTTTTTTCTTGCTTGCAATGATTGATATTTTTTTTATGTGTACAACATTGCTATTATCTTCAGAGTTTTTAAAAATGTAGATTTTTCGGTATTTTAATTCTCTTATAATTAGTTAATTACCACCGAAATGCGCAAAATCAATAATCAAAAATGATCAGTTTGTAGGCTTAAAAAATCATGCATGTAAAGTAAATGAAGCCATAGTGCAGAAATTATATTGTGATATATTTTTCAAGTTTGAGTCACGAGACTATTCTTACAATTAAGATAATTTTTTTCTAAAATTGAATAAAATTTGAGTAATTTATTATTTAATGTCATTTATGAAATGAATAAAATCAAAAATACAATGAAAAATTTATATATACATACACTTAGGTAAATGTTAGAAAAAAAATAACTGAATAACCTTTAAAATAACAAAATATGATTTACAAAATTTTATTTTTAATTTATAATAAAAAATATATTGTAAGAATTATGTTTCTGTGCAACATTTTAAATTGTTAAGTAAAATATTTCATATTTTCTGTTCACGTTCGACTATAAATTTAATGTTTTTTATTTTTCGATTATTGAAAATATTATTGTACATTTTCGTATATGAAATATCTACCTACAAAAACAGAGTTTTTATGAATGTAGGTTATTTTTCAAAAATAATCGACTCGGTCGTTAATATATCTTTTATTCAAAGTTAAAATCACGAGGGTTTGGCATGTTTTTCGAGCTTAACATTAAAGTAGCTACCGTTAACATACGACATAATCCAATGAATATTTCATAAAAATGTTTTTTATTACAATATCCGTATTGTTATTTTAATTAGTGTTTGCTTTCGTTATTTCATATCGTTTTATTTTAAAATTTATGACACGAGATATTTTCGTCAAAAAAGCACTCATACACACACAAAATCCACTGAATGTCAACTTTATTGTAAAACAATGCTAATCTTTATATTAAATAAGTTCAAGTACATATGTAAATGTTTTGATAAAAATAAATATACAGTAAAAATATGCGAAATTGCGATAAATAAATTTTTAATATTATTTTTTCCATGAAGGTCTTAACTTTCCGCCTTTGAATCGTATGCTAATATTGTTTCGACTGTGAGATTGCAAATCTCTTCTCTCCCGTCCAAACATAAGTATTGAGTTCCATTTCATGATTATGTACACACTGTGGATAAATATTTATTTAAAGTATATTGAATTTATAAACCTCGTGTTTTTCTTCGAGTAGCGATTTATTAGTTTCATCATTCAAGAGTTTCACATCCATGTCAAATGTATAATATTGTGACTTTTCTAACAAAGTCTAACATACTGTTCACTACGTTCTCCAAATTTCAAATTTGATGGCGTTAATGTTTAAAATCATTGATATAAATATTTTGTTAAAATTGAAAAAAGACAAAAATATATTAAAAATATACAACAGTGTACAACTGATAAATTAAACCGAAAGAAGAAATATTACCAGTCATATTTCAAAATGAGTATATCTTATACTCGGCAAGAAATTTCTTTTTACTTTTTGTTAAATAAAAAAAAGTGTTTCTTTAAAAAAACAAGCAAATATATGCATTCCTTATTCTAGTACGAAAATAACATATGTCATATTTCATATAGAGTAAAAAACTTTTTTTATGATATCTTCATTCATATTTTTATATTCACTTGTTCTGTTTGAAGTAGTTCTTGCATTGAATTAATAAGATAAAAATAAAAAAGACGACAGAATAGAAAATATTGATGAAAATATGGTAATTTTTATGGAAATAATTTTTCACATGTCAAGTTGTGTGGTGTGATATTAGTTAGAACGGAAGTGATAGATATTAATCTGACGTTTCGAAATCAATAAAGTCACTGGGAAATAAATCATTGAACATAAATGTAAAAAAAATCCAGAACGAATTAAAGAGTTTTAGCAGATGTAATTATAATAATAGCACATTTAGGAGTTCAATTAATAATCAATTGATTGTTTTATGTATTTATGATATTATATTTCTATTCACATTTCTAAAATATTAATAATTTTAATTATAAATCTGTTAATCTATGAGGTTTACATTAATTTCGAAAGAAATATAGAAAAAATATATTGTCATAATGAAAAGAAATCCGTAAAAGAAAATTGAAACCAACCCTCTCTACAATTGCAACATGTACACGATCACAAAAAAGCGACAGAAAAAATGTTAAAATTAAGCGCCGTCTCGGAGGAGCCATTAAGAAGAAAGTGAGATGCGCCGAGTAAGAAAAATATAAATCTGAGATAACGAAATTAGAAGAACGGTGAGAGGAACGCCAGTGTGAAAAGCGTTGGACAATTACACTGTGCTGAATTCATCACAGTCCACATGAAATTAAATTATATTAAATAAACTGTACAAAAGTAACAAATGCCGTGGATCGAAGATTGGCTTGAAATGCGTTTTCTTCATTTTGCTGACATTACACAGTCAGTATGAAATGTTTTCATGGGAATTACTACACAATTAGGATTGCATGTCACCTTCGTAGAAACGTTCGTTGGTTGTCTAGAACGTCGTTTTAGAATTTGTGAACAGTTTTGTACGGTTGTGATATAAAATTTTACACTCTTGCATGCATGTACAAGGAGTAATAAAGTTAAACGTGCAACAAAACTTCAATGTTTATTTGTAAATGTAAAATTTCAAATAAAATTTGTTATAAATGAAGTGCATGAAATTATTTGAAACATTTACGGTAGATTAATTGTTATGCAGGAAAACGTGTCTGCTTAATTCTTTACAGTATTTATTAAAATATTAATCTTAAAATTACTTCTACAATAACAGTTCTTAATAATATATAAAATTAATGATAATAAATATACAGAACTAACTAAAGAACAAAAATAATATGTTTGAATTACACATTATAAATCTATGATTTCTTATTTTATATTAATTATAAGTTGAAATTTATAAACTTTTGTGTCAAGAGCTAAAATTTCACTAACTGAAAAATAAACTTGATAAAGACAAAACTTTCTTACAATTAAAATATTAAGAGTATCTTATCTACTCAGACGTTAAAAAGTTGGATCCTCTTTGCTATCTTCAGCAATCATGTAATGCTATGAACTCTTTTAAGTTACTTATATTTTGAGTTAAATAAAAATGATTAATGTGTTAAATTACTAGAAATATTTAGTATATGAGAAAAATTTTTAATATTGAATAGAGAACAGAAGTATTTTATAACTTTGGAGATCCTGTCTAGAATTAAAAATGTTTTTTTGTGGAATAGAAAATAATAAACCTGTTTTCAAATTAGGACGTTCATAAAGTGAGAATGAATTGGGAGTGTTTTTTAAAATATCAGAAATATACTGATTTTTTGATGCTACAAATAATTATACTAAACAAAACATTTGATATTAAAAAATCATAGATATGAATTCATACTTGATGAACTTATCGAAAATGTTTATCTGAATGATAATTGGAGGTGTTTTATTTTCGCGATTCGTTTTTCTTCTTGCAAGTTGAAAATGACTTATTGGTATTTAAACTACATTAATAATAATAGCTACAAATACATCTGGTTAAGACAGATATTTGTATGGTCAGGGTTTCAAAAAGAAAGATAGAATTGCAAAAAAAAATATAAATTAAATTTATTTTTATTTATTCTTCTCTTAAATATGTGTTCGAAGTTGAAGGTAGTTGATTTAGAATAAAAAATGCAACGCATTTACAACTCAAAGGTCTGCAAATTTGAATATTCAATAAATCGATTTTCATAATTATATAATTTATTTGTAAATATATGATTATTATTTCCACTAAAGCATGAAAAACATTTTTTTAATATATATATATAATTTATTTTAAATAGTATGGATGATTTATAGATGAATACAGAAAAAAAAACAAAATTTATAATAGAAACTAAAATGAATTCAAATAATTAATGATGACAGCAATAAGTAAGAAAATAAATGAATAATATTCATATACATAATGTTGAAACTGGAAACAATTATGATTTTTAAGAGAACTATTTTTTAAAGGGCCGTACTTTTTATTTAATTGTAGAATTATTTTAACAATTTATAGTGTAACGAAGATGTATATCAAAATAATAGATTTTCATCAATATTTTGGAATTTATAGATAGTACGTATATAAATTAAATTAATTTACATTTATTTATTATTTGTTATGTATTACGCTGAAGTGTAGGATAACTGAATGATAAATATAATAAAAAAGAAAAATATCTTTAATAAATAATATTTCTTATAATTGTAATAAATTACCGTTTAGTTTCATATTTATATATTTGTTTATTGCGTTTATATATATATATATATATATATATATATATATATATATATATATATGTGTGTGTGTGTGTGTGTGTGTTTGTAACGAAATTATGAAAAA
Organism: Acanthacorydalis orientalis; assembly: GCA_034766995.1. Taxonomy (NCBI): domain Eukaryota; kingdom Metazoa; phylum Arthropoda; class Insecta; order Megaloptera; family Corydalidae; genus Acanthacorydalis; species Acanthacorydalis orientalis. The sequence continues at coordinate 43,911,771 of CM068316.1, forward strand.
ATATATTTCAAATTTTATCGATAAAAATGCCGAGTAAATTTACAGACGTAATGATATTCTATTAAATAGAAATTTATGTACGAGTGTATATATATATATATATATATATATATAAACAATGGAATTGTTTTGAATCTGCCATAACATCATTGTCGGCGTGAAAGCTGCTACCGGATCTGCACCCTCAGCTGCCTTATTATGGAGACGATGTCGCGTGATTCAATTAGTGTGCTTGAATTATCATTAACAACCTCCCTGGCAGATACACTTCTGTGCAGAATACGTGATCTTTGTGGCATTAGACCATCGTAGGCAGAACGATTCGCTCCGAGAACGACAAATGTAATGGCGTTCGTCGCAAATGGCGCGAATTATGAATATTTATTACTCGGAATATAACAGAATTGGGTCTTTTGAAACACTATTGTCGAAATGTATTCCACTTTTTTCTATTTGCAATTTTAATGTTCGCAGTATAAAATAAATATTTTTGTGGAATATTAATTTAAATGTCACTATGTTTTTACATTAATTGAGATTTTATTAGAAACGATTTTGTAGATTTTATGATTCTTAATTATGAATGCGTTATTTACTAAAAAAAATGCATTATTACATTCATATATAGTTGAAGTTTTCAGCATAGTAAAGTATTCATTGACATTTTTTGAAGATAATATTTTAATATTTTTATAAATATTATCAAATTACTTTAAAACACTTTCTATGCAACATGAAATGCCTTTTATAATATATGTAGGGTGATTCAACTAGAGCTTCCACACAAAAGTATTAAAAAACGACAAATAAAAAAAATGTTATCCCTCACTCAGTATTTTAGTTCAATTGTATTTTAGTATTGAATTGAACTAAAATACTAAATAAAAAATAATATGACTTTTCTTAAACCCTACGGCCCCTTTTAATACTTCTATGTAGAAGCCTAAATGGAATCTCTCTTTCTCTCTCTCTCTATATATATATTAAAATATTTAAATATAATTTTTATTTGATACCGTATTATTTTAAAACATAATATTTTTAAGTATCTTGATATAAAAAATGTCTGGAGTTTGTTTCTACAATAAAATTACTTCAGAAAAGTTTATTTATTACTATATGTCAGATTTATTTATTATTAATATATACTTTCATATTCTGCTAATAAAAAATCTTTTTATTTTTAAAAAAAGTAGTACTCCGTCCTATAAAATTATACAAGTCGATATTTTTTTATTTTATATGCTTTTTCAGTTCAAATACATTGAATGCTTTGTTTTTAAACATTACATTGTAAAAATACATTCTGTCTTGTGTTTTTTAACTAATAAAAAGTACAAATTAAATTACCAGTATACAGAAATTAATATTTAATTAAAAAAAAACAAAATATCATCATTCTGTAAATTTAAAATTCAATTAAAGAAAACTGAAAATAGCACAGAGAAAGAAATTAAATATTAATTAAGAAAAGATTAAGTATCAGAAATAGTTTCAGTAATTTTATTGCGTTATACCTTTAGCTCTAATATATTTATAATAGCAAATACGTTTGCTTTAAACATAAAGCTCGAATTCTTTTATAATTTTTTTCAAGTGTTAAAGCTTTTTACGACTATAAATTCCTGGTATTATACTTTTAAAGGATTTCACTAAAATTTTATTAGAATTTTGGTGTGAAATTTATATTTATTTGATACATCAATGTTTTTGTTAAATATAAAGTTTTATTCCGTTGGTTTTTCAATTATTTTAAATTAGTTTTTTAGAATTTATTATCAACATGTTATTATTTATACTAATAAACAGATTATATAAACCATTTTTAGATTTATTTAAATACTTTTAATAGAAAGATGCATCCAAAAATGTCATTTTTATTAATTATTACAATATACTAATATCATTTCCCCTTCGTGTTCGCAATTTTAATAGTATAAACGTTTAATATTTTGCGAATACTATTTACATTTTAAACTTGCCATTTTTTAGAAAATTATCAAAATAAAATCTTACTTATTACTACTACAGTAACTTGTTTAATGACAGATCATACTTTTTAACAGTTTTAACTCTTACTACAATTGAAATTTTACTAATTATTTATTAAATATATTTTCAACATAACAATATTTGTATATTAAACGAAAATATTTTATTTTGTTAATATTAGAACCATTATATTAAAATTGATTCCGATGTAAAAAAATGTAATCTTTTATTTTATTACAACTATTTTTTTTATGTTTTAGATTGTTATTTGATGATAAAAAAATAATTTATTTTACAAAAAAAACTGACATATTTTGAAAACAATAACTTCTTTAATTTTTGACATTTAACTTCATGCTCAATAGTAAATGAGGGGATAAATAGATAGATCAGCGAACGTTATTGTACGTTCAGTTTTCAATTCGTTTGGAAAATTGCCACATAATCACTCTTAATAGTACGATACGTCAGTTACTGAACTGCACTTTTCATGGATAAGGACTAATTCATAAAATCGCAATCTTTCGTGAGGATCGACTTCGTTTAATGCTTGTAACAACTTTAGTTTGTAAGGTTTATACTTTAATGTGCGACATAAGCTGCATTTAAAGAGCTGTAATTCGAGTAAAGTCTTTATAACAGCATTCTTAATCATTTTAATAGACTTTTCATTGAGGAAACAATGCAGTTACTTGTTTTCTTTTAAATTTATTTAGGAGAAACCGCTTCTTGCATTACTTTGGTTATTTTTATTAATCTATCTTTATTAAAAAATATACTTAATAATATATAGGTTTTATTTTATTTTTTTAAATGTTTATTATGAAAATATAGATATGGCGATTATCTACTATATATAATTTATTCATTCCCTCGCACTCTCTATAAAAATATATATTCATATTTGTATTTTTTTTTGAAAGATTGTTATCGATTGAATTTTTAAACTTTTCGAGTCATCTTGGGTGGTTGGGATACTATTTTCGTCTGAAGTTGACTATTTTTTTAAAAAAGCCCCCGAACAAGTTAGAAAATTATATAATTATTATTTTAATTTAAAATTGCATTTAAACTTTGATCCAGTGTTTCTTTTTTCTCTTAAAAACTTTATAATTTAGTTGTTAAAAACTATGAACTTAATTTTTTTAAAAAAATTGATAACTTAGAAATTATTTTTTTAACTGTTTATTAATTATTATTCTAATTAATTGGTTTGATTTGAATCAATGACGCGGATATAATTTGATGAAGAATTGAAGAGAAAATTGTTTATGAATTATTTGAAAATATGTAGATGTAGTAATTGTTTCAAATTAATTAATTAAACTTTATAGTATGTGTTAAAAAATATATTATAAAAAAGGTGATTTAGTACTTTTTTAAAAATATATTTTTGTTCGTTTGAAAGCAAATTAATTTAAAATGCTTTTAGCTACTGGAAAAAATGTAAAAAGACTAACTTATGGATCAAAGAAAATTTCAAATCAAAGTAAATCACATATATATATATATATATATATATATACATATACAGAGAGAGAGTGTGAGAGAGAGGGATAGAGATAGAGAGAGAATACGTGTATGTATTCTAGTAAGTATATAAAACAAGTAATTGAATGACGCGTACCGACCACCTCGAATATTAATTTTTTTTACTTGGTATATCGCATAAAAAATTAACGACTACAATAAACGTTCGAATTGTGTGTTTCAATTCTAATAAAACTTTTTACCTTTGCAAGGCGAATCGACCGAAACCGAGCACGCACTGAGTGAAACGTACGTAATTGATTGTTGGCGTGAGAAAAACACTTTAACCTGGCAAAATCCCTGACTCTCGTCATACATAACCTTACAGCGTTTACTTCAACAATATTTGACATAAATAACTTGCTCCTCGCTTAGTTTGTTAGTTTGATTTATAATTTTGGCAGACAAAAAGTTATACTGCACAAAACAGTGACGTTAATTAAAATATACTGTTCAATAGCATCGTATTGTTTTTAAAAACATGTATCGGTATTTTTGAAATCATTTATGCGTTAGTGCACTTTTATGTATTCATAGTTTTTTTCATTTTCACGAAAATTGCACTTTACAATATATATATATGTATATACATACATACATACACACAGTCAAATACATATACACATCATTGTATCGGCTAATTATAAAACAATATAAGATTACTAATTGAAATACAATAGTATCAATCGAACACAACCCTAGTTGTATAACCATCTTTATAACGATCAATGTTCAACAGATAATTTATATATGTGTTTATTGAATCTATAACTATATATACATACATATACATATATATATATATATATATATATATATATATATATATAAATCGATAACTATGTAATTGTTTCTCAATAATAACATTTATCTTCACAATGTCTATTATTGTTCATCACAGTTCCGGTATTTTATGGTTCTATTCATATGAGATAAATTGATCTTATTACACTTATCTCTCTCTCGCTCTATACATATATATATGTATATATATATATATATAAACATATATATATGTATATATATATATATATATATATATATATATATATATATGTATATATATATATATATATATATATATTCAAAAACAACATTAATAGATAAAACACAATATAAAAGTGAAGATAGCTTATCGCGGTATATTTTTGTGAAAGTAGTATTTTAAATAAATGTTAAAATTGATTGCTATCGTACGAAGAAGTCCATGGTTTATTGTTAAAATGTTCGTTTGTTTTGAACATTTCCAAGTAGTCTAGCAAAATTTTTTTTCTACGAGGCTATAGTTGTAAAAACTTGACGAATTCGAATCAGTTATTAATATGTATCTTAATTAATTTCTTTCTTTCTAATATGTTCCTCAATAGACTCATTTTTCAGATTTCATAAATGAGTCATTTTCTATTCATCATAAATTTTGATAGAATCGTATTAAAGTATTCAACCATAAAAATGTATTTCCAGGCTATACTGGTATGATGCTGATAGGACTTCTAATACAATATAATTAATCGACAATCGGAAATGAAATTAATTGTAAATTAAATAGTTGGTTCCAGCGATTAATTGTTAGTAAATGACCGTTTAATTGATAAGTAATACAGAAAGAAAAACAGTTTTATAACAAAAATATTTAATGATTAATCTTTGTATCAGAAACATAAATCTATTTAAATTCAAACAATTGTTTGAATTTAAATAATTTAGGAAAATAATAATATTTATTTATAACTGATTCACTGATAAATTAGGTTGGTATGAAAATAATTGCGCTTTTTGTTTTCTTAATTCTAAACTTAATGTTTTTCAATGAAAGTGTTATTTTTTTTATCGTGTTCATGTTAATATCAACTTAAAGTGCATTTTTCTGTCTGTATTTTGGTAACATCAACATTGGTTTTATTATTAATTTTGCTTTCAACTGGGCTATTGAATTAAAGATGGAAAAGAAGCAAATAAGAGAATTTTTGCATGAGTTCAAAATGGCTGGCAAAGCAATAGAAACTGCTCGTAAATTGAACGATACTTTTTGTGTGGGTACTGTTAAGGATCGTAAGGTGTAATGACGGTTCCAAAAATTTCTTGCTGGGGATGATAACCTTGAAAATGAAGAACATAGATAAAGATTCTCATGAAGAAGGTCGCGTGCGTTCTTCTTCAGTTCATAACGGTCAACTGAAGATGTTAGTTGAATCAGAACCACACACAACAATTAGACAGTTTACACTAAAGTTAGGCGCTAGTTATCCAACAATTCTGGATCACTTAAAACCACATAAAAAAATTTAAAGGTCATAAACTGCAATTGTTTTTCTACTAACCTAATATTTGCTTTAAAAAAAGCTTTTATCATTTCTGCTGGCTTGTAATTTTTGGTTAATTTGAATACATTCACATATGCCAATTTCAGTCCATCCATAAAATAATCAGTTATTTTTCGATATTTGTAAAGTTTCTTTAAAATATCTAATATAAAATATTCTAATATGAAATATACCTAAGTAGTCATACTATCAGTATTTGGCTAAATATTTTGTATAATAGCTAGTAAAGAACTTCATGACGTGACCAGATATCATATATGCTACAGTAAGAAAGATCATCTTTTTTATTTATGGATTCGAATGCGATCTTCCATCTTTTTTTAAGATTAAAACTACTTTTGAATTGTTTAAATGTGTAATGCCACCATATTAAGGATATATAATCTTTCGAATCTAGGGTACAATACCGTTCAATGAGATAAATAAAGAAGCAAACTTTTGATATTTTTTTTAAATTTATAATCGATTAATAGATATAAGCCTTAGTATTCTAAAATCAAATTTTAATCAAAAAATGACCTGATATACAGAAAAATTGAATTCAAATCGATTACTTTCTTATCAAAATATATTATTCGTATTTTTCACGAGTTATTAAAAATATAAAACATTTTAAAAGGGGTTTTTTTTTAATTTTTACATAAATTGGTTTAAAATAACTGTTTTTTATTTATTTATATAAATAAATGTTTTATCTCATCTATATAAATGTATATTTGTATTCCTAGACCGAAAGTAAATAATTGTACAAGTTGACATTCTATGTTTTTATTATAGTTCTGTTAAAAACAACTATTTTTTATAATTTATATTTATTATTATATTAAATTGCTAATTGAATTTACATAAACACTTTCTTGGTATTCATCTCTCTAGATTTGTTTATGTAGAAATCTGTATACTGTTTGTGACTCGTATTCAAGTAGAAGTAAAGTAGATATTTGATTCTTTTGAGTCAGTGTTGTATTTCAATTTAATGTGTCAGTCGTGCTTAATTATGCAAACTTTTATTGTATTTATTTTTATAAGGCTATTTGTTCTTCAGTGTATATTACAGATGTTTATTTTCTAAACTTTTGAATGTGTTTTACGATATACGTTTTTAAGATTTAAAAATTGAGTATTAACTTGCTAAGGAATAATTATACTTGAGATTGTTATGTTTTTAAAAGCAACTTTTAGTTTTTTTATATCATATTTTTTATATAATAGACACTCGTTTCATAATTCAATTTGTCTCGAGAAATTTTTGTATACATATATATATATATATATATGTACACATTCACACATATGTATATATGTAAGTGTGAAATCGTTTTTACGAAGACATTTTTAACAATTTAATTAATTGAAAATTAACACGTTGAATTCTTTTTTAACGAGACAATTATTTTTGAAATATTAATTTTATCAAAGATTTATTCTGTGGGCGAGTGTTGTCTGCTGTCTGTATAATTCAACTAGACGGCGTTAAGTGGAGGCGTGGTATTTAGGATGAAATAGATTAATTGCAAACTAATAAACTAGGCAACGTGACAAGTCTTTAATGGTTTCAGTAAGGGTTACTGGCTCGTATTTAAATGATTATTAATAGAATATTTAAAATTCATTTTAAATAAGAGAAAGTAATATTTTATTTCTATATATTTACAAAGTGTACTAACATAGTCGAGACAGTGAAAATATATAGTAAATAAATTATGTATTTTTTTTGTTGAAAAGAAAATAATGTAATATTTTTATACATCAAATGAACGAAAGAAACTTTTATATGATACTTTTTATTTCTTTCAAACTAAAACTGATTTACCTGATTATTTGTTAAAATACCTGTTGTTGAAAATATAATTATTACATTAAATAGTTGAAACAGATTTTTTTCTTATGCTTTTCTTTTTAAATATTAGATAAAATTGATATATTTTTCATATTCTTTTTAGATTAGAACTCCTTTAATAATCCATTTATAACTTTTTTATATTATATATAATATAAATATAAGCAGGATAATTGAAATGAAACAAATTGTAAAACTACTGCAACTTTAAATTAAATGAACAAAAAACTCTGAGTAACAAAACATGAATTATCCTTGTCATTTACAGACATTATTTTTGGAAAATAAAGATGAAAATGGACATTTCCAAGTTATTCTAAACAGTAAAGTTATAATTTATTGTTTTTGTACATGCAAATCCGTTGGATTATTGTTTCTCTGATTTTGATCTAGATAAATTACTTGTGTGGTAATTTGCAGCAATTAGTTTTGGTTCTTGAGCTCACTTCAGATAGTCTGATGATATACTCTTAAAGAGCATATCGGTAAGTTATCTAAAGGTTACTTAAAAGGTAAAATTATTGTATTTGTAGCAGATTACTGTATAAGTGACTCATTGGAACAAAGATTTGCAGGACAATATTCTAAATATAAAAAAAATATATCTACATACCAAGAAAGGCATATATATGTATATATTTGTTTGTATATTTATAACGGTATAATTTTTCAACGAATATTAGCATTTTTTTCATAAAATTGATTATATGTACGTTTATATTGCGTTAATGTATCATTGTCACAATTTGTTTAAAATAACGAATTCATTTAATAGCCATAAGTGTAACAGATAATAAAAGTAAAAAGTTAGTAAACATTATCAATCAAAATAATATTGGAAAAAACAAACTTACATATATGATATGATTACATAAAGGATATAAATCCATCATTCATTATTGGCATGTAAACAGAGTTACATACATTTTTTTTTGTTATTTATTATGTGATATATATATATATATATATATCTATATGTACATACATACGTACATAAATATATATATATATATATATATATATATATATATATATATATATCAGTTGGTATTTTCAGTTTGTTTTATATTTGAACATTAACATAATTCACATTTTAAAAATATTATTTATAAATACATAATTAGTTATTGGGGTTTTCTGGTGCTTCGTGTAGAACTAGAAATTGAACTATTAATATACAATAAATCAATAAGTACGTAAAAATGTGTGCTGATATTAGTTGATGAAATAATACTTCCATTAGAAAACCACTACAGTAGACGGTTAAAGTTTTTAAAGTTATTTATTTGTATTTATGTTAATAATTTGAAGGGATCTCTTCTTTTAAAAAGAACATTAAAAGACTATTAGTAAAAAGTATTATTTTTTGAAATATTAAAATATATGAATAAAATGAACATGTGTATATATATATACATATATATATATATATATATATATATATATATATATATATATGAATATGTTTGTGTATGACAGGAAATTTTATATTGAAATCGTTCATTTTTCTTGAATGATTTTGAAAATATTTCAACCGTATTTATTGTAATGTACACGTTTTTCATTTTTGTTTACTTAAAAAGATATATCAGAGTCTGGTTTAAAGTTATTGGTAAATATTTATTGGTTCTCTGAATGGATCATTTTACAATATGACGTTTCAATGAGAAGTATTGAACATTTTGTAGTGGGTTCGTATCATTTAGGATGAAAAATTCATATCTGTTGGCAAACAGTTTTAAACATATGAATATAAAACTTGAATATTTCAAGCAAAATGATTTCTGTAGATAATAGAATATTATATTCAAAAAAATATATTTGTTTTATTAAATAAAGAATCTATAAGATATAAATTATTTAAACATTCAATAAAGAATAACTATTATATTCACTATTTCCGTCTATTTTTTTCTATTAACAAAATAAAATAATAATAATTGTAAAAACCATTAATGGAACTAAAATATAACATATTAGGTTTAATATTAATTTGATAGTTTGTAAAAACATTGCTATTTTATTTTATTATTAGACAATACATGTATTATATATATATATATATATATATATACATATGTATATATATACATATATATATACACATTTATATATATGTATATATATATATATATACATATACCTATATATATATATATATATATATAATTCAATAAAATGTTAAAATTAAAGGAGAATAACACTTTGTGTATTTATTTTTCGTAATAGGGCAGATTTTAAACAAACATATTTATTTACACAAACAACAAATATTTATAATTACAACAGGATGGAAAAATTCAATGAGTTTATTTTTGTTTAAATTAATACATAAAAATCACAGTATTTTAATTTAATTAATCATAAACTTAAGCAAATAGGGTACGTAATGAATTCGATAGAGTAAAGGGGTTCGTACATAAATCATATTTATACTGATTCTAATTAATAAACTGTACTTTTACCCTTTGTTTACTTTATGTCTTGTCATATAAGTATGTATGCATTATTTGAATGAAATAAATACCGACTGTATATTACACATGATACTTTTAATAAGGGTCTGACGTATATTTATACAAAATGAAACTATACAATGTATGGTAGAATGAAAAGAAACAAGGTGCATAAAATAATGGATAATGGATTTAAGAATAGAAGAGTACAGTCAATTTTTTATCTGATATAATACAACATACATACAAACAAACATACATAGATACATATATACATAGGCATATATATATACATTATATATATATATATATATATATATATATATATATATATATATATATATATATATATATATATACATATACAAGAATAAATTGTGCACTTGTTGACACAGATTAATGGATGAATGCTGAAACATTCTTTGTTACCAATTAAGTCAGTAAATTAGTTTACTTTTTTGTTATTGTTAGTATTCAGATATGCTGCATTATGTGATTTTTCGTTTTCTTTGTTTACGTTTTTAGTGTATTATTTCATAATTGTTTTAATTCAGAAAAATCAGTTACATTCTAAAATTGGTTTAGTTCAATGTTCATGTACAAGAGTTAGCAACCATTAAAATAGCCATTTTTAATAATGTATAATTATTAATCTGATATATTCTAGTTACTAATATATTTCAAAATTAGAGTAGTATTATACTTCATTAATATTAAGCTGGTATAATATTTTAAATTTAAGTATGTTTTGGAAAGAAAGTAAACTATTTGTTTATTTATTTATTTAATATGAAATTTTATGTGCAAAAATGTTTGAAGCGAGACAAAATATAATTTCTCTAAAGATATGTTCTTAAAATACTATTTTTTTATTAACTTAAGGAGTGACGTATTACAGAATAATACTTATCTACCTGATTTATTATCTTTTAATTTATATTTAATTAAAAAAACATAAGTAACTCCTTCTGTTTTAAATATAAGAATGGTTTCTTGGAAGGTATTTGTTAGGATACTTTTTTTAAAAACATTCATAACAGGGAAAAGTTTGATCTACTATTAAAAGTTGATATTTTTTAAAAATATAATTTTTATATCTTTTGTTGTAAAATATCAATTTTTTAGTGAAAATAATTCCGTTCTCCTATTCTGTAAAATTTACGATTTTTATTTTTTGGGTAAATATTATAAATTATTAAACTAGTTTGGAACAATTATTTTATGAAACTTTCAAAGTTAAATTCTACATATGTTATTATTTTATGTCATCAGTATTAACAGTGATGTCCATATAACAGTATATTAATATCAATTTAAATTTTCAGTTTAATCTTCATCGAAAGAAGAATTTACAATTGATTAGATCTCTAGGGCACAGAAATAATAATGTGGTTTCGATAAGTAAATCAATGGAAAATAATAAATTTCAAGAAAAAAATTGATTTGTCTTTTTAATGATTTTCGTATAAATATTTGTATAAAAATTATTAATTGTCCCTTTTTTTATTTTGACTTGCTCTGTTAAAATAAGTTTCCTTTTAATTATTTTTTTTTGAATATATTCTTATTACACTTCTTTAATTTTTTATCTATAATTGAGAGAGTTTATTTGATATTTATTTTAATATAAAACAATAGTTTTCTGAGAAAATATTAGACTTCTATTAGTTATATTGATTACAATTTTTTAATGTAAGAAAAGTATAGAGTTGATTATTAATAAGTGTTTTGTTTTACGAGTTATAGACTCTTTGAGAGATCAGTTATGATGCTCATTATTTTTTATTAATAACTAATTATAGAAAACTTAAGATTGATCAAAAATTTATTGTACTTGAAAAATGTTTGACACCTAATTTATCAGTACTTTGCGTTGTTGAACGATATATGATTTTGGTAACAGGGAAGAATTTTTATATCATTTATTATTTAACTTATCCTCACTATGCAATTAATTAAAGTTCTTAAAACAAGAATTAGGTACAAAGAAGTTATTAAATATTAACTTTGAAGTTGTACACTTTGCGTTAAAATATTTTGTAAAAAAAATTATTTTTCTATATTTATTTTCTTAACTTACAAAAGGCTTATATTTTTTTTAAAATATGTGTTATGTAGTTTTCTGGAAACTTATTGTCTTTATTTTATTACATAATTAACTTAAATTGAATGTTATTAACTTGGCTTTGATTGATTATTAGATAGAATTGAACACACATGATTCTGTTTCTTATCTTATGAATAATAAAATACTGTCTTAAGACTGCTCTTTTAAAATTGTTTCTCTATGTAAAGGTATAAAAATAATTGCTTAAAACTTTCAGTACATAAAATCAACTTTATAGATATATTTTTAAGTTTAATATATCAATAACATATTGAAAGAACCAGACTCGCACATGCAATTTCACTACATAGTTGTAGAAATATTGAAATAGATATGAGTTAATATTATTGTTATTGATAAAAGTAATAAAATGTCTTGATATTGACTTTCTTTCTGAACTGATTTTGTAACTACGGAAGATAAACTTGTCTCCTTTATTTCATGTGTTATTTGCACAACTTAAAAAGTAACATGTTTGGAAAAAAAGAATAATATAATATGTGATGAAGAACGAGAACGACTGTCTGTTCAAAACATTTGAGTTCAGAAAGTTACAGATTAGCTTTGTTGTATAGAAATATGGTTGTTTTATGAGTGAGTGTATGATCGATGGTGAAGTTAAGATATTTACAGCCATCGGATCATTTAAAAGCATCACCGGAAACGTAAATAAGCAAATTTCATTATTTTATAAGTGCTATCTTTTTGCGAAGAATGCTACATGAATTTTTAATGTGTTGTTATTTGGTGTATTCAGATGATGTTTACAGGAAAATTTTTTTACTGAAAAATAAAAATCACATAGAATGAAAAAGAGGTATTTGGAACAAAATTGAAATTTATAATTTATAAAATATATTTTAATATATATTTCAGAGATATGTTTGTTTTATTTTAAAATTTCTATATTAGTGTTTGAAGTATTTTTTTTCATAAAATGATATTAAGATTTATTATATTTTTTATGGAATAATTTAAAAAAAATAATTACGTATCTATAATCCATTTGGAAATAGTGAATGAAATTTAATATTTGTTTAAATGTAACATTTATAATTGGACTAAAATTTATATTTGAAAATTACATATTAGTATCTTATTTTTGTGTTTTAATGACTGAGTATGGAACTAATTTGCTAAGTTATAAAAATTATCAGGACACTCATTTAAATGGTCCACACACTATAAAAATATTTTTATCAAAATAGTCAACAATGCATTTCATCATTTTCATTTTGGTTTATGTACATTTCGATACCGATGCAATCATACTCAAAGCACGATGATGTATAAAAAGCATATTCTGTTACATGCTATAAAATTTCTCTGTTAACTGATGCATTTTATTATAAAACTGTATTCGTCTTTGTTTATTTTTCACATTGGAAAAGAACCATACATACCATATACTTTAACTTAGTTTCATAATAATTTTTACGCAAAAAATAAATTGATGTTTACTAAGCTTTGCATATGGAGTATTGTAGCATCTATCTGAGAATACATACTTTATTTTTTTGCTTGTAACTATAGAAATGTTTGTCGTTTTTATATATATATATATATATATATATATATATATATATATATATATATGTATGGGTGAATGTGCGATTTTTTTAGATTATTACTCCATTAATAGTTTTGAATTACAATATGATAATTTGTGTAAAATTATATAGAGTTATCTTTGATAATCAATGACGTATGTAATTAATATTTTCATAATAATATCAAATATCTAAATAATATCCTCTCGTTATGAAATAAAATAATCAATATATATATATATATATATATATATATACACATATAATTAAAATACAAAATTCAAGGGAAATTAAAAAAACAGAATTTTACTAGGGATGTGAAAATTTATTTCTATGTTGACTTATAGATTATTAAGATTTGAAAGTTTAAAATGATAAATAAAAATTATTATAGTTTTTATAAATTAAAATCTAAATTTTTGCTAAATTGAGTAATAATATAGAAAAATAATTGTTGTGAGCAAAGAATGTATGTATGCAAATGTGTATATATATATATATATATATATATATATATATATATATATATATATATATATATATATATATAAAGATATAAAATAATTTAAACATTTTCAATGTTTTATTTTTGGTACTTACACATTCAAATATTCATTTTTTTAATTTTGTTTGTTTTGGTTTCACTGTTATTTGTACCAATGCGAATAATAAAAATATAAATAACATATAAACTAATTTAAGTTCAAATAAATGAGGCTGTTTGTTTGTTTGAGTATGAAAGAGTCCTGGAAAACTAAGTACTTTTATAAAATTAGACTAAGAGAATTTTTGTTGAATTTTATAATGAAACGGACTCTATAACATTTTCACTAAATATTTTTTAATTAAATTAAACGAATCGTCGTTACAATACATTAACACTATAAATAAATAAAATTTATTTTAAATATAACGCGACAGCAATTCATTTACATCTTCTTACAAATTTTTGTTCTTCACAAAAAAAGTATAATCTCATTCCATTTTCTTTAGTATCAGCCATACCATAACAATCCATTCGTTTAAGTGAATATGAAGCGTACGAGTTTCATCACGACTATCATGTCATTTTTGTCTCTCGTTCTGTTTCATCCGAGACTGAAACAAGACGGGAAACATCACGTGCTTGATATTACTGCTGAAGTTAACGATCTCCTTATGTAAATTTGAATACCCACTTTACATACGACGGGTCTTGATTGCCGTAAGATCCAGAGGACGTCGTTGGTGTATGCATTTTATTTATGTGATATGCGTTTTTTTTCTTAACTCGATTTCGGTGTTGTGCATTATATTTTTGCGATAAATCGAATGTCAATGAACTCTTCAGATGTTATCAGAATATTGGAAATCATTCAATTTTGTGCACTTACATGCACACTTATATATATATACATATATATATATATATATATATATATATATATATATATATATATATATATATATGTATATAGGCATGTTTATAAACTATTTTCATTATATTTTTTAATTAAACATTTTAAATATATATTTAATGTACAGAGATATGTTTTAATTTACAAAATATTTCATATTATTTCATATATATATATCATAAACGTTTCTAATTAAATAATTGATGTTTTATTTATTTGTTTGCTTGAGGGTTTAAAATTCTGTGAAAATCGGTGATTGTAGCATTCTTAATAAAATACATTAAGTTGAAAAAGTTTCGAATAAAAAATATTGGTCCATAGTTTGAGTAACAGCGATATAGTTAAAATATTTCAATAATTTTATTGTGGGTGACATTTTTCAAAGTATTTGTGTCGTGTATTGTAGTTACGTTACAATAATATTCAAGCCTGAAATATTTTTTTCTTAAAGAAGTATTTCTATGTAAAAATGTCAAATGGTTTTTATAAATGTAAAGTCAATAAAATTATACCATTTCATTCTATAGTATTTTTTTATTTAATGTTAAAAAACTGAATATGATTATTTTAAAAATAAAAAAAACGGGAAACTTTTCTTAGTTCGATAAGATTTTTGCAAATGATTATTTAGGAATACAAATATCCAGACAGTTAGTTACTTTTATAATTGCAAATATAAAAAGGGATATTTTTAAATATTAAAAAACTCTATCATTCTTCATCAGTTATAAGAAGGGTTCATAATTGACGTAAAAGTATAAGATTTCTTATAAATTAATTTTCTTATCAAAAAGTAAATTGACAAGGATACTTGAATATGATGCCGATAACATAAGTTATAAATACAAGTCTGTAAAGAAGTAAAAATAATGTAATACATTTGAAATTTGTTAATTAAAAATTCTTGTAACGTCAACATTGAAATGAAAATATGAATCCTGTAAAACAAAGGTAAAATCAAAATGAAAGTCAGACATAGGCTCTCTGTTTCATATTCTAGATACGAGACGAGTTACAGTGTACGACGCCAGACAACGTGTTTGCAGGAAATTAACCTGTTCATCATCCTGCACCTGAGCATTGCGCGATACAGCAACCAGCATCTTACCCTCCCCCCATAGTCGATTCTGCTCTATCCAAGTGCTTCAGATACTGTCAACAGCAATGTCTTACTACCCCGAGCGACGGTTTTATTGTTTTTATTTATATTTTGTTTCATTCTATCGAAAGAGCAACAACAGTCGCTATTGTGTTCCCATGATATTTTTACTATACAAACACATATTTCTTATATACAACAGATTCTGTTAGACGATTCAATATTAAATATTCATTTCGTGCTCTTTTTCATTCCATCGGTGTAAAATAAAATATCATTATGAACGTCTGTTAAAAAACTACGTTTTATTTTTGTATTTATTTTGTTTCTTCATCTTTTTCTAAAGAAATGTGTTTGGAAAGATAAACAGGCCCGTGCTAATGTTAGATAGAGTATAATGGATTCCTTGAGTTAATTTTTCTAACATAATTATTTCTGGCTCATTTCTGAAAATCTAGAATATGTTTCGTAAATGATTTTTGTCTTTTCCGCAAATCGCATAATTTTTAATAATTAAAAACCTTCAATAAATAATTTATGTCTAATTTTATGTGATGTTAATTTAATTATTTTTTTTTGGAAATTAAATATAAAGTTTTACTTATTCGAGAATATGTATCACACTGAAAACAGAGTTTTCAAAATTATTAATAATTTAATATTAAGTTTCCACTATATCAATTAAAATAAATTAAATTACATTTGAAAGTTTCTTTTCTATATATATATATATAATATATTTTATTTCCTTGTTTAGTGACATGTTTTCTGTACAGGTTTTATATTTTTATCACTAAAATAATATTTAAAAATTTTTAAAGTTTACGTTTATAGTTTCTGGTATTGTGGATAAATAAATTTTCACTTTTCACACATTACATGCATTTTTCTGATCAAAAGAGTTAATAAATTATTATTGAGTGATTTGATAATGGTTTTTACAAATTTAAATGGCGATTTCATTGTTCTCGAAGGATTTTTTTATACTTTAATGATCTAAAAATAATGTGATCGCTCTTGAAGTGCGTAAAATTAATTTTTAGGACAATAAATAATTAACTACTTGACATTTTGATCTTGAAAGTATTTATGGTATGTGAGGAATTGAGTTTTATTTGTATAAACTTTGAAACTCGATTTAACATAATATTTAAATAACTTTAACATATTTGTATTATTTTTAAGATTTGATATAATTAAGTTTTAATGATTCACGACAGCAAGATGTTTTCACATCGTTCAAATAGTCAACAAAATAATATCTCGTCTGAAAAACCTACATTTTTTAGTGTTAAGAATATTCAAAAATGGATAAAGTACTTATTATAGATAATTTATTCGAAAGATTTTTCACTAGTATATAATTTTAATTTAACCTTCGATTGGTATTATGATCCAATTTTCAACATTTCATTAACCTAGTTAATTAGTTAAAGAAATTTAATAGATATATCTTAATATATATATATATATATAACATGTGTATGAATAACAAATAATTAATAATTAATCAGTGTAAGCTGAGGGTCTTAAACAAATTTTTATTAAAAATGACTCAAAAAAATTACTTGTTAACACAGTTTGGAATAATAAATCTATTTTGAAATAAATTTCAAAATAAATAAATAAATTTCTTTAATTAACAATTTTTCACAATTAATGTTTCAATTAATGATTCTCACATAATATTGTTATAACAAGATTTAAATTTGTACATAGAAATTGATTTGTTTTATAACAAAAACGTAGTATATTAATTGAAAATAACTTGACCTATAAAATTATTGAAATGAGAAAATTGATTACAATTTAATTCGTATTTTCTGTTCGTATCTTTCTATTCTACGTTTTTATATAATTTTGAATTGATTCTAAATAGAATTGGTTTTCAATAGAGAACTAATAGAAAAATTTAGTAGAAAATTTGCATACATTTTCTCTCAGAGACTATAGCACAGAAGTCTATGCAAATAGCTATCATATACAGTGTAGCTTAGAAAAGTTTTGCATTGTAAGTGAGTATAATGTTTGAGAATTTACAATTTGTGTTTATCCAGAGTGGAAAAAGAAATTAGTTGTTAGACTTTCTTTCATATTAAGTGTAAGTATTTTTATCTGATTTTGATTCATTTATGTTTTTTTCAGTTTATGAAACTATTTATTTCTTATTTTAAAATAATTTAATCCAGAAGTTATCTCTAAAGATTTAAATATTTTTTTTAGAATTCAGTATGTAGTAAATTGTCATATAGTAAGACTTGACAATATTTTTTTTCAGAACTGTAAAATTTTTAGCTCAAATAATTTAATTTTAATAATATTTATATACAGTGATAAAAAAACTCAAATATACATACATATATGAAGTGAATATTCGTTTTTTATAAACTCTTGGGTTGATTTAAAACACTTTTAAAAAGATTTATTTTTTTAACTTGTTTTATTCCTTGTTAACGGCTCTCTCATTCATATAATTCCTATGAATTTTCAGCATATAGATATCAATTAACAATTTGATGGTTTTTAAAACGCAATTGTTAATGTTTTTCATTAAGTTGTGGTAGTGTTCTTACATTATGTACGGAACACACGCCGGAGTTTGTTGTAATATGGAACGTCGCATAGGCAGTGAGCGTGTTATTGTGGTAGAGTTGTTTACCAAAGTAAACTCGGTTACAGTAGGAAAGTGTGGTTTCCGTTGGCGATGAAATTAACGGAATGTCCCATCAAAAAGCACATTTTCATAGAGGATTTCGAAATGGCATATGGGGCGACACTGCAAATAATATTAAAGGAACTGATGTTTCCTATTTGGCCTGTTTAGGAGGAGATACTTTTTTTATCAATTTATTGCACTAATCATTACATTTTATAATCGCTTTTTAATTTAATTGAATATATGTTCTCAAATTAAAAGAAATAAATAATTTTAAACTGGTAAAGTTAGAATATGGTCATAATATGGTCAAATGATTTAATCACATATTTAATTCGATTCACATTAATAATATATTGAATGTATTTATGAAAAGATTAATCATATAATTGTAAGTATTTCAATATTACACTGTTAAATTGTTGAAGAATATTTTTTTAATCTAGAAATAATAAACAGTCTATTTATTTAGAAAGTCACTTTTAAGATTACCGGCACATATATATTTTAAAAAAACATACTTAAATCTTTTCAATTGAAAAAATGTACAATTTGATTAAATTTCTTGGCCACATATGAACACTCATCCCACTCAGTAAGTTTGTGTTTCGTTTGATTCTAGTGATTTATTCTTTCCTTTCAAAACTTGAAAAAATATTCTATCGATTCACCTAACATATATATATATATATATATATATATATATATATATATATACATTTTTATATAATAGAGTTCTGTAAAAGCTTAAGGTTAAACGATAAAGCACTTCATACGAAATGAAATAATCTAAGATGATACATTATGAAGACCATACGACATTGGTAAAAGAAACACTGTCGTTTCTGATCGATGAAGCGAACGTTTATTTCAATCTAGATGACCACGACGCACAATAAAAGAAACAATTTAGTCGCCGAATTCAATCACAATTTAGTAAACGCATCAAAGGACACCCCTGCTAAGCGACGTTTATCTAAAAACAAATTTTATTGATTCGACGATTACGGTTGCAGAAAAATAGAAGATTGTTTCTGAATATGAAAAACAATAAGATTTTAATATATATATATATATATATATGTATGTATGTGTATGTATGTATGCATTTTTGAGAATTGTATGTCGTTTAATGTTCAGTAAAAGAAAAATGATATTTTGTGTATAGCATTAAGAGTTAATAATAATGAAGATCGTAAATATACTAGAAATAAATATGGATTGATTTTGATTATTAAATAAATAAATTAAAAAAATATTTGAAAATTATATTATTTGAAGATGCAGGGAAAAGTTCAGTTTCCTCTCAATATAAACATTGAAGTTATTATCAGTTTGTGTTTTTATTAATCAATGTTTTAAGTTAATTTATGGTTCAAAATATTTATATAAGGGGTGTTTCAAAATGAAGTGTTTAAATAGGGTGTTATGATGGGGTAAATAATTTATGTTTGGATGCTCAGAACCCTCGATATGATGCGTTTTAAAACCCCAATCAATCAATCAATCATAGAATTTAAAAGTAACTCGTAAACCAGTGGTTAGTGATATAATTGATAATAAAAGGGTCGAGAATTGAAATTAGGTATTCTGAAATAATGCTCATCAAAAGAATTAAAAATGATAATGAATTATTCACATTATAACACTGAAAATAATAGCAAGTTATTTTTGGATGTTTAGAATAATTTCAATATGATTTTGATATATATATATATATATATATATATATACATATATATACATATATATACATATATATATAATTGATTGTAAACCGAACATTGAATGAATATATCCAACAGAAAGTATTAAATTTCTAAAAATTAGATTTGAAGTACATAATTATTGTTTCATAATACTTTTTCGAACCGTTGAATATAATTGTATTAAAACTATGAAACATCAGATAATGAAACAAGATATTAAACTACATGGTTTAATTAAAATCTCCATATCTGTAGAAATAAAACAACAATTCCATTTATATTCAAATATTAAAGTGCAAATTTGCATGTTCCATTTAGTCCAACTGTTATTGATTTAAAAAGAATGGTTACTGCATTTTCAGCAGAATACTTTCAAACTGTATGCAGCTAAGTAAAAATATTTTACATTTAAAAAGTACCTACATATATATATATATATATATATATATATATATATATATGTATGTATAATGATTTTTTTAATTCTTATTTAGTAGTTACTATTTTTACGCTAGTATCTGTCTGTACACGTCTCAATTTTGCAACAATATAAAAAAACTACATTAAAAATAAAAGAGAAATGACCGTAAATAATTAGTAACGAGGGTAAATAAAATAGTTTTGCTGTTTCATAGTTTATCATTTATTTAATTATTAATGAGAAAAACTGCATTGTTAAAGTTGTTTGTATGTATAGGTTAGTAATTTGAGGAAATATTAGAGAAAGAAACAGTTACTAGTATTGTCATAAGAATAATTATGTTATTCTTAGGGATATTTTATGTTTTTATATATAAAAAATATATACTCGAGGCTGTTTTGTTTTTGAAGAAAAATTAGACGACATGACAAATCAGTTATTTTATTTTATTTTGTGATAATAATGTTACAAATTTTATTTCGGTTTATTAAATTCAGATAAGCATGTTATGTTTCCAGTATAATGAGTGAAAATTTATAACAAAATAAAAACTATTCCATATAATGTTGAAAATAAAATAAAGTATACCAGTAAATTGGAAAGAATAATTTATAGATCAAAATGTATGATCAATCAAAGACAAATTGTAATTTTCTTAAGTGTGGATAATTTGTTAAATTGTATTATTGTCCAGTTTGATGAATTTTTAAGACAGTAACTTACTTTTTTTATAATTCGATACTTTATAGCTGAATGATTTATATTGCTTTCTAAATTTTACAGTTGTTGATTTGAACAGAGTGCTGTTTTATGGTACTTTTTAAGAGCGAGCTTTATTTTTACAGTTTCAGTAGAATTGATTAGCTTTGTATTGAAATAAGTTTGTTTTACTTAATAGTTATTAGTCTGGTATATCTTTTCCTTTACATATATATATATATATATATATATATATATATATATATATATGTGTGTGAAGATAGTTGTTTCAGTAGAGGACAAATTTTCATCTCTGTGCTTTTAAACCATTAGAACTCAATGTTGCGCAAACGCCACATTTAAATTTGATTTTTTAAACATATATTTAAACATATTTTCATTATAAAACTGGAGAAATAGGGACAGAACAGAAAAAAATTAAAAAATATGCATAATTGTGACAAAATAGGAATAATTGGGGAAAAATAAGAAATTGGGAACATTTTTCTTCATAGAAAAAGTGAAGAAAAATAAGAAATATGGAGAAAAAAGAGAAATTGTTGCATATAAGAGAAACTGAAGCATAAAGTTGTGACAAAAAAAGAGAAATTGTGAAATAAAATGAGTAATTAGGACAAAAAAGAGAAAATGGATCAAAAATGGAACAAGGAAACGTGAAAATTGTCGAAAAGGAAGAAATTAGCATATAATATACATGTTAATACAATCAATAGAAACAATATATGTAAAAATTGTTGAAAAAGAGATCTCTGTTGCTCTGATTTTACAAAAGATTTTACCACAGTGCTTTTTTTGCAAGTGATGTGTAGAGTAACATTATTAAATTTAAAGACTTAGAAAGCGTGCAAATAACTTCAAATAATAAAATAATGATTTAAATGATTAACTAATTACATTATTGTAAGAATTTAAATTTAAGAGTTTGTATTTTTCTCTCTTATTGATTAGTTTTGTTTTTATTGATTTCTTTCTGTTTTATTTTTTTCTGAAAATTTCTTAAACTATATATATATATATATATATGTATCACAAAATATAAAAAAATTACACGAGATTTAATTATAGAGTAATTATGCGACCCCAGATATTAAAATCTACAACTTAATTTTTTTATGTAATAAAATAAATTTGTGAATTTTCAATAAACGAAGAATCGTTTTATAAAATTTTGAGAAATATTTTATTATTAAATTAAAGGAAATTGGGTATCTGAGATAACCTAATAGGAACAGGGAGGTTAAACTGGAAAATATAAATAAATGAAGCTGTGAAATTTTGAATTAAATTTTAGCCACGTACAAAGGAGAGTGGCGGAAAGAATTGATCAAAAACTGAAAAAGAAGGAAAACAAACCAACGCAAATACATTACCAGTATAATTTTGCAACGTTGCTTTCCACGTTACTATGAAAGCTATAACGTCTTTGCATTGATTTGTTTTTACAGATTTGCTTTTTTTACTCTACTTTTTTCTCGTCGTTCCACTATGTAGCCGGCCGTAGCTATTAATATTTGGCTTTCACTCGATAATTATTAATGGAGTACCATTTTTAAAATGTGATAAAATATTTAATGATAAGAAATATGAAACAAAGTATGTAATAATTTTTATAAAGTAATTCTAGATAGATTTATTTTCTATAAAACGAATAAGCATTTGTTTAAATATTCGGTATTTGGTACATTTATTTAAACTTAAAAGACATGTTAATTCATTATATTGAAGTCTTATAAAATGTTACCAAACATATATTATAAAACAAAATTAAGAATAATAATAAATACGAGTATAAACCAATATCTAATTAGATAAAAAGATCGGTTAACATAGATAACTGAAAAAGATACATCCATAAAGCGTATGAAATATAAATAAATTCGAACCTAAACTGAAAACATTCTTTTCTTTGCGACAAAAACAAATAATGTTAATTAACGGAACATGTTTCTTTAAACCATAAAAGGTAACGAGAATGCAGTACTCTACACATTAGGGGATATTTTTGGAACATGTTGTCTTGCGGCTATACAACTATAGATACAGGTAAACCTTTATAAGCTTTGTTCTTTACCCTTATATTACAGGTTTATTCTCTTGATATGATTAGCTGTTACAAGACATTACGAAAAATAAAATAAAATTATACATTCAGAGATAAACAATATTATAGAGGCACTCTTTGTACAATGGTTTCATAAGTGCGATGCTCTTTTTGTACTATTTATTTAGTTTTTCTTTGTATATTTTCATGGAATATGCATGTTAATTATTTTGAATTATATATATATATATATATATATATATATATATAATGTCCGTGCGTATGTATTTTAACATTAGTAGTAGAGTATGAGATTTAACTCAAATTATTATTTAAGAAAATAAAATGAAACATATGGCTTTATTTTGAATATCTAGTTACTGCTAAGCTTGGTATTGTTTAATTTTTGATTACATTTTATGTAAAAATGACTTTAAATTGTTAATTAAATAATTTAAAAATGTCTATTTTAATTATAAAAATATTTTTAAAGTGCTTGTTGATGAAATAAATGTCAATCTTCTTGAAATTAATTAATTAAGCAATATGAATGAAGAAAGTCTTACTTGAGTTTTTGAATTGGTAAAAAATATATCTAGTTTTTCTATTAAATTCTACATAAAAAATCTTTTTGCTGGTTTGTTTTAAGGGAAATAGATATTGACTTCTTTGACATGATTGTAATTAAGAGTTTTAATTACTCTATTTGCTTATGGATGTGCTTAATTTTGAGAAGAAGCCACCAATACATATCTTCTTTCTTAGAGAAAATATTGTTTTAAATTTCAATTGAATTTATGGTAATAGATGAGTTGTAGTGAATATTATTTTAAATAATTTAATTTTGGTTCATTTCTCTCTTAAAACTGTTCAATAAAAAATAATACTTATTTTTTTTTTTTTAAAAAAAATAGACTGTCTGAAATTACTTATGAGTACGATATTGGCATTCTTATAAAGAAAATATTAAAATAATTTAATTAAACATTTCTAGAAAAAAGTATCTTACTGTTTCCGCAATTTAATTTTATTATAAAAATATATTATTTGATTTTAAATATATATTATTTTTGTTGAGAATTTCCTTACAATTTAATCACACACAGACATTATATATATATATATATATATGTATAAATAATTATATTATATGTAAGTTAAACATATTTTTGTTAGAGTAAACTAAGGATTGATATTCTCTTAAAATAAGAATTATAATACTCTTAAATCTATTAAAATAATTAATCTCAATAAATGTCCGTTAATTCATTTATGTCATATTGATTTTGATAACGAATAACACAATATTTCTCTCTACTTTTTTTAATTTTCCGATAAAGTGGTTATTAAAATCTGCCAGATAACAAAAACGAATTTTGATTCGTGTAATCAACATAATATATATTTAACATATGAAATAATGAAAATAAAGTAAAATGAAATATGTTTTCATCAGATTAAAACAAGTCCAATAATGAACATGTACTATAGTCACATTACTGGTTAAGGATTATACGCGAAGGTAATATAGTTATATTGACAGGATACGGGTACGATATCACGCTTCGCCTGCGCCATTTCAGTCTCACTGGTGTTTCAAATACGTTTCTCTCTGTGGTAGTAATTATATTCGTTAAAAGGATTCCGCCAGTATCTTTTTTATTGATTACCTGAATATGTGCGAAAGTATTTTCAGAATATTATACGCGTTGATTTTTCGTTCTGTTTGATTATCTAATCATTATTGAATTATCATTGGATATTGGCCTGATTTTCGATTGTAATTATTTGATTTTTTTTCGGAAACGTTTTAAGATTGACTTTCATGAGTGTTCAAATCAATTGTTATCGAATAAACTATTAAAATATTATATATAAAATATAATCGTGTCATTAAAAAATAATATATAACGTATTTAATAAATTGAAATGAAATTAATTACATATTAGTAAACAGATTTTGACATAAATATAATGTTTACATTAGTCTCAATAGTGGATAGAACGCTTTCAGGGATTTATTTATGGTATAATTTTGTTAAAATTTTATTAAGGTTGTGATTTGTTAAAATTCTAAATCCTTTTAAGTTTTTTTATGACATTATTTGGTATTTAATATATATTCTCTTTTTTAGAGTCGTTTTACTTTTGCGTTAAATCTTTTTTTGTTTGGAGAAAGGAGAAGTATATGTTATAATTAATTAATGTTAAAATGAAATAAAATTTAGTTTTCATTTATTATGAAAGAGAACTAAATCTAATTTTGTACATACGAGGGCGATTTGATGAGTAACCTATGATTTTAGGTTCTTAGGCTTGTCGTTTATAGAGTTTTCAAATGCTAAAAAAATATTTTAATTTAAAACAGAGTTATTACTGGTTCATTTTAAAGGCAGCAACTTAATTTGTACACCAAATATTATTTCTGGGTAAATCATCAGTTTAACAATTTTTTTTTTATATGTATATATTATGTGATTCACTGTCTTCATACGTTAGTTAAAACTTCATATTTTATTTCAGAAAGAAATATTTTCGGCTGGTTAAGAATATGTGTTGAAAAAGTGGTAAGTTTGAACAAATAATTATAGTTATTTTTATATTTTGAGATTATATTTGTTGAATATTTTGTATTCAAAACAATTATTTTGTTAAAAATTAGTGGAAATTTTATGTTTTTTTGTTATTAATATCATTGTTTAACTATTTTGGTTTGCTAGCAAGGATTATTTTTGTTCATAAGAATTATACATTCTTGTTAAACACAAAAATTATGTTTCCGTAATAAATATTTTCTTAATAAATGTTTAAAGTTTATCTGTACTTGCAAGTAAAATATTAGAAACATTTTATTCAAATGACAACAGTAGATAATCCATTTTTACAAAAATTTAGATACATAAACTAATTATTACTCTAATAAAAAAAATTTTGAATATAAAGTCTGATATATATATATATATATATATATATATATATATATATATATATATATATATAAAGTGAGATATGTCTTTGTATTTAAGATAAATGGTGGTTTAACGGTATGTTTTTATTGGTGATAATGATTTGTAATGTTTTTGATTGTAGAATTTTTAAATTGTTGTGTTCGTGAAAAAAATTAATAAATAAGGATTAGAAGTTTATTCTTTTAATTTTATTATTGTTTTTATTTTTGATGTTATTATTATTATTGTTATGATTTTTTTATTCGTGTGTTACTGAATAAGACATAAAATAAACGTTACTTACATGATTCGAATACATGATCACTTGTTAGAATCAGAAAAAACCATGATACATGATTCTTTGATATGCTTGATTCGGAGGGGGGGGGGTATTGTCCAATCTAGTCTTTCAATCCTGTTTCTTTCTTCCTATATTTCGTATAGAGTAAACATGAAGATAATATTTTGCTGAATAACAATTAATAAAAAAATATTAGCTAAATAAGCATTATTTAAACAAATAAAAACAAATCTTGACAACAATAATGACAATAAATCTTGAACGAATTAACGTAAATTTTGATAATAGTTCATAAAAAATTTATTACTATATTTAAAATAGTTTTCGCTAATCTATATATTTAACATGTTAAATTTATAATCCAGAAATGTTTAAAAAATAAGTTACCGAATAATAAAAAAATGGTATTTTTATACAACAAGCATATATTTTTAAACGACAGATATATATATATATATATATATATACATATATATATATATATATACATATATATATATATATATATATATATATATATATATATATATATATGTATATATTACAAAAATAACTTCATGTTTACATTCACTTCATAAATATTAACATCTGTATATTTTTCATTCGCATTCAAAATAAACTTGCTGTTGATAAAATTTGCAGTTTCTACATTTGCTCGCTTTCCTTCTGGAATAAAATACAATCAAATATATTTTATAAATATAACACATGTTTAATAATTCTTTTTTTCAATTTGCAAAAATATTTTTATTTGAAAATATTCACATTTCTCCCATATACATATATATATATATATATATATATATATATATATATATATATATATATATATATATAAATTAAAAGCCTTTTTATACATTACTTGAATATAATTTAGAAAAATTGCAAATGTAATTGAATTTAATTAACCAGGACTACTAATATTGTTCAGAAAATAAATGCATGCAATGCCACATGCTGACATGTATAATTAGTTTCATGTAAAAGAAAATTTATTTTGTCAACTTATAGTAACAAACTAGTGGCACTCAGTCTATACGCGATATAATTAATAGGTCCTCTGTAGAAAGACCGGTACGTTCTGCGTTGAGCGCTTGATATCCATAGCATTTATGAGTTTTCATGTAGTAATTTATAAATGAATACCATAAAATACACTAATTGTATATCATTTTTAATTGCATCTGTTATGTTGAATTTGAATATGTTATAATACATATTAAATAATTCATTTCACCTGAATAAGTGCTTTACACGATTGTGTGTTAAGTACTTACTTTGCACGTACTTAATATTCTAAATAATATATGTTTTTTTTTGGATTTTTTTTCTATTTTTCCATATAAAAGCTTTCAACTATAAATTGACTAGTATAATTGAATACGTCATATTCAAACAATAGTATTATGATTCCTATGTAAGTTATTTAAAATATATCAAAATAAAAGCTTTTAAACATTCATATTATTCGTATATTTTATGATATTACACGAATTTTGACAAAAAAGTTTTATATTTCATTCAGAATTTATTTTGAAACAAAGTATATATGAACGATTTTATAACATTATTGGTATAGTTTTTTTCTGTTCTTATTTACAATCAGTTCCTATTTTTACTTATACATATTAATAGATTTTTGATTTAATTTAAAAAAAAAACATTTATGGATTATTTAAATTAAAATAATGATTTTTTGTTTAATTTAGACGTTTTGTTTAAGTAGATAAATATATTGTTAGTAATAGTTGTAAAGTGTTTTTAAATTTATGGCTGTGAAATAATATGATGTGAATATTTTGATTACGTCTTAAGATGATTTTCTGCTACAATTTTTTTTATATTATTCTAGTATTTTGTCGTTTTTTTGAGAATTTTCTGAAACTTGCAATAAAAATAAAGTCATCAAAATACACAAAAGTTGACAAAAATATTAGATATTACAAACATATTTTTTTTTAAAATTTTGAAAAGATATTTCTTGAATGTCAAGAAAAAAATTAATGCTTAAATAATCATTAGTATTTACAATGTTACAATATAGTTCTGGTACTATGGATAAATTTACTTTCACAAAACATTTTTTCACTTACCACATAAACCATACAACATTTTCTGATCAAAAGTATCTATTAAAATATTATTGATTAGTTTTGATTATTGATTATCCGTATTTCGATGCTGATGCTATTATTTTCAGAGCTGTCAAGTACGGGAAAATCACAGATATACCAGAAAAAAATTATTGTTTGTGTAGTGAGTTAAAGATTAATTTGTGAAACTACAATGTTAATTGAGAGAAAATGGTTAGTTCTTAATATAAAAATATCTTTTACTAGTGTTTACTTTCTAAATGGAGGAATATAAGTGTATAAATTTAATTTAACTTTTACATGCACTAATAAATTATACATATATCATTTTTTTTAATATTTTATAAATATATGCTACAACTGTGTAAATATAAGTTGTTGTGAATGTTTCTTATTAGTAATAAACCGTTTTTCGAAATTTTAATTCAGTGTTGTCTAGAAATACCAACAAGATCTTGGGCGCTTAATAACCTTAATTGTCGAACAGCCCTAAAACTCCAAATAATAACAAAAATCAATAAGATTTGCGTTATATCTGAATATTTCTAAATTTTATATCTAATATTTAAACTTATTTGTTAACACACGTTTTTATTTACACATTTACTTTGATTGTAAATTATTTTGTCAATACTTTTTACGGTCGAATTCTTTAAAAATATTTGACTACAAAAGTTTGTTTTTCTTAAGTTTACCTTTAAATTGACTGACTCAGTTCATAATGTTTCTATACGTAATATATGTTTTTTTTTATTACATTAAATGAAATTTTATTTTTCTACTGAAAAAATGTTAGTAGTTAATTAGTAGTTAATTAGTAGTTGTTAGTAGTGGTTTGCTTTAGAAAAATGTTAGTAGTAGTAACAGCGATCAGGTTGGCTATTTGTTAAAAAACAAGAACCAAGTTTAGAACAAATGAATATTAAAAGTACTCTTGTTTAAAAAGAGAAAGAATATATATATATATATACATATATATATATATATATATATATATATATATATATATATATATATAAGCATAGATTTATTTATTCAGACAACAGAGTTAGAGAGTTGATACACTAAACATTAATTACATTAAGTGCTTCTAATGTAATTGATACGACTAACTTGGAAACTTCCATGAATCACTTCATTGAAAATAATGCATGCAAATAAAGCAGTTTTTTCAGTAAAAAAAAATCAATCGTATATCTATTTTATTTAATATCGCAAGTAAAGTTAAAAGTTACATCGTTTATGTTATGGAAACAAGTAGAAAACTCATTAAAATACTACAATTGACGTATAAAAGACAGGCACGCCGATAAAACAAAAGCAGTAATGAAAACGAGCGACAGGTGAACATAAATTTATCATATAAACAAATAAATCATACAGCACGATTGAACGCACGCCCTGTGTGTACAACGTAATCGGGCAAACGAGCGAGAGAGCATGTTCGGCGACGTCGAGCAAATTAATCTTCCGTTTCGCGACTCGTGGACGACGGCCACGTCCGTGCCGCCGTTCATATAGAACAGCTCTTTATGCTCTTTTCGTATGATAGCCAGGGGGTGTTGTGAACGGGGACGATCGAGACTCTGTTGTGAAAGTGTTTGGTGAGAATTTGTCAATTTTGTAGGCAACGTATGGAATACGTTATTGTGTATTCAATAATAGAGACATTTTTGGTGTATATACATATATACATACACATATATACACATATATATATATATATATATATATATATTACATAGAGAGAGAGAAAATATTGGGTTAACATAAAATTAAGAAAAATACAAAGCGTCACTTTTATACCATTTTTGTTATGAACATAATATTTCTTTAATCACTTTATTAATTGCAGTAGGTTTGTTCAAAAAGGAAAAAAAGTACAAATTCCATTAAAAATACATTTCAAAAAATATTTCTTTATGGGATAGATTTTAATAATATGTAATAATGTAATATCATATATATATATATATATATATATATATATATATATATATATATATATATTGCATAGGTATTTGACTTGAAATATTTAAACTCACATTTCTATTAAATAATTAGAACAATTATAAACTCGTTAGCAGTCTATAAGACAATTGTATATATATATATATATATATATATATATATATATATATATATATATATATAAATAACAAATGTGTTTAATCAATTAAAAAAATCTATAATGGAAAAGAATCTCAATTTGAAAAAAACATATCTCTCTCAATCTTATGGCTATCAAATTAACAATGTTACTGATTGTCGTTTCTGACATATAAATGATTCAAGAAGATTAATGATCGAATTCTGATCATCTATTAAATACAACTACATAAACTACATAATTACTTCAGAATAATATTTAATAAAAACACTGCAACCTGTTGAAAAGAATATTTAAAGAGACTAATAAGTCGTATGGAAAAAATGAACAGACACGTCATCATAAATTTCAAATTGTTTCAGTCAGTTTTTTTGTAATTAATTAGAATTCAGTTCAGATTTTATTATTTAAAAATATATTTCTTTGATAACAAATTAAATCTATTATTACAGTTATTAATAGAGTTATTATCTATTATATCAATTATTAATAGAGTAATTTTTTATACTTATTGAAACAAAATAAATTATGTTACAATTTATTAATAAAACTTTTAATAAAATTGAGTACATGAGAGATTGGGGTTTAAATTTGTAATGTATTTCTTTCTCATTTTCTCTTTCTCTCTCTACACATATATTATGACATTATAGGTAATTTTATGAATTATTTTATAATGTGAGACCATTAAATTAATATTTATTTTCAAAATTATTTTTGATATTTATATATATATATATATATATATATTTATTTAATTACTATTATCTAGTTATTATATATATATATATATATATATATATATATATATATATATATATATATATATATATATATAGTAATTAGATATGAATATAATTCAATTAATGTAACCTTGTAAACATCTAATAAAGACTATTTGAAAGTAAATTATTTGATAGTAAGATAAACAAACATCTATTAATAGTAACAATATACAATAAAGTTTTATTAGGAAAATCAACCAACTTGCCGGAGACATTCAGCTTATAAATCAAGTTTAATGCAACTGAAATAAGCTTATTAAAGATTGTAGCCACTGTGACCGTTATAATCCGTATTATCTTCAAGAACGATCTAAATTTCACACCTTGGGCCCAAGGGAGTTCAAAATACTTACATGAACACATACCAATGAACTTACGGATACCTGATGTGAATATTTGTTATAATATATGTGTAAATTACTCACAGAATATATAATATATGCCGTGCACACACATACATACATATATATATATATATATATATATATATATATATATATACACACAGTGTATCCATATTAGAAACTGCATGTATTAAAAGAAAAATATAATAAAACTAAAGTATTATACTATGATATAATATTTTAACAACAATTTAATATATTTATACTGACACAGATTAAATTAATATATAAATTAGTTCAATAATGACAGTATAGATACATGGTATGCTACAAAAGAAAAAATTGAGACACTAAATTCACTGTTAAAAAAATAATAGATTGTAAAAGTATAATTGTAGATATATTCTTCTTTAATATTTTATTATACTTTTAAAAAGTTTATTTTTCTAGCTTATAAAAATTAAAGTATAATTAAATAAATATAAATCATCTTAAAATTTACAAAATATTATTAATAATTAGTATAGTATTAGGATCGGACGTAAATTCACATTTATTAATGAATTTTTCAATCAACCCACAAACCACAAAACATTTTTTTCAAAAAAAAAATGCTCAGTAATTGAGCGAATAAATATACATTGAGAATTTTTGATCAAAAAAGAATTGGGATGTTCGATGAGTGAAAATTTCTCTGTTAATAATCTGTGAAACTTTATGAAAATATTTGTGTCGAGATTTAGTATATTTTAAAAGTTATTTTTTACCTGCTTGTTAAAGACAAACTTTTATATTTTCTTCATAGAAAAAATATATTTATTATTTAACGAGTTATTTACATTTTAATAAAACATTAAAGTAATAAAAAATATTTTGTAATTTAGACATAAATATGAATATAATACATTTTAATTTATTAGATTATATAAAATAGTAATGTTAAATACGTCTAATTTGTTTTAATAATATTAAAACAATAATTATATTTAAAAAATTTAGTAGTTAAATGTATAATAATCAGTAATAATTTAAATAAATATAAGATATAAAATTTATATTCGCTATAAATCTACAAAATATTAATTAAAAAATGTAAATTTAAAACAAGGTACGTTTTAAAAGTCAATATACATTTAATAACTAGCAACTTTCTAAACAATTTATTAAAAATTATGCATATATATATATATATATATATTAATGAGTTATATTAAAGTATGTATTAATATAACTAAAAATATTATTTTATATTCTCAGTGAAAAACACAATTTCAAAAATTGTTCAATTTTAATGTTACAAAACATTAGCTATATCGGTTATTCCTTTTCAACCTTTTAAATAATACATCCGATTTATTAATAAATGGCCCAAATTGCCAATTTAGACGCAAGCCCATCATTCATTAGTTATTAACTTGCCAATCACTCTATTATATTCAAACTTACTTTAATGACAGACTCTCTAATATTGATTTAATGACCAACATAGTACGAATATATACACATTCATTTACACTCAAATATATAATATATATATATATATATATATATACATATACATATATATATATATATATATATATATATATATATATATATATATATATACAAATAAGAGAATAACTGTGGTTTTCAGTCATATTGTAGTCAGTAGTACAAGATACTTGAGTACCAAGCGTGTGTTTTTAATCAACACTAACCTTTTCTATTTAACAACAAAAACAAGTTGTTGGACAATGAAAAGTTTTTCATTTAAACAATGATTACAACAATATATATATATATATATATATATATATATATCACGAGAAAGAAATTAAAGTGTTTTCTACTTGAACAAATATTTGTTAATTACTTTAAATTCTACGTAAATAATAGTTTTTCACTTCAAAAAAAAAACAAACAAGAACAAATAATACTTGTACTATAGAAAGAGTTTTAAACAAATATTGAAAAGTTTTTAACAATTGTTAGATATATTTATTCTTTCAGAGATAGTGGTATAATTATTGTACCACTAACATTTTTTTATACTTCAGTGGTCAAATGTTTGTAATTCTTGAATATTATTCGTTGTGTTTTTGTAGATTTAGGTTGAAATTATGAATTATTATGGAAGTGTTTCATAAAATATAAAATTGATGTAACTAATTTAAGGCATGTTTAAGAATTTAAGTAAAAGAATTTATGGTATGTTTATATATATATATATATATATATATATAATGTTTGTAGGAAAATAATTTCGGATTTTGTTTTCTGAAATCTAACCTTAATTTTTTCATTGAAAGTGTTATTTCATCGTGCTCACATTAATATCATTTTAAAGTGCATTTTTCGGTCTGTATTTTGTTAACATCGACTTTAGTTTTATTATTAATTTTACTTTAAATTGGGAAATTGAATTAAAGATAGAAAAAAGTAAATAAGAAAAAAAATTATATGAGTTCAAAACGGGTGGTAAAGCAACAGAAACTGCTTTTAAAATAAACGATTCTTTTGATGTGGCTACTGTTAAAGAATGTACGGTGTAATGTCGGTTGCAAAAATTTGGTGCTAAAGATGAGAGCCTTGAAGATGAAGGTCGTAGGCGTCATTCTTCAGTTCATAATGACCGAATGAAGGCGTTATTTGAATCAGAACCATGCATATCAATTTGAGAGCTTGCACAAAGTCACATGTTTGTCATCCAACAATTCTGGACCACTTTTACTTAAAAAATGTATATGAATTTGAAGGTCATAAAATGCAATTATTTTTCTCCAACATAGTATATATATATATATATATATATATATATATATATATATATATATATATTGATTATTGTGATTTTAAAGTTAAGAAAATTAAGATTTTTATTACATAGTTGTGTTATCAAATTTTACTGGAAAAAATATTTTAAAAATTATATATATAATTATATATATATATATATATATATATTAAGTTATTGAAATGCAACTTGTATAAATACATTCAATTATTTTTCTTTTTTTAATATAACAAATTTCAATTACGAATATTTTCCATTAACAATGTATAATATTTCACAAAATGCTAGATATTTTATTTGATTCTAAATTAAAACAGTTCATGTATGCAATATTCCAATTAATAAATATTCAATAAAGAACGAATCACTTTTTGTCAAAATAACAATTTTCATACACGTAATTTAATAAAAAGTCAACATTTGACAAGAAGTTTCAAATGAATTGTTAAAAACATTTCAATGACAATAAAAATAAACATTTGTGTTCACAACATAACGTCATTTTAAAATCAATTTGCGTTCGTATGTACATTTAATTTTTTTTTCATACCAATAGTAACTCGCATGTGTGAGAGTTGTTTGTTATATTTTTTATGTGCGAACGTACAAGAATTCCATTGCTCGTGAACAATAACATAGAATTTAACCAAGACTTTTTTCACCTAGGTAAACAACGCGATATTAAATAAAACAGCACGCGAACAGTCTATTAAATAATGAAGTTTTCCTCCATCAAGTTTACCTGTTATTCTTCCGATGTCGCAAAAAGTGATTATTATATTCATCGTGATGTAAATGTATGGTTTGTTGCAACTTTATATTCAAATTATATTATTAAGTTGTCAGATACTGACAATAATGATCTTATCTCTTGACTGATTGAGAAAAAAATCAGTGTAAGATAAGTAAAATCTCATAAACAAGGATTTTATAGAAATATTTTTGAGACGATATACATTTTTCTTTATATACACTTTGAAAATGGTGTAAAAAGATCAATTTAATGAAACACCGAATTTATTAATATCTACAGAATTTTCTCAGTGTTTCATTTTTTCTTTCTCTTTTTATAACAAATTGTTGAGTTTAAAAATTATATTTTAATTATTTTAGATAAATGTATGCTTTTTTTTATTAAATATCATCGTATGTTGACAGCATGGCTATTTTTATCAAATAAAATTGTTTTTCTCAAACATTCACGTTTCAGCCATATATTAAAATACACTAGTTTAAAAAATTCTTGGAAATAATTCCCGTTATCTACACTTTGTAGAATTTTATTTTAATTACTTTTTTAAATAAATGTTTCACTTCGTTCTTAGTCTTTATTAATATTTTCTTCATAATTTTTTATAATATGACATGAACAAGTTGAAACGTTTATCCTGCCGTTTCGTTCAGATCTTTGACAAAAACGGAAAAACTGTTACCACGTACTTAACGTGTGCTTAACGTCAGTTTTATTTGATTGATTATGATGTATAAAGGTTAACATGAACTTACTATCCATTGAATACTAAGCGACTGTAGGTGTTTAACAATAAGGTGTTGTAAATCATAACTAATTCGAATTTCTTTGTTCAGAATGCAACTGATAACGATCTGAGTTTATTTGCAATTAATTACCATGTTACAACACCTTGTTACTGTGCTGTCGTTATAAACGAGCGAGAATTTTTTTAAGTCCAGACGATAAGAGGATGAGGATAATTGTGGGAGTAGAGAAAATAACGTACGTGAGTTGATATTTTTGAACTGATATATTCTTCTTATAGAAAACATTTAAAGTTTTATTGAACAACTACCACTTTTATACAACTAGTGTTTCTAAACTAAATTCTCAGTTTAAATATTATTTTTCTAATGAAGTAAATTAAATAATTAAACTTTTTCCTCTCCGTTTATTTTTTATTTTATGTTTTTGAAAAAATTTATCATTCATTCTAATTATATTTATACCATAACTTTACGGGATAATATCAATTAGATTTGAATAATTATTTTTCTTTTTCTTTATCGTTTTTTTATTACTTGTTAATTGAAACAATTTTACAAAATTCTAAATTTTGCGATGAAAAGAATTAAATGGTTAAATTCTAAATTTAAAATAAAAGTTTTATCTGATGCTAGTGAAACCATTGTGTACAGAAAGAACCTACGAGAACGTGATACTGAATAAATTCAAAGAAAAGCAGCATGATTCGTTATAAATGGGAATGTTAAACTGGATAGTTCAAGAAAAAAGATTGACAAATTTGGAAAGGAATAAAATTTACAGTTTTTATAATTAAATCATTTTTGTGAGGTATTCAACATGGTCGAAAGTTAATAAAAGAATATCATCTTACTATATTTATGAAAATAAAGACCATAAGTTTAAAATTAAACTAGATAAGTATTAAAAGAGTATAGGTCAGTGGTTAATTTACATATATGCTCTTACGCTTGGAAGGAAGTACATCCTAGCATGTTGTATCCAATATCTCCAGTAAAATCTTTCAAGAATATGTTGAAAAGACAAATAAGTAAAAAATAAACAATTTGTCCCCGTTTAAAATTCTTGAAATCGGATTCGTTGTCGTAATTATATTGACTTGAAAATATTATAATTATTATATTATATGTTTTTATTATTTAATTTATAATTTTTGTAAATAAAATACTTTCGCTTTATGTTCTTCGCACAAAAATTGTACATACTTTTTGTGTATAAGAAGCTAAGATTTTTTGTGTACACTGTTTTTTAATATGAATACGTTTTCCAGAATTAATAATTTATGTACTGGATCATGTTTATAACCATTATACATTTAGATACATGTCTGTGTGCATATGACACGTCTGGATAGACTGTAATAGCTTTGTTGTATTAATATGAAATTGACCGCACAATTATATATGATATATGTAGATATATATATATATATATATATATATATATATATATATATATATATATATATATATATATAACAAATGTGATTTAAATGAAAACAGTAATAGAGGATAATAGAGAATATAAATTGTCCCAGAAATGTATAAATCATTTACAATTTATATGCATAAAATTGATCAGGTTGATGGTGAACACATATGATCAGATATGCATTAATTTTGAAAAAATCATTACTTTTAAAAAAAATACAGTTTTTTTTACAATAAGTATAAATTTATGACCGTAAGTGAATATGTACACTCATATCATATTCCCTACAATTTCTTTTTTCGATTAAAATTATACAATAATTGATTATTTTAATTATTGATTATATAAATTTCAATGGTGAACATTGTTCCTAGACTACTAAGGTAAAGAGAACTATTTTATTATTTAAGATTAATTTTATTATTATTGTTTTATTACCAGAGATTTTAATTAAAAATGAATATTATTTTAATATCAGGAAAATTTTAACACAATTTTGTCTGTCGATATTAAAAAGCGATTTATTTTGGAACATTATATATTTTTGTTCTTCAAAGTTCTGTATTTTATTTACTGAAGTGTTATAAACGTCATTAACAATTATATATATATATATATATATATATATATATACATATTTGTGAAAAATATCGGTTTTTAAAAACTATATCTTAAAGGAGGATTGTAAATAAATGAAGGATTAAGATTAAACTGTCTTTTGAGAAATATTTCATATTTAACAAATCGAAATGTACAGCAATATGATCGAGATATGTAGTTTTTTATTTATATATACATATAAACATAAATATTTGTATATATATATATATATATATATATATATATATATATATATATATATATATATATATATATATGGATAAAATTTGTGAAAATGTGTATATTTGCGAATTGCTTTAAATGTATCAGGCGTATACGGTCGCAGAGAAAATGAAGTTAAAATTATTTTATTGTTGGATTCTACTTCTAACTTTCATTTTAAAACACGCATCTATATGGATTTATTACTATAGTGACGTTTCCATTACAGAAACTGAATGCTTATAAAAGTTCCATTATGAACATCAAACATAAAACATCAAAATAATTTCGAAATTCATTACGACCCAGCTCAAATAATCAAATGCTTAACAAAACACATTGACGCAGCAGGACAGATATAATAGCGAGTGGATGAAAACAAAGGGAACTGTAGTGAAAAAAAATAAATATAAACGATACTGAACAAACACAGAGAACAATAAAAACACAGCAGTTTCTTGTTTGGCCACTCTGCTGTTGTTTCAAGTCGGTTCGCGCCAAAACTTTGCAATTTTGCGCAGTCTGCTATCACGGTTAATTTAGTTTAAATGGAATGGTGCTGTAAGTCCGTCTGTCCACATAACAAAAGAGTCCGCTAATGAACGGCTCGGGACCAGTGAAATAAAAATACCATGAACGGAACGGCTCGTCCATTCCTGTCTTCGTTTTATTTCCGGTTTGCTTCTGTCATCTATTGGCTTGATTAAATAAATTCTATTTTCCAAATAATGCAAAAGTTTCATTTATTAACTATTGTATTATTTCATATGCATTGCTCGCAGTTTTATTTAACTTGTAATGTCATTTTATATCTATACAAATTTTATACTAACAAAAACATAAGTTTTTTTTCATTAAAGTTTTTTGTATTGAAAACCTGAAACGTAGGTTTTCAAATCTAAAAATGTAACATATATATATATTATTTTATTAATAATACATGCTATTTTAACTTAATAAAACTGCATTTTTCTGTATTTATTTGATGTTTTTGGCAAGAAATCGTTTTTAAAGTAATAAAATATTTTATTCCAAATCATTTGTTTTAAAAATGCATTGATTCAGTCATTTATTTTATATTCAGTATTATTTAAAATATTAATGTTTCTGAAAGTTTTATCTTGAGAATTTTAAATAAATAGAGATCGAAACGGCAAATGAATAAAATAAGACTAGTCGTCGTTTGAAAAATAAAATCTTCGGTTCAAAGAATATGTATACAAATTTAATAGAAGTGGAATGTATAAATATAATGTTTATACCTCAAGAAATGATGTTAATAGTTGAATACAATGTGAAGTTATCGGATTTATTTTTCTTGATATAAAACATGTGAATAGAAAACATAAGCTTGGAGTATTTTCTTCCAATGTTTAAAAACAAATAGACGATGAATCATACATGGAAAATACAATAAAATATAAATGCGCATCCCGTTATGGACTTGAATAAATAAAACAGATGTCGTATATTTTTTCAGGAAAGAACAACATTTTCTTTCATATTCATTTATGGAATATTAAAACGTTGACGAGTTGAAATCACGAATTTCAGACAATTGTGTTATTAATGAAACATTACATTTTGTATACAATAGAATTTGAAACCTATTTGTCAATAATACTGAATCTTATAAAATTTGATACACAGTACGAAACATATACAATTATACATTTCTTATGAAAAAATGTAATTACGAGTAGAATTCCATTTAAATAATTTTTTAACATGTAAGAAAATTGCTGATTGATTAATATTTAAAATATTTTTTTATATATTACTAGAAATTATTTGAATTCTTCTTTAGATTGTAATTATAATCAATCTTCCTATCATTTTATTATAAGTTATCAGTTTTATTATACCATTTTAAAATATTTTATTGAATACAGACAAAAAGTTTAAATGAACTTTTTATACATTCTCTTAAAATATATTTATCAGCTGTTTCTTCTTAATAGTTAGAATAATATGTTTATTTTTAA
The DNA here is from genome assembly GCA_034766995.1 of Acanthacorydalis orientalis. Taxonomy (NCBI): domain Eukaryota; kingdom Metazoa; phylum Arthropoda; class Insecta; order Megaloptera; family Corydalidae; genus Acanthacorydalis; species Acanthacorydalis orientalis. The sequence continues at coordinate 43,952,706 of CM068316.1, forward strand.
GAAAAGTAATTAATTATTAATAAAGTGATTAAAAAAAGTGTGAAAATTAAGTTACAACATTAAATTTCATGAAAATAAATATATATTTTATATATTTTGTACAATTTTCATTAAGTATGGCTTAGAAGTGAATTAGTATAGCATTAAAGTGAGATATAGAAATATGGAAGCTTTTAAATATTTATGTTATTTCTTTTTTATGATATATATATATATATATATATATACATACACACAGACTGAAAAATTCAATAACAACTTTATTGTATTGAAAGCTGCAAAATTATTTACACTTTAAACTTTTTACATAAAAACAGAATTCAACAGAAAATAATTTTAACCAGAAATCACCTGTCAAAAAATTACGCTTTTATTTTAAATTACTTGTGGAGTATTATTAATCTATGTTGATTGATTTTGAGTACCCATATGGTAGTAAGTATGCATTAATATGATTTAATAATGAAAAAAAATGAAGTCAATTTAACAACAAATATAATTTCTAATAATATGTTTAATTGTCTTCATAAATTCGACCATTTATACGTTTTAATTGTGTACTGGTGTAGTTTTTAATATTCTATTTATGAAGTATAGTTTCCTAGTAAATAGTTTTCAGTATGGAATGATATATATATACATATATATTTATATATATATATATATATTTAGTTTTAGTGAAGAACATTTTTACCCTATATATTCACCGTTGGCTGATAGTCAATTCCTTTGTAAAACCATATCATTCATTAGTGACAGTCGATCCGTGAATTTCATAGACTCATCAGTCACCAAAGGCTGACAGATGTTTGGATTTGTAGACACAAACATAAATTATTGCATAATCAAATGTAGGATCTAGTTATATTATTTATGATGAAGCGTAATTAAATTTTTTTTGATTCAAACAATGATTTTGTTATAGACTTTAACAAGGAAATCATGAAAGAATTATCTGTTTTATGTAAACGTTCCATAGAAATTTCACCAGACCTGGTACCATCAGACTACCATCTGTTTTGCTCTTTATAAAATGCCTTAAATGGTAAAACCTTCACTGATGATGAGGATATAAAATCGTTCTTGGACCTGTTTTTTACTGAAAAAATATAAAACTTTTTTGAGCGCGAAATCATGAAGTTGCTTGAAAGATGGTAAGAAGTAATTGAACAAAATGGACAACGTATTGTTTAATAAAGTTTTTGTCTACCATGAAAAATTCGCCTTTCATTTATATAGAAAAAAACGCAAATTTGAGATAATAAATAACTAATAAATAAATATATCACGAATACAATACACACTCGTATGAATATATATATATATATATATATATATATATATATATATATATATATATATATATATATATATATATGAAATGTATTGCAAGTGCGCATACGTGTGTTTATCTATGTACCTATATTTGTGTGAGAGAAGCTATTGGAAGTAAAAAGTAGAACCAAGCAGTTGTTCATTGTTCTGAAAGAAAATTTAAAAATGAAAATTATCTGATGTCATTAATACTCGGATGTTTTTTATTGTTTTCTCATAATTATTCATTGTAGATGAACGTAGTTGTAATTGGCTTATTCTCAGTGTTGTAAAGCAGATAATATATCATATTAAAAAAATAAATCGATTATTTCCGATTTATTATCCGGTTCACCAGGCACTTACTGCAAAATGTGTTTCATAAATCAATTTGACAAACATTTATTAGCCTCTGCTCTACACACTCGGTATACGACAGATTCGATAATAAAAAAAAATGCCGAAAACGAACGTACATATTTATGACAAATATTGTCTTGTTCGTAGAAGGGTTAGATGTGCGCCGAGGATCGTTCGTTAGTGATATGTCGTAATAATACAGATTCCATTAATGTCGTGAAAACAATTCATTACTGTTTTTCTTGATACAGAGCAGAGCAGCTATTACACAATCACGCTATGTCACTCTCGGCGACATTCAAATGGCGGGTTCGCGTTCGACGCCCGTCCACGCGACATGCTCGAATCAATCAACCAAGAACGAGACACGTGTACATGTGTGCGGGCGTACGTATATGGTGTGTGACTGTGTTGTGTGAGGCTTCGATACATTGCGGACCGCCACTCGGGTACGCCGGTGCGCTGAACGCGACGTCGTCGAGTCAGTCCGTTGAGCCAGGTCGTTGGGCCGTTAGGCCGTCAGGCGCCGACCGCCTTTTCGCGCATCTGACATTTACCTGCACGGTATCACCTACGTTTCGTGTACACTGAGCGGTTTATTATATGCTGGCGATGTATTGTACGATATACGCGTATCGCTGCAACAATATGGCAAACATGCGACATTAATCACGACACGGGAACAAGTCTCCCGCTCACGTTGCCACTTTAACGTAATCTGTGTCTATTTTGTACAAGTTTCTGGTGACATTAATAACCATATTTTAATCACTGTCTACGTTCAAGTGCGTCTAATAATACTGTTTGATGTTTCAGTTTAGTTCTCGAACTGAATTACAAATCGAATCTCGCCTTTTTGTCACGTTTCGTACGCAAATACAAAATGGTTCTTCAATGAAATTTCGCCGCTTTAATGGAATTACAAAGTTAGATAATTGCATAAAGTATACACATGTATATATATATATATATATATGTATATAAATATTTATATATAAATGCATATAATAGTGGCGTACAATAATAATTTATATTTATTTTCATTAAAATCAATTAAAATATATTGCATTTTCTACCGAATTTTTTTGTATTTAGTTGCTTACGTGTATCAAAAATATTGTTTTATGTTTGATTTTTCTTTAACTTATTGACATATTGTATACCGTTAAATTGTAAAAGAGATCTTATAGGTTTTGGTAAAGGGCAGTTTGAAATTTCATTGAAGATCATAGGCAATTGAAAATTCAATCATCTTGAATCTTTATGTGAGTTAGGTTTCTATTCTTTTTTTATAATGCATAAAACGTGTATTTTTTCTTTGTAAAATGCTTGCTCTAGCGATAAAATGTCCCCTTCCCTTTAAAATGGATAAAAACGTAAAGTAAATAATATTCATTTTTACTAATTGTTATAAAAATTGAATAAATTGAGGAAGTAATTATCTATGACCATTGTAATCTGAGTATGCCTTTGTATTGTCTTGAAAATAAATTTATCAAGTAAAGAATTTCGATAATTTCATTTTTTACAATCGATTCTGATCAAAGGGCATGCTTTTGATGAGAGAGAAAGTATGAGAGTATGAGTGAAGAGAAGTATGTTAATGATCTAATTTATTTTATAAAAATCGAAACAAATGAAATATCTTGACCATATCTTAAGATCTCAAAACAAGTTCAATGAGAAAATTAATTAAATTTTTTTATTTAAAGTATAAACGCATATATATATATTATAAATTGATTTTCTCTGCTTTATTTTACAATATTTTTGGAATTTTAATACACTCTTTTCTGACTCATATTTTATATTGCTGAAGACATTTTTTTTAAATTGTAGAAAAACCTGTAAACATAAGATTTATTCTCAAGTAGTAAATTTCTTTTCAAATTAATTTATTCTATTGACTGTACATATGTATATATATATATATATATATATATATATATATGTATGTATATGTATGTATATGTATGTATATGTATGTATATGTATGTATATGTATGTATATGTATGTATATGTATGTATATGTATGTATATATATATATATATATGTATGTATATATGAAAATATACATATATGTATATGCGCGATGTAAGTGTATATAATTAAGTGAATATTCATGTATTATTTTTACTCAGTAATTATTTTAATTTATGTATATACATTTTCTACAATGAGTAAGCATCATGATGTTAATTTAAATATGTTTATTTTTTAATTGAAAAAAGTTACGATAAGTTTTTCCGAAGGTGTTTTTTTATAAAATGTTTTAAATAGTCACACTTCATAAAAGCTGGACACCGACTATAAAAACATGACTAATTTATATTAAGATAACGTAAACAAGCTAGAAGAATTTTATTGTTACAATAAAACATGAATTTCTTATTTCACGTTAAATTGATATTTTTTTGTAGACATTTTTTTATTCAATTATAGTCATGGGTTTTTCTGTATTAGTAAATGGAAACATACTTGTTGCGTGTTTCATATTTTAATTCATTTTATGCGCTTTCACTATCTATCTAATCTAATATTTGAATAGAGTAGTGCATACTATTAAATTTAGTTGCTACGCTTGAAATATTATGTTTTAAATGACAATTGTTTACTGTTCTATTGAACCGATTTTATTTCAGTATTTATAGGTGACAGGCGAACATATATATTTAAAATTTTTGTAACGTTGTTTTAACAGAGTTTTTGTTCAAATGTCAACCTAGTTCTATAGAAAAAAAACGTCGCAAAGAACAAAATTTAATTCACCAGTATAGAAGTTGCAAGCGTTCGCTAAACTTCTGACACGTGCTATCCGTTCTACTATTGTTTTACTGTTTTGTTTACACGCCCAGTGGAATTTTAAACAAGGAACAATTTTTAAAGGCAAGAGATCCAGTCGGAAAGTTAAAATCATTCCACGAAAGTGTTTTTACCACATTTAAATTACATACACAAATACATCCCATCACGAAACTATATATATATATATACATATATTTGTATGTATATATAACGTGAGAAAGATATTCTATTTATAATTAATTTACCCCTTTATAAACCAAGTTTGTATTTTCAATAATACACTTATTTTTAAGATAAATTGAATAAAAATGAATGTGTTAAATATGAAATTTGATGTATTTTCTATATATATATACATATATACATACATATATATATATATACCATATCTGACATAATTGACAATAATGTATAAATTTTATTATTTTCAATTGTCATGTATATGCGAATTTATGTTCAACTACAATTATCATCAAAAAAGTTTTGTAGTTTGAGAAATATTAAAATTAACCATTAAATTATAGATGTCTCTACTTTTATTAAAATCAACATGGTCCGGTCATATAACTAAAAAATAATAAGTTCTAGTATTGCCATGAAAATATCGCCACCAAAGTTTATGAAAAAAATGTTTTCTAATTGATATACTATTTATTTTCCGATAAAAATATGTTAGAAGTATGTTTTATAAAATAATTTTATTATTGAGAATAGTTTTAGTGATTAGAATTATTTAATTTTTTTTCGAAATCTAACGCTAAAACTTTTTTGTTGGTTTTTGATAATTTACTTTATAAAATTGTGCTTTATATTTGAAAATGAGTGCGAAAAATTGAGATTTTCTGTACTTTATGGTATTTGGTTTTCTGAAAGGATCGAATAATTCAGAATCTACAAAAACTGTTTGTGAGATGTACGTGGTACTAGATGTACCACAGGTCTATGCAGTCATCATTGGAAATGTTATATGATGGTTCGCAAAATTCAATATGACGATTTGAATTTTTTAAAATGCGGCTACCTTTGTAAGGCTCTTATTCAAAAATTATTGACAGATATTCGAATATCGATTGAAAGAGATTGAAAGAGAGTAACAATTGTTAATTCATAATTTTCATATATTTCAAAACTCCAAAATATCTTAAAGTCCTTTGCTTGGTATATCTACTGAAAATAATTTAATGTATCATGTCTCAATATGCAATTATTTTTGGATTCTTTCATAGAAAACAATATAAATTATTTGATTGGTTGAATAAACTAGTTGTATTTATATAAAAAAAATTGTAAAATTTTTTCAATTATCCAATAAAATACTAGTTGCTTGAAAAGTTTGATAGTATTTAGAGATATTTCTATTATTATAAAATTAAATTAGAACTGATAGGTAAACAACAAGTAATGATAATTGATGTTTGTATTAAAATACAAATATTAAAAATTAATGTCAGTTAAAGAACACAATTTGTATTTGTTAAATAAAATGATAAATGTATACATGAAAAATATTATTTTGAAAATACATTATATCAAAAATTAGAAATATACTGGATATTCTTTTCTATCTCTCTATATCTCTTTATATATATATATATATACATACCTACATGTAGCTTTAACTAATATCACTAATGTGCCATTGCTCTTGTGACGATGGCAATATCAAAATTACTTTCATCATAAATAAATGAATGAAATTTTGTCTCGAAAAATTCTTTTCATATAGCAATATTAGGTTCAACAATCGCTCTTTAAAATATTCCGGCGTGAAACGAACTCGACACGCTCTACGCCACACTTCCATCTCGATTCATAGGCGATTATTTGTCGTATATGTTACACGTCATAAATCACATGGCGCTATCACCGTCGCATAATGGCAGCAATGCCAACGAGCTAGTTGTTTTTTATAGTTATTCAATCAGATTATTGTCAACGTATTGTAATGAAGTGGCGGGTGACTTTGCCGGCGTCCAAGGCAGGTCCCAATGTCAGACGCACCATGTTTAATAGGTGCCTCGCGTGCAAGATTTCAATAAATGTGTATCGTTTGTGTATATATATGCATGCATAAATACATACGAACACGCGTGTATTTATATAAAAATATCTGTACTTGTGTGTGTCCGTGCAAGAAATAAGGGTGGAATAATATGTGTGTGACCGTGTCACAGTATTCGCGACCGCTTGTTTAAATTGTTCGCTTATCGTGAGTTCGATGTCAAAGAGATTTTCGTATGAATTTATTAAATTAAATAAGTCGTGATATACAACGAATAAATACAGAACCATTAACAGATCTACATCTTTTGTACATTTTTTTTTTGCAGAATTGTCAACAGTCACTTTATATTCGTAAGTGGTAGTATTAGTTCCAGTTTTGAATAGTTTGATACATTTTTTTTGCCAATATTCATAATTTAATTTAAAAATTACATGTGTATAAATATTTTTTTTATGAGCAAGTCACGATTTTATGCGGCATTAAAATATAATTTGAAATATAATTTAAACATATACGAGTATATATATATATATATATATATATATATATATATATATATATATATATATATAATGATTAATTATTGATGTAAAGTAACAATGTAACGGTAATTAGATTAAAAGGAAAATATTTTGTAAACAAAAATTGTAATTAAAGCACATTATGAATGATTTGGGCATTAATTTTAATTATTACTTGAATTATTTTACTTTAATGTATTTTTAGTTTCTTTAATGTTTTTTGAATTAAATATTTATATAGTAAATATGAATATAAATATATTTATCAAATTTCTCTATTCATTAAAAAAATATATATTGAAAGTTGAACTCCATTAATTATTTAAATTATTATTTTCAGTACAATTACAGTGAATGTTATTATTAATAATTAATTATGATCTTTTGTACATTCATTCGAAACATTGTATGATTATTATTTATATTAGAGTATTATTATCATTCTTATTTTCACCCGTGTGTTAAATACTTTACTAAATATAATTGCGCTGTATTAACCTCATTTATATCATTTACGAAATCAAATGATATACTGATATCTCTTTTTTGTACATACATATTTAATGTTATATTTAAAAGGATACTGAATACTTTCCGTTCATTTATATAGAGGTTGAAATAAAGTATTTATACTTTTATTCGTCGATTTCATTCATAGCAGATTATTTTATACTGGACTCTAGAGATTTTTGTGCTTTTCAAATACTGCAATTAATGAAAGGCTCTTGAGGTTTCGTCGAATTGAGATTTATATTTATAAAAGTGAAATCAATTATTATATTATAATATACTGTTATAGAAATATATTAGTCAGTAAATATAAAAATACTACGGCATTTAGATTTATATATATATATATATATATATATATATATATATATATAGAGAGAGAGAAAATATAGGAGGGAGAACGGTAGATAATAGATAGATTTTTAATATTTCTTTAAATATTCATTAGAAAAGAAAATATAAACTAGAAACTGGATAAAATTCGTTTTTTTTTTTTTTGAAAAGTAATATCTAACATTGGTTTTAAACATTGGTAATAAATAATAAGAAATACTTCCAACACGATAATCCTTTTTGTAATTTTTTAACTTAAGCTGGAGCCTGCTTTCATAGTACTTTGAGAAAAATTTTACTAGAACTTGTTACATCTATAATATCGAGTTGACTCTTTAAATTAAGTTCAACAAGTAATATTATAAAATTTGAATCAATATGTTTTTTAATTATTATAATATATATATATATATATATATATATATATAAAGATTTCTACTTCAAGTTATATTAATAATTTTATCACATAATGATAATAAAATTATTGGGAAAATAATATACTTTTCCTTTTATTTCAATGATTTTACTTCACAAGTTCCTTAAGATATATTTATTTGTTTGTGAATAACTGATGTTTTTATTATTAATATTGTTTGTTAAAGTGACAAAGAATTACTCATTTCGTATTTTTTTATGTGAATAATGAAAATTGTTTTCAAAAGAAAAGAATAATATAACACATTTCGAATTTATTTAACATTCAAAAAACATTTAAAAGGGGTTCAAGTTTGAATCGAAATTACTATAATGAAACTTTAAAAAATACTTTATGATAGGTTCTCCTTTAAAGATAATTTTTTCTGTAATATCGCAAATATTTTTTGATAAAGCAATAGAAATGATGAACTTTTTAAAACTAACTTAATATGAAATATCCAAAATATATTTATTATCAATCATTATGATCACTTGTAACATACAACACTAATTTCACAGCAACGCTATTTTTTCCAATAAAACGTGCTTTTATTAAATGAAGTCAACAAATAACTTTTATGCGTCATATCCTAATAACAGCAATATAATGATATCTTTAAAGAATTAACCTGAACTGCGAACAGTACAATATAATTCTAAAATCGTACATTTTTTTAATTAAAAGTATTTCAAAATACTGTTATAATTTTGTTACATAGAAATAAACTTATCAAATGATTTATTTTTTCAAATTAAATAACGTATCAATTAAATATTCGAATGAATGTATTATTTTCAAAACATGATATGTTTACATGATACGATTACATTTGTTATTAAATGTACGTTTAATTTTATTAATTGATATAATTTTATAATAACACAACTGTTCAGGAAAAAGACTAATATTTAATGTGTGTTATATGATTTTATTATGATATAACATATGAATAATATAAAATATAAAAATAAACTGCAATATTTTTAATTTAAAATAATTAATTTAATTTATTATACAAATGTGTGTATATATATATATATATATATATATATATATATATATATATATATAATGTAAAATTGTGTATGTATAAATATTTAAATCGTATTTTACCAGTCATGCTTACAATTTTTCTGATTGTAATGAAGTATTTTCGATCGGAATAACCGATAATACATAATTAGAAAAGTTTTAAAAATAAAACATGTATGTTGAGTACGAAATATACTGTATAAGAATAAATGATTTAATTCAGTGCGTTCGTAAAGGTTTTCTTAATCTAGATAGAAATATTATTCATAACTTACAGTATATTTTTAGATCTTTGTTTATTATTATTATTTTTCTTTATGCACGTTATAAATATGTATAGTAATTGGAGATAAAAATATTAGCGATTAAAATACTATGTACAATTTATTGCAACGTATTTTATGCGATCTGAACTATCATTTTCGAAATTGCTTTCGTTTCGAATAAACGGAACAAGAGCTGATAAAAATGCAAATTTTTATCATAAAATTTACTGTTTACATATTAAAAGGTAATATTACTAAAACCGTTTTAATATATAATAATGCTTTTTATTACTCCAATTTTCTATCTTGGATCATAACTGAAAAGTGGTTTCATAACATTTTTGATTAGTGGTTTCAGATCAGTACTCTCTGAATATTCTTTTCGATTTAGAAATTTTCATATTTCACTTTACATATACATATGATTCTTATAAGTAGTTATTTTTTAAAATAATTGTTTTAGCAATAGTATGATTTCATTATAGAAAATAAAGATATTAAATAAAGAATAATTTGAAACGAATATCAATTTCTTTCAAAGATGTATTTACATATTAACTAATAATAATCAATTAGTAAAATGTAACAATTTAATTTGTTATCACTCACAAATATTTATCAACGTTGCAAAAACAGTAGTGAACAATACAGAATATATTTTTCAATCCACTTAGGTATTTCTTATATAATATATTTATTGAACCTTGTGTTTTTTTTAAAAAAAAAAATAAAATAAATAGGATTTTTTTCAACTCTAATTTATTTGTGCATGGAATATATATATATATATATATATATATATATAATTGTAAATATAAAATCCAAAATCTTAAAGAGCAAGGTAATTTATTTTGTACAAGAGGCATAGATTATGAGATATGTGTCTTCATTTCTTGGTCAGATGCATCACTTCCTAAGTATTTACATCAACTATCTTTAGTAGAAATTTTCCAAGCCAAAGAAGAAAAAGCACTTTCTTTAAAAAATACTAATAAAAAAATTATTTAATTCATAAATCAAATAATTATTTTGATAAATTGCAAAGCAATTAGACTTCAATGTTAACAAACACTTGAATAATAGGAGATAATTTACGTTTTCTTGATTTTAGTAATGTCTAAAAAGTATCAGCTATAATGTGGATTAATGTATGGTTGAAATGCAAAAAAATAAAAAAATGTCTTTTATTTAACAATTTGTATACTGTATAATTTACAATAATAACAAAGTTTCAAAAATTCACAAAATGGAAATTACTAGAATAGAAAAGTCAGAATTTCCACTAAAAATGTTAAATTCTTTGTTGTAAAAAAACTAAAAATGTGTTCATGAAGTCTTGAGTGACAATCATAAAGAAATATGCCAATTATGTGTTCTAAAAATTTTAAATCAATTAGATAAATGTATTTCAAGTTAATGTAGACACTGTTTTAAATACTGTTTTGAAGAAAAGTTGTTTGCTAAAGTTTTCTCCTGAAGATTGAGATCACAAACATCGATTTTTATATTTTTATAATAACTTTATAGGTTATAGAACTGATTCACATATATTACAGAAGTTATATAGATACCATAGCAGTTTTTATTAGTCTATAAAATTAAGTTTATTGTCGTAACGCTCTGAATCTGATTTCGAACTGCTTGACACGATTTTACTCCATACTCCGTAATTTTGTCAAATTTTTGAAATACCTTAGTAAACTTAAAAGATAACACCAATTAAATATAAATAAAAGATTTTTTAAATTGTTATAGTGGGATGGGGGAGAAAATTAAAAAAAAACTTGAATGGATAAATTTAAAAAAAATACATTTTGCAATACTAGATTGTTTATTTAAATAATATTCAATATGAGAGACATTTTGCCAGAAAAAAGTTTCCTAATCATAGATAAAAATAACTAGAAGTGTTAAAAAGTAATTATAGAACTGTAAAAATAAGTTTGGAAGCGATAATATTTTCAATGGAAGTATGTGAGTGTCAGGTTATTTGTAATTTTTCTCTTCGGTACCATTCCCTTTTTCCGTACTTGCCTTCATCAAAAGAATAAAACGGGGAATTTGTGATAGCTGATAGTTTAGTTCCGCAGAGAACCCCTCTTTTCGGATTTGATTTATCCTTAAAGACATATTATTGTTATCCTTATTATTATTATAATTTATGTATATTTGTATCCTGTTTTTTTATTATTAGGGATTAAGGAATATTAAACAGCTATTTGCAATAAATTTACGTTTTTATTTAAAAGAACGTTCATAATTGCATTACAGATGATAATGTGTTACTTATTTAATCAACTTTATTGTTCAGTTTTTAATAGAAAATTAAACTTAAATAAAGATGATAATCTTAATTTAATTCAGAGTCTGGTTAGTCTGAAATTAGTGAACTGTATGCAAATGAATATTGTAAATAAAATTAGAGATGTTTTTTAAATAATATAAAATAATTATAAAAATCTATACATCTTTCTATGAGAAAAGTATTTCTATAATTATAGATAGTATTTTTATAATTAGAGATAGTGATGAATATTGATTAATAATCAATAATTTGATTAATCTTAATTTTATGAAATTACATTAAACACTAAGAAGATTAGGTTAATGAATAATTAAGAATATTACAATTTTTAAGAATTAATCTGAATTAAATTAAACTTATTAATTTATATTTTATAATTAAGTTCAATTTTTTTGATAACTAATAATAATATTAATTTTTTTCATCTCAAGTCTTATTCAATTTCAATTCTTATTCTTTGTTATTTTTTTTCTAATCTTTCCGACTAGATTTTATTAAAAAATGAAAAGATAAATTTCATACATATATCATGTACATTTGATTATTGTGAAAATTGTATATACTTCAAATTCAACAAAAGGTATTGTACAGCATCATAATAACATATAAAACTTGTTTTGTATAACATTGTTAGTATATTTTTGTATTTATGTTGTTATGATTATATTTTATATAATAGTTATTTATATTACTAGCGTTCACATCGCCAAACTTTTCCTATTTAATATTCAGAATTAAATATTGCAGACAATTAAAATGATGACAGCGTTTCGAACAAACTTTTATAAAAATCATACTGCCATTATTACTCTTTTACTTTACTTTGACATAAATAATAATATTAATTTCCTCTTTTCGGGAATAAACTCTAAACTTTATTTGTGATATTTTTTGCGTATTGTATTAAATACTATAGAAAGTTTTATACACAGTATTGTGTATCTTTCTCCTTCTATAAATCTAAACTTCGTGTTTTTCTGTCTGAGAACGAGGATGATGTTGTAATGTTTTCTGTACTGTTAGTCATTTGATGAAACATCAATCTTCGAAGTGTGTTTCGAACCGACGACATCGAAAGTTACAAGACTATCGATGAAGAAAATGTATGTGACTTGCAACATTTTACTTTTTGTTAAGATAATGACCGTGCTTTTATTTTTTGCTTTTAATTGCACTTTTTTGTTCTAATTGTTATATGATGGTCATATATATTTAACTTTTATAAAAGCTCAATTCGTCACGAACGTTAAAAAAATTGTTGAATATGTATTTTCACTAAAAGAAAAGATAATTAAATGAATTGTTAAATGAAAATGTAGTTACATAGAAGACTAATTTTATTTTTAGCATTTGACAATTTATAAGAAAGGCATTTCAAACATATTTGTAAGGTATAAAAAGATGTTTCTAAAATTATTTTCAAATTCTATACTTTTTAATTAATAAAGTTTGTAAACAATATTATATTTTATAATCGCGGAAATACTATTATTTTTAACATTAAAGACACGATATTTTTGATATATAGATTTAATAAAGTTCAAAAACAGCAGAATTATATATATATATATATATATACCCAATAATAAAATATTTTATAATAGAACTATGATTTATAGTTTGGCTATTTGGTTTTAAAATAATATATTATATAAATATATATCTATATTTATTTTCAGTAATCAAAGATTGAAGCTTATTAAGCATGTTTTAGAGATATACCTTTTCTTGTAAAAATATTCTATTGATTCTATTTGTATAGATGTATTTTTGGTGAAATATTACGACATTAGTTTGAATATTAATTTATTATTTGTATAAAAACATATACACAGATATACATATATATATATATATATATATATATATATATATATATATATATATATGTGTGTGTGTGTGTGTTTTGCTCGGAAATTATTGTGTTTAAAAAAACTTATCATTATATAAATTTATATATCTATGACGAGTTTATTAAACATGCAAAACATGTTCTTGCTGTATACTGCTGATAAAAATTTAATAAATAATGCTCTTGTACAATTATACTGCTATGAAATATATTTGTAAAAAAAGATCTTTTTTACTTCGCTTGCAATGGAATTTTATTTTTTTAAAAGTGTGTAAAATTAGAATTCCATTTTAATACAACACGAGTCCTTGTATTTTAAATGCATGAAATGCTCTTTTATAAATTTTATATATACATATATATATATATATATATATATATATGAGTGAGAGAGATATAAATACTACGATCAAAAAGAGACAAATGAATAGATGGAATAAAGATATAATGTAATGATATATAATGTGTTATATATAATGCGTGGAGAAATGAAAGAGTGAATTATTTTTTAAATTGGAAGAAAAATGTTACTTTTTAATCAGTAGTGGATTGTTAGACTGGAGATTTTATATATATATATATATATATATATATATATATAGAGAGAGAGAGAGAGAGAAGGTAACAAATATATGTAGATATAAAAAACTATGCAAATTTGTTAGAATTGTACACTTAGAATTATTAAGTTGACCTTAAGGTTAAAAATAAATATTAAAAGTGAAAAATGTTTGTAGTCAATTTTGCTCTTTAAAATTGTTTCCTATAAAGAAAACTATAAAGTATAATTAAGTTGCATATGGGGATAATTTTAAAAATTCTACAGATAAAAGTTTAAAAAAATACCTGAAAAATAGATCGATTTTAAATATGTTATTAATTATTTTTGTATTTTCAAAGTATGTAATTATAATGAGTACAAACAAAACTGTTGCAAATATTTATAGTATTGAAATATACAATTTAAAATATACTAGATTTAAACGTGGTTGTGTGTTTTATAACATTTTAAAATATTGTAAAATAGAGTGAAGAGTTAGTTGAATGCTGTTGAATATATTTTAATTTATACCATAGTGTTTCGTCCCCGCTCGCTTCGCTCTTACCACCGACCAGTTTTATTTGTATGGCATATATTCGCTCAATATCATTGTATATATATATATATATAAATTCTTGCAAATAGATTACAATACAGTTGTTTTATAAAGTCGCACATTTAAATATCATAATTCTTCGTGAAAATTTTATCTAAATTGGGGTGTCATTCTTAATAATAATTTAATACAAAATCTCTAACGTTTTTTTAAAAAAAATTTTTGTTCATTTTTGATTTTTTATACATAGATAGATAATTATTTTCTATTAAATACATTTATTGTTTTAATCACGTATAACTTAATTACGTATATTTAACTTTTAGTTTCAAGTCTTGAGCTCATGATTCTACAATTTATTGGAATTTATGCTATCTCCATATAGATTTTTTATATAATTAAAAATATTTACCTTTAGGTGTTGAAAGTCTATGTCTAAACTGGTCATAGAAAAGATAACTAAGCGTGGGATTTAAGGAAGAGACCTAAATTATTCAAACAATAACCGTAAATAATCGCTACATGGGAGCACTTTATAATAGCAATTGTATCTATAATAAAAAATAGTATATAATCAAAAAAACGTTATTTAGTATTTTAATAACAAATGTTAGATATAAAAATATGTGTATGCAATCGTCGAATATATGTATAAAGAAAATGATATGTTATGGATGTATATATATATATATATATATACATGCATATATATATATATATATATATATATATATATATATGCATGTATATATGTATGTAAAGAGAGAAAAAAGTATTTGTTTTACGTTTTCAGTCAAGATACATTTATAAATAATAATTTAACAAATATACTTCAATGTTGTCGATATTTAATTGTTAGTATAAAAATATGAAAAACATGTTAACGGTTTCTTGTAATTATTTGAGAGATAAAGTAAGTGTATTTTGAAGAAAATTATATAATATATATATATATATATATATATATATCTACTAAAATGAAATTTTCGTAATAAAGTCGCACAAATTTTTGTTTACGTTAAAAGTAGATACATAATACCGGATTAATAGACAAAAAACGTCTAAAAACATTGCCTTAAATTTCAGAAGAGACATATATATATATATATATATATATATATATATATATATATATAACTTTTAGCATTTAAGAAAAGAACTGACAATAACTGGGAATGAAACTAGCAGACGGTTGTGCGTATTATTTCATGGTGGAGCTATTGAGCACTATGAGTAGCTGTATTATTTTCTGTTGTGAATTCGTGTGTGTAGGTGTATCTATCCATATACAGGGAAACTGCGTGCATATGTCTGTGTGTGAAAATGGAAAGAACGGATGGGCAAGCGACGGCAGGAACAGGAAATGTGTTATAGATGGTGGCACGTGCCGATGATCTGAACAGCGTGGGGTGCCTGTTCTGGTGTGAAATGCGATGCGTTTTGGAAAAATTGCTATAGGGTGACATTGATTATTGAAACGTGCACCCTTTTATATGTGAGAATATATGTTTAAAATAAGGACCAATGTTGAAGAACAGCCGTATATAATAATATACACATATGAAGTAATTGTTAAATTCATAGCCGATTAAACTCGAAACAGACACATACAATACACTTCTTTTTATATTGATGTGACGCCTCCCTTAGTTATTGAACACATATTCGATATAAATGTATTCTTATATCCTAAAGTGTTTACGCTTAAAAAATTCAAATTTGATATACGTCCTGGGAATTAAAACACTTGTATGTTAACACATCGATATTTCTTTTTGTAAAACACTTTTTGTAACATCATACAAATAAAATACATGTATGTAAATGTAAATCGTTTATTTGAATAGCAATTCATACATGAAAAACACAAAGTCAAATATCTAAAAATAGAACT
The DNA here is from genome assembly GCA_034766995.1 of Acanthacorydalis orientalis. Lineage (NCBI taxonomy): Eukaryota > Metazoa > Arthropoda > Insecta > Megaloptera > Corydalidae > Acanthacorydalis > Acanthacorydalis orientalis. The sequence goes on from CM068316.1 coordinate 43,969,420, forward strand.
TTAAATCTGCCAAAAGGCAAGTATATATTTTTCGCGGATTATTTTCGAATACAGAAGAAACTAATTTATACGAAATCTTTTCATTGTCAGACCGATGTCAGATATAATGAAATATTAAATTTGTTTACAAATGTACAAAAATAGAAGATACAGGATTTTCTGTTAAAAAGATTTGTATATGAAAATAAATACATACTTCAAAGGATATGAAAAACAAAATGTTGTTACATTTTCTCTTATTCACTCCTTTCTCTTTTATTCGAATTGTAAGGTTACATTCTTTTTGTCTATATGTATAAGGTTTACAATTACATTTGAACTTTACTGTTAAAAAATCGTGTACCGTTTACACCTATTCATATGAACTTTTACATATATATATATATAGGTTGATTCAATTTAGAATTCCACATGAAATTATTTAAAAAAATCACAAAAAAATCATTTATTTTTTATTTAGTATTTATAGTATTTAGTATTTTAGTTATATTTTAGTTTTGTAGATCAATACAAAACTAAAATATAACTAAACTAAAATACGAAATAGAAAATAACATGTTTTTTTTTGCAATTTTGTTTAATTCTTTCATGTGGTAGCCTAAATTGAATTAACCTGTATATATATATATATATGTATATATATATATATATATATATATATATATATATACAAAAAGAGAGAAGCAATAACCAATAGATGATAAAATACACAAGGACACACTCTAATGTATAATAACTTGATTTTGAATGCGGCTTTTTATTTAAAATAATAGTTACTTATAATTTTCCACTAAACTTTTTAATTAGGTCTCACTAGTTACTCTTTATCTACACTTTTTATCTTTAAATATTTCATCAAACTATTTTTATATACGGGTAAAGTGCGTTGCATTAAATTTGATTTAATTCAGATAAAAATACGATATAACGATTTTTATATTAACTTCATTTATATCCTTTTAAGCTATTCTAGACCAGCATTTAAGTAGTTTTATATCGTGATTACTCTAAAATGATTCATTTCTAAGTTTAATTACTTTAAATGCTTTCATATAATTTAATGAATGTTGTGTTAACTACGTTTTTAAGTATATGCCATAAATCATTTAGCAGAACGTAATTACTATTCTTACGTTTGTAATCAATATCCTATCAAAAAATATATTTTGTTTAGAATTTTATTATTGTACTTGTGTAATAATATTTTTGTTCTATTATATTATGTATTCTTATTCATTTTTAAAATTTGGTTTAGGATTAATATTAAAAAAGTCATATTCTTTTAACGTACTAAATTTCTGATCTAACAAAATTTTGTTTATGTGACTCTGTCGTGAAGAAATTTGTCTCAGTAAAGGTGACGGTGGCATTTAAATTATTTGAATCTGGGTTCGACTCTAAATAAGCAAAAACTATTTTTATCTCTGTACATATATGTTCAATGTTTCGTATTTTTTTTAGAAATTCAAGAACGAATATTGGTATGGAATAGTTACACTTTTAAATAGATATTTAAGTCTGCTTAACCAGAATTGATTTAAATTTTCATTCTCAATCTATGTGATTTTTTTAATTAGAAAAAATACTTCATAATTTAATTATTATGAAATTAGATGAGATGTATATTACCATTTAAGTGTTATAATTTCTATGTAAGTAGAAATAAATTAACAATATAGTTTTATGAATTCACTTTTAAAAATGAAACTTTACTTCCCTGTAAATTACAATATAAACTTTTTTTATGATCAAACATATTCAGTAATTTTGATCATTTTTGATTATTTTTCATGCATATTTCAATGGCGATAACGGTATCCTCATTCGGTAATAGACATAAACAAAACGATCAATAATTAATGAACATTTTTGATCATAAAATGTTTTGTTCGGAAGTGGAGAATTCGTTTGCTAAAATTAATCAATGAACATAAATTAAATTACACTGTTTTCTTTAAAAAGTTGTTGTTTCTATCATTTTTAATAAGTTATTTATTTGAAATTGTTATTATAGGAACTCTAAGATTTAAAATTTTATATTTTCTATATTTTTATATTTGTGACTTTTTTAATATTAATTTTCTTGATTTAGATCAATGACTTTAAAATTTCAATGTACGATTTACAAAAATTACTTTTATTCTAGCTAAATTTTTCTTAAAAATCATTTTTCTTCCTTTCTCTGCAATTTTTAGTGTGGATAAATTAATATAACTTCTAAAATTAAATTTAAAAATAAAAACATATTTTTTTATATAATTAATTGGTTTTAATTGGTACCAAGATATGTATTTCTTTATTTTTCTAAAAAATAGTGTACTTTTTTAGTTGAATTATTTCATATTTTTAATATATGAGAACCAAAAACGAGGAATTATTGTCTTCTAAATTTATTTTACAAAAATAATTAGAAATTTAAAAGAAGAAAGTAACGTAATAGAATTAAAAATTATGGGTTGCAATTTTATTTTACTTATATAAACGAATTAACACCCCAAACACTATAAAATTTCTTTTATCAAAATGTTCAATCATTTATTATTGTCTACTTTGATACATAAACAGGAATTTCCATGGAAAACCGATTGTTTTTGAGAGTAGGTACAGAAAATGAGCAGCTGAGGAATAAAATTGAATTTTCTATATCGACACTCCAAGGCTCAACCTTAAATATTTTCCATAAATTTTTGTATTACCTTGTCAAAATAAAAACTATTTGATATGCTGATTAAACAAGTGTCATGGTCTTAATTTCTTTGTAAGAAAAATAACAGCATTATTTTTATTTATAACGTAATATAAAAAAACCATGAATAACTGAACTTTAATAAATGATTTTTTTCACAAATAAAAAAGCCATTCTGATCAAAAACAATAAAAAACATAATTTTGTGGAAAAATCATGAGTTAATTCGGCTATAATGCCTAAAACTGTATTCAGATAATTGAATTTAATTAAAAAAATCATTCATTATACAATTTCACAGATTTATTTTTTTTAAATTTTTTACTAATTTATGACGAATGAATCGTATATGTTATGATAAATGAAACGAAAATTAAAAACAATAATTGAAATACGCTATTAGAGACATATGTGCAGTTTTAATCAATTGAATTGAGTCTTTTTAAAATAAATAGTTTGTAAAATTTGTTTTGATTTCGACGACCAATGTAATCTTAACGAAAGTTAAAAGATTGCAATTATATTGTATTACTAAAAAATACTAATATTAAAGTAAATCAAATATATATAGTTATATATTGGTGTTAATTTTGATATGAAATCTAAAAGAATTAAATGAATATTCACTTAAATAAATTATTTTTTGAATAATTATTGAATTAATACATTAATTACATTAATTTTAATTTAAATCTCTTTCAGTTATATAAAATTATAGAATTCTTCAGAAAAGGGTTTTTTATATAAATATCTGTAAATATTTTCTGTTATATTTGAAAAATTTTGATATACTAGTCACTTACTAAAAATATAAAAAAATAAATTCATATTGCAGAATAAACACATCAGAATTTACTCAGAAATAATTACTTTCATATCTGGCAAATCTTGAACTTTAGTTCAGTTTTCCGAATATACTAAATAATCATTGATTCAATCGTCATTTGAAGTCTAATCAACCATCATAATATTGGTAATTGAACATGGCGCCCGTTTCCATTTACAGATTTTTTTTTAATTTACACAGTAATTAAAAAAGTTCTTGATTAAACATGCTATTCCATCAGGTACCTATATTGAAACACACCTATGTGAAAACTTCATTGATATATCATTGGATATTATGTAGGGAGTATGACCAGTTGAATGAGCAATCAGTAAGCTTCATTGCAAATAATAATATGGATGGACAGTAACGAGGTATACAACTTGCAACCAAAACATTATGTACTAGAGCGGAATTTTGTTTACGTGTATTATTTAGTTATTTTCCTGTGGTGAAAATTGTTGTATGTAAGCATATATGTAACATATATATATATATATATATATATATATATATATATATATATATATATATTTTTATATTTTCTATCAACGGAACATTTTTTTGTTTTATCATTCAACATTGGATTTACATATATATATATATATATATATATATATATATATATATATATATATATGTATTAGATTACATATAGAGTATGAAGAAGTAAAAGCAATTTGCTTTTAAGTCATTCAAGTGTATAATGACAGGCTTCAGAGGGGAGATGTATAGACAAAGTATTTTACAACAATGGGCAAACAGTAGGGGGAAAAGAATATCTATGTGCCTTCAAAAGAACTTGTGGTTTTTATAATTGGCGTTGATTTCTTTTAAGTTGAAAATATTTCAAAAATTATCGCTGCGTAAGAAATTTCTCAAGTAAGAATTTTTGTCATTGTCAGAAGTCTAAATTGTATGCAAAAAATGTTTGCTACGATTAAATTTAACTTATTTGTGCATTCGAAAATGTTTTGATGATTGAATTTATATATTCGTATTGAAATAGCATACCTATTCATTTATATATATATATATATATATATATATATATATATATGTACGTTTTTGCTGTATATTGCAATTGCAGTACATTTAACTTTTTCGTGAAGTTAATGTTTTCTTTTTCAGTAAACATATCTTATATTAAAATATCAAAATCAAATTTAATTAAGTATCAGTATAAATTTAAAATTTCATATATGTTGAAATGAACGTATATAGAATTTTTCAACTACAACTGAAATAAATCAATTACAAAAAATTACAAATAAATCAATAATAAATAATTAGAACTGATTTTATTATGAAAAATATTTGATATCTATAGATTTGAATATTTTAATGAAATTAGCATATAGTAGACACGGTTTATCTATCATTTTTTAAACGGTAATCATTGGTGATATTATTTTAATCTATGATCAAATAAAAATGCGAGTTTTTCAATACAAATTCATGATTTGGTCTTAGATAAAATCACAATTTGTATAAATATTAGATGATTGTGGTTTAAACTAAGATTAATGTATATTTTGTATGTTAATTCATTTTTTTTTTGTTCCGCACCTGTTATTTTATTTAGATTTTTCTTCTGATACATTATCTTATGAGTTATCAGATAATTTTTCAATTTAGTACATGAAAGATTATAAACTAATTAAATAATATATTATTCGATTCTTTGTCTTGAAGTATAATTGTCTTGTGTGTTTAAATAATAATCAAATATTATATATAATTATATTATTTTCAATCACTAAAATTTTTCTTCATAAAAATGGAAAACAAAAAAGATTAATTTCATGATAAGAGTTTTAATTTCAAATAAAAGAAATAATCAAATGTTTCAACTAATATACATTTTATTTAACTTCAGTTTTTTGTTGCATTTTTTTAAATATAAACTTCAACTATTACCTCAATTACTTTAATTTGGATATCTAATAAATCATTCTTTATTTCACGTGAATAAAAGCACTGAATCTAACAATAGTTTGTCTATTTACGGTTCACAAAACCAATACATTCACTGAAGTTGTCAAAGTTTTAAATAGTTTCTTCAAACTATTCTAAAATAATAAATTTTATCAACGAAATAAGGTTGAATAAGTTGTAGTTTTTTTCATTTTAGTTTTTTATTGTTCCGAATCAGTGGTAGATTAGTATTGAACATTTTTTTCTTTAGCAACTGAAAACGACAGATTTATTTCCCTGTTGTACATTCCTTCTTTCATATATATATATATATGTATGTTTTGCCATTTAAAAAAATCAATATAAAAAGAACAGTTTCTTTAAAACTGTAGAGTCTGATTTATTTAGAGTTTTTTTGTTTGAAGTTCTTGTTGACTACTTTTTAAAATAGATAAGAAAATTTATATTTTTATGTACTTAATAATGGCATTTATATAAATTAAATTTAAAAATTTAGATAATTTTCTAAGTGCAGTTCAAATTTAGATTTTTATCACATAATATTGTTCATAATAAGGAAGTATTTTTTCATTCAGAAAATAGAAACTTGACAAAAGAATTACTAAAATAAAAAAGAAAATTACAATAATAAAAAGTGAAAGAAATCAGTCTCCAAAAATAAATTTTTCAGAGAGGTTAATAATATAGAAAGTAATTAGAATTATTTTTTATAAAATAGATTAATTAAGGTTTAAATATATTTTTTTAAATTTATTATTCTAAGTTCTGAACCAAATGATTCTTTTTATAATTAATTAATGTTATCTGATGTATAAGATAAGATGAAAGAATTAAAAAATAGTGTGGAAAAATACTGAAAATAATCGTGTATCTCTATTTCTAATTTTGTATCTGCGAAAAACTTGAAATTCACTAAAAGCAAATACCGTTTTAAGTAGTTATAGTTAACCATATGTATAATTTATGTTATAAGCAATTTCTTTTTACGACAATATTACTTTAAATAAGAGGATTTGTACTTGAAGAATATTTTGAAATAATCATTTTTAATATTTAGGGGAAAAACGCATTAATAGTTAAATGAATTGTTATCTTAAATTTTGTTCACTGCGTTTATTTACAATTTTGAAACAGGCTCGCAATCTGGACTTTACATGAGATGAGTAATTTCCGTAAGTTGAAATGACGAATAGCAGCGTTTGTAATAAACGTTCTGTATATTGAATTATAAAAGTGAACAGGTGAATACCGAGCTTCAATTTCCCCCGTTTTTTCCTTTGATAGCTTCACTTAACTGTTTTATTAAATCAGCATAATATGTTTCTGTTACAATGGCTTTACATTATTTAAAATCAATTTACAGGATTTCCGCGTAGCCTTACAAGTTGTCTGTATGATTTTTCAATATATTCAATTGAAATTGTATTTCTGTGCGTATTGTTCGAAAACAATGTAATTATTGTATTATTCTTGATTTGATGTTAAACGTATAATATTGGTATGAGTCAATTTTCTTATTTTTAAACGTCTCAAATAATATCATTTTTACGATTTGTTTTAAAAAATCGTATTTATTTTAAAGAAAAATAATATATTATTGTATGAAGCAATATATTTATTTATTTGAGTTCGTCCTTTAGATAAAAAAATATGGATATGGCGCAATATTTTTGTATGAATTGGTGTTTATTTTTATAAATTAAAAAAATATTTGAAACTTTCTACTGGATATTGCTATTCAGAAGAATGAGTATTAGTTCTAAACAATTTAAAAATTTCAGGTTGATATATTTTAAGTGAAATTAAGATTCAAATTTTCATAAGTTGGAGAGAAAATTTAATAACATTTGGACAATTAATTCAGTTTTTATGTTGAGTTAGTAAAACGCTTAGTCAGTTAATTTTAATACTAACACATATTTTTTAAATTTTTAATATTTTATGCGTTTATAATAAAGTTTTAAAACTACTTTTAGACATCAGTTAAGTTATCTATTAATTTTGTGATTATATATTCAAAGATTTTCATCTCATTGTTTAGAAATGTTTCTAAAGAACATTTGTTGATTTATCATATTTGATCGAGACAGTTATAAAGAAAACTATACATCTTAGATGCAATTCAAGTCTAGACTTCGAGAGAGACATTTCAGTTTTATCTTACTCTCTTGGAAGTAGTCTTCGAATTTTTGATACGAATTTTACAACGCTGTCCTGTTGAATAACAAATCTTCAATTTAATTTTATCAGATTTAGAAATTTTGTTACATTAAATTGTAAAATATACCCACTAGTTTCAATTCATTCACTTTAATTATGTTCACAACAGCATTTCCAGTAAAAATCTTCTTTTTAAAATTTTGATTTCACAGTGTTTGACTATTTTCTCATTATATTGTATTGTTCACATCTTTTTCAATTATTAAATTTGGATTTTTTTAATCAAATAAAATGTATATTCATGTGTTCAATATACATTTTAGGAACTTAATTTTTTTATTAGTTATTCTTTCCATTTTGATATTCTTCTTGTTATATTTTTTAGAATATTGATACATATATATATATATATATATATATATATATATATATATATATATATATATAAACTTTTTACATAATAGCAATACAGTCATTTAGAATCATATTCATTACTTTATAATTAGTTGACTAAGTCAGATTTAAATTATTATACAATTTTTCCTTAATGTAGAGATTAATCCATTAATCATGAATTATTTAATATATTTTCTGTATCTGTATCATACGTTTTTAAAAATAATTTTACATATTCATTTTTCAAAATCAACAATTCATAAATGTCACCTAAATAATTCTTTGGTTTAAATTCGTCGATGTAGAGACAAAAAATGATACTGTACTGTACTAAAATATTGATCTAATGAAATAATTACATTATTATTTCCAAAAATTCTCAAACGGAGTATCTGAATAAATTTTCACAATAAAAATATTTTATAACCGTCGTGAAAAAGTCTAAAAAATATGAATTCTTTATTAAGTAGCACAAGACTGAATTATTATGAGAGTTGTGTCAAATGAAGGTCGTATCCACAATTTAGTTTTTTTTTTAATATATATATATATATAAATTAAAATTTTAGTTAATAGTACGTTTGTAATACTTGAATGTAAAATTTTCCATATTTTAAAAAAATAGAGAAAAAAATATATCACCTTTTACAAAGATTATATTTATTGCTCATAAAATGATTTTGTCAGTGCATTACAGAGATTCTTTCTTAATTTAGTGTTGAGATCTTTGTGTTGCGGTGGCAGAAAAAAAAAACAAAAAAAAAACTTAGAAAGAAATGTGATGTGAAAACAAACGTGGAAAGAATATTAAAACATTCACGTTGATACAAAATATCAGAACTGACACAATGCTGTCCTGCTCGTCATCCAAATAAAGCGGTTGTAGGTATATCGCGTACTAGTTCGTCCATTTTCGTCCTTTTTCGTTATATAACGACGCCCGGCGTCGCATAGCGGCGTCGGCGATCACCGGGCTATTTCCAACTCAGTCGATGAGCTACTCAACGCCGGTGGTGTATTCGTACGCGCGTGTTATTTCAAATTCGAACCCACGGTATCATAAATAATAATATTTGATTTGTGTGTCGTGCAATATCTACAAAGCGTCTATATTTTCTTCGTACAAAAAGTGGATGTCGAGCTCACTTTTCTCACAACGAATCAATCTTAGCTTACATTCGTTTCCAACATAAACATTAAGATTTCAATATATCAAATATAATCAAACTGTATATATCTGTACATATTCTTTAAAAATCATAGCTGAGTAAATGTCATTCCTACTGTGTACATAGCTGATATTCACCAAAAATTACATTTAAATTATAAACGTCATTGTTTAAAAAGACACCTGAGCTGTACGTTTTCATTTTGTTTATGTCGTGTTGATGTTAATTAAAACGCATTTAATTAAATTGCTCTGGTTATATGAAACGTTTTTAAACTTTATATCCATCGTTGGAGAATTTTAAAGTAGACGTGTCGTATTTTTATATCAAACTTGCAATTAAAAAAACGCACAACATACACACACATAATTTATATTTTGTGATTTTATTGGCACTTATGTAGATATAAAACCAATTACTGTTCGGAAACTCTTATTGAAAACGTAAAACAAAAATATTTCCCAACATAAATTGTTTACGGATTTCAGAAACAATTGAATTTAATTGACAGTGACCTAAAACTGAATTAATTTAAATAACAATTAAAGTGTATCCCCTTTTCATAATTGCTACTTTCGTACAGTATCAATTTCAACTTTGAATATTTTTTGTCCGATGATGTATTATATATAATAAACGATTGTGAGTTGATTGAACACGATTTGTTCAGAAGATACATATATCATATTATCGATTCAATGTTTGTTGTTACGTTCTTTGTTTAGTGGTATGCGTTGAATGTAAACGAATTAATATAATGATATATTTTAAGTCTCCCGAGACATGTGAAATAAACATGAGTGACATGAAATAAATGATTAGAAAAATAACACATATACAACCGTATATGGTAATAAATCGTTGTTTTTCCATATAACAATTACTGTTTATCAATACATATAACATTTTCTTAATTAACGAATCTTAAATAACAATTCGTCTTAAAATGTGCGTCGTAATCCCGATTATCTTGGTTATTTCGACTGTAACAGCTGAACCTTTTGTAAAAGCAGCTGGGATTTCACATAGAGGTAATATTTTATTATATGTATTTTAGATGTTGTCTTAGTTTATATATATATATATATATATATATATATATATATATATATATATCTGTGTATAAAAGGATTGAAATCGTTAGAGATTAAGTATAGAATGAGCTCTAAGAAAAACACATTCAATATAGATTACAATTAATGGAACCGTTTGAAGAAAAATTAGTTTTTCTTAGAGTTTTTGTAAAATTTTAAAGACTTTTTTTATGAAATTATTAAAGATAAATTTCGAGAAAGTACTTAGATTGAAATTTATCAGAGATAGTATATTAACAAGTTCTGAAAAAATAGCATTTAAATGTATTGAAAGATTTCTGCCCTTTCATGAATTATATAGACGTTTAAATTAAATTTAGATTAACAAGCTAATGGTTAGTATTAAATTTTTAATTAAATTAAAGATGTTTTCTCTTTTAATATTCTTGTTATTTTCAATATATATATATATAGTAACTAAATAAAAATATTTTTATCGAAGATTATTTTCTGTAAGTAAATAAAAATCATTAGAAGTTAAATTCTGTAAAATTATTATATTTTTAAAATAATTTATTTTTATTTTGTAGATTTTGTTACATTTTGTTAGAAATATATTTTTTATTTATTTTTAAAGGACACAACTAAGTGGTTATAGACAAAATGTATTTAGTCACAAAATATATCATTGTTAATATAAGTAGTTATATAAAATTACTATTTTCAAAAAATATAAATGTAATCTAAAAAGTGTATGCATTTTATGAGCAAATGATAAAAATTACAAATGAAGGTGAATTAAACAACGAAGTAACACTACAAACGTTATAGAATATAAATTCTGTAATCTTAGACTTTTTTTTTAAAAAAAATAATGAAAAATAAAATTCCTTAATATGATTAAATATATATTTAATTTTCAAGAATCAGAATATGAATTTAAACACAAAATTTAAAATCTATTTAATTATTATTTAATAGTAGTGATAAAGAAAAATTTATTAAAGAGCTCAAACGTCCTTTTTGTAATTTTTATAGATGTGATATGGCGTAAAAATATTTTATATATTAATTTATGTTTAACTCACTCAACATTTTTCTTCACTTTGTCATAAAATCTAATCTACAAAAAATTAACCATTCATAAAAATATTAATGACAGGAAATACTGTATTAATAATTGTTTGATATTAAATGAAATCACTTTTGTTTCCAGAAAGTTATTGAAGCATTTATAATTCGTTTAAAAATGTAGGTATTGTATAAAATTTTATACAAATATATCTACTTATGTATGTATATATATATATATATACATGTAAGCGATTACAAAGTTTCAGCACATTATGTTTTGATGAGACTTGCTTTTATGAGTTCTAATAAATACTTTAATGTTTGAAAGCGATGAAACGTTGTTAATCGTTCATCCTAGGTCTTTTTGTGATGTTATTCAAGAGGAATGAACATTTTTTGTTAGTTACTTTGATAGGTCCATGCATGTGTTCAAAGACTTTATATATTTCTAGATATTTTACACATTTTTGATAATATTTATATAACGTGTATTTAATTTCGGATATTTTATACTATTTTCAAAATTTAACTATTTATTATAAAATCTTTGATAATATTTAACGAATGATGTATTTGATGTGAAAATTTTGTATTTTGTTGCTCACTGTTCTGTTCTTTTCAATATTGCGAATTTAAATATCTGTAATAATTATAGTTTTTTGGTATTTTGGTCAAATTTAATTTTGTAATTCAATTTTCAATCCTCATAAATCAAAAAAACATTTTTTTTTTTGATTAAACTGTTCAATAATAAATTAATAAATATTTAGATTAGAAAAAATGTATTTTTGTGGAGGATTAAATATCTCTCTCTCTCTTTCTCTCTCTCTCTCTCTCTATATATATATATCACTTCAAATCAGTAAACTTTTATAAGTGATACTGTATGGTAAACAATTTATTTAGAAAATAATTTTGAAATTCACAAAGATAGCAGTTAAAATAAAAAATATACCATTAGAGATTTTGTTTAAATATTTTATTTATTTATTTTTCTATTATAATAATAGAATACATTAGAATACATCATAATTATAAAAAAGAAATATTTTTCTTGGTAATATTATAATTAAATATAATTATGTTGTTATGTATTTATTACACAGGAAGAGTTTAATAATAAACTAGGAGAATACTAATTTATGACAATAGATATTAATAAATAAAAATGTCTAATGATTACCATGTCTATTTAAATTACAATACAATGATTACAATACAAACTTTTAGATCCGTGCGACACTATCAAATACTTTTGGAAAATATTTTTTAAAAATAGATTATAGTTTAATGGGCCATCTTTTGTAAAAGTTGTTTATAATTAGACTAAATATATTCTATAAATCAGGTATGTGAAATATATTTGCTTATTGTAATATTTATTTCGTAATATTCTTATACAAAGCAAAAATTGATTAATAAAAACTATCAGTTAGTTAGTAGAGTAATTAAAATATTATTTTATTATCTTTAATATTGATTTCGAATATCCGTTATTGCTCGGACTTTTAATAACAGTTTATAGAAATTAAACTTTAAAAATCAAAGTATTTTATAATATCAAAATCAATTCATATTTTTTTATTATTTGAATGCTTTTTCTTTAACATTAGTTTAGTTTTGGTCTGGCACGAACTTGAATAAATTTCTTAACGTGCTTATCCTGAAGCAAGTAATATATTGTTTGTGTGAAAAGCAAGACTTCTAAATGATTTCTGCTATTTCAAATGACAGTCCTTGAACTTTGTTCAATGATATTGTTGATGTAAGTTGTACAGACGTTTCGAATCGAGTCATGGTGGTGAGTACGAGTATCTTAGGAACGCATGGAATGAATTCTTCTTCTCTACAGGCACACCTTGTTAATTTTGTTGCCTTTATCGCGTTCAGTGTGAGAGTTTTCATATATAATGAATATGTCTATATGCAAAAATTTTGTTATATATTTGAATTATGTGGGTTGACAAGGTTCTTAGATATCATATGTTATCCGTAGGATTATAAAGACTAACTTTACGAAGTTTAGTCTTTATAAGTAAAAATGTGTATAATTGTATAGTATATATATATATATTTAGAGAGAGAGAGAGATAAGATTTAATTACAAGTAATGAACTTTTTTATTATTTATTTATTATTCTAATTACTTGATTAATAATTTATTTTTTATGTCTTAAAATTCTTTTCTGAAATACGATAATACTCATAAAAGAAGAATATACCAGATGTGAATTTATTTCACTTTGAACTGTTAACATTGATTTTTATATTTGTTATAAATTCAATCATTCTCTTATTATTTCATTAAATTATGTATATATTTAAGCAGTTAAAAGTTTCTTATTGCTATACACTGGCCTCTAAATGATTCAAAATATCTTAAAATTTTATTTTAGTAAACGTTTTTGCACGTTATTTAATTTTATTCAGATTGGTGTTATAAAAGTTTATTTTTATTTGTTTTTGCTTTGAAATTAAGTTGAAAGTATTAGAGAACGAAGCTTTTAAAACAAAATATACAGGATATATCGAAAATGTGTGTTTTAAATTTATATACAGATTCAGAGATGAAGAAATAAGTAAGAAAAATATTTCAGTATATTTTATTTTTGTATTATATATGACATTGTATTTTCGAACAAAGAGTGTAATTTTAGTACTTGATTTAATTTTTTTAAGAATCTGTGTTGACTCAAACTGAACATTTTTTGAAATATAATAATAACTCTACTTAAAGTAAAATTAAATAAAAAATATGTTCATTACAAGAAGAAAGTAAAAACATTTTATATTTATTAGGTTGTTACTCGTCAGGCATCACATATGCATATAAATTGATTTATTTATTTTCCATCCCTGAATATTTACAGACATTTAAAGAATATATTCGTGGGGGACGCTGTATATTGTCGTTTGATTATCATAAATAATATTAAAGGGGTTACTATAGATTAGCTACGCTTGACTTTGTATTAACTGGCCATTTTAAACCGAAGACTGAGGTGGTTATTAGAATAAGATTTTTTGAAATATGTCCTACTTTATTCACAAATCGAATGTATTTATTGTTTTCTAAGAAATACTCGTATGGAGAGTGAATAAATTACAACAGAGGCAAAAACATTTATAGTTTCTAGAGATTGAAGTGTATGTTGGGTTATAATATTAAATATTTCATTTTATAGTATCATAAGTCTCTTAAAAGAAAGAGAAATTACAGGGTTATATTTTAAATATAAGCAGTTAAATTTTATTATTTTATAGAGTATTATTGAATAATTCATAGAGACTAGCTCATTAATGTCGTTTTTTAGGAGTTAGGTTGAATTTATTGCTAAATAAATTTTAATTTGAATAAATTAAAAAAATTCAACAAAAAAATATTGAATTTTTATAGTCTAAGTTTAGAAAGTTATTAATTTTGCAATGAAAGAAATGTTTTTCTAATGAAGTTGTGGTTTTTAAACAAATCTTCATTTTTAAGTGCCTTTACTAATTTTAAGAGATATTTATTATATATATATATATATATATATATATATATATATATACGTGTGTGTGTGTATCCGTGTAATACAAATATTTTTTTTAAAGTTAAAAATATTAAATTTTATAAATACGAAAATATGAGTTGAAAAATAAAACCGTAATTAAAAATTTAATTTTAATTTTTGTTACGTGTTTCAATCAGAAGTAATTTTGAAAAATAAACAATGATTTTTATTACCATAAAACATACTTTTTAAGATAATTTTATGAATATATTTCGGTTGAAAATGTTCTTTAAAATTTTATGAACGAAAAATGCCGGTGGTGATTAAAAAACACAGATATTGTGGTCGTACACGCAATTCGTTTAGAGTATGTGATAATATCATTTACATTTGCACAACAGTTTAAAACATAAAACTTGACAGTGTGATAAGACGTACAATATTTTTAATAAGTACATTTTATCATTTATGTCAAATGTTGAATAGAGTTTTCATGAAAGCTTTGCATATTTGTCATCGAGACCAAATTGTAATTCTTTGTTGAATTTATTCCAGAAACGTATTAATATATTTTTTTCATATTTTCGATATTATCATATTTTGCATATTTTTGTATACGTGGGAATTGGAAATAATTGGTTCGGAGTATTTTCTTATTTCTTGGAATCGAGTAATATAATTAATTTTCTTCGAGACGTAGAGTTTAATAATATTATTCAGTATTTGACTTTTTCATTTTCAAATAAATAGTAAAATGTTAGGTAGTATGAATATTTACTCGAAATTGTATTTAATACGGAATTATCAAAATTATAAATAAAGAATTTAACCTTTCAATTAAGGATTGTATTTACTTTATTCGAGTGTTTCATTTTTTATTATTAAATGAAACAAAATATAAAATCATACTAAATTAATATTAAATTACTTTCTTACATTTGCTAACATGTTTTGTTAATTCAATGTTATTCAAATAAATAAATACTGTATTAATTTTAAGAAATCATATTTAAAAATATATTGGCTGTTTTATTGAATTTTATATAAAAATATTATTTTTTTACTATACAATAATATTATAAATTTGGTTCTGTCTATGTTTTACTATTTTCGCATATCAATCTCTTAGAGTTAATTATGTTTGTTTATATAATGAATAAATATATTTTTTATTTTCTTGTTTTTTATAGATTTTAAAAATATTTAAGGTAAAATATGTATTGCAAGAGAAAATTTAATATTATTTATTTAAAAGGTTACAAGATTTAGAAAGTAACGATTAATTTGACGGAAAAACTGAAATACTTTAAGGTTTCATCCAGGCAAATATTTAGTTCATTATTCTTACCAGTGGTCATGTGTACTGAGCTACTAATCACTGAGATAGATCATAGATACAACGCTCTAGTGGTAAAACGATGTCTTACACAAACGTAGCTATTGCTTGACTTGCTCTTGGACTAAAATGAGATATGAGTTTTTCTCCATAGTCCCGAGAGAAGAGTAGAATAAATAGACTGGAACGTTAGTTTTTTTTTGAAAGAAATGAAGATAATGATAATCTTGGGAAAACTGATGAGGATTGTTTTTAGATTATGTAGTTCTTCTCGTGGATTTCATTCTTTGTAATGCTACGACAAATACAGTTCAGGACAGACTGATTAGAAAAGAGCCCAAAAGAAGGCTAAATAAGAGTTACGTCTACAAAATATTTTTTTATCACTAAAGGATTGGGTCTGGTTTACTGTTACAATTAGTGCTTCAATATGTTTGATGACTTGGTTGAAAAATACACTGACTATATATTTATATTAAACCATTGACTTATTGTATTTTGTTTATAATCAAAATTAAAAAAGAGAACCATTTTTTCTAAGTTATTGATTATAATAATACAATTAATATAAAATCTTCTTCACTTTCAATTACAATAACCGTATATTTAATGAAATCCAATAATAGTACGGGTAAGTTTATCTCTGATATCAAATATCTGAAAATGATGCAAATATGTAAAAACTCATAACAAAATTCAAATTTAATTATGTCAAACAATAATAATTAGCATATTTAATTTTAAAATATAATGAACTCTACAAAGTATTGTATAATTATTTATCATTTTGTTGATAAGTATATTTAACCAAAAACAAAATATCTTCACTAAATGTTCCGACTTTTTATCAACTAAATTTGCATCATTTCAACCTAAATCTTTTACAGTTAATTTCACCGGTTCTAAACGATTAACTGTTTCTTGAATAATTTGTAAATTAATTCTATCCTTTGCCGTTGAAAAGTTTCAGTTAGACAGTACTTTGAATGTATAATCTTTTTAGAGGAGGAATCTTTAAAACACAGTTTTGCGAATTCTATTTTTTCTCGTTTTGTACATTTACTAATTGATATATACATATTATATATATATATATATATATATATAATATGTATGTATATATAATATATATATATGCATATATTGTTTAATAATGCTGTTTTACTAACTTTTTCCTTTTCGTTATTGTTATCCTTTGCATGAAAGCTTAATTTATATTATCATGTCATATATTCTTTGTTAATATTATTCATTAGTTTGCTTCATAAAACTCCATTTAGATCCTTTACAGATTTGAAAGCTTATGTAATGTTAAATTTAGTTCTTTGTCATCTGAATTAATAAATAAACAATATGTTCAAATACTTTTACATTCATTATGTAAACTAATTTCGTCCTTAATTTTTAAAATTTAATTATAGAAACACACCCTTACGCATGGATATTGGTATTTTTTAGATGTCTACCATCCGACTATTTTTTATACATTTATCTTTCAGGTTATGCATTTCATTTCTTCGTTATCATTTGTTATTATTACTTGATTGCGCGTAAAATGTAATCTGTAAAAATATATATTGTTTAAATATATTTCATATTCCCTCTATCAATATTATTTTTATTTCGTACATGATTATTTTACTACTCTTTGTGTCTGTTACACGTGTTTTAAATAGAATAGGTTTAGATTAGTTCCGAATAGTTTACAATATCTAAATTTGCATGGTTCTTTGAAAAAATATCAGTTTTGTAAGAAAATAATAGATTATTACGTACAGACAAAATGTACTAAATTTACTTTGTTTTTTGGTGATAATGACCAGGCGTTAAGTTAAGATCGTATTGAATATATAATATAAATAAATTGGGATACATAATGTATCGGGAATCAACATATTTTTTTATATAGATTTGCAAAGAAAAAAATTCTTATAAAATATCATCAATTTATTAACCCTTTGAAGCCGGGCGTGGATCTTGGAATCTATTGATGTTTTCCAAAAAGATTATGGTCTCAGAGCGTTATATTTTGAACGATATATTTAAAGCTCGTTAATCTCTTTCTAATGAAACTAAATTTATAATAATTTCTTTCATTAAAAAATTACGGTCGTCCAAAAATCAGAAAAATTGGGATTTTTTCATTTGAAAACCTATAAAAATAGTGAACTTGTAAATTGGATTGAACAATATTTTTTTTCCAAAAGTTTATCGTCGGAAGAAAGCATATAAAATATTTGGAGACTTTACATCCACGTACAAGATGTGACCGATCTGAAATCGGTCTGCTCATACTTGATTGTTTTCAAAATTTTTCGCACTCAAAAGTAATATTATTTCTGCAAATTTTCAATTGTAATCAATTTTTACACTTCCAGTTATATGTTTTCAATAAAGAGATTTATGTTTTCCTGAATATTATCAACGATTTTTTTACGATTTATCAGATAGATGTGACATTTCTAATTGTTAATCTGAATTAATTTTCTTCTTATAACCTGTAAATTTGCAAATTTTATTTTATTTACGGTAAAAGAAAGTCCAATTCATCAAAAATATTTTTTAAAAATTTTTATCACGCTTTCCTTCTCTCCGCCTTCAAAGGGTTAATATTATTAAAAACCACCCATGCATTCTTAAACAAAAATGATTGAAACATAATAAATATTAAACTGAAATCTTTGACCCGATTAAAATCAACGTTTAAAACAAATACCAGTAATAAAAATAAGCATTCATAAGTTAAAGAATTATATAACTGTACAATGAACGTATATTCTGAACGTTATCCATTCGATCATATTCGGTCAATATTCGGTAATGACGAATATGAATACAATTTACAATTTGTTTAACAGATAAATAAATATTCATATATCTATTCTCGTTTATCTGGAAGAGAAACAAGGATAGCGTATGCATATATTTTTCTACATTCTGGTTAACATGTGTACGTTTCCTATAGAATTTCCAGTGCAACTTGATCAATTTAACAAGTATTTTTTAAAATTCTTAATACGCATGCCTTGACTCTACAGGGTAACTGTGTACAGTTGATCTTCAATAAGCGGTGCATGTGGACTGTCAGTGTTTTAGAATATTTTTTTTATGTGAGGATAAGAAAATTAACGATTTTTCTATAAAATTCCGAGCAAAATCCGCGAATATCGAATCAATATATACATTTTACTGGTTCGCGTGTTTTTTATATTACATTTAGTAGATTTTCTCCAGCCACGTGATGGAATTTGTGTGAGCATAGACTTTATAACATGTGAATTTATTGCTGTACTAAGTAAGCCGATTGGCACAAGTCGAACGAAATAAAGGTTTGAGTTTCTAATAATATTATTTATACGTTTATGTATGTACATAAATACATATATATATATATATATATACATATATATATATACATATATATATATATATATATACATATACATGCATATATATATATATATATACATATACATGCATATATATATATACATATATATATATATACACACACATATATATATATATATATATATAAATGTATACACATTTTATATTTCTATACAAAATATACAAATATACATTTGAAAATTTGTATAATTTGATAGGATTTTTCAGAATCAAAATTTTTTTCATTTAGCTTTGATTTATATTCGGATTTTTTTTGTATTTAAAACTTATGCCATCGATTTTTTTAACTGAAAATTTTTAAATTTCTACCACCTTATAATTAAATAGTTTTTTATACGATTTTAAATTAATATTTTGGGAATTATAATACACTTGTATTTATTTTATATTTTTGATCTTTATATGTTGAATTTTTCATAAACATTTTTTAGTTCATATAGAATACTTTATTTCTAGTTTCAAAAATAAATATTATTTTTTTTGATAATCTTATGTATTTGTTAAGAATATTTATAATGAATTTATTTTATACAAAAAATAAAATGGCTCTTAGTACATTTTCAAATAATTTTACTGTTTTCAATTAAAAGAATCTGTATTTCTTTCAAGATGATAATCAGACATTTTTTTTGCGAATTTGTCGTTGCGATTATGGGATCAGTATTTACACTTAAATTAAGATTTTTAATGTAGAAACTTAACAAGTGGTGTTGAATCTTCTGACGCGAAATTGACGTTAAAATTTCTACTGAGAATCATTGGTTGTTTATCTTTTCCTCTGCCAAGGAGTGCTGCACTTCCATGAGTGTACGGTAGCAATGAATGGTGTATAAAGTAGATTATATCATCCTTTTTTGATTCGGAGAAATGTAAATCGTTACAATTACAATTGTTGTTCCGTCTTCTATTTTACACTTAGCAACGAAGAATTCACCAACTATTGTCACCTTTGTATCAAATAACTGGGATAGTGCAATAGTCATATTTATGAACGGAGTACCATTGTTAACGAAGCCGTTGCTCGCTTCTACCGTCTACGCATGAATCATCCCTCCCCACGTTTCACATCATAACTTCCGTTACACTTTTTCCTCTCGGCATTGAAAGTTTACTCCCAACGCGGCTAAAGAAGTTTCACTTCGAAAATAAAAATAAAATTGATTTTCAATTCCACTTTCAGTGTTAGGTCAGTACATTTTGTACTGTACTACATATGTTTTTATTAATAAATAAATCAAGATTAATATTTCGTGTTTTAAAAATTGACTCAAGTTATGAGTAAGTAATTTTGTACATATTTGAAACAATCTTAACGGATGCTTTCCAAGAATATCATTAGATATATCTGGATACATAATACAAAAAGAATGGATGGTGTAGAATAACAAGTCTGTTGTTACATATCGGTGCAAGTATCCGACTATATTTATCTAGGCAGGATCGGGCGATTCGCTCGCGAACTGCGACCTGCTGGATTCCGTTATCTGGACGCAAAAGCTCGTGCGCCGACGGACACCTCGTGATGAGCGAGCCGGGTTCGCGCCGCGGGCGCTGTTCGACCTGGCCGCTGAATGCGCAAAGTACGTGCTAATGTGATTACAAAGGACGCCGTGGCTCGCTGTGGCTCACTGTAGCGGCGTCGCTGGTCGCACGCCTTTATTAATTATTAATCCGACAACTGTTGTTCGTCGGTCGAATGACCCCGAAAGCTACTAGGCACATTGTTGGAATCAGAAGCGAGTAACGCGGTTAATTGTTTTATTTTATTAGGATTAAGTTCCCTTTGCGGCAGTCAGAAACAACCGAGTGAAGACAGCCAGTTTTCTTAGTAACTTCTTTACGCTACTTGGCCCTATTCACCGAATCGAATGAAATAAACACTCGTTGTTTTCATATAAAACTTCTAAACAGCATTAAACAAGTTAAATTCTTTTTTCATAATGTCTGTATTGTTTTTAATGTTTGTACATAAATACACAGAGGTGAGTGGAGTAAATAAGATAAGGTTGTCATAATTGAGAAAGTTTATTATTGCAACTTATATATTTTTTTAATGTTCATTGTATTTATTCGAGCGATTCAAAAAGTATCTTTTTTTTAGAATAAAGGTCATAGTAAAACATGTAATATGCTATTTAGATATTTTCTTTAGTGAAAACTTCCAGTAAAAGAGAATTGAAAGCGTAGATTGAATTTTAGTTTTTTATAAGAATTTCTCTTATCATATTTATTATTCTCATCAAGTGTATACAAGGTTTTCGTTTAATGAATTAATTTGGCTCGTTGTGGCGAAGAGGATGTTATATATGTGTGTTGGTTTTTAATTACAAAATCAATGATTCATTGTGTTTCACTAGATTTTGGAAATTTATATAAATCTGTGAGCAGGAAAAGCGACGAATGATGTTTTCTTATCTGTTAAAAAATTCTAATATTCAGTTAATTTATTCATATACTTCTATCTAGTAATTCAGTAAATAATTCACATATAAACATTCTTCTTAATTTATTTGAACATTCGTTATTGCACTTAAACAATTAGTGATGTTTTTTTATTTAGAATAATAAAGTTGAAATGAAATATATTATGCTATTTCAAACCTTACTATTTATATATATATATATATATATATATATATATATATATATATATATGTATAATCAATTTTACTATCCTTATATTTTAATTTAATTTTTATTTAAAAATTATTTAAAAATCTGTAGATTGACTTGTTAGAATTATCATTCTTTCTACTTTATTTTCTAAAAATTCATAGCTCTGGAATTATCTTTAGTTACCTTCTAAATATTTTAATACTAATTAAGAATGCATTTTGAAATAAATTTACAAGTTTAGAATTTTGTGGCATGATACAAAAGTCACTATGTAGATTTTTCTATATTATGTGTATATATATATATATATATATATATATATATATATATATATATATATATATATATGTATTGTATAAAACAAGTAACATTAAAAAATGTTAATCTTTGTGAATAGTGTTTTTTTTCAAAGGTCTTACAAATTACAAATTATAAAATTGATGAACTAGATTTTATTATTTTATATATTTACTTTTTTATACATAAAGATTTTTATTTGCTGGTTTGGAAATTTCATGATTTTGATGTAAATATTTCTTTTTTAAGGTAAAAGAATAAAATTACTAGTCGAATAAAATTCAGATTTGATGAATTTTTTGTATATTTAAATATAAAAAAAACTAGGCATGAATATATAACATTTATATATAAAATTCATTGAAATTTACTATTCATTCTATGAATTCAGTTTTAATATAAATTTTTTTCTTCATATTATATTTACTTTATTTTATTACTATTTTTTCTCTTTAGATGTATTTTTTGGTATTTTGACTTTGTAATTTTATAGGAATGAATAATTTATATATATATATATATATATATATATATATATATATATGTATATATAAATGAATGAATGTGTGTTTGTATATGTGTATTTATTTAAACTTACATCTATGTCAGTACAAACATATTCTTTCTAATTTTATATTAGGTCAAAATGTTGTTATATATACTGTATTTGCATATGTGGATATTATTGGAAAAATATAGAGTTATATATGGATCGACTTTCATTTTATGAAAATGCATTCTCATATTTATTTTAAATAAAAGTTTTCCGATATCATACACAAAAAGTTAATATACAACATGTTGAAAATGATAAAGTTATCAATAGTTCTAAAATATACGAGTGAATTTTGAAGATATATTTGAATATATCAAGAAAGTTTGCGTCAAGAAAGTTGAACATAAAATAACATATTTCATATATTCGCACGGAAATTCTTTAATATATGTATTGTTATAAAGTAGCGCAGCAAAGGTTACAGAATATGTTTCAGTTTTCGGCTTATAACATCAAATCAAATAAACGTTATATAAACAACATGTGTGTGCAGTAACCGCACTGCTGTTTTATTTACTTTGATTTTCTTAAGAGTTGTTTAACATGACAACTTTTTTCCACGAATTAAGGATGGATTTGTTTACATATTTAAATAAAACAACGTATGCGTGTATTTGAGTACATTAATTCAATGTTCATAGTTCTGTACTTTTTTTGTTTATATAAAAACAGCTGTATTTTAAATAAATATTATATATTATTATTATTTCATTTCAGACAGAACTTTTTTATATGTTTCTAAACATTAAACAAAAAATGTAATAATAAAATAGCAATGAAATAATTATTAAATAAATAATGGATATATTTTTGAAAACGATTAATATCTTAGAATTTTTTGAAGAATTTAAATCGTTAAATTTAATTAGATACTGGCCTTAATGATAGAAATTTTTACAAGTATAATAAAAAAATTTAGATCAGGATCCAAATCTTCGTAGAAGGTAGTAATAAGATTATAATTAAATTTTGAAAAAACTATTCAATAAAAAAAACGTTGAATAATATCTAAAGAATATATTAAGTTGATGGCGAGAAATCAGAATTTTAAGAGAAAAGTAATATTCTGAAACTTTTTTTACTTGTACTTCATAAAATATACAAACTGTGTCACAAAATTGTTCTGTATTTTGTTCATGTTGTACATGTTCAGGAATACAAAAGGAAACAAATATTTTGTGTTTGAATTGAAAGATGTTCTTTCAGAATTACTTTTTTCGTTCAAATCTCTAAGTACAAAAAAAATATGACTAGAAATGTTCAGTAATTGACTATCATTTTTGATTAATTATTATGCGCTCTCTCTCTCGATATATATATATATATATATATATATATATATATATATATATGTGTGTGTTAAAATTGGATAATGTAGATCTTTTGAAATCGTATAATTTACATACGTTTTTTTTATTATAAAAATATAATCTTTGTTTGCAGACTAGCATTAAATGTATTTAAATACATTGTTATTTTTTTAAAATTTCGTTTTCAAAACCAAATTAATATTCACACCATGATTCATTGTCTAAGTATACTTTCTGCTAAGTGTGTATTTCGAGTTGACCTTTCTTTAATCTATAAAAAAGTTTCATTTTGTTATGCTGACCTTTGACCGTAATAATTAATGCTAATTAAATTTAAAAAAAAAATAAAATCTCGAATACTAACTGAACGCAAGATCTCTATTCGATTGTTCAACAGAATATACTTCGAAAGTTTGTGCTTTCATTTGTACAATAGCGTGACTTTACTGTACTTTTCGAGCTTTACAATGATCTTGTTATCGTGACTCTCTCGCTTATGGTACACTTTTTTCGTGCAATATGTACATATCCATTGATTGTGATAACGTTCACTTCGTCGTAAACTAGCGGACCCCTGTGGACTCTGATCCCGTCATTGATTTTATATATGTTACTAGTTTCTCACAGATCCTTTAAAATATAATTGGTTCATGTGTCACACCAACCAGCGAGTTTTCTGCAACATAGGAAATGTTGATACTATATATATATATATATGTATGTATGTATATATATAATGAAATCTTTACTTAAAAAATATATCTACTAAAAATTATTTAAGAACATAATGTTTCAATAATGAAACCTTATATTTGCAAATTTAAATTAATGTTATTTTAGAGTAATGATATAGTAACTTATCTAAATTTTAAAATTTGTTAGCATTTTGTTATTGTTTCTTTTTGAATTGATTTATTATTTACTGTCTTCCGGGACAGTTTTCGACATTTGTCATCTTCAAGTAGTTATTTCTGTTTATATTGTCAAGTAAATTAAAATTTTCTTATATCGTTTTTAAGAACGTTACAAAACTAAAAGAAAAATAAAATTAATCCAGTCAATAAGGAAACAATAACTTAATTACTAATAATAAATCTGCAGAAATACAAAAATATTTTTTTTATTTTTAGAATAAATATTAATACACATTCTTATATGTTGCATAAAAAATAAGAACTATAGTAAGAATTATAAGAAAATTTTGATTTATTTCATAATATAAACGGAAACAACTACCTGAAGATGATTAGTGCTGAAATTTGTCATGAAAGACAACGAATAACAAATCAATTCAAAGAAAAACAATAACAATCTTTCAATAAATTTTAAAATTTAGGTAAGTTTGTATATCGTTATAGTTAAAAATAAATTAAAAAGTAAAAATGTTTGTTTTATATTATCATCTTATATCATTTTATAATCATACTTCAATAATTTAACAAGTGCATCGAGAATTAGCTAACAAACAAGTGAAATGATATCAGTGGATTTAAATGCGCAAATTATCTTTGATAACGGTCTATGTGAATGGAAATAAATAACCAGTAATAATATTAAAGTGTAACGATCCACGATATTTGTAAATTGTTGTATACATGTTCTATGTCAGAGTGAAATTAACACTAGAATTAAAACTCGATCCGTAATAGTTATATTATTAGTACATTAGTGCTTCCACATCGATAAAATAATCCCGCCCTTCGTCAGCGTCGTACTAGTTTAGACCCTGAAAATGTACATATTATGTATACCCTTACGCACTACCGCACACAGCTTCGAGGCATTCATTGCCATCATCCAAATAATGCAGAGTGTGGCCAGTCCCATCGTCCCAAACTACCGCTAGTAGTCGTAGTTACTCGTGTACGGACAATGCACTAATGTAATTTCATAAGGCACACAGCATTCGCGTCGTTACAGGACTTGGCAATAGTGTAGAAGCACAGGAGACGAATACAACAGCCACTGAATACGACTAAGTATGAATTCGCTGCGTATATAAGATATTATGCAATGTACAAACAGACGTACACATTGAGATGCGTCTCGCAGGAATGTTAATTTTGAATTAAACACGACGTTTGAAAAATAAACAGATCGAGGGAAAAATGAATATGTCTGTGGTGATTTTATTTTTGTGTAAAAACTAATAAACATTTAAATGTTTGTTAGTTTTTTCATAATTTTTGATGAAATTAATTACTTAAAATTAAAGACAATTTATGTTAAATTGTATTTAATATAATTTAAGAATTTATACAAGGAGAGTAAAATTATTAAATAGGACTTTTTTTTTAGAATTTTTTGAAATTATAAATTCATTAAGTGATCTTTTTTTTTAAAAAAAACTGATTTATAATTCATATATGTTATTTTGGGTTTTATAAAATCAGGTTATAGAAATTGCTAAAAATTTAAAACACGTCTAAGGTTTTATATACTTTTATATGCAATTAAAAATGAATATGGAACACAGGTGGAGAATTATAAGTCAGTCAATAGATAATTTGTTAATAAAATAAGCTATTGACATGTGGAAATAGAGATTGATTATATTACAGAAAAATATTCATCAATTTCAATTGTTTTGGTATCTATTGTGTAATTCGGTTTTAATATATGACCTACGACCATGTTATTTGATGAATATAGTTTATTTAATTCTCTTTAATTATCCTCTTAGTTAATTATCCTTTTAGTCATTATTTTTTTATCAAGATTTTAAATATTTCTCAATTAAAAGATTATATATATATATATATATATATATATATATATATATATATATATATTCGTATGTTTGATTATGACTCAATATTATAACAAATATTTTAATTATTATTTTTACAGTATTTATTTAGTTGTATTGAATTAACTCATTTTATCAAAATATTAGTTTACAGCTCTATAACTAAATTATAGAATAGTTTCGACTAGATTTTGTTTTTTTGTTTTTGTTGTCAAGTAAAAAATTAATTTGGGATACTGGATTTAATTATACTGCCAAAAATTATTTTTGTGACTCTTAGTTAGCACAACTAAAATACTTTTCTTAAAGTTTTCCACTCTTATTAATTATATTAGGTACAAAAATTAATTCGGCCCCTTTAAATTGAACCAATTATAACTTTATTTTAAATTAAAATATTTTCTCGGAGTTTTTTGATTTTGAAGTACCAACCTTAACATTTAAAAATACTGTACACCTTGGCCATGCAGTTAGCATAACCTCACAAAACAGTATTGAACACGATGGCGTTCGAAAATCAGCATAATAGGAATTGCATACTTTTTGTATTCCAGTTGAAATAAATGGTGCTAAAATCGAGATAATGATTAGTTCAATTTTGGTGGAAGACGTGACGCATACAACATGAAAAAATGCTAAAACAGTGGAATAGGTCTGAAAATACATTATGATTTCATCGATATTGATTAGTATTGCTTAACATTAAATTTTTTTGTAAAATGAAATTTAAATTAACAAATACAGAAGAATAAAATATTGCATTCCAAAAAAGTGAACTCAACATTAATTAATGTTCAAACTTATTTAAAATATAATTTTAAATAATTCAAATTCAAATAGAAGTTAGTTTCAATAAAAATCATTATATGTTAAAAAATTCAACAGCAATAATAAAAAATCAGAGATAAATAAATAGCAAAGAAAAAATAAGCAAATATTATATATATCATTAATTAAGTTATTATATTAATTAACGATTAAGAATATTATATTCTTATTATCTCTTTTTTAATATCTAATTATTGAAATAATTAAATAAATAAATGTAAGTATTTTTTCAGGGATTTTTACGGATTTATTACTAAGGATTGATTTTATGTTTGTACATCTTTCTTTCACTCTCTTTCTCTCTCTCTCTCTCTTTCTATATATATATGTATGTATACATTAACTTATCGATTTATAAATTATCTAAACCATTTAGCTTAGAAAATCCTTTTAATAATTTAATAAACTAGAAATTATTAAAATACACGAAATATTTATTAAAATATTCACGTTTCAATTATTAAATCTCAAATAGAGTATGCACATGTAATATGCACATTTTTGGTATTTTAATTATGATTAGTAGGAAGAACTCGTGCATAACAACTTTCACATTTAATTTAATTTTATTTTAAATAGTTGTTGCTGAGAATAATTGTTTTATGAAACGCGTTACATTGTTTAATTTTTATGTTATGCTTAAAGAAAATAATGTGTTTAATACCTAATTAAATAAACAGTTTTTTTATAAAGATAATGTTTCATACTAAGAGTAAAAGAACACAGAACTTATATTTTTTAATTATAAACGTAAATGACGATACTTATATATATATATATATATATATATATCTACATACATACATACACAATTGCGTTGATACATCTATCTGTGTTTTTTTCCTAATTACGTCCGTACCACTTGTGAGTAGTATAAAACAGAGTTGAATGTGTTCATAAACCTTATGTCTCATTAATTCCTATGTTTGAAAAATAGGGTTTAATTCCACGCATACGACCAACATGTTGCCCTTATATGAATGTACAACCATGCCACCGTCTCACTTTAATTCCCTATTTTACTTAAATTCGGATGTTTTTATCACTCTCGTTTTATAAATTACTACATATCTAGAAATATAACAGTTACAGTGGAATGGTTTTGCATCAAAACATAAAAGTATATGCGAATATTTAATATTAACAATTTTAATTCAAGTGTTAGTTGAAATCACGTACTTATTACAATTTCAAAAATGAAAATTGTACAATGATGTTAATAAAAACGAACCACTGTGTTGATTTATGGTAGTTTTTTTTTCATTTCAGTGATAATAAAATAAAATAAAATGCATACAGCGTTATTAACGTGTATAATTTAAACTACGTTTACAACTTTTCCAGTAAAACATTACTAAATGCAGTTACGAGTTTAATATAAATGTACAATTCGTGGATTAATGTACCTGAAAAAATGAGTTAGGAAAATTAATGTACCTATTTGGAACAAACGTGTAGAATATAACTATTTCAAATATTACACATAAAGATTAAATTTACCGTACGTTTCAATATTGAAGCCACATGTAAATCAACTGCATGTTGCGTAGACTTACATATGTAATAGTAAACTAAAAACAAAGAGCATATGTTATGAACTGAAGTCTTAATAGTTTTTAATTAAAAATGTATTCATCAATAGTTTATAAAATGAAAAATTAATTAAACACGTATTTATATTAAACTTTTCAAACGAGTTCTTTAAATCATGTTTTAATGAATACACACTCACACACACACACACACATACATACACACACATACACATACACACACATACACACATATATATATATATATATATATATATATATATATATATAGTTACATGTGTTAAATTCGATTTATGATTACCTGAAGAAGCCTCAAGACTTGAAACATGTCAGTAGATAACTACTTGCGTGATTTAAAGAGACAAAGAGTACCAAAATTATAAAATAACAAAATTTCCAGTTTTAAGTTTTGTAAATATTTCAATATTGTTTTATTAATAGTCACTAATTGCAAACACATTAACAATATTTCTTTTTAAGATAAATTATATACATTATATTGTTTGGAAGCATTCCATTTTATCATCAAATCACTAATATTGAATTAAATAAGTACACACATTTTTTTAAATCGCATATATTATGCTTTTATTTTTTAAAAAAATGCCTTAGAATCTAGAATTAGTAATTTATTAATATATCATTTTACATGCACGCACTTTTATTATATTTGTGAAATATCTTGAATCATATCAGAAATTTTTGAGCCTGTGCTATTTTAAATATTTATTTTGTGTAGAAAAGTATTATATATATATATATATATATATATATATATATATATATATATATATTGGGTTGTACATATATTCGTCCCGTTTTTTTCGCTTGGTAGAATCAAGATCATTGTTAATAGTGACCGCTATTTGACGAGACATGAGATTGGTCAGGCACTAAACATTACTGTCAATACTATTTGGAGACATTATCGAAAGCTTGGGATAATCGAAAACCTGGATACTTGGGTGCCGCATCAATTGCGCGTTAAAATTTTAATAGAGGGAATGTTTGCTTGCGATTCGTCACTGAAAACAAATGTTTACTCAAACAATTCATCACTAAAGATGAAACCTGGATTCAGTACAACAATGTTAGCCAAAAACATCATGGGAATAGCGAGGTGAGCCAGCACAGATGATCGCAAAGGCTGGACTGCACCCAAAGAAGGTCAAGTTGTGTATCTGATGGGATTGAAAAGGTATCATGTCTACAAGCTGCTGCCACCAAACAAAACTATTGACTCCACTAAGTACTGCTCACAATTAACCAAAGTGAAGAAAGCAATAGACAGGTAGAGGCCAGAGTCGGCCAATAGAAAGGGCATGTGTTCCATCATGATAACGCCAGATCACACGTTTTTATAGCGACTCGGCAAAAATTGTTGCAATTTGACTGGGATGTTTTAGTGCATCCAATATATAATCAAGACCTTGCACTTTTAGACTATCATTCGTTAAGCGCTTTGCGGAACTCTCTCAATGGTATCAATTTAACAAATTTGAACTCTTTCCAAAACCACTTTGATCACTATTTTGCTAACAAGTCTTAGAAATTCTTCAAGAGAGGAATCATTTTGTTATCAGAAAGATAGAAGACGGTCAACGATCAAAATGGTACATACATAATTGATTAAACTTAATTATGAATTTACAAATAAATGATTTTAGAAACATTAAATAAACGGAACGAATATATGTTACAACCATATATATATATATATATATATATATATATATATATATATATATAATGAGAATTGTAGTGTTCAGTGTTTTTTATCTTTTTTTTTAAAAAAAATTAACACTTGAATTCAGGCGTACAGATTTTTAAAGAAATCATTAATGATCTTCTGGTTTATTTTTTTATAAACAAAAATAATGTTGAGAAAATAAAACAGTGAGGTTAAGAAAAGTTGAGATTATTCCAGGCAAAAGCTCGTATGTTATGATACCCCACGGCTACATTTGAAATCAAACTCGATGCCAAGAGAGGAATAAAGATAAAAAGAGAGTAAAAATAAAAGAATAGATATAATGTTAAAATATCTTTTAAAGCATATTAAATCTATAGAAGTACACTTTCATTAATGAAACAAGTGTGCAATTTTCTTTAAAATACCTTGTTATATATTAATTTCTCGTCACTCTCTCAAAATTTTAACTGCCGTGCAGACATATGTATATATATATATATATCTATAACACATAGATAAATGAATGTGTGTGGGTGTACGTTCTGTTTAATTTCGAACTTTATCACATTAACAGTCTTGTACATGTCGTATCCCTCGTATAGTTTGATGTTAACGTAACTTACGTCTCATTACGTCCAGAACGCCATTCACTGATTGTGTGATTATACTGTATTTATGTTTGTATGCGAATATTCAGATAAATACAAGCATTTGCACCCTTACATACATACATATATATATATATATATATATATATATGTGTGTGTGTATGTATGAACACATATACTATCTATTAGCAAAACCGATATTTTTCAGTTTACAGTTGGATTAAATTCTTTAAAAAGTACAGTGAAATTTATTATACACATTTCAGCTTACAGCTTGTTTGTGGTTAATTATATATTTCACATAATTTAATATATATATATAAATATATATATACAAAATATCTGACCAAAAAATTGCTAAACATATTTTACCTACATATCTACATACATATAAATAATGAATTTTTGTAGATGGATCTTAAAAGTGGTTTACTTGTTATTTATTCTACTTCTGTGTACAGTTTCATTCATTTAGTTTCAAATTTTCTTAGATCATAAATTAAATAATTATCTACAAATCCTTTATAAATCTTCAATTAAATATAGATCACTAGGTTATTTTATTGTTATTTTAATATTATTTTTTTTAAAATATACAAGCTAATTTATAGATACTTATTTTTAAATATGTTATGTATAAACATCAAAAAATCGTAAATCTCATAACTTTATATAGATTTTAATACTAGTCTGTTTAGAAATATAATTTTAATTTTGAATACGTAAGTAAATGTTTTAAAAATAGCATTCATTTGTATAATTTGCAATGAAATGTATGAAAGTAATTTATAATTAATTTAATATATTTGTTTATATAATTAATCTTTTTATAAAATACTTTTTTATAAAAAGTGATGAAAAAATCAACTTGATTAAAATGAAATTTTACAGTCATATTTACATTTATATATTCGCAAATATTGACTGAAATGATTATTAATTTACATAATTTGTAAATGAATTTGTTTCTGATTTTAATATCATAAAATTGTTTTATCGTTTCAATAAATGTTATTTATAACAGTACATTACTATTATTTATTTTCAAAATATATTAGTTATTTTTGTTGATCTATAAATTGAATGATGATGTAGTTACAGAATCGGTTTATGATACATAAAATTGTATGAATATATATTTTTGACTTAGTTAAATTTTCTCTCCAATCACGCAATATATCCATAATTTTCATGAAATGTATTTAAATTTTAATCGAATCTAATTTAAAAAATAGGTAAACTATTTCATATACAGACTTTTTAATATATTAAATTAAATATATGATATATTAAGATTTTACTTAAATTGTTACATTTATCAGAAAAAAACTAATTTTCTTCTTAGTTATTTTCTATGTTAATAATGTGAAAAATAAAAATATAAAAAGTTTGAAATATGTTTTATAGGATTTATCTTCAGTATTAAATCATGAAATTATTCTATTTTTAGCATCAGAATTCTCAAATAAAATTGTGATTGTATTTATTTTAATTCTGATATATTTACTCAGTTGTATTTATTCTAAATCTGATGTATTTTTTACATTTATATTTTTGCACAATTTGTATTTCTCTATTTCTATTCTTCTATTTTATTTTCTTATCCCACCTGTCCATTGGTTTCTCTCTTGGTCTTTTTATATTTCTTTATTCCCAGTTAATAATTTTTGTTGTCCACATATATATATATATATATATATATATATATATATATATATATATATATATATATCATGACAGTGTTTGAACTGCTTTAAATAATGTAAATATTTTCAATCCAACTGTTGATAAATGTGTTTAGCTAAGCTTTATTTTAAATAAGGTGTTTATTATTACTATTTTTGATATTTAATTTTTTTATTTTAATGGATATAGTGGTATATATTTAATGATAATTATTATTGAATTCAATAGAAATTTTATTTTATCAATTTTTTTAAGAGTGAATATTATTATTTTTTTAGAAAATGTGTCATTATTTTTATAACGTGTTACGTTATATTTTTACTAATTATAATCTGAAATAGATTTATAATTTTAATATTTATGTTTGATGCATGTAAAAGCGTCTTTTTAAATTTTTTATGTATGAAATTAATTTTTAAATTATCTGGTAACGATGTTAATCAAATATTTTTTATAATTTTCCACTTTCATTTTTAAAAATATATTTAGTAGAAGGTGATAATATATTAATTAATATTTGATTCGTTTCCACCTACTTTAGGCAAATAATTTGAGTAAACAATTTCAAAAAAGTGTGTTTATTTTTTTAAAAATGAATTATTTAATACAGCGTTATTTTAAAAATAACAAAAACGTTATTTTAATTTTTTTAACCTGACATTAAGATTTTTTTTAAATTTTAGTAGATTTTTTTATTATTACATTCGTTTGTGGGGTGGGTGATATTTTTTAAATTTAATCTACTATGATTTTATACAATTCTCATTTTGAACATTTTAATATTTTTATTCGATGAATATTTATATAGCTTTTCTTTCAATCAATCGGTTGGAAATATTTTCTTAGACTTGTAAGTTATTAATGTATTTGAAAGGTATAGTATAATTGAATCAAAATTTGAAATAGTCATGCGTTTAATCCAAATTTGAGCTTTAAATTGTCACTTGACAGTATTTTTTTATTAATTATTTATGCACGACCTTTTTAAAATTATTATCTTATTAAAAATACTGTCAGATTAGAATGTATATTTCATATTACGTATTTTATAAAAAGTAACAGCAATGCTTAAAATGAAGACATTAGTAAGTAACAAATTCTCGCAATTGTCGACGAATATTAAAAAAAATTAACATAATTTCATTAAAATTGTTAACACTAACTTGTAGAGTATATGTAGGCATAACGAGTGTGCGGACGCACCTGGCGTTGTCATTGCATACAATAGCGATTCGCAGTACGAAAAAGGGGAAACAGTATGGCGGTCTGAGGCAGTCATGTATCACCACTTAATGCTCGGCTAATTTAAATTGCCAGCAGTATTTTAACGTCTCGAACAACTGCGACCCCTGTCCGCTGCCTCGAATTCGCGCGGTTCTGCGACTCCACTGCGACTCTGACCGGTGCTGCCGCAGCGACAACGAACACCCGCTAATGTAAAACGCACGCTCGGGTTCTCCGTATAACGCATGCAGATATGGCGCCGCCCCGCTTGAGCACAATATACGAGCCTATATACAGCGTAAACACACACAAACATTTCAACATATATATATATATATATATATATATATATATATATATATGTATATATATGTATATATATATATACACAAGGTGTGTGTGTGTGTGTATGTATTGTGTAGCCGTAATGAGCACAAGACCGACAAAAACACGGACACGAAAATGTGCTCGAAATTAAGATTTTTTTTCACATTGGGTCCACATCGGGCGCGTTTGTTGTTTGTTTAGGATAATTGATACTTTTTTTTCTACTTTTCACGACAACGTGCTCAGTTGGTCTGTCGATTGCACTGTTTGTTTTTGTTGATATAATCAGGAAGGGAGATATATTTTGCTAATAAGGTAAACATGCAAAATGCTGAAATTGTAGAACAACGTTGTAAAAACCTAATTATAAGAGTTTTGTACATACTTAGTATTAACGTTATATACAGTGACAGTGGTCTTGTTTTTTATTGTATACAAATGCGTACATATTTCTGATATTAAGGGTTCTTTTTAGTTGTTTATATCAGGAACAGGTTTTTCGTGCCAAAATAAGTATTATTAATTTTTGTAAACATCTTTGTTGACATAATACTTTATTATATATTTTTTGTTCTAAAGTAATTATTTATAATTCGAAATAAAATCGTTCAATACATTTTAATATTAGTAAACATATTTAATGAAAAAGTATAAATATATGCATTATTGAATTAAAATCACATTAAATAGTTTAATTTATGCAAGCAATATTTATAAGATTTAATTAATTTTCGTGTTTATCAATACGTTATATATATATATATATATATATATATATATATATATATATATATATATATATATATATATTAGGTTCGTGCAAAAATAATCGAGGTTCTTATGATTTTAAGTTTGAATTCATTAATTTCAGGGCTCCAGAATTCTATCTTTTAGGAACAAACAAACTTGTTCCTTGATGGGAGAAATGTATGTAGGTCAATGGTCTTTATTTTAATAAATATAATTTTTAACTGATATATGTCTTTATACTCGATACGTTAAAACTGTAATTATTTTTGTACTAATCTAACATATATATATATATATATATATATATATATATATATATATCAGCATATACATGTTTGGATTATTTCGAGGAATCGTATTTTCAAAATGAATGCAATTAATTCTATAGGAAAATTAATGTTCATTAAAAAGCGATTTGAGCTGATATGAAATTGATTTTATGAGCTTGTTTATTTTGACATAGAGATGCATAACTTGTTAGCAACATTCTGTTATACTAAATTAATTTTGTATGCGATAAGCCTAGAGTTATTTGTTCATGCATATAACCAGCGTACTTTTTTTTGTTAAATGAAAAATCGAACGAAAAAGAGGTGCTTAATAATCAACAAACAATATGACATCAATATATTGGGTCAATTTATTAAAATCTGTTTTTACAGGAATTCAATCGTAAATATTTTTCCATCGTACAGAGTAAAAAAAAACACGCACACACACACACATCGAGAACATTTTTTATTTGGTGTCGAAAAGATCGTATTTCGTGACGCACCGGATACGAATGTGAGAGTGTAAATTTGCGACTAACGAATGTCGCGATAAAAATAAAAAGCGAAACAAGTAAATACGATAAAAGGGAAGTGTGCGAATAAAAACGTTCCCGCCGAGAGTTGCGCATTTAAGCTGATCGTGACAAACGGAGCCAATCACTCGCCGTTCGACCACTGTCACAACGGCGGTGGCGACGCGAACGCGGGGATGGGTTCGGGCCGAAGGATAAAGCGTTCGCGGTGACAAATTTAATCGAGTCAGCGTTTCGAAGCGCCCGTTTGGCAGACTTTAAAAACCAGGCCTCTGACCTCGCTGCTCTCGTATTCGCTGCCACACTATGCGTCCCCATACTTTAGTTTGACACATTTGTTAAAGTTCCGAACGCGTGGAACAGAAAACACGCAGAGCCGTATCCATATGAGACCGATGAATGAAAATATTGTCTTTACTGACCTGTTCGTAATTAATCCAATAAAATATATCATTTGTTATGGGCGTACGTTTTGGAAAATAATTTCATACTTTTTATTTTCGTTGTGAACATTTATCGTCACGTATTATCAATCGTGTGTACGTACACACATATACACGTTCATACATATATATGTCGTGTATATATTTATGCATATATATATATATACGTTTTTAAATTAGTTATTTAATAATTCTTCAACATCATAACGCTTACATCCTAAGGGATTCATACTTAAATGATTATACGGGATAACAAATAAATACCCTTAGGTAATCATTCTAGTAGGCTTTATGTTAAATTAAAATATAAATTTAGTTTTTTTTTTGTCATCCAAGGTTACTAAATTAATCTCGTTTTATAATTGAATCGGTCATTTCAAAAACCACATAAGTCATAGAATTTACATTTTACAGGATTCAATAAAAAGTGCATAACATAAAAATAATAAGATTTTTTAAACATTTTCTTTGTTAGTATATTTTTTAGGGCTTTAATTTGTTAGTTACTTAATAGTTACTGTTCTATGAAACCTTGATGTGTAAAGAAATTAACGTAAGTTGTTTTGACTTACGTTGTTTTTATGGGGAATAGTATTAAATGCATAGTAAGTTGTTTAAAAAAGATTTTTTTTATTATGATTCTTTATTAAAAAACATTATATTATAGTACACAAATATACATCTCGCCTATAATCTAATATTAAGGTGGGTAATCACATTCACGATCGGATTTTAGCTGAGCTTCTTCCATTTTTTCGGTTGGCCAGTTGAATATTTAGTTGTAAAATGTCTTCCTCCAAGATGCTATCTTTCACTTATTTTAAATTGTATAGTTTTTGTACTTTATCGAAATGTTTGATCCATATGCTTTCGTAGATGGAAGTGACATCACAGATGTAGTATGTTTTAGTAGCTAGAATGTGTTTTTTGATGAACCATCTATAAATTCTTCAATCTCCACCATTCCAGATTTATTAGCATCATATTGAAAGCTCATGTATGTTAAAGGAGAAAATGTTTTTTCTGGTCTTTCTGAAATCTTCTCCCATAAAATTCAGTTGATAAACAGTTTTCTTTTTGTAAAACAGAGGCTATCATTTTTTAAATTTAAAAATCTTCTCAGTTTGTACTTCTTTTACTGAAAGTTTTATGCTGGATTGAGTAACTATATTATTACGGTCATTAGACAAAAAATAATGACCAGGTTCGACAGATAGGTAAACGTGGCTAATCTAAATTTTATATTGGTTATAAGGCTACCCTCAATGTTCTGATTTAGACAAAAAGAAACAATTTTGAAAAAATATGACTGTAGTTTTTGAAATGACCAACTCAATTAAAAAGAATATATTTTTTCAAACGATTATGTCAATAGAAAATTAAATAAAGACAGCTTAATTAAAAAAGGTGTAGTATTCGGTTTTCATTTTAATAACATTTTATTTTTTCAGATTTTTAATAATTAATTATTAGTCATTTTTATGGTCACTTATGTAAAATTTGATGGTAACGTCATTATTCTTAGAGCGCTAAATTGTAGAAAAATTGTGTTTTAAGGGTTTTAGGTATCAAAGGTAAAGATAAAATATTATTATATACTTCCATACATTAAAATTGATGTCAATTAAATTTTCGAATACTTGTAATGTTTATTTGTTTCTTTTTGTGATATTTTTCTCAAAAACTTGAATGAATTTAATAACGAAGATTTATTCTAGTCTATTCAGTTTTATGTAACTTGTAGTAGCTTATTCTGTCTTATCTAATTTAAAAAATTATCTACTTAGTTTATATATTAAGTTCTGTATCTAATCAAAACATAAATGATATATTTTTTATGGAGTAGATATTTAGTGTGAAGTAGATTGATGCTACAATAGACCTAGAATTAGGAGGTGAAGAAAATACCATAGTTACAATAGGATGAAAGACGAAAAGACTTGATTTTTAAAACTGAATTATTATTTTATAGTTCTCTTCAAATATCTATTCATAATTATCATTTTTTAACGCATATTCAATATATTTTTCTTTTTTGTTATTTTTTTTTTCAATTTATGTCGATCTGTGCTACTATATTAATTATTAAACGTGACTATTATTGCTGTAATATTGTACAAACCATTTGAGATGTATAAAATTTGTCTGTTCTGATCTTTGTATGCTTCCAAAAATGCCAAAGATTTTCTTTTTGTCTTTTTAAACAATCTTTATTACTTTAGAACATATTCTTTAAAATAAAAATTCTTCACTTACATAAATACAATTTTTTTAATTGAAATCTAATATATATATATATATATATATATATATATATATATATATATATATATAGGAAAACATTATTAATTAAGAACAAAATTATTAAATTAAGATTGATAATGGCCCTGGAAAAAAAATAAAAAAAAGATTATTCTAATATTTTAATAGTTAATTAGTTAAGAATGTAATAGTCAATTAGTTAAGAATTTTTAATTAGGTAGGAATATAAAAGAATACTAGGAATTAATTTAATTATTTTCTTATATTTTTCAAAAATTCATAAAAACAAAAATATAAAAATGAAGAAATAATCTATTCTATCATTTTTATTTCAGTTTTTACAATGTAACGTGATCTGTATTACCATACAGACTTTTTTGTATTTTAAGAATTATGTAAAGTTGCTTCCAATTCATATTTTTACATAAATTTTCTTACAAGCTAATATTTTTTTTAAAAGTTGACAACGTATGATAATCACTTGATGACGATATGTTGATTGATTATTTTCTTGAAATTTGTAATGATTAATTGTAATCTTTACAACAAATGCTGTTGACTTGGAGCTTTGCCATGTATGAAATGAACACAGATTTCAGTTTTTTTTGACTTATTTTGAATTACAAGGTATTTTTTGTGAAATTAACAGAATATGTATTCAGTATACATGTATTCATTGATAATTATGTATTTTTTTACATTTTAAAAGTTTAATTTAATTTTTGGTATTGAAGTCATTTACTGTTCCTTTTCATATTGCCATTTTATAAATTTTACATTTAAATATTCACCGAAATTTTATTAATTTGTAATCTATTTCAGAATTTTATATTTGATTTTGAATTATATAGCTAAAAAAATATTCTATTATTTAAATATAAGGTATTATTTTAGATAAAAAAGTGTAAATGTAATCTATATCTTCAATCAAACTACCGTACTGAGCATCGGTTACAAACAGTAATTCAATTTAATAAATATTGAAACTATAATTAGATTTAAGTATTTAAGATCTTTAAAAATGAGGATTGAAAAGTGGGGCAAAACATTTTATTAAAAGTAACTAAGAGTAACCAACTCTCTAAGATCATCTCAGTGAAACTAGATGTGAGGGTTTATACTGTTAAGAACTGTTTCCTTTTTCTTCTCCATCAATCATACGATTGTTGAAGTCTTGGACGTGATGTTTTTGTTCGAAGAAAAGACGTCAGTTTTGTGTTTTATACGGATCTATAAGATAACAATTATTTATTAAATGAAAGAAAGATTTGCCACCGAAAAGGATTTTTCTTATATATAAAAATATGAAACTAATTAATCTCTAATTGGATTAATTTTTTCTTTTATTAGATTTATGTTTAGGAAAAAATGTTTTTAACGAAAATATTTTTTATATAAATGTACAAATTATAGAATATTATCAGTTATTTAAAGCAACTCATTTCTAAAGACGTGTACTGTTCTAATAAATAAAAATAAATTTTAATAGACAAATTTATTGGAACAGAACGAGAAAAAATATAAAACAAAAACAACAATCCATAATAGTAATTAAAATCTAAGTAAATCGGCTAAAAGGATTACATGATGTTGGAATTAAGATGTTTATCACAAGACGGAACGAATGTACATTAGTAAAGAGATTATAAAGAAAATAGGTCAACGTTTTTATTTAAAATCATTTAATTTATATGCATTTTTTTCTTATTGTATTAATGTACATTTCAGTGATATATTATAAATTTATTAAATAAACGCGTGTCAGTGAACTGAAAATAACATATTTACTATTAAAAATAAACCTAGTTATGAAACAAACATATTCTCTAACGAATATGAATAAATGATTGATTTCATTTTTATAAACCTTAACGAAATCATTCGAAATTATGTTTATTCAACGCATATCAGTCGAACAAAATGATAAAGCTATAAAAATCGTGACTTGTCAAGTGTTTCATTTAAATTTTATTACATAATCAATAAACATTATTTTTTGCACAAAAATATTTATTAATATTCTGTTTTAAATTGAAAGTAAATAAGTAATGTTGTCACCAATGTAAGTGCGTGATAAATGATTAATAGCTATTCAATCATCGATGTAATTTAAAGATCATCTAGTTTTCATACAATCTTGTTATCGGAACAAAACATGCATTACCTTATCTTCGGTATGCCAGTTTATTGATTAATTATTAGAAAACATGTAATTTAAATTTAATAATAATATCGTAAACTTCTTCGTTTATCATTGGTTTATTCAGAAAAGTTTTTATTTCTCTTTTTTAATATTCATTACAATAAAATTTATAGAGATACTTTTATATATAGTTATTATAAATATAAAATGAATACAAATTTGAAATTAGTCCAGAATAAAATTAATTTTTGACGTTGATTGATTTCAGCTTAGTTTCAATAAAATTAAGATTTAAATACACCACATATATATATATATATATATATATATATATATATATATATATATATGTCTGTGTGTGTCAAATTGATTTGGTATTTAAATAATAAAACATTAATCATTTTATTTAAAGCTCAAATTATTAATGTAAAGAAAATCAAACCACGATTACGTACTTGAAATTTGTTTAAAAAAATGGTTTAAACGTAGATCTTAAAATGAAAGTTATTAAATTAACTTTTGATTTTGATATCAATCTAAATTACTTTATAATATATATATATATATATATATATATATATATATATATATATAAGAGAGAGAGAAAATATTTTTTTTGATTTGAAAAAGAAAACGAATATAAAGTGTAGAATTAAATTTATAGTAAACTATATTAAAGGAATTAGCGAACATTTGAAAAAATAGAACATACT
Organism: Acanthacorydalis orientalis; assembly: GCA_034766995.1. Classification (NCBI taxonomy): domain Eukaryota; kingdom Metazoa; phylum Arthropoda; class Insecta; order Megaloptera; family Corydalidae; genus Acanthacorydalis; species Acanthacorydalis orientalis. The sequence continues at coordinate 44,011,507 of CM068316.1, forward strand.
TAAAAAGTATTAATAAAAATACAACTTTGTCCGAATTTATATCGAAACAATAATTACAAATTGTAACAAAAGTATTTTCAACTAATATATATTTCAAAATAACGATACATCACATGTAAGTATAATTGAGTATATATATATGTATATATATATATATATATATATATATATATGTGTGTGTGTATTTATAAACATGTGCTCATAGGTGTAATTTAGAAATTTGATATACTTAATTTTATTTTCGAATAGAAATTTTAATGTATATTATTTATTAAAGTTAACTTTTGATAGAAATTTACATATATATATTAAATTAAACAATGACGTTGGCGGTTAAATTTTATATACATTTCAATATTCTATATAATATAAGTTCCTAAGTTTTAATTTAAAATATCGGTCGCTTTAAATTAAACTTAAATTTTAATAATCAAATTTAATTAAAATTAAATAAACTTACTAAGACATTAAGACAAAATCTTCACAAAATTGAAATTTTAGTGTCTTTATCTCAATATTTTAATTGATTTACCAACCGTCATTAAAATTGTTAACCAGTGTTTTTTCTACTAGAATAAACTCTTTCACAATAAAAGTTTATACTTGCCACAAGGTTATAAGCTTATAGTTTGAGATAAATTGCTCAGATAATATTATTAATTAAAAAATATATGTATTAGCATATATATATATATATATATATATATATATATATATGAATTATATATATATATATATATATATATATATATATATATATATAAATGTATGTTATTTTCATATTTTACGGTCAGAGAGAAAAATATGTATCGAGTTGAGACCAAAATAGATTCAGGATTAAAATATTTTTTATAAAATCATAACCAAACCTTCTCTCTATATATCTAACATTTTCTCTCTTATATACATATATATATATATATATATATATATATATATGACACATATATAGAATTATCTCTAAATTAATTGATTATACACTTTGTGCCATAAAGTTATTTTAAACGAATTAATCTAAAAATATCATCAAATTACAATAGAAATGCTTAAAATATTTAATACACTGAGATGTTCATATAAACACTAGTTTTGAAAATTACGCAAGTATTTGATGATTTAATTCTACGTACTTAATGTTTTTTTTTTGTCAGTTTTGTAGGTTATATGGAAGTTTGTTTTTTATAATATGTTTTGAATATTTACATTTTCTGAAAATTACCATAATTGAAATCAATCGTAGAAGAAGCAAACTCGTACGTGATCTACATAATTTGTAAAGGACAGTGAATAACAGGTAAACAGGCGACAACATAATAAAAACCTCTACGTAAGACGTTTCAATCTGTTGAATAATTTATGAATTATGTACTATATATATATATATGTATGTGTGTGTGTGTCTAAAATGTGTATATGTGTATGTATATATGTGTGTATATATGCATGTATATACATATATATATATATATATATATATATATATATATATATATATATATATATATATATATATATATATTTATGCATGTGGACAATTTCAAGATTTGAATTGAGATAAAAATAAATCATATTTCTCATATTGCTTTATTGTTTAAAATAGCGTAATTTCTCTAAATGATATAATAGTAATCGAATAATTTTTATAAGTACATTAATTATTGTCATGATACATTATTTTGTATTTTATTTTTTAATTTACTGAGAAATATTATATTTTATAGTTCTTCTGTTATGTATTTTTTATTTATTTTTTTTATTTATTTTCTGTTATATATCTTTATAAATTTTACACAAACAGACATACACACACACATATATATATATATATATATACATGCACATATTGTTGTGTATAATAATAATAATAAAGCTGCGAAACTAAATACTTGCTACATAGTGAAGAAATTCTTCAACACTCGTATCATAAATACACAAGAAAGAAACAAAATACAATGAAGAATACCTCTCAGCTGACAGTTGTTTTTGTCCATGTAGTAAAGAAACCAGGTCACATTAATGATAATATATATATATATATATATATATATATATATATACACATTAATAATAAACTTATATTTTTAAAAAAAATAAAGCTTCGAAATTATTTTTTGAAAACCCAATAATGACTAATGTCTACTATATTTTGCGTATAATATCTATTATAAATAATTTTTATACGAAAGTAATCTAATTTTTACTGAAAATATATGTAAATATAACAATACATTTATATTATCATATAACAAAACATTTTTAAAACAATTACATTTAAAAAATACACGAAATATTATGAAGATTACAAATATTTTTATAGAATTATTACAATAATTTCTATATTCGAAAAGTACTCAGATATGAGAAGACATATAATGTGTACTCGTTTATGTATTTGTCTCTCATATTACATAAAATATATTTTAGTTATGAGTGTATTTTTATATTTTAATTCCCTGTAAATTGATAATCATGTATTATTTGTAGTTGTTTGTGTTTGCATTATTAATGAAATTCGGTATTTCATTAATTAAAAATTATTTATTTACACACACATATATATATGTATATATATATATGTATGTATCATATACGTTTGAATAAATTTTTGTTTGTTTTATTTAACTGATTGAAATTTCACATTCGACTCATAAAATTCCAATACTCGTACAAAATTTGTACAAAATTAATTATCCTTCATAATTTCGACAGTTAAAAGTAAAGATAGTGATAATTAATGAAAATATCTTTCGATGTGCGTGAACATGAAAGTATTAAATCAATCAATTCGCTTTCACAGTTGAATAAATCGGCAAGTGACGTATTAAATCGTATAAACTACGTATGTTTCGAGTCATTTTTATGCGAAATTTGATTATTCCCGTATTATTCATGTCAGAACCAAGTTGAATCGGTATATTCGTGATTGATGTTGATGAAAACATCACAGAGAAGCAAATGAAGTTGGTTGAATGAAAAAAAAAATCGTGATCAATTGTCTTTGAATTGATTTTTACAAAAATATATATCGAATAGCCAGCTTTTCGTGGAAAGCTTGAATGATATTAATATTAGTTAAGAGAAAGAGTGATTATATTACTTAATAAAAAAATGTTTTCGTTATGATTCACATTAGTTATTTGAAAATTACTATTATATTAATAAATGGTATTTATAGACATATAGAAAGTATGTATAAGAAATATTTTTATGATAAATTTTAGAAATATATATATATGTTATATATATATTATCTATAAAATGAACTCTTCTTAAAATACATGTAAATAAAAAGTATGCTTTTGTAATTAATTTTTTATATTATTTTTTAGTTTAAACAGAAGTATTAAACTTTTATTCAAAACTATAAAGTATTATAATTAAAACTGCACAGACTACAGAAAAATTAATAAACTTTATTAAAAGAATTAAAAATTAATCACTTTCAGAAGTAATTTTTTGAATGAGTTAATGCATAAAATATGCAAATGTATATCTAAAATATTTTTATACAATATATTCCTCATATAGTATGCTGTCGTTATATTACTTTACTACATTTTTATTTTTATTAACGCAGAACGAATTATATACATACATAGTAAGTATATGTACATGACTATATGTGTTTATCGTGTATTTTGTGGTAGTAAGTTAACATCAGTCAGTTATTACGACATTTTGTACAGTATGCATGTACTGTGACATTTTATTCCTATATAACATTTCGTTGTTACTTTTGTGATCTTTTCTGATAATTTTCTTAGTATGTTCTTGTTTACTTTGTAGTAAATGTGCTTTTATTTCCAACAACGTGCATAATAATACCACTACCATGTAATCAACGTCTCGGTAAGAGGAAACAAAACTGAAGATGTCATAAACTGGCGATAAAACAGTACGATAAAATAGAATGTTTGCCGATACTTTGTCTGAATTACTAAAATAGTAACAAGCTAAGTAAACAGTATGAAAACCAGTATCGTTTATCAGTGAATGGCAAATGAATTGTATTCATGTATCTGTATCTATGCGAATATATCATTTTCATTAAATTTATTCTTTGTGTAAATATATATATATTCTTTGTAATGTACATTTTATAAATATTTTCTAAAAGTTTAAAGAAATATTATTATATTTAAAGAAGTATTTAGCAAATATTTTGATTAGACAGTATTTTATTTTGGGCAATAATAATTTATAATTAAAAATAAACTCATAAAAAAATTATTAATATAATTTGAAATGTTAATACAAAAAGCAGTGTTTTATTAATATGAAAAATAGCAATATAGTAATCAAAATATATGTAATCCAAAAAAACGATATTTTTTTAAAGTGTTAAGAATTGAATATATCACATTATTTTCAAGTTGCTTCTTTCTTTTGGCATTTAACATTAGTAAAAATATTTGTTGTTGTTTGCACGTAAAACGGCTTTAGGTATTTCAAAGGATATTTGTAGTAGTGTCTTTGCGTTTCCACATTTTTTACCTGTTTGTCGTTCTTCTATTTGAGTTTTGGCTTCTTTCTTTTCGTATTTCGAAGAACACCAGAAATATTTGTTAGAAAAAATAATTTTTTTGTTTTCATTTTTAGATTCTCTCATAAAGCTTCAGTTCTATTTATTTAAGAATTTTATATGTAGTCTGTCATTATCTGGTTTGATTTTTAACCAATATCAGGAAATTATTAAATAAAATAGTCAAAAGATGAAAAATGGGTCACAAATAGGACAAAAAAAGGTCGGCAAGCGTCCTTTTTCAGTTCATAACGACCAACTGAAGGCGTTAGTTGAATCAGAACCATGCACAACAATTCTAGAGCTTGTATAAAAATTAGGCGTTAGTCATCTAGCAGTTCTGGATCACTTAAAACAGCTAGGAAAATCAAAAAAGGGAAAAATGTATATGAATTTGAAGGTCATAAACCGAAATTATTTTTCTACCAACCTAATACAATACAACGCACATATTTAGATTTTCTTAAAAACATACATTTTACTACCAAAGTCATAAATTGGTAAGATAATGAAACTTTATAGAATCATATTTAGTATTGTGGAATATAGAACCGTACAATTTAATAACTTTATTTTTTATGTATTGCATCATTGACAATAGTATTGTTTCGAGTGCCAAGATAAAGAAAAATATATGTACTTGATCGCTCTGAAGATGATGGCATCTCAATAGAAATGTACATAAAAATGATCAACATTCATGTATTGAATATGTTTGTTACTTGTTGGGCGAAGGAAAATTCACTTGTGAAAGTAAATTATATTGTGATGTATTATGCTGTTTTAATATAGTCATTTTTAATAAAATATTAAAAAAAATTTTTACCAGAATATATGCTATTAATTGTCATGCCAGGTAATTAATTTTATGAACTGTTTAAAATATTTTTAATATATTTTTTTAATTAAATTTCATATAATTTACATTTTTTTACAACAAGGTTTATGTCATAAATGTCATGCAAATAGCTCAATATTTTTGTTCTTTTATCTTTCTTTTTATTATACATACAAGTACGTCTTTCTTTCTCTCTTCGAATATATGTTGTGTATGAGTTTTTGTATGTATATATATATATATATATATATATATATATATATATATTCATAAAAACAGTGACAGGGCCCAGTGTACATACAAAGTCCGTTAAAAAATAATTTCGAGTTATTCGGCTGAAAAATAATAAAAAAATACCGCCTGGAACACATTACTTCAGTCTTGCTGTTCAGAATGTCACAGTTGATTTATATCCTATGGAACGGACAGACTGTTAAATGACCACAGTTTTTTTTTTACAAAGCTCAAAGGTCATACAAATGTTCTGCGTCGAAGAGGTTTACAAATATCTTTTCAGACAATCCACTTCCATGATTTCAAAGTTTGTTATATAGTTCTTTCTTGAGGGCTGTTCTATTTTCTTGTCAATATAACACGCACACATTCACTCAAGAAGTTATAAAACATGGAAAATATAAGGATATATATATATATATATATATATATATAAATATATATATATATAAATAAATATATATATATATATAAATATATATGTATATATATAAACATATACATATATATAAAAATAAATATATATATATATATATATATATATATATATATTTATATATATATATATATATATATATATATATATATATATATATATATATATATATACGAGTATATGACAAATAGAACGAAAATCAAGTAGAGAAAAAATTTTGAATATAAAATTATGCTATTCACATAATCGTTTATTAACATTTATATAACAATTTTTAAAACAAATAAATAGAAATCATTTCGATATCAGGTATAAATCAGTAATAATACTAAAATCTGAATGAGCTCTGATTTTGACGTTGTACGAAATAATATAAATGAAAAAAATACTAATTATTCATATTGTACATATTTTCACTATATAATTATTGTAAAATATATAATTCATGAATAATTGCAAAACTAAATATCAGAAATGAGAAATTAGTATGACGATAAATAAGTTAGTAAAAAAAACTTTTCATATTGCTGTTATTTTTGTACAAAAAAACGTAAATATTTCCATTATTCTTTTTAAAATTAGTAATATTCTAATAATATTAAATAAATAAAATTAATTTCTATATATTTTAATATAAAAATGATAAAAAAAATATATTTTAAGACTTTTTACAATTTTAGTAAAAAAATTCTTAATATTAAAAAAAGATTATTAAACTAAGAGTTAAATATTTTTTAGAAAATTATTAAGTTCATTAGTTTCTTTAATATGTTAACATATAGAATAAGTTTTCGTAATACGTTAACTAATGTAGTAAGTTTCATAATAAGTTAATTAATAGAATAAGTTTTATGATCGGTATTAGTGGAGCGTTCATATAAAGTTACTAGTTTATATAGAGATTTATGTATATCTATATATATATATATATATATATATATATATATATATATATATATATATACATATTACGTTTAATTAATGTTGAAACTGTTTGTTATAATTTTTATTTTACTTCAATGTATGAACATATGTATTATTTAGGTTCAACAGTCAAAACAACAGGCATTTAATAATTTGTATTAATTGAATAAATATTTGTTCCAAATAAAATGTATATAAAGTGTATATTAATAGTAAAAGTTTACAGTTACAATTTGCAAATAAATTGCAGAATTATTTAGAACATCGGATTTAGAATAAAGTGAATTTAATAAAAGTTATTCTTTAAATGGTGTGTTGCTGGCAATTTTAAAATTCAACTCCTTTTCTCTTTTATCAGAAATAAAGAATACTTCAAAATAATTACGATATATAAACTCTCTATTTGAATATAAACCTTCTTAATTTATTTTAAATAAAATATAAAAAATACCACACATTATTTAGACATTACTTGAATAGTAAGTTTATGAATTTTATTTCTAAAGTACAATACTTAACAAATTTTACAAATATGTACAATTTACACTACATTAATATCTTTGTTTTAAAAAAAGGACTTAATTTTAAAAAAAAATTAAATTTCTTGACGAGAATTAGTTATTAATAGTTTCTTTACTTGATGATACAGTATACATCATTAAAAATGTTAAATAAATTTTGTCAACTCTTCTCTTCTTCTCGGCGAATATTCAATCATATCTATCGAAGACCATATTTATGCTGCTCGTGATCCTATGAGAACCGACACCCATAGTTTGAGAAACGTGGGCCTAGCTAATAATCAAAAGAACAAATAAATAAATTTGTACAAATTGACCTATGCAAATTAATTATATTTTTTAGATTTATTTTATTACAGAAAATAAAATTTAGGTTTTAAGAAACTGGGTAATGTTTTTTTTTAAAATAACCACATACACAGCTATATTTTTAAACAATGTTTAAAAATAAGAACAAAATTCGAAAATTTTCTAAGGAAAAAAATTTATACATTTTCAGTATTATTTTTATAAATTGTTAAAAATATACTAAACAATATTTTAACTTTTACAGAGTAATCCATTTACAATATCAACAATTGTTTTTATTGGTTAAAATGAACAATACGTTCTATAAATTTAGCACAAGATAACGTATGAAAGTATTGAACAGAATTATAAAAAATGATATTTTTCAACAGCCGTCACGATTTTCAGATATCATATTAACTTGAATGTTTCCATTCACGAAAATGTCTGGTTTATTTTCGCATGCGTTCGTTCTTTGTGAATTCAAATGGTTTTTTTCATTTCACGAAATACATTTTGTATCGATTATTTTTTTCTATTTCAAGTCATCAAATCGCATATAATTATGTGGAGACGTAATATATATATATATATATATATATATATATATATATAAAATAAATCTACACTTTTTGAACTACAAGTTAAGGTTCAGATTTGTCCTTAATAAGTTTTAAATTATGAATATTAAATTATTGTAATAGTGATTATTGAATAGAATTAAAAAAATTAAAATTTTATATTTTAAATGCCTTAATATTGACTTCGATTGAATTTACTGTGTACTTATTTTTAATACTTTTAGTTTAATACTTTTTTTTATAATTTTACACATTTTAAATTAAATATCTGTCTAGAACCATATATATATATATATATATATATATACTATATATACATACATATATATATATATATATATATATATATATATATAGAGAGAGAGAGAGAGAGAGAGAGAGAGAGGGTCGTGGGGAGAGAGAAATATTTACATTTGTTTAAAATTTACTTTTTATATCTGCTCTTTTTTAGTAAAATTAGTTATTATTTTTATCGAATGATTGACTTTTGAAACACCGCAGACATTTTATCTAAGTTTTCAACTTTTAAATACGTTTAGATTTCCATCATAATAAACGTGAGTCGCTTAGACTGAACAATAAGAAATTCTTGAACACTTAAATAAAGTATTTTTTAAAATAAGCGAAGTGATCGATTTGCGATAGTAGTTGTGTTGCATGATAATTGAGAATAAATCTAAATACTTCTATAACTAAATATTTTAGAAATATTTAAAAGTATATCTTCCGCATAATATTATTCTAGAAGTATGGCTACTTCTGAAATTTTTCTGTAATTTAGCACTTTGAGCATGATAGAATAATTATCTAAATATATATAAGCAACAATCAAAAATTATCAATAACAATTGATTGAAAATTTTTGGTTAGAAAAAAACATGATTTGAGGAATGAATATGAAAAATTTATTTGTTAAATGTTTTTTTTATTATTTTTAGCTATTGAAATCTTTTTGATTTAATATTTAATAATTATATAATTTATTGGTATAAATCTTAAAATCAATTAAGTTAGACTTTTGTTTGAAATTTCATAAAAATTTTAAGAATTTGCAAATTTGCCATTTTATTTTAGTGATACAAGTTATGACAAATAGTCTTTCCAAGTAAAAGTGTATTTTGTCTTAAAAGCACTGATAACATTTGGACGTTTAAATATATAAAAAAAATGAAAAATGAATCCTTTCTTGAAAGTATCATACACATACACACACACACACACACATATATATATATATATACATATATGCATGTTTAAATATTCTCACACCACATTATTACAAGTTTATAACCGATAAATTTCTTGTTTCCTTTTTTGTGCCTGTCTACAGTAAAGCATGTAGAATTGATATCTCGTAATCAACTATTTCTAGAAACCAAGATTTATTATTGATTCATTGGGTATTCTCGCTGTGCACAAGACTACCGGTTCTCGGTTAAAACGATTCCGAAAGCTAGTCATACCGCCCGCCGTCTTCACATTTGTCAGGATATGTGTCACCCGACTGAAAATTGTATGAGGGTTCGCAAAAGATACATTGTAGGCTTGGGTATTGTGGCGCAAATCGTTAACGTACATTCTGCGTTTAGTTTATGCGTATGTTTGTGTATATGTCTGTATGTGTGACTATGAACTTTCGTCTTTGTGTACGTGTGCGTACGAATTTCTCACGTTTATACATATATATGCGCGGAAACGTGAATGATTGTTGTACGAATGCAGGAAAACCGTTCAAGTAAGTACGAGTATGTTCATTATTCCAGTCTCGGGAGATTTGATGGAAAAATCTTGAACTTGTTATATGTAAAATGGTTTTATGTTTTGTTTCAGAGAAACGGGTAAATTTTAATACATAAAATTAAACCTTTCTCATTTATTTACATTATTTATAACGCTGTCAGAAGTGAAACTCTGTTCTTTAAATGTTGCGTAGTATTTTATATATTGATGGTTTTACATGTTTTATTTTTTTTGTATATGATTTTAAAATAAGTATTATTATGTTTCCAAAATATAATATAATATATATATATATATATATATATATATATATAATTATCATATAACTATATAAATATTATTATGTTATTTATTTAATATTTAATTTTTCAAATATATATGATAATTATAAATAGAAACTTATTTTAATTACTATTTTCTTAAATTATTAATTCATAATAATTATATTTCACTTATAAACGTGTAGTTCATACAAATCAGTAAAAACTACAAGACCACACCTGATAATCATATTCAATAAAGATTTCGTTCTGTCGGATGTTACATATGATTATGATTAGACAGAAGGTATTGGTTTCTATCAGCCTTATCGGGTATCCAATTGTCAGTAATTGTTTCCAGCAGAAGTGGTTTTGATGAGTGGGCAACTCTATCAATGCGAACTAAAAGTTTTGTATGTGTGGCTTTTGGAGACGTTCTGTGAATAAGAAAATTGTTCGTTGTTATTTATTTCGAGTATAGCGAGAACAGTGGAGCGAGGGCACGTTACGTTGGATGTTCCATTGATTTAAGGTTTCCGGTCGCGTGGTCAACGAAAACGCTACCGTCTTGTGAAAACAATAATGTTCAACCACACGTCACTTCTGCCTCAATTGCTATAATAAAATGTGAACTTTTTATATATTGAGCTTTTCGTACTACTGACGAGTTTCCTTTAATACATTTTATATATATATATATATATATATATATATATATATATATATATATATATACACGAATGTCTCATTGTTTGTGTTTTGCATTTAAATTCAATTTGTTTGCGTTTTATGTTTTCATGTAATGTACGTTCGTGTGAATCTACATGGTATGTATGTTAAATTCGTGAGCATAAGTAAATGATTGCGTGTGCCTTTATTGATATCGTTCATAAGTTATTTTTTATTTAAAAATATCTTAATAATTCATACACTATCAAACATAATTGGTATTTAAAAAATGCTTTTCACATTGCATTCGTGCAATTATAATGGTTCAATACACATTTATTTAATATATTTTTGGTACTCAAAATTTGAACATATGTACACATGCATATCTACCTGTGTACACATACCTACACGCACATTTAGACACTTATACACCGTTTATAATTCTTACTTACATATTTATAGTTCCTTTATGCATATACATATTATATATATATATATAAAACTGTATTGATAATATTTTTTTAATTTTTGTATCAATAAGTTTTAAATATTTTTTATCTGTAATTAATCCATTAGATACATTTATCTTACTGAAAATGAGCATTTTCAAGTTTATTATTTATTTTTACATATTTCACATTTTTGATAGAGTTAGAACTGAAAAGTGTAAAACGAATCGTATTAATTTCGGTAACTTTTTGAAATAATTAAAATACAATAATTTCTTATATATCAAACTGGATGTGAATAATATTTTTTTTATTAGATATATTAAGTACAATTGATAAAATATTTCAGTGCTGTATGAAATATAATCTAAAAATTCAGTCTCATTTACAATTCTAACTAATTAGTAATATTCAATGAGTGTTTATTTGCTTTTAAAAATATTTAAATCAATAAAAAAAGTGTGAGTATGTGTATACAAATTAAAGGTTCTCACTAGGTTAATAGTTCCTAATTTTAGCGAGTCAAATAACTTCGTTTTGTATCAAATATTTTATATAGAATTTTTTAATTCTTTGAAGATAATTTCATATGTAAAATTTTTATGTCGTTTAAAAATATGCTTTTATTTTGAAAAATCTAGTTTTTCATTGCAATAAAAGAAGTAAATATAAATATAACTTTATTATATATTTATCTAATTCTGAATCTTGTTGTTACAACAATGGGTGGGGTGAGTTGAGGTGTTTTTATCAACTAATCGAATTTATTTACATTATTTTTGGCTGTAGGTTCACTTTTATACTGTCAATTATATTCATACCAACAAAACTAATAGATCTTTCTTTAAAGGCAAAGATTTATCTTTAAAATCGATTATTACCATCTTAGATTCTAAACATTGTTTAAATTGTTCAAGTAGGTGTAACAACAGAACGGAAACAAAAAATATATATTTACAGATAAATTTTGTACTCTTCCCACAACTTAAAAACAGTTTTTTCTAGACAAAAATGTCCAATAATTGAATATTCATAATTTTTAAGTTTTTTTTATGGAATTTTCAATGGCAATGCCATCTTTAAAACTGTAAGGTAAAGAAAAATCTTTTTTTTGGGATTTTTTAAAAAGATACTAAAAAAAATTTTTTTTTGAAAAACCAAGGAGCTCTTCCTCTTATTCGCTACATTCTCCGACCCCCGAAATGCTCTCCTCCCTAACTCGCTTCACTCGTACGGCATACAATCCTTAAAATAATAATAATAATATATATATATATATATATATATATATATATATATATATATGTATAAACGAATTTACGTATATACGTATATATATATATATATATATATATATATATATATATATATATGTACATATGTTAGTATGTCTATATAATCATTTTTGCAGATATATTGCATTGTTGAAAGCTAGCTGTTGCATCGTTGAGTGCCTTCCTCTTGCAGATATATTACAACGTAGTTGTTTCATTAAGTCGCACATTAATATCATGATTTTTCATAAAAAATTCTTACAAATTTGTGCGTCGTTGTTAACAATAGTATAATTGAAAATCTACTATCCTTTTTAATGAAATTTGAGGAACTGTTTATATATATATATATATATATATATATATCTTAAAACTTAAAAAAAGTATTAAAAATGACACCACGTACCTAAATCATTTTTTTTTAGTACGACTGAATTGACTGCTAAAATTGTAATTTAATTACTTATGCAAATAAATTTAATAACCTCATGCATTTCGTGAAATTCAGGTAATTTAATTGTATTTAGCGTTACATTTATGAAAATTAAAATTGTTTTCATGAGATTACAATAGGGTCTACTTGATAGCAGGAGCGTCTCTTAGATAACAATGGTAATCCACTAGACAATTTGATTTACTGAACGATCCTTAAGATTTTCAAATTGCTTCTTGAAAAACAGTACTCTCTTCTGTTGTAAAATACTGTTCTGAAGTGATTTGAATATCTAGATAATATACAGGTCGTGTAAATTTTCTTTTCTTGCTTCCATAGAGTGATAGTTGCAGCAAGCGATTTTTATAAAATGAATCATTTTTTTTCTAATTGTTAATTGAAAGTAATTATTATTCCATAAAACCAATATATCTATACATACGTGCACATACATACATATATATATTTATATATATACATGTATATATATATATATATATATATATATATATATATATATATATATATTTACTCTGTATATGTAGAAAAAGGGATAAATGGATAATTACTGTATAAAGATACTGTGTAAATCGAATGCCGAATGTGTATTTTGAAATTACAATTTTCCGTAGATAGATTTTTAAGATTAAATGGCGCGCCTGCAACTTAAGTCATTAGGACGTTAGAATATTCGAGAATTATTTTAAATTTCTATATAATATTTTTTCTCATATACTTTTTAATATTTATCTTAGTAAAATCTACTTTCAAATCTATATTTATTACTAAAGCTTTGTCTTTTTTCATGTTTGTATATTAAACTAAACTTTTAAAATGAAAAAAATGCTAATATGCAACTTTCAAACAATTAAATTGTTTATGGGTGCTTTCTAGAATATTGAATTGATAAAAAAATGTGTTCATCATTTCAGTTTTATTATTTATTGATACCTAGTCTAATAAACAATTTTATGTATTAACAGAATAAATTTTTGAATCAATTTGATACATGTCTCTCATATAAATAAATCCGAATTTGTTTCTCATTAATTAAAAATATGATATTCACGTTTTATCTGAACGCATACAATTAAAAATTATTGTTCCGTTCGTAAATCAATGATCGATATGTTAAACATTGTTTCACACTCTCTGGGTTGTAGACATCGAACAAACTCATTAGAATGTAACAAACGGCTACTGAACTGATAATGCATGAGACATGTAGTGGTTTGTTATGACTTCCAACAAACCAATATCAGGGGTCTGATTTTCAAAATAAAAATTAATTGTTTGTTACTTAACAAGCATTCTGCGTAAACATATATTATGTGATATTAATTCATACACACACACACACACACATATATATATATATATATATATATATATATATATATATATGTGTGTGTGTGTGTTTATAATTTATTTTTATATTTAAGTAACTTTTTTTGATTATTCAAGTATAAAAATAAATTTGAAACACATTAATTTGGATTCGTAACTAATATTTATCCTTTAATAAATAATTTTCTCTTCGAAAATAATAGAAATAAACAAAACAAAAAAATTATCGCCTCGTTTACCCATTTGTAACAAATTGAGACATAAATGATGACAAAATTGTCTAAAATAAGTCAATATACGCAGTGTGCAAAACAGTTAGTCTACGATGAAACGATTTAAAGTATCATAAAAATTGTAAGTCGTAAATTACTGACGTAAACTTTGAGAAAAAAATATAAATGGGAAAAGTAGGAGAAGAACGAAGAATAAAGAAAAAGCTGATATAGACTATCTAAAAGTTCGAAGTTCGAAATGAAATTTTTCAACCAAACTCCTTTATAAAAAATCATTTATTAGTAGCTTGGTATACATTTAACCTTATATTTACCATAAAATCTTTTCAATTTATTGGAAATATATATCTACATATATTAAACAATATTGTGGTAATTCGTGGATTTGTTTCTGTATTAGAGAGAAAACATTTTTTTCTATATATGTCACCTTTTTCTGGGGTAACGTTCCAAAAAAATATTTATAATATTAATAAGATTGTAAATATATAATTATAAAAATCTTTTATAAGACGATTAATTAAGGCTATTATAAATAAAAGTAAATAAATCTTTTATGCATTCTAATAAAATTTGATTAATTAATATAATTTTACTAATAAATTCAAAATCAATTCTTTGGATATTATATATTGAATTAGAATTATTATTAATTTATTTCAGAGTGATAATTATAGTAAAAAATATAAGCTAAACAGTAGTACGATTGACAGGGTTGATATTAGGCTGGTAGGAAAATAATTACGGTTTTTATTTTGTGATTTCCAGCCTTATTGTTTTTCATTGTAAGTGTCATTTTATCGTGTTCATGTTAATATCATTTTAAAGTGAATTTTTCGATCTGTATTTTAATAATATTTACTTTGATTTTATTATCACTTTTCTATCAAATTGAGTTATTAAATTAAAGATGGCAAAGAAGTAAATAGGAGCATTTTTTTGTATGAGTTAAAAATGGGTGGCAAACTAGCAGAAATTACTCAAACTAAATAATGCTCTTGATGTGGGTACTGTTGTAGAACGTACGGTGTAATGGTGGTTCCAAAAATTTCGTGCTGGAGACGAGAGCCTTGAAGATGAAGTCGTTTGTTGAATCAGAACCACGAACAACAATTCGAAAGCTTACACAAAAGTTAGGAGTTAGTCATTCAACAGTTCTGGACCACTTAAAAAAGCTACAAAAATCAAAAAAGAGAGAAATTTGTATGAATTTGAAGATTATAAACCGCAATTATTTACCCATTTATATTAATTATGAGAAAAAAACTATTTTCTTAACAACTACTACATTGAAAAATTTACAATATTTAAATATCTTATATATTTTCTATATAATAGATATGTTTATCTAGTAACACGCTTTAAATTATCATGGTTAATTTTTATAAGTTTTTTTAGTATATATTTCATTTTTTAAATAACTTACTAAATAAGAGTTAAGTCATGTTAAGTCACGTGAACATGGAGAATATTCAACACTATCTCGACATCTAATTCATTTATTTAGAAAAAAAATGTTAAAATGGACTCTAAAATCATAAATAAGACTTAAAAATGCTTTGTTTTGTAGAAAATAAAAGTTTTCGCCGCCATAAACTTCATTCATTGCTAACACAATTGTTATTTAAAGCATGTTGATGTATGGAGAACCAGAAACAGATTCGGTAATAAAAAAAATATCTGACCAAGCTCTTGTTTGACAAAACCGCATTATAGTGTGAGTTATAGTAAATTTACATCCTGTTCCATATAGGTAGTGTTTATTGGGGTTTTAGGGCGCTTGGACAGCTAAGGTCATTAGCTCTCGTTGTTCTATATAGATGTATGGATTATTAGTAGACCAGTACGTGTAGTTTTGACGATTAGTTATGCCATTTAATTTGATTGTAACTTCATCGAATCGTGCCAAGAAACTTTACATCTTCTACTACTTCTATCCCAAACTACTCTGAAAACTTACTTTAGCGATCGAGATTATTTTAGTTCATGTTATGTAATCTTGTAATATAAAATTTCTATTTTTTTCTTTTTAAAATTTTATCACTTGACTTGTTCTTGTTTTACGAAGACATTATTAATTTCCTCAGTGATAGTTTAAATCGTTATAATAGGAATCTTCTATAACCAAGGTGTTTCAGATCGTTGTTTCTATATACTTTTTATCGTGCCATTGCCCTCACATTTATTTTGGACACATAAAATCTGTCAAGTTTAATGATTCGCTGTGAATTATTTTTTTCAATATGTTTGGATTTCACATACATTTTGAAATATCCAATACCTCTTCAGTACTAATTTACATTGTCCAAATATTATTCATTGATTAGGGATTTTAGATATAATTTGGATTAAAAAATAAATAATTTTACTTTATATATTCCCAGTGTGTGTGTATTTTTGAAATATATTTAATATGGACTAAATAGAGATCGTGCACCATACATTAATTTTTTAGTAATTTTTTTCTATATATTTACATCAATTTTGAAGTATTAATAATTTCATTAATATTATAATACACTTAAATGACACATAATTATATAATGAAATGATATATTATGTCATTAAATGATTATATAATTAAATGATATATTCAGTTAAAATTATGATTCAGCTAAAATTTTGATTTGATGACAGATACACATAAATCATATAAAATAAAAAGAATATGCATGTCATTTACTAAAAGTTATGATACATTTTTATTCTGTCTTAATAACTTATTTTAATTGATTTCTAAACCATTCATATAAAAATAAATAAAATATTATATTTGAAATTTAGAAAAATATTTCTAAACTTTTCAATGTATAATTATGTGTATATATATATATATATATATATATATATACACGTGTGTGTTTACAAGAAAAGACATATATTTTAATATGATTGAAAATTGTTATAAATGTCTATTATTGTACGGAATGATTGAATGAGAACGTCAAATAATAAATAGTAAGTAAACGACGCGTCGTTACGTTCGTTGTATACGAGTATTGGTTACAACACGTATTTTAAAACGAAAACGATATATTGATCATAGTCATGATAATATGTGGGTCTAAAATGTCATGAACACACGCGGTTCAAAGGTTCAGAGATTGTTCCGTTTCTTTTTCCGTTTATATTTTTTACGAGGTCGAGTTAAGTTTATCACTTATTTTACTCAACACAAATTGCTGTTGTTATTTAATGCTTCGGTGCGAATTTATGTTGCTTATTTGACTTCCTTCCTCTCGTCTAATTTATTAATTATTTGTCAATACAATACGGAAAGCAAAATATTATTTTTTACAGTCTTGTATAATATTTTTTATTTTTTATCTTAGCTGATCTTTTTTTAGAAATTCTTCATAACTTTTAATTTTTAGCTATAAAGTTTAAGTTATATTAAAGTGCTTAATGCACTTCTTTTATAGAAATATTGAAACACAATAATTTTTCAGTAATTTTTGGACACAACTTGTATTTAAAATCATTATATTTTTAAGACAAGCATTTTATTTTTAAAATATGATATATAGCGTTAAGTTAGATACAAATTCATACATTACCCTGGTGATTTTCGTTATTTTGGATTATTTGAGTGACTGGTCTCTATTATTAGTTCCTATATATGTCATTTGAAATTGGATGTTGGCGATTTAAAAAGACAAAAAGCACCAAGGCAACATTACCACATCAACTGGTCACAGGTATAAAAACATATTGTTTGACTAGTGAACTGGCAACCAATCAATATTGATTTATTATTTTTAAATGATTCTTTAATATTATATTTTGTATTTTTAAAATTAAATATTATTAAATAATCGTTTCTTTCTAATTATGAAAATTGATTTCATTGTGAAGAAATAAAATCAATAGACGATTTAAGAATAATTATTATAGAGTTTTGGTAAAATTATAGTTGAGTTTTTAGTATATTAAACCATTAAATAATTTGTATTCAATTTCAATACCGTTTTATACATTATTGTCCTTTTATTATGAATATAATTATTTATTAATTATATTCCATTGATTTCTATATTGGAAATATTTTTAAAGACATTATCGTCCTTTTGTCATGAATATAACTATTTATCAATTATATTTCATTGATTAACCATATTCGTTAGATTTTTAAAGATTGATTTAAAGGGTACGGTTGGTGTACAAGTAAATTAAGTTAAGTCAAAATAAATAAAAAAAATTGATAAAAAATTGATCAAAATAGATAAAAAAAATTTAAAAAAGATTTGCATTTGAAACTAAGAAAACATTTCTTAAATTTTATACATTCATGTAGAAAACATTAATAGTATCCTATCTTACAATTTTAAGAATAATTAATTTTGTAGAATTTGTAGCAGAATTGTATTGTTTTTTGAAAATTTATATATATATAATTCGTAAGAAGTACGTAGTGTTAAATTGTTATAAATTTATTTCATTTCATGTTTTAAATTGAATTTCTGTTTAAAATCAGATCATATCGGTCATATGTGAAAAGATATTTTTTAATGAAAATCGATCAGATGATTGACAGAATTGATTAGCTATTTTGAACATATATAAAACGTAAAATCGTGTTCAAAAACATTTGTACACTGGATTAACGTATATATTAATTCATTAAAACGTATTTCTTTATAAAAAGAAACAAACAATCCAACTCATTCAATTAAATGCTGTGTAATGAATAATCAAATATGTAACTCAGATACATGTTGAAAATTGAATTGATTCGTATTTCAATTCAATTTTCATGGCTATAACACAATAAAGCCAAACGATCGTAACGGTTAAAATCATGCGTGTGTTTAATTTCTTGATTGATGTTTCAAAACATGAATCGAGCGAAAGAAAAATGTGAATGAAATAAAAATCATTTTGATTCAATGTACACTGATCGATTTTTATCACGAACGAAAAAAAAAGAAGATATACAGAAACAACTCGAATTGAGTTATGGACAACAAGAGATCAACCCAATTAATCTAACATCGTTTTCTTGCTGATCCACATCCCGTCGTTCTAAGATTACGGAGTTGAATGTAGTTCGAAATATGGTTTATAGAGGCGTGCGTGTGCAAAATCTAAATAGCCAGTTTGGCGGTTGAACATTTTTCTATTTGGCTGAGGAACATATTCCTTCAATTCACAATTATTTGCTATTCGTTCAGTGTTATTATTTCGGATTCGTTTTATGTTCGATTCGCGTTTGTGTTGCGTACAATGCAGCACGTTTTGAAATACTTTCGTTTCGATAAATGTTTGTATCGTTTATGATGCTGCCGGTATCATAACGAAATATCCGCTGGAACTTTTTTTATTTGCTCATATACATTTTATAAATATCACGTTTTGATTTTAAATCACATTTATCAATTAGAAGATTGGTGAAAAGTTTTCTCATTTAACAAATCTCATTACAAACAATTTATTACTGTTTATAATATAAAATGAGGGAAAATGTGACAATGAGGTAGCTTCGAAAGAGTAATAACGACAATGAACATGAGGTATGAAAATAATAGTAAGTTTAGGAACAAATAATATATAGGAATGATAATGAATATACTTCAGTTTTAATCTGAACATTCAATAATAACATGCTTATTTCTTTGAATTTTAATAGAAATTTAAACTAAAAAACTACCTAGTGTTAACTGTTTTTTAATTGAGATTTTAATGAACTTTTCAACAAGATAACATCGGAAATTTATATAAATATACAGCAAAAATTCTGATGATGCAACTACCTATGAAAATTCATAAAAAATTCAAATCCACTTGTAATATTGTATAATGTAATTTATTAAATGAATTGAAATTATGGTATATATTCATATAAGATCAAATCAGTTATATTACTGAACACTTCAAAAAGTTAAATATTATTAACTTCTTATAAAAGAATTTATTTCTAAAATTTATTTCATTCAAAGCTTTTTAATAAAAATATATTTTTTAAAAAAAAGAGAAAAATTGAAGTTGATCACTATAAATAAAAATTTGATTAATAAAAGATGATGTACAGGAGTCTTTCAGTGATATTCAAAATTAAAACTTTGAGATAAATAGCCATTCTGTAATATTTTTTTAAAAATTTTAAATTATACAATTGTATTAGGTGTAAAAATTAATTCTGTGCTTTTAAATCGAAACAATCATAACTCTGTTTAAAATTAAAATATTTCTTCGTCATTTTATGATTTTGAAGCATCAACTTTATCATTTAAAAACACTATATATCTTGGCCAAGTAGTTGGC
Source organism: Acanthacorydalis orientalis (assembly GCA_034766995.1). Classification (NCBI taxonomy): domain Eukaryota; kingdom Metazoa; phylum Arthropoda; class Insecta; order Megaloptera; family Corydalidae; genus Acanthacorydalis; species Acanthacorydalis orientalis. Next base: position 44,032,520 of record CM068316.1, read on the forward strand.
ATAACTTCACAAAATAGTAGTGAACACGATGGCGTTTGAAAATCAGAATATTAGATATTGGATACTTTTTCCAGTTCAGTTGAAAAAAATATCCTCAGGAATGATTTATTCAGCTTTGAGGAAAGTTTTTGTAACGCATAAGACATGTAAAAAATGCTGAAACAGCGGAAGAGGTTCGAAAATGCATTACAACTTCATTGACTCAAAGCCGCTATCTTTTTTTCGACAAGAGATTCGTCAGTTACTTGATAGACAGAATAAAGTTATATAAAATAATGGGAATATTTTGGGGATTGAAATGTATTTCATTTTTCATCAAACATTCATTTTCTATAAAAAGGCATCGAATTAATTCATAGTAATATATCTAAGATAATAGATCTATTTAGAATTTTAAATAAGATACAAATAAATCTTTACTTATTTATAGTTTTATGTCCGGTGTTATAAATTATATAATTTTATTTAAATTAAAGTTAATTGTTCTATAAATATAAATAGTTTAAATTTATTCTTTTTCAGTTTATACAATTTCTAGAATAAGACAAATAAAATACTATATACTCGAACATTTTATAATAAATAATTGAAATTGAAATAGTGTATATGGTCATATTAAAAACGACACATTTTTTGTTTATTGTGAATATAAAAATTCAAAATAAAATGGATAATATATAAACATCTTATAAATTTTCTTTAATGACTACTTAAACTGTCGTATTGATTTTTCCATAATATGACGCTGAAAATCCCGTTTAGAAAATTAAATAAATAAATTCAATTCTAGGAAAATGAATACAGGAAATTATATTCACTTGAATACTTACAAATTATAACCGAGTAAGTGAAGCAACGATAATCAATGTAAATCAATATATAAATGAAATATAAAGTTAATTGAAAGAGAAATGTAATTTATCAATCGCAATTGACAGACGTATTTTAATATTAAATTTATTTATCAATGTACAAAAGTACATTGATTTCGATAAGTGCTGCTTTCAGTTTCAGTGTTTGTATTAATTATAATTTATATTCAAAGTCAATACGACGGCAATTATTCAATCTGTTTATATATATAAAGGGGTTGATTATATTTTTGAAATTGTTTCAGAGAATTTCTAACTGAAAATTTTATTCATATTTCAGAATAGGTTTTTTATTTTCATGCAGTTATAAATCAGTTTATACATTTTTATTAATCTTTATACCAAATAATTTTGAATTTGAAATCTTTACTTTTCACTACATTTAATTAAAATTTAAGTCCTAATTTTTTTCTGTATATTTTTTATATAAATTTTAAAATAGAATAACTCGAGTAAAATAAGTTTGTTTCTTACGAATATGCTTAGCTTTTAGATATTGAATGAAGGATGAGTTTTAGAATTGTAACCGTTTTATATTTAATTAATTTTAAAGTAAAATTTTCTTCAATTATTTCTGATTTATGAATTTTTAATATTATTTACTGATTGATAACCTGAATATTTTTCATGGACTGATAATTTCTAAAAAAAAATATTCCCAGTTGCATAAATAAAATATCAATCAATCATCTCATTATTTGATATGAATGCTATTCTACAAGAGCAGAATATGGAATTATTGAATGATCAGTGATTATATTTATAATAAAATGTTATTCTTTTTGATAAAATGTTCACGCGTACAAATGATATATTTATAAACAAGTTTACGTTATTTATAAAATAATCTCTCATGAGATTTGCTATTCTTTTATCTCTGTACTGTATTATATGAATGGTCTCTTCGAAAACCCTTCGAATTATTTTAATGAAATAATGCTAGAGAACTACAAAGGAATAATCATTATGTGTGAATTTTTCATTAAAATATGTTTCATTTATACTCTTTTTTACTCATCTGTTCGTGTACTCCTTTTTATACTTTAGAAGTTAAATGTTAATTCTTACATTTTCTCAGATGAAAAAATATGAAAGCTTAATGCGTTTATAACATGTAGCATACCTTATTTTTCTTTAATTAAGATTGTGATGTAAAGAAGAATTAGACTATGTTCAGTTATAATTTTAACAAGATTTTAAATATGAAATAAAATATACTTTATATTTCTATACGAAGAAATTACATTAAACATTCTGAATTAAATTTCAAGATGCCTTTTTATAAAAAAATATTTAATGAAAAGTTTTTAAAAATTATTTTTTTTAAAAAAAATTTAAAAACATATTTTTGTATTTGCTAATTTCATTTCATTTTGAAATACTTACTCCGGGTTTAATAACATGTTATTTTTATACGACTTTAATTTTAATACATTTTTTCATAAATACAGTAATGCTTTAATATAAATAAAATATTGTTTTTCATTTTTAATACTATTTGAATCCTTTTAATAAAAATATATTAAAATAAAGTATGCCATTTTTTTATTTTATACTTAAGTTATTTCAAAATGCATACCATATTTTCGTATATATATATACTGTAAAAGAGTGAGTAATTTTTTTAAAATAAATTATTTTAAGAAATGGTTGGCTACTTTTATAAAATAATTTATAGGATACATTGAGGAATATATTTAAATTCAAGAAGAATACTAGTAAATCAGTTATTTCGCATCTTCTAAATTTTTTTACTTTATAAAAATTTAAAATGTTTTATTACTTGGGGGTTTTTTATTACATTTGAACTTTCATCATATTTAACTGTGTATTTATTTTGAAAATTAATATCGTCAACAGATTTACATTTTTATTCATGTGCATATTTTTATCCATTCTCAATAAATTTTATTCGTATATATGTACTTTTCAGTTCTGTAATATTTAATTTATATCTTTTTACAATTTATTTTATTATTAAAAAACAAATTATTTAATTAGTTTTAATATCAGTTGCTATTACTCTCGATGGAAAAAAATAAACTGTATTTATAAAATATTAAGAAATATTTTAAATTTGAGTATTTGATTCGAGTAAGGTATTTTTCATACATACATACATATATATATATATATATATATATATATATATATAGTTTGTTTCTTTTAGTAATGTGTATATAAACGCATTTTAATTTTAAAGTTTTTATTATTTCAGAATTCAATTATACAGTTTGTAGTTTTGAATGAAAACTGTTTTTATCGAAATTGCTTTTTTCTAAGATAAAAATAAATTTTAAGAATTAAAGAAACGACGTTTCTTATTTATTAATGATTGCAAATCGTTTCATAATTTTTACGTTCGATAATTTATAATCAAATAAATATCATAAACAATTTTTGGATTTTATACGTTAGTGGTAAATTATTTATGGATAATGTTTTAATATTAAATATAAAATAATAGAACTGTATGCTTTACATTTATTATTATTGGTATGTGTTTCGAAGAAGTTAATGTTCAGGCAGAATTAAATTCTTGCTAATATCTTATATAACAAAGAAATATTCTCTCTCTCTCTCTCTCTCTCTCTCTATATATATATATATATATATATGTAGAATATATTACTCTGAAAGATTTTGCTGTTAATAAAAATCCAAATAAATAATAAAATAATGGCATCGCTCATAGTTTTATATTTAATATTAAAAAAATCTCACAACAGATAAAATATTCTAGTTAACAGACACATGAATACACAAATGTTTTATTTATAATTGAAAGCTTATTAATTTAAAAGCAAGGTGTATGGAACAAAATAAAAATATGAAATAATAAACTTTGATAGCTTAATAAAAAAATTCAATGCTCATGTTTTAATAGACACTTTTACATATGCTATATACTCTCAGGCAAAATATAAAAGTAAAAAAGCAAGAGTGACAATTCGTAACATTTCGTATATTTTGTTCGTAACGAATTAATGTTTTGTTTTATATTTCTATGCGTGCTTAGGTTGCATTTTATCTCAACGAGATGTTGAAATGAGGACGGAATGCTAACAGTACTAATGATGCTTTAAGAGAAACCATCACAACGAAATGTCACCTTGAGACGAAAAAGGTCTGATGCAAAGAAAAGATTTATGTGTGAAACTACATCCATGAGACAAATGAGACATCCATGAGAGAATGTTCTTAAAAATTAATAAAATAAAAAAAGATTAGTTTTACTCGGTGTTTAAAATATCTAGGAAATACCACGAATTTGAATAAGAAAATAATATTTCAGTTCCTATCATTATTTTTAATTATATTGACAGCAGTTTTCATAAAACTCAGTCAAGCGTTAAAATATTTCAAACAATTATTAAAAAAGATTTTAATAAGATGAATTCCGAGCGTAACGTTTTACAGTAAACATGCAAAACGTTCAAGTTTTCACTCATTTGAATTTTGTCCGTCGAAAGCAAGTGTTACAATGTAAACAGTGACTACGATTCAACTTAAACCACCATATTTTTATAGACGCTCAGATACACAATGTTGATTTATTAGTACAATGTTGGTTGACAGCTGGAGCTTAGAATGTACGGTAGTTCAGTTTTTCAGTATATTTTACTAAAGTGAAAGGTGGGGTGATAAACATAAATGGCTTTTTGCTGTTATCATGTAAAATATAAATTTCAATTTTTCTCTCTCCCCTATTCTATGCATCGCTCATAAGTTACAAACATCTCAGCTAACAATATATTTTGTTTCCTGCGTCGTGATATTACTTGCATTTTTAGAGATATTTTCAAATAACATTACTATTACAACACCATGAAGGTGAGTTAATTTGTATGACACTAATAAGGGTACGGAATATTCATTTTTTATATTTTATTGTTCTTATTTATTTTTAAATCTACATAAAGTATATGTGGAACGAAATATTTATAAAAAAGGAAAAATGTATTAAATACTGTTAAGTGCGAGTCGGTAAACAATAAAATCAGGAATATATTTGATATTCTGGCCTTTAGATACAGTTGACTTTCTTGTCTCTAACTAATGGCGTTCATTTTACTTCAATTAATCAATAATTGGAATCTAATATAATCAATAAAATTAAAGATTCAAGTGACTTGTTCTTCCTGAATAATCGATTAATTGATATAATAAAGGAACAATACCAAAGAACATTTAAACAAAACTTTAAATGACCGAGAAAAGAGTAAGAAACCTAAATCTATCTAAAAATGAAACTATTTCAACATAACATTTATACTTAAAAATATTTAACTACAAATCACAATTTGTCCGGATTTTAGTATTTTAGAAAAGAATCAAACTAATAGATTAAGTAAATGCAAAACTGATTCATTGTTATACCAACTTTAGAAAAATGCTTTTCTTCCGATACCACTATTGCAATTAAAAGGAAGGCTGTTTAACTGTAACATATATTCTTTACATACAATGACTGTGACATGCTCAGATATCGTTTGTGAAAATACAAAAACCAATATCTTGATTTCACATCCAAATTGAATATTTTTCTCTTTGACTTCTTTAATATTTTTAATTTTATATTTTGAAATATTTAAATCTATGAATTTTACATATATATATATATATATATATATATATATACACAATTATATGATCCTCTGTGCATGTGTAAATATGAATTAATATTATTTATCTAGTAGTATTTTTTAGTTGTTTATCATAGAATTTTTAATTTATATAAGATATATTTCAAAGAAGAGATTGAAACTGGACCGCTTATATTAAACAGTATCCATGAAGAGGTTGTTTTCCTCCAGTGCACAAACGAAAGAGTTTTTTAATATGTAATCTGTTATTAGAGTTGTTATATCTGCTAGAAAGTTCAAGATCCGAAATTAACTGTGGCAGATGACTACTTAAGGGACAGATAAAAATTAATTCCAACATGATAAAGGAATATTCATTCATGTTAAATTTTATCTATAAAATCAGGCAAAAAAATATAATAGGATCTCTACAAATTTAGCAGGCAAGAACTGACTTGTCGTTAAAATATATATAACCTAACCATAGGGAATTCATTTAATTATATGTAATATATATATATATATATATATATATATATATATATATATATATATATATATATATATATATAGAATCACTCTGTATATATAGGTAATTCAATTTAGGCTTCCATATGGAGGTATTAAAGAGGGCGCAGTGGTTGAGAAAAGTCATGATATTTTTTCAAATAGTTTCATCTCTTTTAGAAACGCATGTGATGTTATAAGTCTTTCCGGTATTAATTTTGGGATTGACAGTTATTTCAATAAAATAACTTCTTCCGCATCCATCGTGTTCGCCCGATTTGGCTCCATTGGACTTTGATCTGTATCCGAAACTCAAAATTTTCTGGCTGAAAAGCTGGAGAAACGTTATAGCAAGTACGTTTAGCTTCTACGAGGTTATGTTGAAAAATAAAGTACACATTGAATCTGAACTTGTCTCTAATATAGAACTAAGTTAATCTTCAAATCTCCCTCATATATATATATATATAGAGAGAGAGAGAGAGAGGAGGAGAGAGATTAAGTGTAATCTTATTTTATTTGTATGTAGGAAATTGAAAATGGCAATTAAAAATAATTAACGAATTGTGACGACACTGAAAATTTTACAAATTATTAAACTGGAAACATCTGAGTCAGTAATAATTCAAAGTGCTGTAATTGAAAAATGAATGTTTGAAAGTAACTTTTACATTTATCGTCAAAAATAATATTTCATAATTGCTGAATTATTTTTTGAAGCTAAAACCGGAATTAATTCTCTTTTATAATTTGATAGATGGAATACTATTGTACGATATTAAACAGTTCATTCAGTTAAGATATCTAACTGATTCTTTTATGCATGATGTTGACCTTTTTATTTAGTGAATGGATCTCGCGTACAAAGAACATCGATTCAATAAACCGTTGAACGTGAATATACAAAGTTTGGCTGCGGATATAAAAAAAAGTTCAAAACTTAGGCATTCAATCACTTTAGCGTGTTGCAAAGGGAACGATGGAAGCGTCTCGTCGTTCTGTCCCACTCCAGTATGTCGTTACTCTATATGACCATTCGTTTAACGCTGAGTTTTACTTTATTCCAACGGTGAAATGTACATTTGCCGCAACATCTCGTCATTTTTGATTAAAATGTCACGAAAGTGAATAACTTAAGAAATTTTAGTTTGATTTTTGCTAAATTATAAATGCGAAAAAAGTTGGTTAGAAACTTTAGTTCGTTTCAGACATATTTTCCTAATCTAATTTGAACTATTCACTAATATTTCTACTATATATAAATATATATATATATATATACACACACACATATACATACATACACCTATATATACATATAATAAATATGGTAAATTAATAAATAAAATTCCACTATTGATTTCAAATACTTAATTTAATTGCAATGAATGAAAGAAAATTATGATTTACTAAAAAAATATTTTTTATATTCCCTACCTATTATTGTATATATATATATATATATATATATATATATATATATATATATATATAAGTACTTTCTATATGTGCTCATGTTGTTATATTTATTTTGTTTTGATCTAAATCTGCTTTTGACTTAAAACGTATATAAATTGAAAATGAATTATATTTTTCATTCGGCCGCCAAGGTATTTATATCCGTTTTCCCGGAAAAATAAAGCGAAATACAATTTACTAGTAAACTTATTTCAAGAGATGAATTATGTTATATGTATATATATATATATATGTCTATATATATATATATATATGTATAAACATATATCGTTTTATTATTCAAATTTCATATTTTATTATGATTGCAGTAATGAAAAATTCGACTACTGTAAAAAAGTGGTTTATTAATGATTTTTTATTTAAGTAGAATGTTAATATTTTCTCGAATAAAAATTGAAGGGTTGGAATGTATGTAAATGAATATAATAAAGTATTGTTAATAATTTTGATAATGGAATAGGTTTAGTAGAAAATATTTTATTGAAAATAATTATATTGTTATTTGTGTTTATGATTAGTATAGATTTATATACAAATAGAAAGATTCACGTTTATAAATATTAGTAGCATGTAAATATTTTCTTACAACGTATTGATTTCTTACTTGAGAAACGATTTTACAGGAATGAAATTTAGACTTAGTGACAATTTGGTACATTTGTGATTGAAGAATACTTAAATATATGTAGTTTGAGTTTTTATGCTATTTTATAATAACAGAACAATAAATAAAAATATCTGTAGATATCAAAAGACGACACCGGTAATGGATAAACAAAAACAAAGAATTGTGTTCTCAATAACAAGAAAAATAACTTCAAATTGTTAACTGTTTTTATCAAATATTAATATATTACAAAATCTAAATTAAAATATTTGAATACTATTTCAATATTACTATTTGAATTTAATTACTATTTAAAAAATAAAAATGAAAAGTAACAAAATAAAATATATAAACATAAATTAAAACAATTACAAATGCATTAATAAAAATATATGAAATATTGAAGTAGGAATAGTGCAGGATATTATGTCAAAGAATTATTATATATCTCAAACTATAATAGTCTGTTCTTTTATAAAAGAAGAGCGTTGACGCTCGATAAACTCATTTTCCCCTAATTCTAATATATTTTAATGATTATTACTTATAATTCTTTTCATTACTTCAGTTAGTTATGACGATTACAATTAACGGATTCGAATTGAAATTTCAAATGGAAATCTTTTTCATTAAAAAATGATGGTCACAATTGAAATAATATTGTATCCGAATTTTAAAGGAATTCAAAGAATGGAAATGTATGATTTTTTATTTAATCGATTCTAAATGATATAAAGGTTATATATATATAGACATATATTAATGAATTAAACGATAAGTCATTAATAAATTAAAATATGAAAACCTTTTTTGTAATTTGTATTATTATAGTAATTCAACTTTGATTGTAGAATTCCGTGCTGTCTTTTAGAAATGTATGTAATGCACGTACAATTTAATGACTAAGACCAGAATTTTACTGAAAATACAACTAAAAGTTTATTCTGATAGGTATTTCAATTACCAAATACTGTGTCAAATACAATTGTCTACTGTTTTACAAAGTTACTTCGAGTAGTTCACAAAATAAAATAAATCAGTTAGATATATTTAACTTCCTTCCAATAAGAAATAAGGCTTGAAACAGGTTTAACCGTGTATTTACTAAATTTTTAATTGCATTTTTAATTAATTATTGAATATGTTTTAGAAAGCTATTGTAAAACGAAATAATAAATTAATATATTGTGTAGAAATAAGAATTTATTTAAAATTTTGATTCGAAAGAAATATAAGCTTTTTTAGGTGTGAAAATTAATTCGTTAAAGACAAAAAGTATTTTCTTTGTTTCTACTCTCATCTTGGAACGAAGAATGTTAATATTATAATCGATGATAGTTGATAAAATGAAATTTAATTATTAAAAAAACATTTAAAAAATAAATTATTAATAAAGATTTTTATATTTTTTGTGATATTGTAGATATATATATATATATAATATAAAGAATAAAAAATTATATTCTCGGTAATAAATAAAATGATAATTAAAAAAATTGTAAGTTACAAATGTTACAATTTGTATATTAATTAACTAGTAAATGCAATCACAAATAATATTAAACATCATATGGATTGAAAATCATTGAGGCGAAAATGAATTGTTAATTAGAAATTGAATTGCAGACATATGTCCAATGTAATTGAATTTTGGTATAATAAAATCATCGATGAAATGTCGAAATGTGAAAAAGTAATAAAAGTTTCGATATATAGACAATAATTAAAAAAATATACGGATATTAAATTAACTTCAATTTATTTAATCAATGTTTTTTTAATATTTGTTCAATTTATGTGAAAAGAGTTTTTTTAAACTCAGAAATTACAGTTTTCTTTTTTAAAAAAATAGTTACCTCAAAGTAAAACAGGTATTTCTCAGACATCTAAAATAGATATTTACGTGTGAAAGTAGAATAGACTAGAAACTTGTAGAATGTTGTACTTAAATAGGAATGTGCTTGTTTTGCATCTTAAAACTTATTCAACTTAAATATTATAATAAACAAGAAAATATTACATTGTATATACATTTTTATTTTTTTTTATTAGTGGTCTGTAGGGCCATGTTATTCTTTTAACAAAACTAAGCTTCAGATAAAAATACTTAAAGTACAAAAATCTAGCAGTGACTAAATATATATTTTTTAAGAAAAATAGAACTTTAAATACCCGTAAGGTATACTGAACCGATCGTTTCCTAAATTATTTGCTTTTTAAATAAAATAATATCTAACTCAGTGGATTAAAGAAAAGTATTGATAATAATGAAACAACATTCTTATTTAACTCTAAATTTTCCAAAATTCACTAATACATATCATGGTAATTCAATTAATGAAAATACGGAATGAAAAAAATATTATAATTGAATTAGTGATATTTTAATTATTTTATTTTTACAAAAATCTCTAAATAAATTAAAAATCTGAATGTTACTTAAATATCGCAAATCTAGTGTTGTAGAATGCAGGATTATTTTGAGGGCAAAAATAATTTATGATTAAGTGATATATGAGAAAAATTATTGTACTTTTTCTACAAGAATGTAAAAGTTTTATAAAATAATAATGAAAAGAATCATTAAACACATATATTCGTTTGATTATATATATATATGCAAATGTAGAAGAATACAATTCGATTCATTTAAAAATCTATTTTCGTTTTATATTCATTTTTACAGTGGTATATTTTAATTTTCACAGCACATTAGACTACATGTGGTCACTTCTGTTTCCGGGTGTAGACTGATTATACCCCTTATATCTGACAATAAAGATAACATATCTAGTATACAGTCATTTACTGTATAATAACTAAATTTTAATGATTCTAATGCGCTTATCTGGTTAGAACGAGCAAATCTTTTGCACGAAAGATTAAAGAATATATTTATGCTCGAAATGTTTACGACTCTAATCCTGTCTTTTTAAAAGTATTATGTTTTATCTTTAAAGATGGTTAATTATTTGTATTTGCTTAATCGTATTCTTATTTTTTTATTAATAAATTAAATTTTTCAAACGAAAAATTAAATAATACTTTAAGATCATTACATCAATCTATTATAAAAGAGTTTTGATTTATTTGAACATTTTTCTCGACGTTTAAGAGTCAATGAGATTGATAATACCGAAAAATATTTATAATGTTATAAATTGAGTAGGAAGGCTTGCCATTTATAATAAAAAAAGATGGTATTTGAGAAATGTCTATCTTTATTTAATCGATAATATATTTTTCATCATAAGTCAACCAGATAAAAAAATTTGAAATTATTCGTTAGATCACTTTTTTGCCTCTAGACGAAAAATACTTCTACGCATTTTCATATTTTAATGTTAATTATTTGTTTTATAATTAAAACACTTTCAATTTAATATATGTCAGTAATTCATAGAAATATTTAATTATTATTAATTTTCTTTATTGTTTGTGATTTTTAAATTTTTTTTTGGAAATATGATATTTTTAATTATAAAATGTTGTATAATGGAAAATAAAAACTGTATTTTCGATAATATGGTCAGGATAAGGAATGTAATATGCTTCTGTTTTTAATATAATATGAATTAAATATATAATCGATAAGAAGGAGTCTGGTAGAATAGATTTTTGTAGAAGTAATTTATTTAATTTAACAAAGAAATAGTTTTTTTTTATATTTTAGGTACTAAAATTAATGTTTTCTCTCTTAACACTTTTTTTTGAAAATGAAACTGCATTATTTTGATTGTACTAAATTTTTTGAGTATTTAATTATTAGATGTAACACTTCGATAAATTTCTCTCTCTCTCTCTTTGTCTGTATATATATATATATATATATATATATATATATATATATATATATATATATATGTATTATTCAGACTGTCAAAAATTATTTGTTTTTAATCTAACCTTGAAGGACAATTGAATTTTTATTAAACTAATTTTTAATGTTTAGATTAAAAATAATGTTGTTCATTTTCATATTTCAATACTTATTGTAAAATTATTTTTAAATATTCACTGTTGTGTCATTAACTTTCTATTTCATCAAATAATGCTGAAATATAAGGCCAGTGATCTAACGATGAATATAAATACAAAAAATTTTTGAACAAATGTTATTTAAATAAAATTAAATATTTAGAAAAAAATTATTTTGAAAATATTTATGAATACGAAAATATTACTAGATTAAAGTTAAAAACATTGAATAAGATTTAATATTTTTTAAAAAATTGAAAAGTAAATTATGTTCAAGTTGTATAAAATGTGCATATTTTTGGTTATTTGGTGTGGGTTACCTGTTAATCTCGCAACTATTTTAATGACACGAGCAGGTATTTTTCTTACTTGCTCATGACTAAATGTTTTAGTTTGGGTTCTCCCTTAGTGCAGCGACAAATTATTAGGGTTTTCCCGAATATTTTACGGTTAGCTGTGAACACATGTTAGTGCAGTCGTTTTAGTAATTTTGAAGGGTGTTTTGTTGCCGGTTGTTTACATAAGTTTATGAATTAAATAGCTAACTGTTTAAGTGTAAATAGATTTTTCAGAAAATAAAAGCAACATGCATTTATGATAAAATATTTTAATCTAACCATTATATGAACCCCATGTGTATATATATATATATGAATGTATGTATATATATATATATATATATATATATATATATATATGAATATATGAATATATACATATATATATATATATATATATATGAATGTATGTATATATATATATATATATATATATATATATATATTATAATAATATAAATAGAGACAAAAAGTTTGAAAAGCCGGTAATCAGTTATAAAATTAAAATATAATCGTGTAATTATCCGATTATATACAGAAACATAAACGATAATTGCAAAACTATGAAAACTACCGGTCGAGTTTTTAATTTAAAATGAAGCCATTACGAGCGCCGCTTTGTTTAAATAAAACATAAATAGCGATGCCGTCACCCCGTGTGGCGGGCGTTATCTAAATTGCTGAAAAATACAAACGACCGTTTCATAGTTCGCGGCGTAAATGAGCGCGCGTCTCCGCGGGGCATTCTGGGTCCGCTCCGATCCTCTAGTACAGAGCTTTGCGTTCGTTGTGTAGCCTCGACGCCAGTCGCCCGGCAATCTAACTGCACGGAGCGTCGCCCATAAAGAATAAACTTTTGTGTATTTTTTCGAGGAAATTACCAAAGTTGCGTACGAAAGCAACACCACAAGTGTGCTAAATCTTGCTATTTATTTTTTTATTGTTCTTTACATCATGTACTTGTAATGCTTTGCGGAAAACACGGTATAATCTAATGAAGGTACAATTTATTAGTGTTTTTATTAGGGATAAAAGTGTTAAGCAGCAACATTGATCTAATTCAATCATCTTCTTCTCGAACAAGAGTGAAATTAATTTAATTTTGTTTATATTCAAGAATATTTTTATTATCAAAAAGATTTTATAAAATACACACTTGTACCTTCCTTTTTTATTCTTTACTTTCATGTTAATATATATATATATATATAAATAGAGAGAGAGAGACATTAATTTATTATAATATTGAATGGTAAATCAAAGTACCATGGATTCAAATTTGAATTTGTAGTTGATTATATTAAATTGAAAAAGGACATATATTTAAACATTTACTAGGTTTCAATTTTCTAGGTTTCAAAAACCGTTAAAACACAAAAGAACTTTTTGAAAAAAAAATTTCAAGCAAAGTTGTTCTTATTAAGAGATAAATTATATATTTAAATAAAAAATATATGTTATTGTTTATATTAATAAATTACTCATATATAATATAAGTGAAAAAAATTATACAAAAATGGATATTTGAAAATGCATGTATATATATTATTTATCAATCAGGTTTAATAATAATATATATTTATAAATTAGATCGTGTTATAAATTGATTTGTATAATTTGTATAAAGTAGTTATATTGATAACATTTAAATTTCAAACGGAGCTTTAAATTTACAAAAAACATGCAATAGTGTATATTGATTTATTTAAATCATTAAGAGCAACCTTAAAGTGTGTGACGTTAATTTTAAAAAATTGACACGATAAAATATTTTTAAGCTTTTTTTATTTATCTTTTTTAAAGTTATAGATAGAAATATAAAAAATACCAGTGAATTACTATATGCTATTTACTTGGAAAACAATTTATAAACTTTTGTATCACTATCATCATTTCATTGTTATGTAAATAAATGAAATATTTGTTTGTTAAATAGACTATCTCTATTAGTCATAACTCTAAAATAAAGACAGATAGCTGATATATTTCACGTATACTAACATTGATCTTAGAATATGCACCTAATTTTTATTTTTCCAAAACGGCCTAAATTTAGATTTGCGATCATTTAATTTTACTTTCTTAACTTAAAATTGTTTAAAGATATCGTGTTTTTATCCTTTATAGTTATTGTAACTTTATCCAATTTAAATCCTTCAATCCATGACTAGTTTAGAGTTTAATCATCTTCGTGTACTAGGTTTCACAATTTTATTCCCAGATGGACGCCGCCACATTGAAGTCACGTGAAATTAAACCAAAAGTAAAGCAGCATATAGTAGTTCAGAGTTTTATCAACAGCGGATAGTGAAGGGAAAATTAAACAGGTGTTAGTTACTGCGCAGGAAGCTTGCACGTACATCATATATTCTTTCACTCGTCATAGAGCGACGAATGAATATTGAATTTATTGTAAATTAAGGAAAACTGCAACAGAAACTTATGAAATGTTGAAAACTGTGTACCAGTGATTACATCTTAAGTCGAAGTGTGTTTGAATGATTTAAACGTTTCAAAGACGGACGTGAGGATGTTCAAGATGACGGTAGAAGAGAATCTCCGTTGATTTCTCGAAATGCAGATTCGGTCGCAAAATATCGTGAATTTGGAATAAAGATCATTGAATTACCTTCTGAACGATAGTAGACGAGTTGAACATCATAAGGAGACGATTCGATAAATTTTACATGAAGATATAGGAAACAGGAAAATTTGTGCAAAGTTGTATTATTCGCAAACTTGATTCGAACTTGTCACGATAATGCAAATTTTGTTTATTGTATTGCCATTGATGGTGATTCATTGGTGTTTCAGTATGATCCTGAGTCAAAGCGGCAGAGCATGCAGTGGATTGGAAAACATTTTAGTTCTTGATTATCATCAAGAACTAAAACGTTTTTGTTTGCAGAAATACAGAATCAAAAATATGCTAATAACGTTTTTCTAGAATGTTTTGATTCATAAAGAATTTGTGCCTGAACTGTTAATAGTGCATTCTACGTTTAAGTGATAAAAAGATTATTGCAGCGCATTTTTCGAGTGCAACCGCAATTTAGAGAAATGGGTAGTTGGTTCTTATTTGCATGACAATGCACCTGCTCATTCTGCACTGATTGTGAAGTCATTTTTCATGAAAAACGGCGGCGTTGAGATCAATAACCTTATTCACTTGACTTGACGCCAGCAGATTTCTTTCTCTTTCCTAAAGTGAAAATTGTTTTGAAAGGAAACGATTTCAGAACATTGAAGATATTAAGAAAAATGTAACCACCGAACTGAAAGCAGTTTCTTCAAACAACTTTTCCGATTATTTTCAAAAATTATAAGCACTTTCCAATAATGTATTGGAGTAAATATATTGGATGTATGATAAAGTAAATGAAGATTACTTTAAATAAATATCAAACATTTTTCAATTTACTTAAATTATGTTTCCTTTCAATACGTCAACACGAGAATTAAATTGACAACCCTTGTAGATGTTTTTCAATTCTATCTTAAAACACTTTTTTAAAATATCTACTTGAACATGACGGATATAAAAATCGATTGTAGAAAGAACGAATTCGAACGTGACCTCAAGTATTTAAACAGAATAGCTTTGAATGACAAGTGTACAGGAAAACAATATAAAAATGATTTCTTAAAAGTATTAATATTTCTTATAAAACGTTCAACTTCTAACAAAACTTTAATTTACAAATATGTTAAGATAAATTCGAATACTTTAGTCTCTCTTTGTCTCTCTCTTTCTATATATATATATAAACATATATATATATATATATATTTATATATAAATATATTTATATATATATATATATATATATATAGATATATATGCATGTGCGTATGCGTGTATGTTATGTATAAATTGATTATAATTTCTCATTAAAACAAAATATTAAATTCTTCCACGTATTAATGAAAGTTTAGGCTCTGAACTACAAATATATGCTCTCTTTGTTGATTATCGAATTGAAAAATATCTAATTGGTGTAAAAATATTTAATATTAATATAAACGACTATTTTAACAATTCAATATACTGAAACTATAATTTAAAATTAAATTATATAATTCACGCAAATAAATAATCTCAATAAAGTTGAAAAAATGATTGCGTGCCTGATCATATTTAGTCGAACAGAGAAATACAATTGAAATTATATTTAAAGTTAATTAAAGAGAAACAATTTATTTCTAACATCAGATTAAGTTTTCATACCCGTATTTGTGTTTCTTCGATATTTGACAGCTTTCTTAAAAAATACTGATCACGGCCGATAAGGAAACTTTCCGAAATGTATAAAGTAACATGCAATTAAAATCGAGAAGGGATATTTTTTCGATACGTTTCTTTTTCATTGACGTGTATATTTATTTTTAATATGTGCTTTTATTGAATCAAATCGTGCATTTAAATTGTTGTTATTTTCATAAATATACACAATTACACACAAACGTATATTTTTTTATTAAAGAATTGCAGTACGTTTCCAATAATATTCATTCTTTGATTATTTATGACCTTAACATATGTAAATTTATAATGAACCCCTATATGTGGTACAATTTTCAATAAGAATTTACTGATTTCGATCTCACACATTTTTGTTAATGATAATTCATTCAATATTTTTGTGTGCGAGTAATATTTGTAATTAACTGTTCAGTCTTTCACATTATATGTTAAGATTGCAATTTTGTACTAAAAATGTTATCAGGATCTAAAAAAATATATAAATATTTTTATCGATTTAACTTTCTTGTTAGTAAATTTTTTCGACATTTAATTAATGTTTAAAAAATAATAGTATTTAAATATGACCTTTAAATAAATATGTCTTTGTAAGTTAATAACAATATAAGTGTCACGTATCAAACATTTAAAATTTTATTTAAAAAAAATGTACATACATTCATTTAAGAAAAATATTCAATGGTGAAAAAGGGACTGAGAAATATATATACTTTATAACTTACTACTGAGTATGATAAGAAAGTAAAAAACGTTGTTATATAAATCAAAACTTGCACGATATTAGAACCTCACAATCTCTATTAAAACTTTCACGGCAAATATTAAATATCTCTAGTTACCAATAGACCATGAAATCGACGGGCTCGATTTCACCGATCCGCTGATCGTTTGGGTCAACGATGCCAAATAGCTCGGGGTTACGTTCGACAAGGGTTTACCCTTCGAGAGTCGCACGTTTAACGTGTTGAACAAGGTGCAATACCAGTTGTGTACGTTGTATTCACTGCTGAATAATAAGTCGAAATTGTCGTTAAGAAATAAGCCTTTGATTTACTCTAGTTCCATTCGTTATATTATGACATAAACGGGATATAGATTAGGGTTACAAATCCCTTAACAAAAAGCAGCTCTTGCTATTTGAAAACAAGATGGTGTGACTTGTGAGGGGTGCATAATACTTTATGATGAACTATATGCTGCACAGAAATGATAATCGATGAGTTATCTAAACGGGTACAGGCTTATATTTTAGAAAATAGAACTACCCTAAGACAATATGAACAATGAGTGATAGTTCTGGGGTGAATATTTACTCTGTTTGTTTTTAGATTCAATCCAGTGTGAAATGAGTTATCAGCTTAATGCTCTTGAATTTATATAGAAAAATAATCAGCGAATAAAATAAAAACACAATGGAATAATATTATCTGACAATCGTCTTGAATGACTCATTGCTTTGTGCGACTTTTTTTTTAAAAAAAGTCTGATATATTTTTCAACTGTTTCATTTCAATATTAAATTATTAGTTTTTTTAATTCATTTTTATTGTTCTTCATACTTAGTTGTATTTATCTTCTTTTCTTTTCAATTCCTCTTTTTTTTCTTCGTCACTAATCTTCATGGCATTTGAATATTTATCATTTGTATATTCGTGATTTTTACTTCTCAAATTCTTTATGATTTGTATTTTTTTTAAAAAAAAATTACATAGCGTGAAAATGTATTCATAGTTTTCACCTTACTTTAATTATTTGATATTATCATTCATAGTCTAATTTTAGCTGTTTTTCATCTGCTTTCAAATTATGTATTTTATCTATGATTATTCAATATTTTAAAAAACTCTAATGATTTTCGGTTATATTTTTTATTTCACATTTTCTGATAATATTGTTACCATATTTGTCATACGATTTTGCCATTTATTGTTTTTAGTAGTGTCTGTGTTTAGAAATTCAGTAATTTTGTAATTCTAATTCTTGTTTTTTCACTATTATTGTTATATTTTAACTATTTTGTAATTTTTATTTTTTGTTTGTTGAAACATATTCCATTGTAGGCTTCATCATTATTTTTAATTAATTTTTTCACAATCATTTTTAATATATTAGTACCATTTTCAGTTTTACAATTTTTATTAACCTCTTATAATTAACTTATAAATTGTCTTTTAATAACATTTATAAATTATATTTTTATTTCTTATTTTTATCATCGCTCTCTTCTGATATTAGGGCATATAAATGTTAAAATATAATTAAACAGCACATTAGATATTCTAAAAAGGCTTCTACTAAAGATTTATTTATGTATATATACATACAGATATCTTTACAATTTCAAATTTCCATTCTGATTTTTTACAGTTCATTAAATTGCTTTAAATTATTTTGTAAACAATAATAATTTAAAATTTAATTCGAGTAAATTTTAATGTTATAATTGTTTCCATTTATATCGGTGATGTTGTTTACATAATGTCGTAGAAACCTTTGTTCTTTTGTATCTTTTGAATTAAAATCAAATTATCCAAAATAATGAATACAATAGTGTAAATTTTGTAGTATGTATTTCAAAGCTTATTAAGTATTCATTTATAGTAAAGAGTAGTAAATATTAACTATAATAAAAAATAAATTAATTTCGAATTAGAAATAATAGACATTTCCTATAAACAAGAAATACACGAAATTTTATATTCAACGCCCTAAAGATCTGTTTCAGACATAACTTATAAGAGTAGTAGAAGTTTAAAAAAAATTTAAATAAAAATATCTAAAAATGTCACTATCAAAATGACAATCAAGAAATAATATTCTAAAACTTTGATTTTATTTGAATTATTTAAAATCTTATGTTAAAGGGTTATGCTAGAAGTTTTTGATTTTGAAATATTACTTTAAAGGTCGTACTTTTCTAAGATTAAATTGGAATTATTTACATACATAATATGTATATATATATATATATAGCGAGAATTCGTATTCTACTTTTTGAATTAAATTGTTTGTCAAAATACCGTTTTTTATTTTCTTAAATCTACGAAAGTCCACTGAAGTTATCACTGACTGATTGGCTTAGTGGTCCGAGAAAAAAATATTTGAAATCGATATTCAGAGCATAAAAGACATCTTTTTTATTTGAAAGATAAAAGATATTGATGACTGAAGAATTTTGTAGCTTTCAGCCGATTTCTTACTTTCGAAATGATCCTGACAAAGAAACCTTTCCACGAGATAAACATGTGGGTGGCTATTATTTTCAACATAAACGACGATGAAGGCCGTTTTGGAAAACCTATTTTATTAATGAAAATGTTAGAAGATCACTCAATAAAATGAACATTTAAAGTATTTTCGAATCAAGTCATTCCAAATATTACCAAATTGAATTTAGCAGAAGAGAAACATAAACGTGATCTTTTTTGAAAAGATTTACTTTATTTTTAAATACATTCTGACAAAATTATCTTATTTCCTTAAATTGAAAAATGTTTACTTTTAATGGCTTCAGTTAAGTATTGAAAATATTTTAAATACACTTAACATTTAATTTGAACGTTTCCAAAGAATTACTTTAAATTTAAATAATTGATTTTTCAGAGGATGTAGTTGATTTTTTTAATTATTGTATAAAATGAAGAGGAATTCTGTAAATTTCTTAATATTACATTTAGTAGAAACACTCTTACCATGTATACATTTTATTTCTAAAAGTTTACTTTTTACATAATTATTTATAAGCATATTATAAAAGCATCTGAATTATAAACAGGATATATTACGAGTATATACATATATACATATATATATATATATATATATATGTATGTATAAATACATTATATAATTTAATTTATGCTTAATTAGGAACTGTATATATTTAAAATTAATATTACAAAGTTAAAGTAACATACACGAACACAACTAATTAAAAAGTATTTTAATTTTACTAATTTACATTAGAGTTTGTTGTCTCGTTAGTTGTGTTAAAATCATTGTAAAAGTAGAATACCTAATGCCTTTCAATATTTTCTCTTATGTTACATTTAACTATTTATTGACATTAATTACAAGAAGTATATATGATTGCTGAATTTATAGATAAATTAATAATAAGTGTAGTTTTATTATTAATGTTAATAAAGAACCATTTTCAATAAATATTATATATATATATATATATATATGTGTATATGTAGAACCAACAAAATTAATTAAAAATTCGTGGAAATATTTTTTTGTTAATATTATTTAATTGAAATTTATATACGTCATGGTAAATGATTTATTTGAATTTTTTATTTCAAATCATGAAACGTATATGAAAAAAGTTGATTAATAAAACATTTCTTTCTTTTGTTACTTTTGTAGACAGGCATTTTTTGTATCTATCTGTAATGAAAAATCAGGTTGTATTATAAATTATTGAACGGTTTGACATATCTTTTCCTGAATCTAAGTTAATACATTTTCTAAAAAGAAAAAAGAATTGCATCATAAGAATTATCCATGTTTCATATATATACATATATATTCATATATATATATATATATATATATATATATATATATATATATATAAATAAATGTGTGTGTAAAATTTGGTAAAAAAAACTTGGAATAGATTAATTGTATGATTGCAAATAAATTACTATTTCTTGTCCAGTCATCGTGTTCAATAGAATATTTTTATATGAAAGAATAAATTCTATTTACTTTTCTTATAAACATATTTGTTTCGTCATAATATATTTTTTTTGCATTGTGAATAAATTCATTTTCACATATCGATTGTTTTGGTAAAAAACACATTAACTGACACTTTTTAATAACATTTAAACATGAAGTATGAAAATATTTTTTTATGAATCTTTTAATCTGACAAATAAAACAAAAAGGTTTACTGAAACACTTTAAACATTATAGCAGAATCCAAATTTTAGTAGGGCTATATATATATATTTGAACTGTATATATATATATGTATATATATATATATATATATATATATATATATATATATATATATATGTGTGTGTGTGATTTTGATACTGACTGAACTAAAATCACTTTCTTATCCAAAAATTCTTCTGGAAGGTCTACAATTCATATCGATTCATATGGAATATTAGAGTGAAAGTTGGAAAAGCTAATTGAAGATTTAAGACAATTACTTTTCAGAACTAATCTTTGGTTTTGGGGAAATATTCCTGAAAGTATGCATTTTAGAGAGTTAAGACAAGAAGAAGACATATGTACACTTTTATAATCATCAAGTGTGCTAATGTGAAGTAGAACCTGATCTAGATTCAGATTTTTCTGCACTTTGATGTTCTGGTAACGTGCCATCGTCATTAAAATGCCTATAAACAAGAACTTAATTGAACAATAATTAATTATCGTACAGTTTTGATCAAAAAATTTGGTTGGTTTGTGTTGAGTGAAAAAATCATCTGTGAAAACAATTTTTACCTGATTGGTTATGTGTTGGCTATTTTCGATAATTGACAGTGCATGTAAATTTCTGATGCTTTTAATGTTATCTTGAAAAATAATATATAGACGAAATTAAATTTCTTTTATTTTTTTTATTGATGTTGCTACGACGTCTAATTTTTTTTAGACTTAACTAACAAATACCTAATTTCATGGAGCCAAATGGTATTTAAAAAATGTCAAAAGTATGTAAGTATAAAAGGGTGTAAATTTAATTTATCTCAATGTTATAAACTTTTCGTAAAATATCTCTACAATAGTACAAAGTTTATCCTTTTTTCTATCGAAATTTGAAAATAAATTACTAGTAAAGAGGTTAAAAAAAGTATATCCGTTATATCATTCTCGTCTAACTTTTCAAAAAATTTAAAATTTTTTCAAAAATCAAAAAGTATGTCAATATATGGCACACATATATCGAATAAATCCATATTTGGTTAATTGTAATCTCCCCCTCTGCTTATTTATATCTATATTTATCTCTCTCTCTCTCTCTCTCTATATATATATATACATATATGTATGTGTGTATGTGTGCGTGTATCTGTAGATAAATACATGTGATTATAAATTTCTGCAGGTAGAATAAAAAATATATCGACAAAAAAACAAAAATCACTTTATCTCAATTTAGACTGAAGAATGTTAAATGCGAGGTACGAAGAATACAAATTCCCATTTAATCTGGTGAATATTTCTTCCTGTTAGTTTTTCTAACTACTTCCGCTTTCAGTAGTTCTCACTAAGAGTTCGAAAGATTTATGTTTGAAGACAGGTGTGTGCATTTTATTCAAGTTCATTAGACAAATAGCAATTTCTTAATGTATCCAACAGTAATTTATTGTTTTGAAAATGGATAAATTATCGTTCTTTGTACATAAAATTTCTAAAGACTTTTAGAAAATAAATAAAAAAATATTGGTATTAAAAATAAATTCAAAAATGAAATATTAAAAGATATTTCAATAAATATTCATATATATTTAAATATGAGACTATTGATTGGAATATTTTATATATAAAAAATATAATAAAATACGTTTTTTACATAAAAGTGTCAACTGTGGTGTAAATAATTGTAAAAATTCTATTTGTGACTTAAAGTGGACCATCGTGTAAAAGTATAACATAGAAATGGGAAAAATGCCAAGAAATGAACGAGTTATTATAGAGCAAAAGATGGTGGTGCAAATTTATATTAGCGACAAAGTTTCAGGGTTAGAACGTCATAAAAAGTATCTCAAATCACATTAGAAAAACATTTTCATCGCATACACACACATACATACATACATACATATATATATATATATATATAATGTATAATTTTTAAATCTAAATTTAACTTTACTGAAAAAATAAATATTAAGACTGAGTTGAATAAATAATTATTCTTGAAAAGCTTTTATTTCATGTATACAAATAGAAGCTGGAACAGGACGGATGAAGTTTCATAATTTACATTACATACTGTTTCATATGGCGTTTAAAAGGGTGTGCTGGTATTTTATCTGATGGAATGTTGTGGGGTTGGTTACATAATATATTTTAATATGTTAATAGGAGACAGCGTAAAAAATTTGTTTAGTTCTATCGAGATAGTAATTTTTTCTCACGCATTGCCATTATGTCAATTGATTACACGAATACTTACAAATATAAACACACATATATTTTCTGGTTTTTAATTTATTGTATTTGAAAAATATTTAGAATTTATATACAGATCTCTATTCATTGATTGAATTTGATTCAAAAGTTGTTTAAAAAAATATCATAAATATTTTTAAAAAAACTAGCAGGCTTCGAAATCTATCCACTGTGCTTGTCAATCTCCGGGTGTTTCATCCTCACTCAGTAATGATCACTCTCCTCCTAACAAATTATAAATTAATAAATTATACACAAATAATCGGCGTAAAATTTGAGTCGTAAAATTTTTATTGGAAAAATTTATATAATTTAAAATAGTGTTAAAATCAATAACAATTTTTTACTCTAAAGCGTCAGTGAACACAATATTTTGAATAAATTTGCTATCAGTTTTATACTGAAATCGAATACCCTATTTCATTTTACACCGTGATAGAGCTGGATATAATTGTTCATGAGTAAAGTCACCTAGCAAAACATTTATCATTTGATTGATATCAACCATTCAGAATAAAGACCACGTGACATATCGACGATTCAGAGAACGATTAAAATTCAGGTATAGCAATAAGATTATTTTTTAGTAATTGAGTAATAGAAGTTTATATAAAAAATTAAAAAAGAGCCATTTATTGATTATAGCAACGATTTGCAAACGTTCCCAATCTTTTCATAGACACACAAATATTTTTTTTATAAAACTGATATAGAAAGTAATTGTTTTTCTTCATTAATTAAAAAGTGGTAATTTAAGTTGACATGGTAAATTTTTAAAACAAAAAATCCTAATATGAAGTTTTATTAGATTTATTTATAAAAACAGAACAAAAAAAAACCAAAATAAAACAAAATTGATAAATTCTTTAAGACTGTTTTTATATCAATGGTGACAGAAGTTTATATTTAAAGTTCGGTTAAGCATTAAATATTTGTATAAAGAGATGTATAAATATAGTAAATACTTTTTTATAAACAGACAAAACATTACAATAACGTTTTCGTTTATGGCACTGTGGCTAAATTTACTTTCATAAATGGATTTTTAACTCCCTCACAAACAAAAAAACCTTTTTTCTAATCAAAAATGTTCATTAGTCAATTATTGATCATTTTTATTCGAGGATAATGATGATGAATAATGAAATACTGAATATTTTGATCAAAAAATGTCTGGTTTGTGGGCGAGTGAAAAATTCATTTGTGAAATGGTTTAGAAGCATGTATAATACTTAGAAATATATATAAAAAATGTGTGAACATTTCCAAAATATTTTATTAAAGGAAATCATGATAAAGTGCAATTTATAAATGTTTTCTCCATTAAGTTTCAGTCATTTTATGTACGTTTATTTCATTTCTTTTATCTGCAAGTATTGAAATGAACGAAGATACGATAAAAAATAACAACTTCAAAATGTTAATTTAAACTCGTACTTTCCAATAAAAAGTTTGTTTCGAAATATCATTTTAAAAATGGAATCAAGTAAGGCGACAACAAATACATCCCCATTAAAATAAAATACAATATCAAATCGAATGAAAATATAATTTCGAGTTACCCCTATCTGTAACATATCTCGAATATGCAGAAAAGAGAAATTAACACTCAAGTTTTGTTAGTCACATTAAATTGGTCCTCAGCATTTCTACCCTTTTATGACACTAATTTAGTTTCATGGCCCATTCCATCGATGGTATTCGACCCCCGTGATCCGGACTCTATTAAATGGCATAATAATTTGACCCTCTCTTTAAAGATTACCTCTCCATTAAAAGGGTTGAATAGATAATAACTACAATGAAAGTGTCATGCTTCTCATTTTTATTATATTCATATATAACATTTTTTGTAGATGATAATTATTATTGTTACGATACCATTAAAGTATATATTTTTAATGTAACCCAGAAAGATTACGTACGGTATTTTTATAAAATAATTTGCGTTGTTTAGACAATTACTGTTGAGGAATAATTTTTTTTCTCTTGTTGTTAATATATGTACAATAATTAATGTTGTGAAACTTTGTTGTGCTTTGTTTCATGTTACTTGTACATAATAACGTTGTGAGCTTCAGAGTTTGCATAAATTTATGATAAAAATTGTTTATTTTGACATGTATATCATTACTAGGTAGTTTTATAAAGGGTCTAAGGTTCAATTTTTACACTAAAAATTAATAAGTATTAATTACATTTAAAAATAAATTTGATATTCATTAATATTTGTCAAAAATAATAATACAATAAACAATATAATTAATTATAAAAAATCGGCTACATAATTATGTATATTTTTGTTAAAAAAATTAACATTTTTTGTTGTCAATACAAAAATATTTATTTCTGATTAACAATATTCAATTGATTATTTTTTTCTGTTCATTTCTTTGTGTAAAAGATCTAAAAAATGGATTTTTCTGTACTTAAATACCATTGGGAGGATGAAATTGTCGTCTAAATGGATCTAGAAAAATCAAATATATTACAAATCATTTAATGAATATTTTTTATCGCCTATCATTTGAGTAAAAAAATCATTTGAAACTTTTTAAACTCATTTGAAAGAAAAATTAGTCATCTGTGTTTTAATACATATAAACAAAATTAAATAAATTTATTAATGAAATAAATATTTTGAAAGTAGTTTTTATTAAATAAAGTCAATATTTTTCAGTTTAAAAAATAAGACTATCTTCTTACATCTTTGATTATTACAAAATTAGTCCATAGACTTTATTAGGGATGCTTGAATAGCAAAATACTAATTGTATGACAATTTTATACACTAGATAAAAAAAATGTTAGAAAATATTTCTTCGTGGTGTATGTTAGTATAGATTAAGAAAATAAGGATCAAAATATTTTCATAAAACACAAATTTAGATTAATTTTAAAATATTTATTGCTATTTCAGGATTAACAGATTATTTTTATTATTCACTAGAATCTAAGTTTTTATTTTCTAAATTCATTTTGATAAATATAAAATTATATTCTTAATTATTCACTAGGGTTGTTATATTCCATGCTTTCTATTATTTGACTATACTTGGATATTTTGTTAGAGTTATAAGAGTAATTTAAAGCTAATAGTCATTGCGAACAATTACAAATAATTGTTCAAGCTTGGATTGAAGTTTAAACTTGGCTTAGGGGGTACAATTTGATTACTATTCATATAATTAAATTATTGAAGAGATAAGAAAGTTGGTATGAAAATTTAAATTTTATAAGTAAAAAGATAGAATAACACTGTTAAGAGTTTATGTCTAAAATGTATTTCAGGTCAGACAACAAATAAAAAACACAAAAATCTACTTTTGTATAAAGATCCGAGAATAAAGTTTATATTTTTAAATAGAGATTTTTTATTTGAAAATATATTTTTAATTTATGATTATTGACACTTATTTTAATTATACGAAATTCAATTAAAAAAAGTATATATATATATATATATATTAAAATCAGATAGTTTCAATTTTTAAATTTTATTTCATATATATTTATCAAAAATAAATTCTTTGTTCGCCAAAGCAGTTACATTATCAAATAGTATGAGAATATCGAATAGACTAGTTCTTATAACATTTATAACTCGTGTTATCTCATCGAAAAAAACTACTTCGTTTATCAACGCAGGAAAAACCTGTTAAAGAGAAAAAAGCTGCACAATGTCAAATAAAACATATGTATATTAAGTTACATGCAAGATATTACTCCGTTATGTTTACATGTACACATCTGACACATTTCTTACCGCCACAATCAATCAATGTCTTCGATGCGTGTCTCTTCAGAACGTCTCTCTTTTATGCTAGTCTTTCTGCGTAACTTTCGCAACTCTTCTTATTTTTCGTTCCGTATCGAATTTAGATATCTCATCTGTCTCTTTCTGTTGCTACTAGTTCAGTCTTCAAACTCCCTTGTCCATCTTCCATCAGTTCTTTTCGTGATGTGATCCGCCCTCCGCCACACTCTTTACACGTTCGATAATATTACGTGTTTGAGTTTATGTCCTTATCGATTCTACTTTATATACAATGTTCAGTTTCTTGCCATGCAAGTTGCTAAGTTTGGTTTTATTTTTTTGAGTTTGACTACAGTATTTATCCAAATATTATTTCGGATATTCTTCTCGTGGTAAATATTTAACATAGATTAAATCAGTTTTATTCTTTTAAATGTAATTAATATTCCTAGTATATCTTTTTTTAAATTTTCATTCTGTAATATTCAGCTAATACATTATTAAGAAATCATTTCAAATTATTCACTTACTATCGTTTTTAAATTTAACAACATTGATATTGAAATGAAAATTGTATATATATATATATATATATATATATATATATATATATATATATATATATATATATATATATATATATATATATAAGAATTTATGTCCAATATTGGTAGAGATGATGCGATAGGCGTTTAATAATTTTATATAGCTACTATAAAGGTTTTTTTATAAGAAAAATATTATAATTTGTTTCAATCTATTAGTTAAAAAGTATATTTTCTTGCAGTACAGCAAATTATTTAAATAATTATTTAATAATTATTTAAAATGGAAAATTCTGTTTCAATACATATTGTAAAACTTAAAAGATTTGAAATAACATGTTTTA
The DNA here is from genome assembly GCA_034766995.1 of Acanthacorydalis orientalis. Lineage (NCBI taxonomy): Eukaryota > Metazoa > Arthropoda > Insecta > Megaloptera > Corydalidae > Acanthacorydalis > Acanthacorydalis orientalis. The sequence goes on from CM068316.1 coordinate 44,060,946, forward strand.
TATAAAACATTTAAATCCATATAAAGAATACAAAGATATCACAATGTAGTTCTTCCACTGTGGTTCGGGCGCTAATGACTTCAGCTGTCGAAGCGCCCTAAAACCCCAATAACCAACAAAGTATCCACTGTGGATAAATTTATTTTCACAAATATTTCATTTTTTTGGCAATCAAATAAATATGTTTTTGATCAAAAATCTTTAATAGATGATTATTGATAATTTTTTATTGTTGCTTATTTGTATTCAGATGAAATCGTTTTCAGAGAAATAAGGTAAAGAATAATTTGTATGTTATTTTTCTGCATTTAGTTCTCTAACAATAACCGTAATGCGCATAATCAACAATCAGAAATAATAAATAATCATCTATTAAACAATGTTTGTTTATAATAGTATTTGTAGTTTGTGGTATGAAAGAAAGATTCAACTTGTATGAGTAACAAAAAATATTATTGCTGAAAAAATTGAACTGTTGTTATAGATATTAAAAATAAAAAACCTATTCTAAATACAAAATTAAATTTATGCAAAATTGGAAGACAAATTATTAAATTAACTGATTATAAATGTTTTATTTATTTGTATTCAGTCGGAAATTATAATTACAAATAATGTTGAAAAATACAAGATTTATTATAGTATTCAAACCGATTAGTTTTGAATTGAATATTTAAATCTATTTCATATAAGATGTAATATTAATGAACGAATACAAGCACGCATCTATTTTAATCCTTTCAAACTAACCATTCACGGAATGCATGCAATTCCATGTATAAATTTATACCTTTTGATACCGCAACCCAAACAAATAGCCGATTTGTGAGGAAATGTAGTTCAAATGAGTGTGTATATATAGCATCTGTAATTTGCGCGTGATGGGTTTTTCATTAGAGTTTGTTCAAATTACCGATAAATCATTTGCGACACTCATATGATTGTCTCTGAACAGTCTACTTGTTTCATTCAATACTATTTTTTGGCTAAAAGAAGACGTTTAAAAAATAAATTTCCTAATTTGTTTAATATTATTTCATGTAATTGAAACTTATTTTTGTATAATAAACATTTACTACATACAAGGATTATTAACTATCTAAACAGATCAATTTTGTTGTATAAAATAGGAAATTATTTAAAAATTATATATAATTGTGTCATCGTTTAATATTTTTGAAACAAAATTCAATAAAATGTATTTGAATAATATTTTATGTACGGTATGAAATTCAATACTTAACATTATATTTTCTACTTACCTTATTTCATAATTCCATACCGATTTTGATAATATTTTCATAGGTAAATATCTTTCTTGAAAAAGGAATATATACTTTTCAAATAAATTTATATTTCACACATTGATCGATATCAAACACGATAATAGACTAGTATATTATTTTTTTAGTAATCCATTTGATTGTTCTATAAAAAAAATAATGTTTTAGTTATTTTATTTAACATTATACACAAATTTAATTTTTAACGGTAAAAATTATATATTTTAATAATATTTGAATAAAGGTTATAACATTTTAGGTAAAAATATAAAATATCAAATATATATTTTCTAGTTTTTTCATAATTAATATAACAAATATAATATAGGAGTAACAAAAACATTTATACCATAATTTTGTAAGCGATATATCTATTTTACAGTGTGTAGACTGTTTTGTATACGTTTTTAATATTCATATGCTCATAATTATATAGAAACAAAAAAAAATCATATAAAAAATTTTAAATAATGTGTTAGAGTATATTTTACTAGTTAAATATAAACACAAAATGTAGTTAAAACCAATACTTTTTGTTATAATGTGTATTATATATATATATATATACATATATATATATATATATATATATATATATGTATGTGTGCGTATGCATATGTTTAATCTAGATTTTATATAAATTGAACATTTGAAATATTACTACAGTTTTCTCATATAATTTTAGATAAAAAATTCAGAAACATTTTTTATTGTCATCATTTATAGATACATACACAAACACACACACACACACACACATATATATATATATATATATATATATATATATATATATATATATATATATATATATAAATGTACATATCATATTCAAAAAAAATTATAAACTAATTTGTTTGTTTTTTTTTCAGGTGAGTCGAATATTTTCATTGGTATTTCAATATTGGTAAGATAATTATGTTTAATATTTACATTCATATAAATTTCTATCTCAGTAATGTTCTTGTTAAACAAACACCAATTATACGACTAAATATTTTTTTAAATAAATATAGTAGTTATTTTTTACTTAAAAGAACAATTAATCTCTATAATTTACGAATCAGTGACCGATGTTAATAAAGTTAAATTATGTATTGATGCAAATAGGACATAATTAGCTTTGTTTAATTGAAATTGTTAATGTTATATATATATATATATATATATATATATATATACACTATATTTCCTAGTATTTTACAAAAGATTTAAAAATGTATTAGAGTCCAATAAGGAGAATGCTTATTAAGAATAAATATAAATAATGATTTAGAATGTTCCATCCGATTATGTATTCTTTTAATTAGTATGTTAATATGAATTAAAAATAGAGTATATGATGTTATTAATATTAAGATTTTAATTAAATTATGAGATTATTCCACAAATATTCGTTTATTTTAAATAATAACTTTAAAAATGTGAATTTATTAAATACTATATTTTCGATCATTATCTGTAATGTTCTTTCTTTATTAAATTTTTAATTTATAATTTAAAAAAGAATTCTTTTTAATTTAATATATTCTTTACTATCTTTTCTCTATCTTTTTACTTCGTATAGTTTTTCACATACAAAACGTGTTTCAATGTACGAAACTGATAGTTTTTGGGTTCAATGTGTGGATAATCTGATGCATGAGTAAGAAGTTTCCATTTAAAAGTATTTATTTTTCAGACGTTTTCTTGTAAATGGCTGGATAAGTGTTATTTTAGTTCAGTAGAGCATTCTTACTATTTATGAGCTAAGGTTTTTTTTAAATTGTATTCTTAAACAGTACATTTGTAGTAAGTAAGTAAATTTGTTTTCTGTTTAGAACTTCAAAAAATATTATAGAAGTTCATAAGTTTATCATATATTTTACATCTTAATATATACATAATATTGTTTTTGTACGTGTTTGTAGCTTTATAAATAGGTATAGAAATTAATCCATTCTTCGATTAATATCGTTTTCTTATTATGCTGATATTTCAAATTCAAAATAGCCCTTTCCCCTAACATACTTTTTAAACAATTATGTTGTTGGTGGATTATTATCAGTAAATGGTTTCGTTGTAACAGATAGGATTCAGACTAATGGCTCAGCACATTCAGTACGCATCATTTGTTATTATTTTTTTAAACGTATAAAACAAATATAGGTATTATCTTTAATACTACTGCAACTTAACACATAATGAAATAGGATACATGTAATGCTGTCAGATAGGCTATAATCTACCTTCATGTTATCATTTTTAATTATTGAAGATGAATAGAATATCCTAGCTCGTCTGCGACATTCATTATTTAAACGTAGTCTAATAAAGTACACCTGTAAATCTCTAAATTTTAAAGTATCACTGATTATTATTTTGCATATATTTTTGTTGTTGTTTCGCATTATTCTTCAGTTTACACTCATTAAATATAGTGTATTGTAATTATATCTTCAACGTATACCGTTAAATAAAAACTAAGATCATTTTTCAAATAATTATAATAATAATTAACAGGTTTTTTAATATTTATATAAGAAAAAAATCTCTTAACTTACATTAAAATTATTGAAAAATAGCTCTCATACATTTATTGAATTAAGGGAAGGTAGTGTAGAATATAAGGGAAGGTATATGTACATTTATATATATATATATATATATTAGTAAAATGACATTGAAAATTATGATTAGTTATTAACTTTTTTTATTGTACGTAGCATAGATCTGTGTGACGATAAGTTAAAAAAATATTAGTAATCATCAAGTTATTCACATTTGATATGTATTATTGATATTCCATCAGCCACAAGTGCATTAAAAATTCATAACTAAATCATTTTTATGATTTATTTTATATATGAACTACTCGGAATCAATATACAATATACTTTTCTATTTTATATTTGATCTATGTAATCGGAAACTTCACTTAGATGATTATTTTTCAATTGAAACTTAATGCATTCTGAATGCCATTAGGGTAAAAACAGGAAATGTATTCTAAAAAGTACACAATAAACGTAACTGCACTTTATTTTAGTTTTTCTTATACTAACATAATAAAAAAATGAATGTTACTTAGAATATTGATTGAATGTTAATTTTATTATGTGCGTTTGTTAAAAAGAGTAAGAATTAACTATTTTCACGCTAGTATAAATAAATAAAAAACATAAAAATTCAACTGGATTCCGGTTTTAAGGAAAAAAAAAACGTTTATATGTAAGATTACTTTTTTTAAGTTACTAAACTATATTTAAGAATTATTTACGCTTGTTCTAAAATTTGTTTACCACAGTTGAATGCCTTCACTTGAGCTTTTTATCGCAGTCAGTTATTAAACAAATTTTCCTCTTTTCTCGTACAATATTCATGGCGACCAGAATGAAACAACGTACGTGACATATCAATGACCCAGTAAACAACATACACGCGCTTGCTTTCGAGGTATGACATATCTTGGAAAAAAGTACATCAGACTACGAACAAGCGACCGTATTTTCAAATATACCATTTGTCGTATCGCAAAAACACATCACTATAAAAACCATAAACTCATACAAACGCAACGGAACAGTACAAAAACAGCTACAAGAATAGCACATTCTGCTATATCGTCATTTTGCTATATCCTTTTCTTATTTTTAGATTCTTTGATGCACTTCATGTTTTATTTTTATTCCGTTGCACACAGGAACGTTCTCTAAAGAGTATTGTTGTAAATGAAAATTGTAAAAGGTTCATTATAAAACGTGTAAATATTTTAATGATATCGCTGGTTTTCAATCATTTCATTGTAAATTTTCATTTTAATAATGTATATATATATATATGTATATATATATATATATATATAAAGTCAGACCCAGTTATAATGAGCATTGATATAAAGAGATCACGGTTATAGTGAGAAAATTTTTAAGTGTGTTATTTCATGCATAATTTCATACAAGTATTCATCTTTATAACGAGTTATTTTCACGGATATAACAAATGTTTTCTTGTTTCTAAAAACTTTATACAATGTCTAATTAATACAGATTTGTTTTTATAGAATAAGTAAATAACTGTCCTATTTATTTCTAAATATTACGGGTACACATTATTCGGTACTTTTTTGTATAGAAATTAATGTTTAGGGGAAAAATGGAAATTGAGCATTTCTATCTTTAAAATATTCTTCCATTAGTATCTATAAGTTTTCTCCATCCGTTGAGTAACTGACGAATCCTTTGTAGGAAAAAAATGGTAGTTTTGAGTAGATGAAGTCGTTATACATTTTCGGATCTCTTCTACTGTTTTAATTTGTTTTGTATGTTTTATGCATCACAACATCTTTCTCTAAAACTGAATAAACTGTGGCTTTGGCAGCATTTTTTTCAATCAAAATTTAAAAATTATACAATTCCTTATATATATACTTTTCGGACACCGTCGTGTTCACTGCTGTTTTATGAAGTTATGCCAACTACTTAAGTAAGATATAGTGTTTTTAAATATTAAGGTTGGCGCTTCAAAGTCCTAAAACGACGAGAACATATTTTAATTTAAAACAGAGTTATGATTGATTTAATTTGAGGCACAGAATTAATTTTTACACTTAATGTAAATCCATTTCGGGTTACCTTATTGTAAAATACAGTAAAATTAAATGTATAAAACTTCATGAAAAATATAGAATAGTTTAAAATTTAGTTGTAAACATTTTTTTAACATTTAATTTTCTTTCAGCTTTTTATAAGAATAAATAATAGTAGACGATTTGATAAATATTTATATATTGTTTTATTTTTAATATATAACTACATTTAGTAAATATTATGCTTCGAAATGATACAAATAATAAAATTATAGTATAAAAGCTTAGCAAGGATGAAAAGATATTAATGTATCTAGCATTTTTTCAAAACATAGATTTTTTTGTCTACTTCTTCGATCAAACTTCGTATAGTCTTAGTTACAAAAATAATTCTCTCAAAACAAACGTCTGGTATTGGGATCATTGGTCGTGAAACTTTTTTTTCTGTCTTAACTTTTATTTCTTTTTGTTTAGTATTCCACATGGATTAAAATGCAAATTATATTCCTTTGTAACGTCACTTTTTTTTATAAAGTCAGTTTCAGTGTATAATCATCAAAATCATTTCTATACTTTAGATTTGCACAGCTCTTCTGAATCATAACGTCAACTGTATTGTATAAAGCATTTTAGTGGATCTTATTGTTTTTTGTTTTGTCACATTAAAAGATAGTATTTTTATGTGTAAATAAATCTTATTTTTAGGAAAATATCTTTAATTTGTTTCTTTCTAAGAGAAACCGATTTATGAAAGTGAATTTAGCTACAGTGCCAAAAACTATATAATTATAAAATAAATTTGGTTTTAAAATAATTATTCTTTAGGATAAAAATGTTTTGTTAAACAAAATGACTAGACAAGCACCGTTATTTATTTTAAATTATAGTTTTAATTTATTGTAAGCTTTTTCTATTATATTGTATCGTCTATCAGCTTAAAAGATCAACCATAACATAATATTTACATATTAATTAATCTTATTTTTGAAAAATAAATGTTAATTACTATGTTTTACCCTGGAGTACCTAATTTTTCAATAATTTTTAGTAAGTGTGTACACAGGGTATACAAAATATAAGATATGAAATAAATCAAAAAAAAATTAATTGAAATTCAAATTATATTTTTAATGTTAAAAGATTAAATAGACTTAGATACGAATAATATTTTATATTTTTTTAAATGTAAAATACTTTAGTAAATATGTTATTTTATAAGAGAATTTAAATATCCATTTAACGAATTGAAAATGCGGATAATATTATTTAAAATTATGTACTGAATGCTTTGCAATGGAACAGTTAATAAAATTGTATATAAAAAATAACAAGTATTTAAAAAAAACGTAACCGAAATGTATGTTCATAATAAAAAAATATTAAATGATTAAAAATAAAATATTTTATTGCTGTAATTATAATTTTATAAACCGATATCAAACCGTATATATCATAATTATTTGTACATTAGTGAAATGATTTATATTTTAAAGCTTAATTCGAGATGTTACATGATCAAATATTGCTAAAATATAAAATACCAGCAGTTAAATTCAACGAAGTAGTACAGAAAAAATATGTATCTTTTTTAAATTCATGTTTATTTCTTATTAATTATAAGTTTAGATTAATTTCTCTAAGTTTACTTACTAATTATTTCGAATTTAGCAAAGAATATAAAAATTAGTCACAATCTCAAGTTAAAACTAATATACTGGTACTCCAGAGAGACAGAAAAAAATTTAAAACATAATAATTAAATGATTTTTACATAATTTTATTTACATATTCTTGTTAGGTATATTGCAATATTTTATTTTTTAAAAATAACGTTTCATACATGATCAACATTTTGGAGCACACATTCTTGTAATATTATTTAGAAATTTTCCAATAATATATCTGATGGAATCCTGGCAACTACTTCTTGGATTTTTAATTTGAGTTCAGGGGTAGTATGTGGACTATCAATATACACTTTGCTCTTTAACTCTTTGTACTTATAAGGCCAGTTATACTGCATAGGCACTTAAAGGTGTTCTACTCCTACTGCCAATATCACTGCTCACATTTTATCATTTACAGATAAAAACTTTGATAAGCGTTCGTCCATCAATGTCATCAGGTTTTTATACTTTTCTATGTTTATCATACTCTTATACTAATTCATAGTATATAAACTTCTGATCCACAAACACTAACGTATAGCCTAATTTCTTGTAATGAAATAGGTTAAAAACCCCATACGTCGTCAAATGTGAGGATTTATGACTGGTTATGACTGGTTGCCTCATCTTACTGAAGCCATGTAATTTACAAGTATCGAATTAATTCTTGAGACAGAAATGTTGTAATCTCTTTCTAGAGTACGCGTTACAGCAACTCTAAAAGGTCAATGTTTTCGGGTGTTATTATTGTTCTTCTGGTCCTTTCATGCTTCAAGTTTAATGCGAAACTATTTTTTTCAAATTTCTGAAACCACATGTTGATGGCATGAGCCGTCCATACCTGCCCACACCGCGGAATATTATAATGATTGTAAAATAGCTGTTGTACAGATGTAGCAGACTCACCATTTTTGTAAAATGATTTTACAGCGAAAGTTCTATGTGCATCAAATCCATGCTCTTTATTTACTAAATGGCTTTGAATAACTAACAATGTATCAGATAATTCTGCTCTCTCACTCTTACGGTCAGGGAATGAGCCTATTTTTTTAAAATTTCCTGCTACACTGGAACACTTGTTATAAATTTTAATTTAATTCGTTCAAATTTATAGTTTTCTCAATAAAAAATATATGTTTTTTTAATTCAAATGATGTTATCGTAATGAAAATGCACATAAATGAAAATCAATACTCAATGATAGAACATTTTTGATTATTATTTAATTTTTATGGTGTAAAAAATAATTTCTGAAAGTTAAAAATGATATTTGAAACTATTTATCACAATTTAAAATTACTAATTTAAATGATCAATATTTAATTTTTGTTGACGACAAACAAATATTCATAAATTTAATTTGCAATGTTTAAAATATTCGAAACAATGTATTTAAATTCAATTTATTAAATTGTATTGAAACATAATTGAAAATGTTAATGCCTCGAGCAACTAATCTACGCTGTAGATTATTATTCGTTTGAATTTAGTTAACGTCACGCCTATCTCTGCGGGATAATTATAATAAGTGACCTTTTTAATAACAAATAAAAATATTTATGAAATATTTATACGTTGACTTTTAATCATATGCTCTATATATCATGACAAATGTTATCACATTTTGATAAATACATTGCGTGCACGAATTACATGTACGTATGTATATATATATATATATATATATATATATATATATATATCTGTAATTTTTCATAAAATATTATTGTTCGTTACTAGAAAAGAATAATATGTATTTCTTTTCATTCATTTGAATTTAGTAAGTTGATATATTTATTGATTTATTTGTAAAAAAGTAACTTTTTGTCTAAATTTAACAAAAATTATTTAATATCAATATGTATGCTTCATGCATATAAAAAAAACCTTTCCTGAAATTCGTGATGTCACGTATACAACCTTCTGTGAACATGCTGCGTTCTTAAAATGTTAATCGGAGTTTTCTTTAACCTTTATCATTCTTTTCACTAATACAGATATGAAAATATAATAAAAATGATTTATATTTAAATACTATTCAGAAAATACAATAAATGTTCATGTGCTCTTATATTAAATATTAATCACACTTTGAAAATTGAAATGGTTTATTTAAATTATTAAATGTTTGTATTATATGAATTCATTAAAACTAAAATATGTATAAAGAGTTAATTCTCTTTGAAATGAAAATTATTATTACTGAAAAAATAATTTTTATAAATAACCATAAGCTATGTCTATTTTGAATATGTTTCATGATAAATTAGTGAAAGATTTCAAGGACTATTAGTTATTAATTATAAATTCTATTATAAAATATAAAATATTGTGCTCCATAATTTGTTTCAATGTTGAGAGTTTTGTGAGTTGAATTAATTATGTATAAGTAATGTATGGAATGTAAACTGATTATTTCTTTATAAATTTTATATAAATTACATTATTTTATATAACTCGAAGTTTATAAATGTTATGCTGTATCCTTGAAACAATTATAAAACAGCTTGCAAGAGTAAAATAAGTTGATAGAATTGAAATGTGGACTTTTTAAGAAAAAATCAGGAAGAAGATCCATATTTTTTTATATCGAAAATTTCTTTCATTTATATACCTTGGTTTCGAAGTTGTGGGTGTCACAAATAGACACACACACAGAAATATAAATTAACATATGAACACAGAACTGTAATCATTTAAACAAATAGATACACAGATGGGCAGACATATCCTATTGATTAATAATTTGATAATTTTCAATAATTTTCTAAAGTATATATTTTTAATAATACTTTTTAATTTATTTTATCAATACATTTATCGTGCTTAATATTAAAAGAAATATTTTGTTCTTAATAAAATTTAAAAATAAAGCAGTATCGATATTTTTTTTAAATATTATTCAATAGTTAACATTTTAATGATTGTTACAGAAATACATTATACAATCGATAATAAAACTAAAGTAAAAGCAAAAATAATTGCTAGAATATCACTGGAGAATATCAAAAGAGTTCATTATAAAATACAGAAAAAATCACATCATACGCCACTTATAATTAAAGTGAATAGTAACAGCATATCAAATACTGATAAAATTATTGAATAATGTGCAATCATTGTAATTTAATTTTCCATCTAATACAATTAATTTTCATACACATTGTATTTAGGTTTCTCTCTTTGATATTTGAACCGGTAATAAATATCTAATTTAGTAAATAATATATGCAGTTTGCAGCGGAGTACATTTTACCTGCTATATTGTTATTGTAATTATACGAAACGTAAACAGATTTAATAAAATATAAGTCTCTTTAGATGTGTAATTAATAATTATGTACGTTTAGAAACACTTCAAGTCTATTATTAGTTCCGTTTTAACACAACATATTGGCAGTGGAAAAGTTTGTATATAGATATTTTTATGAACACATTTTGAGTTAAATTAAGTTAGTATTTGTTTGAAAATCTATTTTAATTGACATAAATGTTATTAAAATCCAATTTAACATTGTAGTGTATTACAATGAAAATCATTTTCAAACTGGTTTTATTTTATAAATATGTAAAATATAATTGTTTATTTAAAATAGTTTTGTGTAAATTCAAATTCACAAAATAATTGGTCATGCTTTTACAATTTTCATTAAAGTTTCCTGTTTAAAAAAGTCAAGAGCACATTTTTCTATATCTTACCTCTCTGAGGATAATGGCGTTGTTACTGAAATGTGTATAAACATTTTTGAATATTTTAGATTTAAAAAAAATCTGTTTTAAAGAAGAGTAAAAATTAATTTGTGAAAATAATTACTTTTGATATTGATTTAAGCTTATAATTAATGGAATTAATTTTTTTAATATAAAAACTTGTAGAACCCACAAAATCAAAAATGATTTAAAAGAAAAATTGTCAACACTTTTTTAAAAAATACTGATTATATATATATATATATATATATATATATGGATATATATATATATATATATGGATATATATATATATATATATATATATATATATATATATATATATATATATGGATATATATATATATATATATGGATATATATATATATATATATATATATATATATATATATATATTTGTGTATTTATGACGGCCTTCGTATTTTTGGATTTAAGGTATACCTTAAGATGGACGATAGGACAAACTAATAATAGAGAATAGAAACTCGGGTGATTCAAAAAGGGCGAAGATAATCAGGAGAAACCATCAATGGAATCATAAATTTAAAACTACACAATTACAATTTCTGTCTCTCTCTCTTTTTCTATATATATATATATGTGTGTGTGTGTGTGTGTATACATATATATATATATATATATATATATATATATATATATATATATATATATATATATATTTATATATATATATATATATATATATATATATATATATATATATATATATATATATATATATATACACGTCGACGTATGTATATAATAGGATACAGAAGATGATTTAAAAATCATTTAAAATTCATACCGCTTCTTTGGTTTACTATAACGAAGAACAAGATCAAATTGCTATTTATTTAAACTCGATATATGAGTTCGTATACAGCATTTAAATAATTTAATTGTGTTATATAATAATATTCATAAACGTAAAAAGTACATTTTTTCTCGTGCTAAATTACACAGCATTTACATAAACAGTTTTTTATACATACGATTTTATTTCATTCTTGTATAAATACCTAATTAATATTGCTTTAAATTTACAAACAAAACATGAATTTAAAATTATATCATACTGTAAAATTATTTATGTTTCATAAAGTAGCATACTATATATATATATATATATATATATATATATATATATATATATATATGAAAATATGTGTCTATGTGTGTACATATCAATCTCATAAATATTCTACACAGCTTTCATTCGTTTCAGACATAATTTAAATTATAAAATTAAACCAACACGTTAAAGAATAAAGTAGTCCATATTATATTAAAACGTTTCATTTCAACGGCATCACAAATTACATAAATATAATAATCATTCTGTACGAGGCAGAAAAAAATGAACGTGATATTTAATAAAAACTCATATATTCGTAGGTTTTAATTAAGATAGCAACGTTGAGTTGTTCGATCGAAATTAATTAGTCAATTAATAAATGTTACCAGTACACGTTAGACATTGTATTTTGCACTAAGCAATCAATGTCACGATATAAACCGAAATTGATTTTTTCATTAGATGAACACTTGACGTCACTGTGCCCGTGCTTTTTTTTCGAATCGCGTGCGTGTATATATTGGTGTTTCCGTAATTTCATTTCGACGCGATGATGAATAGATCATTTCCGGAATAACAGACGCGCTATGCGACGCGCTTCCCCTACACCGGTAAAGGTAAACGCTTCGTCCGTTGCCCCCGAGCAAGTACCTTACTTGTGCAATGAGGGCACGCCGCCCGTAGATATACCGGAAATGGAAATATTCCCGTAAGCACGTAGAACACTACGCCTGCTGCGAGAAAACGTGGATTACTCAGGTGGCGGGCTTACGGAGATACTCAACCGGCGCGAAGGTTAAGAATTGCTAATTACGATTCGCTTAGTGTAATAAAAAAATACTATGAGAATGAACACTTGGATAAATATTTACATTTCTTGACACAAAGAAACACGTTGATCATTTAAGTAAGGTTTTATCTTAAATTAAGATCTTTAAACATGAATAATATTTTATTTCAATGAAATTAATATCTAATCTATAATTATAACTTTGAAAACAGTTTTGGATCAATATATGAAAAGATGTCTTTAACTAATTCTAGACAAGTGAACATGTTACTCCAATTTCCATTTAATTAAAATTGTTTTCAAAACTTACATTTCCATCTACTGTAAAAACAAAATATGTTTACAATACATTTCTACCATTGTGGCTGTATTCACTTTCACAAATGAATTATTTTCTCGGCCTAAAAACCAACAATATTCTGTTTCTCATCAGAAATATTCAATAAATATTTATTGTTTATTTTTATTTGTGCTTATTATACTCATTTCAATAATATTGTTATCATTCTTAAAGCAGTCAATTACAGAAAATAACTTTAGATTAGAAACAGAATATTGTTTTTTTTGTAGTCTGACAAAGTTTAGTCATTCGAAATTAAATTTAAAAACTATGAGAACAAATAATTAGAAAAAAATATAAATTTGATGCATTTATTTAGTTAAATTTATTATTGTATAATAATACAGTGATTTCATAATAATGTAATTAAAACATTTCTGTTCTTTCTATTCATTAACCTTTATTAAGATTTGTATTACGTTGATAGAAAATGCTCAAAATATCGTCCACCTAAAATTTTAACATCATCTCCACTTTGTAAAGAATGACTAAAATTTTCAAATATTCTTTTGCTTCCCTAATAGTTCTAAAACCATTATTATTCTTCCAAAGTTTTTATAAACAATTCCAAAAGTTGTTTCTTTGCATCTCGATGTATAATTGCTTTTATTAGGTTGGTAAAAAAATAATTGTAGTTTATGACCTTCAAATTGATATAAATTTTTCTCTTTTTTGATTTTCCTAGCTACTTTAAGTGGTCCAGAACTGTTGAATGGCTAATTCCTAACTTTTGTGCATGTTCTAGAACTATGTGTGGTTCTGATTCAACTAACGCATTCAGTTGGTTGTTATGAACTGAAGAAGTTCGCGGGTGACCTTCTTCATCTTCAAAGCTTTCGTCCCTAGCGCAAAATTTTTGAAACCACCATTGCATCGTACATTCCTTAACAGTACCTATATCAAAATCATTGTCTAGTTTACGAGCAGTTTCTGCTACTTTGTCATTCGTTTTCAACTCATACAAAAATGCTCTTATTTGCTTTTTTGCCATCTTTAATTCAACAGCCCAATTTAAAGCAAAATTAATAATAAACTCAGAGTCGATCTTACCAAAATACAGACCGTAATGCGTTTTAAAATGATAATACCATGAATATGATGAAACGACACTTTCATTAAAAAAATTAAGGTTAGAATTCAGAAAACAAAAACCGCAGTTATTTTCCTATCAACCTAATATTAAGTCTTTTATATGTAAATGTGTGTTTTTTGATTATTGTGTTATTTAGAAATTGAGCGTGTTTAAGTTACTTGATATTTTTAAGCATAAACTTACATATACACAAAACACACACACATATGTATATATATGTATATATACGGACGTGAGTACATTTTATCTGTATATAATTTAATTTTAACCCATCTCTAATATATAAATCTTTCCATATTATTTTATAAATGTGCCTTCCTTCTACTTTTTTAGAAAATAAAAGTCTTTTGATTATTGAAATTGTTATATCATTAATGTAAAATAATAAACATTAATATTAATTAAAATGTTAATTAGTCATGAAAAACATTCTTGTTTAATAGTCATTAAGATAATTAAATATATTGAATATATTATAATTAAAATGTTCTTAGTGGTATTTTATTTTTTAAAAAACATATTTATGAGAATTTGTTCATTTCAAAATGTAATTTAAACTTTTGTTTTGACTTGATTTTCCTTCAGTTTATATTATTTGAACATATTTATAAAATAATTAATTAATGAGTTAATTAATTATATAAATAATATCTTTATTTTTCGGATATAAATAGTACAAAATAATGTATAAATTCGGATACTGTAAAATGAAAATTTATGGATTCCGAAATTTCCCTCAGAATCCATCATCATGCCAACTCTTAACATAAATATATTAGGTGGAAAATTTAAAAAAGCCTTGTCGGTATGGTTGGTATATATTCTTGTAATATACGGTATATTTTTGAAAAGTACACTAAAATGGCTTTGAGTGAAAATGTTTAACCGATTATCAATAAAGACAGTTTAGTTTTTATCGTGAATTTTCTTTATTCGTCTAAAAATGTTTAAATTTCTAATTACAATTTTAATTGTTGTACATTAGTGATGGTTTTGTTTTTAAGTTAATACATATGATCCCATATATATATATATATATATGTGTGTGTGTGTGTGTGTAACAAAAGAACAATATTAAAAAATGCGAGAACAGAGAGCAAACAAATTAAATTTTTAGTTAGAATTGTTTGGTTAATTAACTTCACAATTGAGAAAAAATAATGAACTATACAAAAAAATATAAAATTTATGTACGATTACATCCAACTTTATTAAATATTATTTATACAGTTCGCACAGAGCGAACCCTCTCAATAAAACTGAACAAATTCCGTTTTTAGTATATCAATATAACCTTTTCAAAAGATCGCATGCGGTTTCTTCTATGTACTGAAAAACGATTCCTGAATACAACAGCAGTTCGATTACGTAAAATAGTATATAATTCCCCGGAGTCGGCTATAAATACCACTCAAAATATTGCAGTGTGCACATGTAGACATGTTAAGATATCAATACGGGAACCGAATGTGTATCGCGCTTATTCGTGAAACTTTTTTTTATAACAAGTAGCGCTTACAAAAAAGGACCATGAAAACGAATTTCAGCTGTCTGTATTTCTGTTTTATTAACTTCTGATATTGTTCATGTTTTACTACTTTATATATCGGAGTGCAGATTTCGAAATGATTCCATACCATGACTTCTTTTTTTGCAAATAAACTTTAGTACACAGTTTGTGTCGATCATAAAAAGTTTTTATACTTGTTTTTATTATTGTAAGATTACAGACATATTGACGTATTTTTTATCATGTTTGTACTTTAGTTCTCTCTTAATTTTCAATTAGATTTAAATAGTAATTTGCGATAAAGTATTTAAATATTGATTCCAGGCATTTTTATAGAACAAAAAAACCTTTTTATTATCGATTTTTTATATATTATTATATTTTTGCTTATAATCTATATATTTTTTAAAACATGTTAACAAAATATCAGTATCGTTTTGATTATTTCATTGCAACATATTTATACTCTGCTGTAAGAAATTAATAACTATTTTTTTAAAAAAACGATAATTAAAAAAATAATATATGTGTGATTATTTCAATGTTCAATTTAAATAAATACAAATTGAGTTTCAATAACCTTTTAGATTAGATGAAATATTCAACATTTTTATTAAATATGCAGATAGTCTAGGGTTTTATTAATTATAGCCAATATTAGAACATAATGTATGTTTGCTTTCATATAATAGTCTAATTCGATTTTGTCTACCTAAATTCATTTTTAGTTGATAATTTTTATCATGACATCTATTAATTTATTAGATTAATTTAATATATATATATATATATATATATATATATATATATATATATTCAAAGTATCGCATTGTAATTAATTATATTAAAAGTTAAAGATAGTTTTTAAACTTCTGCAATTGCTTTCAAAAAGTGAGAACAATATTATATTACAAGTAAGTCAATAACTTGAATTCTCCTCTTAGAAAACTGTAAATTTAGAAACTTGCTTTGTAAAATGAAACAGTTTTGTTGGGCAAACTGAAAAGTGCCTTAGGTCGAACTAAAATATGTATCTTTTACAAAATTCATGTATTAAAGCTTCTCTTTGAATTAGTTATTGTATGACTTCATTATATTGATTCACTTCAAGTGTAATTAATAATCGAATTGTGTACAAATTCAATGTAATTTTTTTTAATATTTTGATTCAACACATAATATTTAATAAGCTTAATATATTATAACATGTTTTAAGTTAATTAAATTCGATAAATATTTATATTACTATTTTCAATTTACATATCAATTTGTATCAACAAATTAATTAAACATGTACTTTTCCTTTCATATTTAACGTATTTTCCTTCTTGAATCATTTTTCTTTGTTAAAATTATTTTTTATTTGTGTTAATAATAATATGTTTACGAAAACTGTATTTAAATAAATTTACTAATCTTAAATAAACATCTGATATTTTCAATAAGTAAAAAAATAATTCGAAAAATGTCTCAAAACCCCCGAAGAGAAATTATAACAAATTCAGTCGGAAATCGAATATCAATATTGACGATTACAAGTTGTAACTACGTTTACTTGTGACAACAAATTTTGACAGACGCCAGCCAAATAAATGAAATAAACAGAAGAACTGAGGTGGGCGAGAGAGTTAGAAAGATTGTACATGCCTGGAAAACGGAACGTATCGTATATTTTCTCATGAAATATTAGACAACAGCTGTAAAAACAAATAAAATAACATCTTAATCTATTTATATTACGACGGAAATACGTTTTCGTGCCTTTATAAATTCTTATTTATACCTTTGTATTCAAATATTCAATCAATATTGGATTTTATTAGTTTGTAGAATTATTTAATGGAACATTATACAATTTATTTGCTTTTATATTTTCTTTTTAACTCTTTTATTCTTCCTGAAAAATATAGTTAAATACGAATTTTTGATATTTTTGATTTATAATTATTAATTTTTACTCTTTCATTACTTTTTTTCTGTCTCTTGTTCTTTCTTTCATTCTCCCTGTTTCTCTCTCTTTATATATATATATATATATATATATATATATATATATATATATAGAAACCGTGAGAAACATGGAAATTTAGCAAAATTAAAAAGAAAGTTATTAGTATTTGTTTTAACAAAAGTTTATTATAATGAGTGATTTGATTCACTCAGAAATTGGTAAATGACTGAACCCATCATTCACTCTCTAATATATATAACTAAGGCAAACTCATGAATATTATGATAAAATGAAGAAAATCCAGTTAATTTAACAATAATGTAATCATAGTGGGTATATTTTTATTTAGATTAATATTAATTTTATTTTAGATATTTCTTTTTGTCTAGATTCAATTGGATTCTACGTTTAAACAAAGTATGAACGTTTTTTTGAAAATTATTTCAATATTTTTATTTTGCAGTTCGAAAATTTATTTGAAATGTATATACTTTTTCTTAATTTTTAACATTTTTTCTGTTCTAAATCAGCAAATAAAATTATTGGGGAACACTTTTGATGCTTTTCAATATTAAATACTGGTATTATAATTGGTATTTTTATATTTTGAAATTATAAAAAAAAAACACTTTATTTTCATTTTCATATTATAGATACTTTAAAAACTGAAAATATATTAATTGCAATAAGACATTTGTTGCAGAGGCCTTCATTCTTTTATATAAAATGCTTTTTCTTCTACTTCTAGTTTTAATACAGTCATCAAGTCATCTTCGGAAGATTTAGATACTTATATATTTATCTAAATAATCCTAAATCTCAATTTATCAGATTCTAAAATACATTTAAATTTTATTATGTTAATACCTAGTGACAAAGTCATTCAATAGTGTCACACAAAACGAAAAATATCAACTTTCAAATATTAAAAATATACGTTTAATCATGCTCAGATTTTTGTTTCTACGTTAAGTGAACTGTAATGAGTAGAGAAAATTATTTTATTTTAAAAAAATAGGTTATCGTTCAGGAATACTGTCTGGTTTCTTTATTTTTTTGGTTAGAGGTTCGTTTCAATTTTAGATGTGATAATAATATTAAATTAATCTGCCTTTCTCACTGTATCTATGTGTACGTTATATATATATATATATATATATATATATATATATATATATAACGTACAGAGAGAGAGAGAGCATATGTTTACGTCGAAAACAGAGAAAGAGTAGCGAACGATTATTTAAAAAGCAGTGTGGGTGTAAATCCGTGAAACTTTAAATTTGTGTTTTCGTAAGAATGATATATTTTGTGATGAATAACAACACGTTTAGTATTACGTATAGATACGGAATGCCAACGGTAACATCGACTACGCTGATAAAAACAGGCGACTCGCTAGATATTCCAGAAATGTGAGCATCTTATATGTAAAAGACAATGAGCACGACGTGACATTTAAAAGTACAGCATCCCGAGAAGTTCTTTGTTGATCTCGGAAAAGGATCACGCGCGCAGTGATTTTCTCAGGAATCGTTGTTCCTGCTTTCGTAGCGCCGCCGACGCCATCGCCAATCGGTGCTGCGGTAACTAAGCTGACGAAGCATAAACTGCTCCACGTCAATTCCTTCCTCGTTGTTTGTGCAAACGAATCTGCACGGAGCGTGAACGACGTGACACTGTCAATATTTAAATCGGTGTATCTAACACTTTTTAACATGATATTTTTGTTTATGGATCGACATATTGGATTTATGAGAGGATCGATCTGTATAAACACAATCCGATGTTTAATAAACATTGGAATTAAATTTTAAAGTCACGATTTGCTTTCCAATTGTTATTAGATCGTTGTATAAAAATAACACATTTTCAAGATCGAATTTAATCAAAAAAAATAATATAATAAAAATTTAGATCTGCTACTCTACGACAGTGCTAGTCCCCAAACAAAACATAAGCAGTAATATAATCGTAGCATTAGAGAATTCGGAACCTAGGTTCTATTTTCATTCAGACTGAATTTGGGAGTTCAGTTCCTTTTTTCAATTTTTTATACTGTTTTGAAAGTATTTGAATTAATTTTTTGAACAAATTATCTACGTTCCTTAAATTTGAATTGTATAGGATGATTAAGTTTAGGTTTCCACATGAAAGTATTAAAAAAATCTAATAAAATAAAAAAAATCATTTTATTGTTTATATAGTATTTTAGTTTAATTCACTACTAAAATACAATTGAATTAAAATATTTAATAAAAAAATAATGATTTTCTTAATTTTTGCAATTTTTTTTAATACTTTTATGTGGAAGCCTGAACTGAATTACTCTATATTTATCTATTAGTAAAAATTTGAACATTAGTCATCAAATAAAATTAGTTTCCAATTTATTAAATGTATTTTCTGATTCGTTTATTTATTTGCATTTTAAAAATGCAACAATTTGTCTAATGTTAAATTATCTACACCATTTATTAAGAAAAATCTATCATTTTTAAAGAAATATTCAGTATCATGTATTTTCAGTCAGTATAAAGTGATTATTTCATTATAAAATAAAGAATTATTAATCTAAGTTTAGTATTGATTAATTTTTTAGCAATTTTCATACTACAATTGGAGTAAAATTGAATTTGATTTTAAAAAAAAACTAATTTATGTACTAAGTAACGATATTCATGTTTAATAATTAAAAAAATATGAGTAGGATTCTCATTAACGAAAGTTTGAAAAGGAAAAAAATATTTTTTTATGAATTTCTATTATTTTTGTTTTAAAACTCATTAAATTTTTTATTCAGTAGAATAAACTTTAATTTATTAAGTTTAAATAATTAGAAATAAAAAGAGAAAATATCTCAAAAAGAACTCGTATAAGAAGTAATATATATATATATATATATATATATATATATATATATATATATATATATATATATGTAATGTATTATACAATGTATTTCAAATCTCTTTTCAAATAGAAAAATACATAGTTGTTTTAGTGTTACTTGAATTTCTTCGAACAAAAGATATCAAATCGGACAAGTTTGATCTTGGATATATTTATTATTAGAAGCGTACTGTTGTTGCACGTCGACTACTGTTCTGTTTTCATTGACGTTTTCTTTTAAGAGTCAAAAATAATAAAGTAAGACTCTCTGTTGTTTGTAAGTTCTGTGCAAAATAAAATAATTGTTATAGTTTAAAATCGTGTTTTGTGATTTCGTTTTATTGTTCCTGTACAGAGAATTTTATATAAGAATTCTTAATAGTAAATGATAAATATTTAGAATAAATTGATTCAAGTATTTTCAAAAAAATATTTTTTGTTTAGTAGATTTCATATTTTTTTATTAGTGTTAAATTAATTTTTATAAATAGTTACTTTGTACAGCGAATGATTTTTTAACCTTTAGTTGCAATTACTAATTATTTTTCATGAAAAACCGATAATGAAATTGTTTACACACGAATATATATTAAAAAATAATGGATATATAATCAGTATATAAATTATTTACAGAGTACTTAATTACTTTTTGTATAATAATTCGTTTTGTGTTAAATAAATGTTTTTATTATTCTCTTTTTTCAATTTTTGAAACATATTAAATAAGTATATAATTAATAAAACAACCAAAAAACAATTAAAAGTAAAAAAAATGAAAATTATCTAAATATTAAAATAAAATAAAACAATTAAAAAAAAGGAAACATTTAATGTTTTATTAACAATAAAATAACAAAATTTATTATTTATTAAGTTATAAGCACATATAACAATTAAATTATTAACATATTTAATGTGACTTATATAAGAATTATTTTATAAGCCTTATAATTTTTCGAGATCAATGTACATTAAGATAATTTTACAAAATATAAAGTTGAAAAGTGTCAGTACAAGTTTCTTAAGTACTCATTGTCAGTCAAGTTAAGTGATATTGGAAAATAATACAACGAAACCAAAACATGAAACGTAGAAGCGTCATTCAGTTATAATAAGCAAAGTGTTCTTCCATTAATAAAACTTAACGATAATTCAAAAGAGTTGGAAGGAAAGTTTGTGTTCTATAACGAAACACTGCATTAGTACTAGTGAATCATATAAGTGAACTTTCTTGAACTTATTTTACGATAACAAGAGATGTAGAGACATGTTAACTTGCAAGAACAAAATGTGTTCTGTATTAATTTATAATATGAACATACGATGTTGATATTATGATGTAATGTTCATGGAAAATAATATTTTATTTCGGTAAAAGATGTAAATAAAACGTATATAAAATGTTAGTTTTATTATAAGGGGCTGAAAAGTCAAATAAACGTATTAATTTGTTATTTTTTCATTTGAATACTGTTACTTCGAAACATTAAAATAATTCCCACTTTGAAATGTTTGAATCTACCATCATTGAAACTAATTAAAAACCAGCTTCGTAAAAGTTAATTTTCGCAAGTAAATAATTAAACAGACTTATGAATTTGTGTCGTGAAAATTAGATTAAAGAGTTATTTGAGTATTGGTTTCCCATTATGAAAATTTAATTGGTTCCAACTAATCAATTGCGGTTGAATTTAAAAACAAGATATAAATTTAAAGTCGAGTTTAGGGAGTTTTATTTAAGCTTTTCATTATATTAAATAATTTATGTAATGAATCAAATTGTAAATATTGTATTTCAGTAAATTAAATATGTAAAGAAGCTCACAGTTATCTATTGAAAATTTATATATAGCCATCTCTCTCTCACTCTTTATATATATATATAAATATATGTATATATATATAGAAAAAGAGAGAGAGGAAGAGAAAGATCATGTTTTTATTTATTATAACAGGATCTATGATTGAAAGAACAAGATTTTTGTAGAAGTATTATTTTTATTCATTTTTCGCGCTATTTATAAATATCGTTTGGAAAATATTAAATTTATTCAAGTAAAAATAGTTGACTTTTAAGTTTCTTAATTTTATATAAAAATCTCTGCTTAGAAAAATTCAATATAAAATCATTCATAGTGAAAACATATACAAAAGTACACTTCAAATTAAGAAATTTAGTTTTTAGTTATGTAGTATATTTTTATGTACAATTTCTTGTACAAGAAAGTGTACAATGGTGAAATTTGAAAAGAATTCAAGTCTAATAAGAAATAATTAAATATGATTTTATATTAATCACGATAATTCAAACTGGCTTCATTATATTTAGAGTTGTTTGATTTCTCATTTTGAAACTAATAAAGCTCTAAGTCACTAATGATTCAAACCAGCAAAGCAAGAGTAATTCAACGAAAACAAACTGGACAAAAAAGATAAGTAAATGGTTTAAAAGATATATAAAAATAAAATAATATAAGAAAAGAGATTTATGAACAACAGAAACTGACTGGTAGCCAAATTATATTTGAGAGATTCAAGTTAGTACACACAAGTTCACAAGTATTAAAAATACGCAAAAATTATATATATATATATATATATATATATTATCCCCCATTTAGTAGTTAAATTGAATTGTATTTTAGTATACTAAATAAAAAATAACATCACTTTTTTAACCCCTGCGCCCTGTTTTAATACTTCCATGTGGAAGCCTAAATTGAATCTTCCTATATAAAAAATGTTTAGAAACGGAATAATATGGGAAAAGGGAATGTTAAAAATTAAAACCAGAACTTTTATTTTTAAGATTTTATTGGACGATAAATTTTCGAACACTGATAAAAACTGGAATAACAATATATATATATATAATAACTGGAATAACAATATATATATATATATATATACGATTTAAAAATGTAATTATTTAAATACGAGTATGTAGTATTAGAAATACAGATTTACTTTTTGTTATTCCAGTTTAGTTATGGAAGCAATCTTTCTTTTTAATATAAAGGAGAGATAATATGTTTATCAACAGAAAGTTATATATATATATATATTATATTTATATATATATATATATATATATATATATATATATATATATATATATATATATATATAGTGGAAGTGTTAAATATTGTTAGAAGAAAAAGTAAAATATTATTAAAGAGGAATTTTAACTACATTTTACGTTTTATGTGCATAAATAATGGTATATATATATGTATATATATATACATATTTATAAATTTATATTATATATATATATATATATATATATATATATGTATTCAAGTTTCATTTATGTAATCTTCCATTTCTTTTAAATAAATATACGTATGTAATCTTCTGGAATGTCTTTATACATTCGTATGGCTTAAATATCGAAAAAAGCTCGAGTTTTAAATAAAAAAAATGAAAAGCAATCCATCTGAACGTACATCTACGGATATAATAAATATCATAAGCAAACGGTTATTTCGATACTTTCTGTGCTATTCACCAATATTTCCATTCAAATATTCGTTACAGTGACAGAAAAGAAAATGCCACAAAGGAGGAACCAACATTGAACGCTGCGATCGGAACAGATTTTGAAGCATGTTCTAGAGGATTTACGTAAATCGCAACATTTGTAGGCAAGTATGTCTCTCGTCTGCTCGTGCCGTCACCTTATCACCGTTCGCCATGAGATTTCTATCATAACATGACGACGGAATCGCGGCTGATGTGTTTGTGTAAGCTTTTCTCTGCAGCAGGCATTTCCAGCAAATCTTTTATTGGCGTTTCATCCATTGTAAAGAAAAAAAAACTGGCAATATCACAATTTCCTGTGACAAAAGAATCTTAGTGTAGATATTAGAGATCTTATTTTAACGTTACATTTCTTATGATATTATATAGAATGAATGCTACGACGAACGTTTCGGATAATGTATGTATTGATTGAACGATTCTGTTCGTTTTACTATCATATCTGCATGTTAACGACGTAAAAAACTTATTCTTTTTACATAAAGGAAATCACTTTTATGTAATATAGATGAATCTTTATTAAAGAATAAAAAGAAGACGTTAAAAAAATTAATTCAAACGTGCAATATCTAAAAGTTTAAATATGTTTGTATATAGTTTTTATGGAAAATATTTCGAAACAATTTCAATGAATAATTTATAGAATTTTTTTGCTCTTGTGTTCATACTATTGAGGTCTTTTATCAATTAATTATAAAATTCTTTTCAGTATAAAGTTTGAAGCAGTATGTACTCCAGTTTGTTTACATTCTGTTCTAATAAGTTTTAAAATTATATATTTTTTTTCATAAATATATCTGAGAAAATTTTTAAATCCGTTAAATATAAACATATACGTGTATATATATATGTATATATATATACGACTATGTATATATGAATGTGTAACTATATTATTTTCTAAAAAAATATCGTTTGTAATTTAAAGGAATACCAAAATAATATTGAATTGTTTAAAAATATCTTAAAACATTAATTACAATTCAAAGTAAAGCAAGTTTTTTAATTCTAGAAATTAAGTCATAGTTATAGATAGATTAGTACATTAAAAAATAAAGTATTATTAAATAAAATTATTATATAATTTATATATATATATATATATACAAAATTCAGTGTAACTTCACAGACAATAATAGTATATATACCAAACTACTGCTGTACCAGCAAAAACAAAACTAAAACTCAATTTCCATGGTGTACGCGACTAACCACAGTAGATACGTAGTAGCCATTTGAGGTGTGCTTCACGCTTCCTATCGTTTCTAATTTAAGGATCAGCTTTGTAGAACTTAATATCAGCTATAACTAAGATAGCTTATTGGACCTTACTGTAACCAAAGTACAAGTCCGATATTCCCACAAGACCGTGGTTATGCTTTTATCATTACCGCTGTACTAACTCTATATTCTGTAATGCTATCGATTCAGTAAAGCTAGAACTAGAAAGATTTAATGAGTACAACTGTTTCATACCGTATGTCGTATTGTATACTTCCTTATATATATATATATATATATATATATATATATATATGTATATATATATATATACATATATATATACAGAGAGAGAGAGAAACATTTTATTTATATAAGACCTTTTATATATTCATATGTATGCGAGTGGATATAAAAATAGTCGACCATTCATTATAAATGAATTTGATAAGGTTTTTTTAATAATTCGATCATCTTTATCATTTGTTACATCTTGTAGACAACTTTTAAAATAAAAAAATAATATGTATGTATATATATATATATACATATTTTATATATATATATATATATATATATATATATATATATATATATACGAGGCGCGGTTTTACACTAAGGTTCATTCAGTAATTTGAAGAAAGCCATCGATGATAAAATGAAGGTAAAAGACAACTACATATATATATATATATATATACAATATTTTTCCACATAGCCATCATTGACTTCTACACATTTTTGATATCGTCGTTTTTTTTAACAACCGTTTGTGATTGTGCTTATCATAAGATGTTGAAGTACCTTCAGCGTGACTATCGTTCTGAGATTTGTAGAGACCCGATAACCAGTATATGTCTTCAAAAATGGTTTTGTTATCTTCAAATAAGAATTAATGTTAGCCTTTGCGTTTGGTTTGTATCTAAGAAAAATTTCTATCGTCGCACCAGCTTCCTTATTCATGTGTCAAAAAAATCTGCCGCCCGTGACTCGAACCAATTAGTAATGCCTGTCTTCAATTCTTTGTCATTTTCAAAACGTTGAAATACGAGCATTTTTTGAGGTGTAAGAACAGGTGGTAATCGCTTTAAGTGATATCAGGGTTGTAAGATGAGTGGTCAGAAATTTCTCTTCCAAATTCTTGCAACATTTGAACAATTCAAACTGTGGTATGTGGTCGCGCATTATTGTACTAAAGCACAATTCTACTAAACAGCAACTCATGTTTTCTGTTTCGAATGGCACATCTAAGTTTCCTTGTCGTTTCACAATACACATCGGTATTAATTGTCATTCCATGTTCAATAAAATCAATAAGCAAGACTCATTTTTTATCCTAGAAAACAGTGATCATGATTTTATAGACTGAAGGTACTTGCTTGAACTTTTTTTCCATCGGGGACAACGAATGGCACCAATGCCTTGATTATTGCATTGATTCGACGTTTGTGTAAGAAATTTAGGTCTCATCTTCAGTCGCAATATGGCTAAGAGTCTCTTTCATTTTTCTGGCATTTTAAAAATTTGTTTGATAAATCCACACGTTTCTGGTTGTGTTCATCGGTTAATATTTTTGGTACCCATTTGATACAAGTTTTTACAACGTAGCTTTTCTGTCAGAATGGCATAAATCGCTGACCTTGAAACTTAGAGAAATTATAAAATACAAATTTGAAATTATGTAACGCCGATTTTTTCAAATTTTCATGTCCATTTTCCTCACTAAATCGCCTGTCATCACACTAGCCTGGCCACTACGCTCTTCGTTACGAATATTGGTTCACTCTTATTTAAATAACACCATTGCCTAAACTTACTTTCACTCATAACACTTAAGTTACACATTTCACAAAGTTGCCTGTTAGTTTTCTGCAACACTATGGTTTTTTTGCTAACAAATATCTGGATTACTGTACGAACTTCACAAGTGTTGAAACTATTTATTATTGCACTCATTATAAGTCATTCACACATGGCATTAAAAGTTATTGCGCATTCGTGGTCTCATCATTCATATTTAATAGGCGGTAATTACAAAACGGACCTTACTTTAAAGACGTGACTCGTATATATATATATATATATATATATATATATATATATATATATATATATGGAAACAGAAAACAGCATAATGTCGTATACAAATACTCCATAGTTATTCTTAAAAGGAAACAAGCTTAGTTTATTCAACTATAAGTTAATGTACTCAGATCACTCAACCTACATTTATTTTTTCATCAATGATTCAGTACTGACAGATTTTTTTTGACAAATGTAATATTATAAGAGCATCTGCAGAAAATGTTTAGATCTACTGCAGAGATAAAAATAATAATTAAAAGCTCTGCATCTTGAAAAATAAACATCGAATATTTTTTTATATTGCAATTTACAAATAAACAATTTATGATTAATTCTCAATAAAAGAACAAAACTCAATGAATTTATTATTTACAACAGAGTGGTATTCAATTTTTATATTAAAGCTGCTTCTAATGGAAGGTTAAGATCTATACAATTTCAATCAGTATATAAGATATTGTTGATTCTAAAATAATTGAGACTTTAAGGAAAATCAAATTGACATTATGATTTATTTAAGTCAAATAAAATTGAAGCTTGCAATAAATAGCCTAATCAAAAGATGCTTTTTGATGAAAACCAGCGTCACTAAGGAACTGAATAAATCTGAGCGAATTATTTATGCGTAATTGTAAATAAAGAAAGAAATAAAGAAATAATTTTTAATTATGATTTCATTTACAACAGAACGTTCTCATAATATACAACTGAAAATTCACTTTATATAACATTAAGATAGGTTAATAAAATTATAAGTACTTTTTATTTCAATTTAAGATATTTTCTTCATAAAAAAATAAATTTTATTTATTAATCATTTCGATTCGACACCTTAGCAAAATAATTTAAATTGAGTAAATTAAATGTATTTAATACATCAAATATTGACACGGTTGATTTTATCTCACAGATGTAGATACAGTAATAAATTCTATATAAAGTCTATATTTGATTAAATAGTTTGTTAAAATATCTCAGTAATTAATGTAATAATTGGAATCATTTTAGCGTGATAGAACGTGTTTAATTGAATTGATAATTTTATCTATTACATTTGTGTTAAGGGATCAAAGTGTGCAAAGCTGGATGGTCTGCAAGTTTAATTAAGTATTCAATCCTGATTTAATTTTAAGTTGTTTACAGATTTAACGAATAGTATTGGTTTAACTATGAACTTTCGAATAGAACTTTTGGGTTACACAGTTCAGGATATTTGAAATAATATCGAATTAAATACATTAAAAACGTTTTATTTTTTAAAAAGAAATTGATTTAACCTATATTTTATCTTAAAAAAAGAAATTATAAATATAAGTATTCAGTATATGGGTATCAATAGTTTAGATTTAAAATATACTAATTTTTTTATATTGTCTTCAAATAGTTTTTCTATATATCTGTAAAATTAAAATTTAATTAGAAAAATAATTTAAAAAAATAATTTTTATAAAGAAGAGATACAGTATGTACTTTTAAAAGAAGTTGAATAATTATTATAAATCAATGTAATATTTATATGAAAATTAATTAAATATTAGAATGTAAAAGAGTACATAACTGTTTGGACGTTTCGAGTTAATTTTTTCTAGTGAAAATATAATAGGAAATAGTTAAGATATTTATATAACTGAATTAAATTACATAAAAATGTATTTTTCAAATTTAATACTAAGGAAATGTTTTAAGAATACGTATTTAAATACATTGTTTCAGTGAAATAAAAAGGCTGAACATTTTGAACAGATGTTGAAGTTTAACTGTCGAACACGTAAAATCCAGGTACAAGTGACCCTTCGAATAGCAGATAGCCGGTTTTAAATTGGCACATGATGCGAATATTCACTTTACTTTCAAGAAGAGCACAAGTAGATTGTCGGACCATAATGTCACAATTTAATAAAACGCGACGGAAACCTGAAAATACTCTATTTTTATGTTTATTACGTGACACGTACATTCTTAAATATTGCATTTTTTTACGTTGAATGAAACCGTTGTGAATATTGAAAAGTGATCATGTTATAAAGACTTATCTTGAAGAAGAGATAAGAATAAGTCTGGGTTTGAAATTATTTTTGTCCAGAATGTAAAAATTATGATAATTTTCTAAGTTTTTTTTTTAATCAAACGAGTGACTTTTTATATTCGAATAAGAAATACTGTCACCGTTTTTGAACTAAAAATGATTAAGTGGGTAGTAATTCTTTTAAAAATATTAAGAAAACATCTTCTTTTAAACTGGTATTTTTTTTAAATATTTTGTATAAAACGTATAGATAGATTTTATTGAGAAAATATTTAAAATATATTTTATTTTCTTACTGTCAATTAATATGTTAACTGACGAATCAACCAGTGAGTAGTTAAAGAATGTCTCTTTTGTAGTGGGTATTTTTTTTCAAGCGTTAACGGAATTCTACGTCACGCCCATTATAAAAATCACAGTGTGGTGAAGACAATTGATAGAGAAAGGGAAAAACCGTTCTACTCGCAAAAAATAAGACTATTAATAATTTATATTTTTATGTTTTTTATTATCTGTGTTAAATACTAAAAAATGAAAAAAATCTTTAATAAATGAAACAAATTATTAATTAATGAAAAATCCTTAATCAGTACTTTGTATGATATTTTTTGAAACACTTTGGTACACATAATGGAATTTTGCAATCTAGACACAACCATTTTTATCTGGATTTTGCCTCTTTACACACGTATGTTTTTGAAGAATCGCTTGAAATGTAGTCTGCAAAATAACGTTCTATTAGACTGGATGGCTTAGGATTCAAAGGCGGCCGTCCTGTATTAGTAGATGAAGATTGTATCTTATCTCTATATGTTTCAACATAATGTTCGACTACTTTCGAATGAAAATCTAGTTTCTTCAATTTTGTACCATATCTTTTATTCAGTACAAATCCGTCCAAACAAACCAAATAAATCACAAGTTTATCAATTATATATTTATGAAGTCGTTAATATACTAACGAATGATAGAAAATATTTCAAATAATGTAATAAAACAAGACAATAAAATATGTTTGGACCGACTTACTGGCGTTACGCATTGAAAAACATTTCAATTGTTTAAAATTTAATCAGTTAAAACATTTTTTTTTGTTTTTCACTTTTTTTCACTCTTATACATCTAAATTTTAAATGTATAAATGTGAAGCAGTTAAATTTATTTTATCTATTACATATCAATTATTAAAATTATATGACGTGCATAAACGTCATGCTCATTACAATTAATACACCAGAGGTAGTATTTCACGTCATGACCAGTTAAGAGGTTAAAAAAACCTATGATAGTTATATAAATTTAAGTAATATTAATATGAAAATTAATTAAACATTTGGATGTAAAAGAGTACATCTTTGTTTGAAAATTTTGAGGTATTTTTCTAGTGAAAATAGTATATGCAAAAGTTTAGATATTTTTATAACTGATTTATAATACATAAAAATGTATTTTTCATGTATAAAGTTGAAAATTAAAAAAAACGATATAATTCTTACACTAAACGTGCACACACACATACACACGCACATATATATATATATATATATATATATATATATATAATATTTGCGAGGATGTCTTTATAGAAAAAGGTTGAAACAGTTTCACACAAACTTTTTAATAAAATAAAAAAAACCATATGGCGAAATGTGTAAATTCTTGTAAGTGATGGCACATTTTCAGTTCTTTACTTTTTACTTCACGGTTTCACATTCACAGTGTTATAATGTAGATATATAATTAGCATGCAAAATACATTATTCGTT
This sequence comes from Acanthacorydalis orientalis, assembly GCA_034766995.1. Taxonomy (NCBI): domain Eukaryota; kingdom Metazoa; phylum Arthropoda; class Insecta; order Megaloptera; family Corydalidae; genus Acanthacorydalis; species Acanthacorydalis orientalis. The sequence continues at coordinate 44,092,470 of CM068316.1, forward strand.
TATTTGATTTATATTTTAGGAATAAGATACGAAAGAGAGAAAAAAATACAAATGTAAACAAGTCTCTTTACTACTTAATAACCTCTTGCCATTCACGAAATGTGTATTAACCGTGAAGCAATTAGTATTCCGATGCCAAGACGGGCACCGAGCGAACAAATCTGCATAGAATCACAGCAAGTTGTTGGACCAAGTTTTAATTGGAAAATAATATCGCTATTTTTAAGGCGTCGCCACAAGCAACAGAGTAACCACATCGTCGCCACTCGACCAGTCGATCTGAAGCGACATGCTTTTTACAAAGGATTTGTAACTTTCAAATCTAATTCGTCGTCTTTGTATTACTTGTAAAGTGGCTTCAAGAGGGTTGTACGTGTTTCTTTACAAAAACAAATCGTCTTTTTATGTTATTGTGGAACAAACTTATTCATCAAGAATAAATTCACGACCTACACGGAATACACTTGGAGAAAATTGTTTGTTTGAACAAAAGCTTTTTCTGAATATTATAAATTGACACGGATTTAAAATGAACTAAATAACAATATATTCAATAAAAGTAAATAATGAACACAAATGCTAAAAATACATTTCATATCTTTTTATATGTGAAATATATATAAAACGTAAGACGTATTCTAATCTTATGAATGATCAATCCATTAAAATTAAAAGAACGACATAAACTTTATAATATAAAGAATACTTTTTAAATTTCTTTATCTTCTCATATTAAAAAAAAGATCTGAATGTAAAAATAACGATAAAATTCGTATTAACGTGCCATTTTATTTATATCCATTTTCATTCTAGTAAATAACATGTGTAATTTATTACCTTTTTTCATATATCGTAAAAGTTTTTATAGATATAAGAAAATACTTTTTTATTTTCTCCTTATTAATATTATTTCAGAGTATTTTACAGATTCCAAATATTAAATTTTTTATATAATTGACATAACATGCTTATAAGATACTGTTATTCATTTATAATTGTATTAATTTTTAAATTTTTTTTTATATATCTATTAAAATATATGTTTAATAAAGATAAATAGTTAAAAATTATTCTCTAGTAATATTATTCTACATAATTATTAAGAATATGATACTTTGTCTTATTTGAAGAACACAGATTATTTAATTATTTTATAAAAATTCAACTACTATATAGTTAATTATTTTAAAAAATGAAAACTATTTGTTAATTTTAAAGTTAACTAATCTTTTAATGATTTTTGTGGCTGCTTTCCGTTGGAAAGCATTTGAATATTTGGTTGCAAAATGAGGTCCACAGTTTCAGTTGATCCTCTAGATGGGTATTTGTGGCCTTAAGGGTTTCTTGATTTGGGTTAAGTAGGAGAATGTAGATTCACAGCAATAAGTGGTTGAAAAGCAAGAAAGTATTTTTTGGGAATGTTTTGGACAGTTTCGCTGCACATTCGCCACGAACAAAATTTTAATTTTTAATAAAGAGATGTTTTGAGGTTATAATGTGAAGAATGACATTTTTTAAATTACATTATGAAAAATTCTAAATACGTCTCTCCATTAATAAAAATCAAACCCGTCATCGTCATCGCGTTACGGTTTATTCGTGTTCTGATTGGTTGATGGGTATCGCGTGGTCTCTGTTCTGATTGGTTGAAATCAGTCACATGTATGTAGCTCTCTCATGATGTATAACGAAAGAGCGTATACGATTTCAGTGTAAAACTGATATGAAATTTATTCAAAATATTGTATTTACAGAAACTTTAGAGTAAAAAAATTGTTACACATTTTAACATTATATTTTGTTGTTAATTTTTATAAATTTACATTTTACGCAAATTATTTGGCGTACAATTTGTTAATTTCTGTTATTTGTTAGGGGAGAGTGAGAGAGGGGTGAATCCCCCATTGAGGTGAGCAAGCGCAGCGAGTACAATACAAACGCACCTGGTATATTCAAAATAAATATGTTTTTAAAAATTACTCTCTAGTTTACTCTTTAATATTTTTTTATGTTATCGTATGATCGACTGTATTTATAGGTGTTTAATGATTTATTTTTTGAAACAACTAAAAAGCTTCTAATTACCTAATTTTAAATGATCATATTTCTGAATTTAAAACAATTTTCCATCATTAAAATTTTTATTTTTAAGTTTTTATTAAAACTTCATACAAACATATCGCTTTAAATAAAATGTGTTTCAAAAATTTCTCTACTACTAAAATACATTATTTTTTTATAAATCGCGAATGGAATCCCCCTAGAAAACCGAAATTAACTGCATACTATTAATAAGCACTTGCCTAATTAATTGACCAACTGTATCCCTCCTCATCATGAATTTCATATCCAGTTCGGAAATTATCTATGCCCTTTTTATTCATATTAAATTATTTACAAACGTTTAAATAATAATTTTTTTAAAAAGTAAATTAATTTTAAGAAAACTGTATTCGAAAAAGAATATTTTCATTATATCAATTTTCAATATTAATATATTTTTAATGTTTAATAAAAATTTAAAAGTGGAATGATTGTTTTTTTTTTAAAAAAATTTGTTTAATTCTATCAAACTGTTTCAATTCAATTATGAACTTTTTATTTACTTAGCTTCTATTCTTATATATATATATATATATATATATATATATATAAAATAAACATATATATGTAAAAACGAATCTAGAATTTCCTAAGTTACTGTTAATTATTTCCAACTTCTTGATTCACTTTCTCTATTCAGTATTCTAGGAAGCAAGTGTCATAGACACAGAGCCTGCGTTTGATCTAATTCTGCGTCAACGCCTTCAATTCATTGCACGTATCCTTCCGATGTATTTTGTTTTCATCATTCTGCACCAGAAATTACATTGACGACTCCTTTTCCGTTTCAATGCAAATGTCAAACGTCCAGTGAATCTATTTGACTTGTTTATTCAAGTAAAATAATATATTCAATAGATTCAAAATCATATATATAACCATACTCTTCAAATTATATTTTTTTTATTACACTTTGAAAATAACACTTGTGAATACAATTTCTTTGAATATCAAAGAAAAAAAATTATAAATGAGAATTAAAAAGTGTATATCTATCTATCTATCTATATATATATATATATATATATATATATATATATATATATATATATATATATATATATATATGTATGTATGTAATTGTGTAATTCTTTTTATATTTGAAAATTAAACAAAATAACAGAAAACGTATAGCATATAACAATATTTTCTGTACCGTACCTGAATTAAGCTTGAGGCTACTAAATAGAATTTAATAATGTTTCAAAAAATATTTTCTGTATTCTTTTTTCCTTAAAAATGTTTGTTATAATAAACATACTGTTGAATTACTAGCTTGTTTTTTAATTTGATTGGGGTTTGATTTTTTTGTAATTTTATATGGTTAGGTTTTATGCTATATGTTGTCTCATTATGCTGTTTTTTTAGTTTATATACAGATCAAAGGTGAAATTTGAATAAAATTCGTAATTAGTTAGTGTTCTTTTGTGTTCATTATTCATTGATACTCTATTAAAATTTTTGATTGAAGTAGTTTATTTACTAAGTAGTGTTAGTTGTATACTTGAAAAAAGTTCTCTATAAATCATAGATCTCTAATATGAATCTCTCTTTATAATAATAACTATGTTGATCTGGAACAGGATTCGACATATTTTCCAATTGAACATACGTGTATATTCCGAGTGTAGGGTATTAATCTGATAAAATATCATACAAGCCATTACTGATTCCAAAAAAACCAACAACATGTTTGTTGTTTGTATATCGGTTGTAAAACAAGTTATCAGTCATAAATTATAGAAGATATGTGTAAAAAATATTGCTTCAGCTGGTTACTATTCGCACATCCACTATATATTTTTAGTTCTGCTAGGATATTTTTAAATTCATCCCAGTGTAACTTCATATGCTTGCTAGTGAATCGATTTGAAAAATGTATCATTGTCACTTAGTGTAAATTTATTCATTATCAATTCTCGCTCATACGGTATCCTTTTGCTTACGTTTTGTTGACATTTGACTGTAAGTGCTGTTAAGTTGTCACATGCACAAGAGCATATAACCACATTTACACAGAACATACTGCGTCGTCAGAGAAGCTAAACAGATTACGGCGATGACGTCGCTGGCACATCCGCCCCACGTCACTTAATTTCAATTAGCGCCTACCGTCGCGCACTTTGTTTCTGTTTAATAATGTACGGATGAGTGATCTTTCACCACACTGGCCGAGAGAGGTCAATTTGACTTCATTTATCGCATAAATATCACTTTGTTGTGTGAAGGGATGCATCGGTGGATTAAATAGAAATCATATGGTCAGATCACTTCGAATAACAGAAGGATAAAAGCGTGTGTTAATAACGATAGATGTGTTTTTATGGGGATGACAAAAATGAACTGGCACTCATTTAGTGTACTTTTTTCAGGATTATGTGCTTTTATATCTATGTCGACAAATGTGATGCGAAATTTACCATTTGTCGAATTAATAGACAGATAATGGATATATCATTATTCTACTAGAATAAAAACTATTTCCGGTGAATAACTGTTTGATACAAAGTAAAATAAATATCAGTATATTGATGGCACATTTTTCTTTATTTAAATGATCATATTTGGGATTAAATAAGAGATTTTGAAGAATTATTTTTTTATACTTTTACTATCTATTTCTCTCTCTCTCTCTCTATATATAAGTGTTTTCTTTAATATACAAGAAAAAATATTATTTTCATAATTATCAATAAATACATGTATTGTTCTTGTTTTGAACTCATACAAAAATTACTCTTATTTACTTCTTTTTCATCTTTAAATCAATAGTCCAATTTGAAGCAAAATTAATAATAAAACCAAAGTCGAAGTTACAAAAAGGCAGACTGAAAAACGTACTTTAAAATGATATCAACATGAACACACTGAAATAACACTTTTATTGAAAGAAAATTAGGTTTAATTTTAGAAAACGAAAACCGAAATTATTTTCCTAACTACCTAATACGATTCTGAGAGCGATAATTTAATTGACTGTATAATTTTTTTGTACCTAAGTGCTTTGAGTATGGTGGCATCACAATCTAAATATGTATAAATAAAAATCAAAATGATCAATAATTGTTTACTGAAAATTTTTGATCAAAATATATGGTTCGTGAGTGGAGAAAATAATTTGGACAAAACATAACGACCTATGGTTATGATTAATTAGAGGCATGGAAATTGCAAGAAAAAATGTGTTTTAGTAAATGAAAAATACTTAATAGAGGATTGTAATGAAACTAGAGAATTTAAAAACAGTCTCTTATTTAATATAAAAATAGATAATATATTTCAGTCTATGGACTCAAATGCTATACAAAAAAATGTAGCAAAATATAAACAAATAACGTTTGTTAATCAGCTAGAAAATATAATGTACATTGTTGGGTGAAATATACAATTGAATGTAATTCTATAAATAGATTTATACACATAGTGTAGAACAGACATCCGTGCATATCCAATGTAAACATAAATTCTATAAAATAGAACTAGGAATGCAATACCGAATAAATATACTATATTACTAGTACTACTTTAAATATTATAAATGCCAAATGTTTTCCACCTATTTTTGTTTGTAAGAGAAGTAAATATGGCTACAAAAAAACAGTGCAATAATAAAAATTAAATTAAATTCAAAAATATTTCTTATTTAAACGCAGGAAATAATATTTTGATATCTTTTATTAACATATATATATATATATATATATATTATAAAAAAATAAAATAGGCACATTGTTTATTTTTAAGAATATTTTTAAACGATAAAAATATTTAAATCAAACAGGCGACAATATTTTATTCTCAATAAACTGATTTATCAGCTAGTGAACAAATTTTAGATTAAAAAAATAGTGCATTATGATCTATAAACTGAAAAAATAATTGATGGCGTTATTTCATAATAGATCTTTACAATTACTTGTATGAACCAAGGGAATTAATGTTAAAAAATTAGTCAGGATATTCGTTCAAGTAAATATAAACGTTGATCTCCTTAATGGTAAGTGAACACGCTATGCATTATATTATGTACTTTGATTTATGTTAAAAACTTGTATACTTTTTCTTATATTTATGATATATTTTAAAAGTAATTTTAACATGTGTGATTTATTATAATTATCGTTACTTTAGATATGTGCATATTGTTTCTAGTCGAGTACGTAGAATAATCTTTATATATATATATATATATATATATATATATATATACACACACATATATAGAGAAATAATGTATTATAGATATAATATGTAATAAAAATGATTATAATTAATTTATGTTACATGAGATATACAATTAGTAAAAAGTCATATTGTTGATAAATAAATTTATGAATAACAGTTTAAAATTTATTCTTCATTAATTATATTTTATATTCGATAGGTAGTTAAGAATAATTAATAAATACTTTGAGTTCCTAAAAAAATATTTTGATATACAAAGAATAGTGGTATTAAAAATATTTCCAATGATCAATTATTCTTCACATTACTTTGAAATTTTTAATAGTATTTTAAAAGTAAAACTTAAAGAAATTTCAAACTATATTTAACAGGGAAATTTAACGTGTATATATATATATATATATATATATATATATATATATATATATATTATCAAATGAGTGAAATTGAATTAGTTTTTTTCATTAGATTTTTTTTCATTTATTAAATTAACTACTTTTATCTCAAATAAAATAGAAAAACAACTTTGAACATCCAGAACAGGACCAATTATAATATAAAAACTTGTCATCTTGTTTGTAATTTTCTGACAAATATCGAAAATTATTTCCATTCTTTTTATATCTCTTATTCCTATTTACTTATTTTATTTTATTTTTTTGTTTAAAATGTATTTATATATATATATATATATATTTATATATATTTATATATATATATATATATATATATATATATATACTCATGTAAACTAGGAGATAAAAAAGTTAACATTTATTTTATTAAATATATTTTTTGCAGATTGGAAGAAATACATTTCCAGGATTTATTGTAATCTTATTTAATGTTTTTATTTTTGTAATACCTTAGTATTTGTGATATTAATAGGAAAACTGACACTACAAACTGCAAGTTTGTTTTCAAAATATTCATTGTTTTGATATATTCAATTACATTGTTGGAATAAATATAAATAAAATACCATTTTGAATCATACAATTTTAAATGATATAAAATTTATAATTTATAATAATTGGCACAACAATTTACAACCACTGTAGTTTCAATGAGCTTAATATTAATTTAAGTAAAACAAGAAGGTTTATTTTAGGTAAAATTCAATAAAAAACTATTTTCATTGTGTGAAAATAGAAAACATTTCACATATCTTTAATTATAGTATATAACATCGTATGAGTTTACACAAACAATTTTGTTCATTTTTAATTTTTAAATTTGTATACTAATTTAGGAATTACTTTTACTGAACACTATATATAAAAGAGAAGAATGTAGTTTATATATATATATATATATGTATATATATATATATATATATATGTTACTAAACGTAATAAATTAATAAATTCAAATTTAAATAATTCTACATAGAATATATTTAAATATAATTGTGTAATAATTCTACATTTACAACTGTATCGTGATAAAAAATTGAAAACTTTGCATGTAAATTGAATTCTGCATTTAATGTTTCCGAGATAAAAAATCCATATCGTTCAACAACGCTTACATCTATGATATCCTCTATGAATAGAAAAACAAATACAAATCGTTTGTTACAGGCAGTGGAAGTGGTGCTTATGACACAGGAGATGACATCGTGACACCAGCTCCACGTTTTTTGTCTCGTAGTCAGACTTTTCGTGCTGTTATTGGTGAAACTTTACTGTTGCCATGTCGTGTCGAGAATCTCGGTAAGTGCACTTTTTCATTTTTAATAATTTAACGTGTATAATTTTATCTCTTGCAATTATAAGAACATTAAAACAATATTATCATACTGACATTTTATGAAAATAATACTTTTTGAAAATCTACTCTTTGAAAATATTCAATGGAGTTTATACAATCATTTCTAATTTATATAAATAAATAAATCCAATAATAGATTATTTTCGATTTGTAATATTTATATGAAGTTCTTTTTTAAATATTAGATTGAACAGCTTAATGTGTAAATTTAATACAATAAACAGGAATTATTAAAATTAAGTTTTATGTTGCCTTCTTACTATAAATGAATGCATTATTTGTGAGTGTTAATTATTTAAGGGCACTAATAAATATATTCATATTTTAATTACATGAAATATATGTCAAAATTAAACAATCTCTTAGGTGTTTTAAATAACTAAATATTCATAGTCGATTTATTCGTTAAGAATCTTTTATAATTCACCTGTTGATATTCTACAAACAATATTTGCATAACTGTATTTTTTACAGTTAGGTTTTCATATATAAATATTATAATATATATTCATATTGTAGAAATAATAATAATATATATATATATAAACAATTACAATTTGATTATTTTTTTTAAAAATTAGTTTTGTTTAAAATTATACTTTAATGTATAATTATTTTGTAAAAGTTGTTTATTAATTTTTTATATGCATGACTTGAAACATGATTTAACATCTTGATATATAACTATGGCCAATGTATAGGAATTTCCCAGTCGTTCCCTTTTATTTTTTTGCATGTTAATGCTCTTTTACGATCTTGGATACTTTTGGTGAAATATAAAACATTTTTATATATCAAATCAGGTAGTTTTTGTACGCAGTTTCTTGTTCAATTGATTTAATTATTGGCAATATTGTCCAAAATTAGTACTTTCTTCTAGTTTTAAGAGTTTAAATTATGCCACATTTCTACAATTGTATCAGTAACATAACATTATCTTTATTTGTGTAGGTCCTCTGTTGATTTATTAACAGAGTTTTGTCCAGTGAAGTATAATATCTTTTTCGAACATAATTACTGTTTCAGTCATACATTCATTTTTCATTTTCCATCATAAGTCGATTTAAAAACAGTTTGTTTGTTCGATAAGAAAATGAAATTAAGCAAGTACTACATCATAATTGTTTTCTGAAGCCGTTATAAAACCAAACATCAAGTTAAAAAAAAATTTTCAAGTAATGGTCATTTGGAACGAGATATATTACAAATCAAAATCTGTAGAACGAGTTTTTTGAACCAGAATTCGCTTGTATATTATTTTACTACACCACTTTCAAATACATTCAATTTTGAATCTTTTGTTAATCATAAAATATCAATTGCCTATGTGAATTCTAGAATCCATATTTGAGTTCGATTCTTCTAGTTGATCTTAATTTATCTTTTTAATTTCAAGTAGATTTTGAATAGTTCAAAATGATGAAAGATGAAACCAGTTTAAGAAACGAACTGGTATTTATTCTCCACGATTCATCTAGAACCAATAATTTCAAAATAAAGTTAACTTTTAAAGTTGTATTATTTAGGATATATTCATGAAGTTCATTTACAAATTTCGTTGAAAGTAAATCAAAAAGAGAAGAATTCATGATTGATTTTCAATAAATCATGTTTTTGAATCGAAAATATTGCTCTTATTCATCATAAATTATTATCTAAATTTAATTTCTTACGATAACAAGCTCTATGTTTTCCATATAGAAGGAAATGTTTATTAGATTATCTCTTTATATTCATAAGTGTTATCCACATTACTATAACATTTTGTGGTATATTTGCCATTAATTTATTTTTGAAAACCTATGAAAACAATTTATTACTGACCAAACATATAGTATTAGAAGTTATATTTTCAGTATATATATATATATATATATATATATATATATGTATATATATTAGGTTGGTAGAAAAATAATTGCGCTTTATGACCTTCAAATTCATATACGCCTTCATTTGGTCGTTATGAACTGAAGGACGCCCGCGACCTTTTTTATCTTTTAAGTTCTAATCCCCAGCACAAAATGTTTGGAACCACCATTACACCGTACGTTCCTTAACAGTACCCACAACAAAAGAATCGTTTAGTTTAAGAGTAGTTTCTGCTGTTTTACCGCCCGTTTTGAACTCTTACAAAAAATTACTCTTATTTTATTCTTTTCCATCTTTAATTCATTAACTCAATTTGAAGTAAAATAACAATATTAAAACCAAAGTCAATATTACCAAAATACATAACGGAAAATGTACCTCAAAATGATATTAACATGAACACGATGAAATAATACTTTCATTGAAAAAACTAAATTTAAAATTCATGAAACAAGAACCGCAGTTATTTTTCTACCAACCTAATAATATGTATTAGATTAACACTGTTTTATTCCATAAAAGTAGATATAATTGTATTATTAATGCTACTACACAACATTAAAATAGTTATTTTATAAGTAAGAAATTAAAAAAAAAATTAAATATTTTTATAAATTATATTTTGTAGCTTTGGTATAATTGCATAGATTTTTTCATCAATTGAATCGAAATTATTTATTTACTTTATTCTCTTTTTGAATATTAAATGTTAAAAAGCGTCTTAATTTTCTTTCCGTCTACTTCTTTGAAAAGAGCAAGATATATAATTTTTTATTATTTTTCTATATCACTAATACCTTTATAATGAGTGGATACACAACTCATTTTAAACAATAACTACTTCTATTCGAAACAAAATTCTCTATTATTTAAAATTGCAGTACTTTACCTTTCTATTAATTCCCTAGAAATAAATAGTTACCTACATGTTGGTGTTACGTGGATTATTTCAGCGCTGAACATGTAATTTGCATGTAAATAGAACACTTGCGTCTTTAGAAATTATATCAGCATTTTAAAGAGATAACGTAGTACGTTGTTTCAACAATTTAACTTGGTTTTGTAATGTAATAGTAATACATTATGTACCTTCTGCATTGTTATATTTATAATGTATTAATAAATGTAGCATAAACATGTTTGAAACGGTGTGTGTATGTTGCTAAATAGTAATGTTTAAATATTCTTATTATTTCATTCATGTGCTGCAGTAAGGACAATGTTTCTAATTAATTGTTTTTCTCTTGTACGTTTTCAAAACGATGTTGCGACTATTATAACATTCTCTAACTTAAAATAATCTCTAAACATACACTACATATATATATATATATATATATATATATATATATATATATAAACATACATAATTTAACGACTATAATATTTTTAATTAATATTAACACTGAATGATGTGGAAATGCACTTTGAAGAAGTTTCTGAATATATATCTTTTAACTAAGCAGACTAAATTCTCTCTTTTTACAGAAAAAAAATATGTTATAAAAATGTAAATATAGATCACGTTTTAAAATATAAGAGAAAATGGTCATATCCATTTCGTGACTTCAATTAAAAAATCAAATATAGATAACATGAATGTTATATAAAATGATAGATTTTTTTATGTATCATGAGAACTTCTTAATTTAAACATTCGTACCATAAAACAAAGTATTCGTTTGTCGTTTACTATGTTAATGTAATATTTGAACGGAATTGAATCTTTCTTATTGAGTGTATATTGAGTTTTATACATAAATATTCATGTGTGGATACATATATAGTTTATATATGTATAATGTATATATTTAATGTCTTTATATTCGTATCTACTATTCACACACGAATGATCACATCTGACAAAACCATTTGAATTTGATATATGTATGACCTACTATCGATCTACGACCACCTACAAAACATACGTATCCCACATGTGTATATTCACTTGGTCAAACATATATAAATTATTTGGTGCAAAAAATGTTTCAAAGTTATTTTAAACATAAAAACCAATACAGAATAGTTATTTACTGATTATAATAACTATTAATAAGAAATAGTGGACTATTTATTTCCAGTTTGTAAATATTTAGTTTTGTTAAATCAAAAACATTGAAAACTATATGAAAAAAATTCTCCTCTAGACCAATTGCTTAAACAAGTAGAATAAAGATTGTGTATATTTATTTATTATTAGTGAATAAATAAATTATCGTTGTTAGAAATTTGTTTAAAAATTTAGTTGTCACATAGAAGTATATAAGAACAAATTAAATATATTTAAATGAGTTACTGTAGTAAAAGAATAGAACAGTAGCAATAAAAATTTATATTTTTCTTCATGATCGTGATGAAGATTTTTTAAAGTCGAAATTTCGCTTTCTGTTTAAAATAAACAATTAGTATCTGTAATCATGAATTAATTCAAATTTTTACTGATAAAGATATCTACAAGATATTATAATAAAAATGATGAAATATTTAATGACAACCTAATAAAATTATATCATTTTATCAGTTTATATTTCAGTAACAGTTTTTTTTTTAATAAAATTAAATTTATATAAATAAGTGAAAGTTAACAATTAAAGAGTGTATACAATTTTTGTCACTTTTTATATTTATATATATATATATATATAAATATACAGTGTCAAAAAATGTATACACTCTTTAATTGTTAACTTTAGATATTTATATATATATATATATATATATATATATATATATATATATATATATATATATATATATATATATATAAGAAAATTTATACTCTGAATCAAATAGATAAGTCATAATATTTGTTCTGCACTTACTTAATTTTTATTTGAAAAAAATAGGAACTTACATATTTTATTATCAATTTGTATGTCTTCCTCACGCTGCCAGTACTAGTTTCGGTACATACTCGTATGTCTATATATCTCGTATATATATATATATATATATATATATATATATATATATATATATGTATATATATATATATATATATGTAAATATATATATATATATATAACCAATATATATATATATATATATATAGCCAATATATATATATATATATATATATATATATATATATATCCAAGTAGAAGTAACAATTAGAAATTTGCATGTATTTATATAGTTGTAGTTAAACTTTTGATGGGAAATGAAAACAAAGTTTTAAAAATAATGCTAGGATGTTATATAAAAATTATATGAAACTTGAAATAGAAACTTAATCGTAGAAAGTTTATGCTAATATTACAGCATACGGTAAACGACATAGAAACTTGAGAACATGATATAGCAGTTAAAAAGTAAGCCGGTAGAAAAACCAATCGATAGTAATTTACGTCAAATAAAGTAGAACATTCGTGAAACTCGTTTCATTTTACTGTAATGTATGAAAGTTTTTTTCGTATATTGTTTGCACACAAAATACATACATACAGAAATTGTTGTGTGATTCTGATCATGACAAAAATGTATACTTTTGGGATCATCCTAATTGTCGTCAGAGCAAACAAAACATGCCCGTTTGAGCTTTCAAGTCGTTCTTCGTGGAAAATGTTTCTCTGCATTTAGTCAGGTGTAAAGTTCAATATTCAATGTTTACTGTTAGCATTATTAGGCCAGTTTAGTTAAAAATCAAGAAAATAATATCTAATTAAAAGTAATGATGTATAAAACCCCTTTGAAGTTAAACATTAACATATATATATATATATATATATATATATATACATACATACATACTTACACATATATATATATATATATCATTTAGAAATAACCAAAAAAAAGTTTTAAATTATTTTTTCCAGTATTCCATGTTAATTATTTAATTGTTTGCTTTCTATTTTTTCATTTATCATAGTTTGTTATTAAAAAAATGATAAATGATAAACGTATATTATAAAAGATTTTTTTGTTAATTAAGGAGAGAATATATTTCAATAGTTCATAAAATACTTTTTTTTATTATTTTAAAACAATGTTTTATTCTGGTTTATAAGGATTTTAGTTCATAAATTAAATTGTGTTGTATACTGTTTTGTGAAATAATATATTATTTAATTCTTAATGTTAGATTGACATGAGAGTTAAAGTTCTCTTTATTATTATCAGTTCTGTTCATTATCTTTTCAATTATCTATCAATTTATTTTCAATTTTTGGATGTTCATCAGATTATAGTAAAAAAATAAATTATTTAGAGCTGGTTAATTAAATTATTATTTTTTAAATTATTAATAATATTTTCATATTAAAAATATTTTATCTTTAATATATTTCTTATTATATATATATATATATATATATATATATATATATATATATATATGTATATATATATATATATAATAAGTTTTCTGACTGGAATAAATTATACCAATTTTAAATTTTTAAGAAAATAAAATAATTTATTTGGTATTTTCATACAGAAACATGAAAACAGTGTTTTTCTCTTATTTTACACAAAGGTATAATTAATCATTGTACTTTTATGCAATTTTTTATCGACATCCAATTTTAAATAAAGAAAATATCTTCTATAGCTGAATTTCTTGAGAGTTCATTAAAAACACATTAAATTAATAAGAAATAGTAACCTATCATGCATACGAATATAAAGAGAAATATAATTATATATATATATATATATATATGTATATATAAATATATATATATATATAAATATATATATATATATATATATATATATATATATATATATATATATATATATACAGATTATGAGTTTTTTTGATAAGCAATAATATTCATAAAATATGTTTTTTGATATTGCATGATATAAAACATATGGATAAAAATTGAGTATAAAGAAATATTTTTAATAAATAAAGGTTAATGGTAAAATTGTATTCATGCCACAAAATAAAAGACGATATCCCATTTATCTGTCTATCAAATATTAGTAATAGTAGTTTATTTGGATATTCTTGTTCTTTGTATGGGTTTTATGAATTTGTTACTGTTAGAAATTTGAGATTGAATTCTTTATATATATATATATATATATATATATATATATATATATATATATTTATATATATATATATCAGTATATACAAATGCAAACAATGTCTTTGTATAAATGTGAATACCAGTGCAAATATTGAAAAATATGATTGTTTATAGTTGAAAATCACCACATTTATCTTTTCGGTTTGTTTCCATAAACCATTAATTTATCATCGTATCCTTTGATAGAAAGTAATTTTGTCTATTGTTTGTCGAAAAATTATGACCATGCAACATTTTCGTAAACTTTTATCTTCATACGTTTATGTAGTGTCAAATATCTCCCGCAGATGTGTATGTCAGTCGGTGGCGGTTGTGAACTTGCACTTGATCTGATAACATGCCATTATGTGTGTGGCAGCTGCCGGTTGAGAAGTTGTAATACGAGCCGAAAAAGGGTAGCATACAAACTATGACAAAGATAAACTTGTTTGGATCAAAGGCAGAGGAAAATGTTTGATATGTTGAGCATTGCTATCAACAACGTAATAAAGAAAATGTAGGATAAACAATTTGTTTTCGTAAAATTTTTAATAAAATTATTCGTGAAATATTTTCGTACGTTTGCTAAATAAATGTATGGAAAATGGGCGGTAATAATTTGTCTACTCAATATTAATAACGTCATTTACATTTCATGTTAAATATGCTAATATAATTTACATTTTTAACAAATTTTATAAGAAAAGATCATTTACTTTTCACATGTAAAATGTTACAGACACAAACACACACACATGTGTATATATATTATATATATATGTGTGTGCGTGTATTGTGTTATATAAATTTGTAGTATGTTGATAATTATTAATGCAAAAAAAATGTTTAAATTAACCTTTTGTTTATTTCAAGTTTGTTTAAATTTCTTAGATGTAATTAATGGTATACAAAAAATAAATTTGTTATACTTTTTTCAGCAATTAATTAAAATATGGGTAATATACGTAATATTAAAATTTAATGTTTAAAAAGGTTTGATATTACATTTATTTGCAAAATTCAAGTTAAAAATATTTTGTTTGTTCACGCTTATTATTAGACAAGATATATTTCTATCTAGGATTCAAAATTTCATTTATTACAGACATAAATGTGTGAGAAATTGGGTAATTACATCTAAACATAGTTGGTGTTCATATTTCTGGAAGTAACTGTATTGAAGTTGCACACAAATAACTTAGTTGATTGTTTCATTTGAATATTAATTTCTTGTGAATTTTAGATCAGTGATTAAAACTATAAATGTATTGAATATCAACATAATACACAATATCACAAATTAAATATTCATTCTTCTATAAATTGCAAAAAATATACAAAAACATTTTCTATAATTAATTATGGTCATTTTTTAATATTTATTTTTTGTATTTCGATAATATAATTGTCCGAGTGCTAAAGAATAGAAAAATTTGGTTGAAAATTTCATTTGTGAAAATAAATTTATCTATGAAGCTAAAAGAACTATTAATATTTTTAATTTTTGATTGTTTTTCAACTTGTCGAATAAACTATTCTGGAGATTTTCGCTTTTTGTATCAGTTAAGTGTCTGTAATCCATTGCTAGTTTTGATTTGAGTGTTATGCTCAGATAGATTCGATAGATGTTGTAGTTGTTAAAATTTATGTGGATACAACAGACACTTTGCAGAACCAAAAGGACGAAGACCACAAAAATAAAGTATAAAAATAATCACAGGTATAAAAAAACACAATTATAAGTCGTTGCATAAATATTGAATAATAGAAAATATATACTTAGTTGTATAATTGAAGCAGAATAGAAAAAAAATGCTTCGATTAGAGATTTATTTATTGTGAACAATACTTTACTCTTCATACGAATATTCAAACAATTTACTATTTATCAGTATAAATAATTGTGCACAACACGCACAGGTGTGTGTATATTTGTGTAACATTTTTCGTTTTGTAGTGAAATTTATCCGTCTGAGTGTTTTTTTCTTGTAATAATTTTTTACAAGTGACGTTAATACTGACACGTCATATGTAAGTTTGTGACAATTTTCATTCGCATATAAAACACATTTCGAAATATTTTTCCAAACACCTCTGAAGGATTACTGTCACTTTCTAAATAATGACATAGAAAGTTTAGAATTGCCAGGAAATACATTAATTACTTAACTGTCAAATAACATCAAATTTAAATTTATAATCGACATTTCCATATCCATTATCGATATTCGCAATCGTTATTTTTCACATTTTCAAACTTCGAACGGTTAATGGGACATGTTTGACGTATTTGATTTTTATATTAAACTAGTTCGATACGAATCGTATACTAGATTACCATATAAATAATTATTAGATATCTCTCTATTACGGATTGAATAGTGACAGCTGTGTGAAATCAATCGGATGAAAAGTGTAAATCCTACGAAGGAAGCTCCCAATGCAAACGTCACCACAATCGTTACGTTTGAAAAATGTCAACTCACCGTGATCAATTTCACAGGTTACAGTCAGTGCATTCAAACTATGCTAGCCATAAATCACGTACTGTCAATGGGCGGCTATCATTCATAGCCGTTCGCGATAACGTATCGCTGTAACCATAAATTTTCAGTAAATTGTGTGCTGCACGTAAAATATGCCCTCTTTCACTCTTTGGGCTCGTATTATATTGTTAAATATAATTGGATTAAATCATGTTTGACTCTTTAATAATAACAATATATACATACACACACACACACAAACACATATACACACACACACATATATATATACATACATACATACATATATATATATATATATATATATATATATATATATATATACAGACATATATACATCCTCGCATATACAAAAGTAATAAACAATAACCACAAATAGTCCGGTTTTTTGATCAAATCAGTATAAAATGAAATCGTGATTGAGTACAGTTGAACGAATTATATCTCTACATGTTTCAAATTGAAACCTCGTACTTTTAAACATACATATATAACACTATAATTTGTATATTATAAGTTATATACTATCTTAAAGAAAAAGTTCTAGGAATTTTTAAATTAAACGTAAAGTTTATGATTATGTGTCAAACTATATTTTATTGCCTTCAAAGTATTCTCCATCGCTTGCATTGAAAGCTACGGAGAAATCCTTTGCCAACTTATGCCAACGTATTAACCAATCTTTGATATGTCATTAGTAGTCGGTTGAAGATATATTCTTAGCTTATCCAGCAAATTTTACTTAATCACTTGAATTAAGTTAAAATAGTGCCCTTGAACTGACAATTTGAGTTTGGGGAATAAGAAAAAGTCACGCGGGAATTTTTCAAATGAATAAGACGCTTACGGGGCGATTATGATCGAGTTTTTGGCCAAAAAATCGCGAACAAGCATTGAAGTGTGTGAGCTGGCGCATTATCATGATGTAAAATCTACAAATTTGTTTGCTTACAATTCTGGTCGATGTTTGCGGATCGCTTCATGCAAAAACTTAATAGAACTTAAGTAATATTCCTTATTGACTGTTTGATCATTTGGAAAAAATCTTTGTGGATCACACAAAAACAATATAAAAAAACATTCAAGAGTATTTTGATCTTTAATCGACTTTGGGGTTCTATTTTCGGTTTCGGTTCGCCCTTAAAACTCCATTCGGAAGAGTACTGTTTTGTTTTGAAATTAAATCCGTACATCAAAGTCTCATATCCAGTTATGATGCATTTTATGAATTATGATTGTTATATACTTCAAAAAACACCTTTGAGACACTATTTTTACTCAAAATTTAGCATTATTGCCATAAGTCTCTCTACGACATCTTTTAAGTGCCAAGTATCGGTCAAGATGTTTTGAAAAGATCAATACGATACGCCGACATCATCAGAAATCTCGCGCACAGTCAGTTGACGATTATTCAAGACCAAATCCTTCACTTTTTGAAGATATTCTTTATCGGTTGATGTCGACGGCCGTCCCGAACAAGGGTCGTCTTCTACCGAGTCTCAACCCTCATTAAATAAACTGTAACGCTGGTATAGTTGCGTTTTCTGTAAAATTTTATCTCGAAATGCGTTTTCCAACATTTTAAACGTATCAGATCAAGAAATTTCGTTTTTGCTCGACACAAGTCGTTACTCGATAAATTTATTCATAGATTTATGCATAGTAAAATTTGCCGAACACACCAAATACTTCTTTACTAAAAAATCAGCTTTTCACGAATGATTTGAGAGATCACAATACTTTTTGGTATAGAGTACAGTAGAAGGATTAAGAAAATTATCATTTAAATTTAGATTTGTGTCGTTCTTTTAAAATAGAAATTTCCAAAACTTTTTGTTCAGTGAAATATATATATATATATATAACATATATATATATATAACATATATATATATATATATATATATATATTTATTTATTTATAAATTAATACTAACATGTTTATACAAACAAACATGATGGTCTTCATTTGATCTGTGTTTTTATATATACCTTTTGTTAATATATATTTTTAAAATTTTAATTAATACGTTTGTGAATATTTCTTTAAATAATGTTTCATTAGAAATATTTTGATTTGGTAATTACTAGCTACTAAAAATAGAAATGATCGGCACATGCTTTACATAGATGAACAGAAATGTGATGTGTATTTTTGTAAAGTTTTCACAAATGGATTTTTTACTCATCCACAAGGAAAAAAAGTTTCTGCTTAAATATGACCAATATAAATTAATACTCATTCTTAATTATTACATATACATATAGAAAAGGCTATTCTATGATCCTCAATGTACTAAAATGTGCTAAAATTTATGTGTAGATAAATGTCTCAAAGTTGTTTTTCCATCATTCAGATTTTTATGCAGTTTATCACTTGTGATAAAATAATAACCACAAATAAATAAATATTTTCAATAAAAAAAATTTTTTATATCGGGGAATGAAAAAGTTATTCTTAAAAATTGTCATATTACTAAACCTTCGGTATTCTCGCTAGGAATAAAATAAGACACACCATTTTTATGAAAACTGGTCGGAGAGATTACATGTATATATATATATATATATATATATATATATATATATATATATATATATATATATATATATATGCACAGAATACATACACAGTAATTAAACGGAATTCAAGGAAAATGACAAGATTATATAATTAAGAGTTTGTTTTAGTCGTATATTAAATAGTGACTTGTTATTAACTCACACAAATATGAATTTCCAGGAAGTCTCTTGGAAACTGTTATTTAAGTGAGCCAACAACAAATCATTCTTCAATGTGCAATTAAGATAAATTCATGATAATTGAGACATAATATCTAAATTCAATTTGTCTACAGTAAATCATGCAGTTATAGAATCAGTTGTGAAATTAATTTCTACTAATATGTTTTTTTAACATGAAAATAATATTGAAATTCAAATTTGAATCAATCTATGATAATTATTTTCTTAATCGATTTATTTGCAAATTCATTTCGAATATTACGAAAAAAATATAAAAGATTTATAAACTTACAAATTTCTATAAAGTAAAATAAAGTTTATAATATCCACTCGAATAGTATGAAAATAAAATATTTTTTTCTTTAATCACAAGACATTGCATATTTTAGATATAAGCTTATTGATTTGGTGTTATTTCAAAATACAAAAAAGTTATCTAAAACTTAAGCAATTTAGTAACACTATGAAAAAACATTTTTTTTATTATAAGTAAATTTTAATATTATACTTAAATAATTTAAAATATATTTAATAAAAAAATATAATTGGGTTTATATAAAAAAAATAGTGTGTAAAAATTTAAATTATTAAACATTGAATTCGGTTTCTAGATTTCAGCATGCTAACGATTTGCAAACAGAACAATGTTATTTTATAAAAGTAGGAATGTCATGTATAGAATATATTTTTTGCGGTAAAAAATTCCAAGAATACAATTTAGTAATACCGTAAAAATGTTCCCAGACGCATCACTTGTTGAACACATGTCACAGAACATTCATTGCACGTATACTGAAATTGAGAACAATTTAGTGATACGGTCAGAAAATATGTTTAAGAATTTCACTACACAGTTTATTCTGTGAAAATGTTTGAATGTCGAAAACTGACATTCATTCTAAATACAAATATACGTTTGTTAATCATGTCATTAGAATATTAAATATTTTTATAATAATTCATGTCATTTCAGATTTCTCATCAAATATTGACAGTATTTAATTTCAATATTTTCTGCTGCTCAACAAGTTTTTTTCATCTTAAGAAATTAAATAGTAGGAATATAGAAAAGGGAATAATACAAGTTATAAAACAATCAACTTAATTCCATTATAACGTTTCAATGTAGCTTTGAACAAAATCGTCATTAAATCTAATCTGAATGGAACAATATAACATAATTAGCAATCTTTCTTTTATAAAAGAATGCAACGCGTCCGACACGACTTTGATTTCGTTAGCATCAATCGCTTCACTTGACTTAAATGAACGCAATAAGACTGTTAAATAAGCTGTTTGATAACAGCTTTACAATCAAGATACGAACTTTACCTCATAAAATGTATTCATTTATGAAAAGCCAGTCAAAATTTGTTAGCCAAAGTTGTTGCTTTAGAGAGAAGTAAATAGGCGTATTAAAACAGCTTTCAAATTGCTGACAACATTAAAAAATTAACGTGTTTTATATTATACTACTAATGGTTTAATTTATTTGTGTACAAAAAATTTCTCTCGATTGATATTTTTTTCAGTTTATCTCTCTATTAAAAATAAACACATGCAAAGATTGATTGAATACACTTTCTTTAAAAAAAAACTGTACATGTGTTTAAAACATTTATCACTTGGGAAAAGACGAGTTAAAAATATTTATCGGGTTTCAAACAGCGTATTTTATTCATTTTATTTTGACTGTAGACTATTTGTCACTCTTGGAGAAGATAGTATAATAGAAAGCAACGATAAATAGATAGTACAAGAAAAGATACATTGTTTTTGGTACTTTTAGCAGGCGGTACAAGGAAACATATATCGTTCGCTACAACTCGTAAAAGCAAAGCCGAAACAATAAATATAAAACACACAAGTGAATCTCATAAAATATTTCTTTAATTCATAGAGAAATATTGACGAAGTATGTGTTTAAAAAAACTTTATATAAATAAAAATTACTAGATTTTTTTACACTTTATTATGAAACATTTTATTAATATTTTAGTTTGCATACTTTCTTCATACATATATATTTATATATATAAAATAAACAATTAAAAAAATATTAATATATTTCCAAAAATTAGTAAATAAATTGTTAGTAATAAATTAGTAAATAAGTATTAAATTGTTTTTGCTGAATACCAGAAAGTTAAGTAAAACAAACTAATCAAATTATCTTCTTAACACTTATATTTTATTTTCCACAACTAAAACTAACATCAATGATATGAATTTCACAAGAAATAACCATTTGTATATAATATTACATTGTTATAGTCGTACAAAAAGTAATTAACTCCAGTGTATTTCCATTTAGGTCACTAAAAAGTGTTGATTTCATCTTATAATCGTACTTCAATTATTGCTTGGTCGATTTTGTCTTTTTTAGTTCACTCAATTAACTTTTTAGTATAACGGAAGTTGATTTCTTTTACGTTCTGTTCAACGCACTACAGTTTCGGTTTCTGTTTTAGTACAATAACGGGTTCGTATAATCTAGCTGGCCTCTATTGCTAAAGATTCATTCTTTTCATTAGAAAAAGATTTTCTTTTAACAAAAAGTCACAGTATAAAACTCTTTTTCAGTACAGAAAAGTATAATGTTAATAACGTTGTTAATTACTTACATTGTTTTAATACAGATTAGTCCCAGAAAGTTATAAATATGAGATTTTAATTGCCTGAAATCGAAATAATATTGAATTTAATGTTTTATTAATATTTTGTTGAGAAAACATCAAAAAATCAAATACGGTTTTTTTTGATTTTATAAGTATTTTAATTAAAAAGTGAATTTATTATGATTATTTTATTTTATCAAATATAAAATATAAAAAAAAATTTTATAAAATCTTTTAAAAAATTTATATAATTGTAAATAAAGATTATATTAGAATAATAAAAAAATGGCTAGAATTTTAATTTAAAATAATATTCTCTGCTGTTGTTTTTTTGCCATATTTACAATAATTTGAAAATTATTCTTTGATTAAAATTGTCTAATTTAGATGATACACTTTCAGAACACAGACTCAATTTATTCCATTTCTGTATCTTTATAGTATTAAATGATGTACTGATGAATTTCAGTCATTAATCCGTTAATTGTTTCTAAAATATTATTAATTATTTTTTTGTATTTAAACAGATCGTATTTAAACATCTGTTAAATATATATAAATCTCACAAAGTATACGAAATCAAATCTAATGTAGTAATAAAAAATCTTGCTATGCCAGAATTAAAAAAAATATTTTTAAAATCTATCCACATTGTTCATACTTAATTAATAATGAGTACATAGACTCAAGTATACGATTTTAATATTAAAATTTATATAGAAGAGATGTGGGATTTAAAGCGCAATTTATAAGTAATTTATTATTAAATTAAAATTTTATTTATATTATTATATATTTATTGTTTCTTCAATATTATATTTTTCTTGATATAATAGATTATAAGACTCGAGCACAACAACTATAAATATTAATCATTATTCAGAAAATATATGCTATAAACAAGACATGATTATGATAAATTTAATTACTTCATAAAAAAAACGTAGACACAATAAAATAATAATAAATAAAATAAATAAATATATAGAAATAAAATGAAATATAATACGTAGAAATATATGAAAATAAAGTAAACAGGGCGTATATACTAAACAAATACATAAATACAAAATCGATGTAATTTTCTATAAATTTTAAAACTTATATATAACTTGAAAAGAAAATAATACATAAATTGTAAAATTCCAATTCGACTTACTTGAAAAATAGACTCAAAGCTAGTGGCAGACAAAAATGAGATGTTTTCTATACGATGAAACACAAAAAGAGAATGAAATGAAATGAGGTTGAATGTTGAAACATCTAATATAATTATAATGTTAAATCATTGAAGAAAGTTTTACTTTCTAAAATAATTTACTTTCAGACATTTGTTATTCATTAATAGGATATTTTATGTAGTCTAGGAATACTATATCTACTTTTAACTTTAATACACAAGCTTTTAAATATATTGTATAATACAAAGCATTCTATTCAAATTTACAAACATAAAAAATACATTCATATAACTCATTTATTTATTAGTTCACTCAACTTTCAACTTCTGATTTCGTAGTGTTGAAACTAGTTGACTCGTATAAATATATCTGTCGACTTCGAATTCGTGTCATTCGCTCCAATTTATTTAGATAGTTATGTGCTTGCGGAAAGTAGAATGTTCTTTCTT
The DNA here is from genome assembly GCA_034766995.1 of Acanthacorydalis orientalis. Classification (NCBI taxonomy): domain Eukaryota; kingdom Metazoa; phylum Arthropoda; class Insecta; order Megaloptera; family Corydalidae; genus Acanthacorydalis; species Acanthacorydalis orientalis. The sequence continues at coordinate 44,116,930 of CM068316.1, forward strand.
GGGATTTTATTTGGTCATAAGATTTCGTGAATGATCCGTGTTCTTCTTTAATGTTTCCATGTGTTTCGTTCGTTCCGACGATTGTTTTTCCCTTTTCGTATCTAATGAATTTAGACTGTATTGATTTTAGTCATAACTTTTTATCATATTTGATTAATTTTTAATTCCAGTACTTTTGTTTTATCTGATAGTATAGTACGATATAAAGTTTATTAGCAATTTTCTTTCATCGAATACTTTTATTTACAGATCTTTCTAATATTCTTTTTAGTAATTTATTTATGGGATTATATTTTTAAGACATTTGATATTGTTGATTTAAATTGATTTAATTTAATTTATAAAATATAAAATTATTTTTATTGAAGTTAGATGATAATAATAGTTACTTTACTAAAAATAAATCAGTCCGCTTGCAGGAGTTTCTGCAGGAATAATTTTATTCCAAGTGGTATATTGTATACTTCATTTTTCTGTTAAATGTAGATATAAAAAATAAATGGTTCTAGAATACGAAAATGTAATTAAATTCAGATTTTTATATTGAGTTGGTAGAAAAATAATTGCGGAATGAAATAGTTAACTTTCAAGTTTATTTATCTTTTTCTTCAACTTTTTTTCCTATTTTTTTCAAGTGGTACAGAACTGTTGGATGACTATCACCTTATTTTGGTACTAGCTCTGTACAGGCTCTTTTGTCAAGCTCTGTTTTGTCGTTTTTGGAATAAATTAAAATCTATTCGTGAAAGGAACATAATTTAAATATTTTGTTAGAAAATAAAAGTTAAGTACAAAATATCAGTTTAAAAATGTGTTTAGAAAAAATTTATGTTGATTTCATTTTAAATCTTATCAAAATATCATAACTAGTTTATTAATAAGACTTTTTAATACAAAATATTTATGTAGATTTTTCATATATTTGAAGAATATACAGATACAGTTTGTATCAAAAAATTATCCTGTATTAGGTAAGAAATTAAATATTTTCAATTTTTTGTTAAAAATAGTTTATTTTCAAGTAGTTCTAACACACCATATGAAAGTTAACTTGATTTAAAATGTTTTTAATAAATAAATGCTCTTTAATAATATTATTATAAATAAAATATACACGTTTCAAATAATAATAATAATTATATTTATCAGCACTATGTTTTCAATTTGCATTTAATATAATTTGAATTTCCGCTTGTAATAAAATCACAACAATCCCTTTGCGACATAGGCTACAACATGTTTGATTATTCCAATTAAATTCTTTGCTATCTATGATAGTAGTAAAATTTGGTTTGCTTTAAATATAATGATTGTAACTGATTGAATATCATTAATTTTGAAAAGTAGTATTGGATATATTTGGAAATATGTGAGATTATATATAATATGCATACATGTATTAATACAAAATTTTGATTAAAAGAAAATTAGTGGAGAAATCGATTATTAAAACGAATTTTAATTTGAGAGTTAATAAATGTTTTTAGATATGTATAAGCATTTATCAGATTGAATAAAAAATATTATTAATGAATAAATAATATCATTTTTATAAGAAAAAATTTTTTAAATAGTCATGGTTTATATGTTTAGACAGTTTTGTCTTAGGTGTATATAGTCATGTTCAATTTTTTTATTTGTATTCATTTGGAGATAAGAACAAATCGCATTGTGAAAACTGAATAAATATCGATTCAGTATTCGAAAAATTTTGCATCATACATGAACGAATAAATCGTACACTCTGCAAATAACACATTTTTTTTATATTAATTTTTTTAGAAAATAGTTGAATTTTTTATTTTCTGAATTCTAACCTTATTTTTTTCAATGAACGTGTTATTTCGTCGTGTTCATATTAATATCATTTTAAAGTGAATTTTTCGGTCTGTATTTTGATAACATCGACTTTAATTCTATTATTAATTTTGCTTTAAATTGTAACACTTCGAGAGCGTACATGAAAGTTAGGCGTTAGTTATCAAACAGTTTTGGACTACATAAAATAGCTAAGAAAATAAAAAAGAAAATTTTTTATTAATTTGTAGGTCATAAACCGCAATTTTTTTCTACCAACCGAATATTAAATTAATTAGAATGAATAGGAAAATAAAGAATTTAAATAATTAAAAAAAAAAAAAATAAAAATGAAATATTTCATGCAGTAGTATTTTTCTAATTAAACTATTTCGATCTTTTATTTGTTGGTATTTTTCATTTCCCTACAATTTTATTAGTGATTAATATTGAGAATATTCATCTTCATAATCTGTATCATTTGTCTTACGCTTTTCTTTATTATACAACTTTACAATACTGAAACATCTTGAAAACAAATATAAATTGTAACAAGTAAAGAAGTTATGTAATCCAGCATATAAAAATAACTTTTGCTGTCTCCTGTGAATTAGGTTACATGTGGTCAAAATATATAGAAAAAGTAATCAAATTATATTTTTCTGTACAAGTCCAACGCAATACAAAAGTTATTTTATTTGAAATATGAGTTCGTTGCACTTGCTTATTCAACTTATGGTATTAACGCAGGAACGTAGTTACAAGAATTCACATGTACACGCTCTAATGTAAATATACATGTAATTTTTTTTATGATGATAAAAGTAAAATAAACTTTCAGTCAGTTGATTTTATGTATATATATATATATAGAGAGAGAGAGAGAGGAAGAGAGAATTATTAGTTATTATTAACAAAATTCCAAAATAAAATGTAATTCTCATAGATTGTGTATATATGTTGTGGAATACAATAATTTCATATTTATAATTAATAGTTAATCAAATATTTCAGTTTAAAATATTAAAAAAAGAAATTGCCAATGTAAATAAATATTAAAATAATCCATTTGACTCAAATTTATAATTAAATATCATAAATATTTCCGTTAAGTTTTTGCTCTACAAATGGACAAAAACGTAAGTTGATGTTTTTCTGAAAAAGTTAAAAAAAAATTTTAGAAAATAATATTATAAAATTTAATCTTGACGTTTTAACACAGATAGCTGTCCTTATTACTTTAAAGATAAAAATGTTCTTTTGGTCATAACAAAAATATGTTATAATATGTACAATATTTATGTAATTCATAAAGTAAAGAAACATTAAGATAAAAAAAATTCCACATATAGAATTTTTATTAAGAACATTTCTCTACATAGTCTACTCTAAATTCTATGTACTTAGTTCAATAATTAATGTGCTGATGAATTCTATCCTGGAAGTATTTTTTGGTCAATTGGATTTCCATTCTTTTACAGTATGTAAAATAATAGTATTTTAGTTGTAATTTGTTTCGTTCCCGTGTGCCTGAATTTATAGTTATTTTTCTTTTCCTTGATGTCATTATTTTGTTTGTGTTTCTCTATAATCGGTTACATCTTTCTTCAGATGTGTACTCCTTATCCTCAGTTTTCATCTAAAGATGTTGAAAGACCAAACTGGTAATGAAAAAAAGGAAAGGTCACCTCAAGGATAAGAAAAATAACTTGAAAAGTATTTTAATTTTTAAAAGCTTCTAAAAAACTTTTAACTTACACTCATAAAAGCTGTAATTTATATTACATATTCATTTATAACGACTAGAGTCTAAAGTGATAAACAAATAAATAATTTCAAAAATTAAGCATTAAAATCACAAAATAACCAAATTTTAAAATGAAAAAATCTTGAAAACAGTCTTTTGAGCAATATTTATAAAAAATTCTAACACCTTTCTAGTTTTGAAACTATTTATAGGATGATAATTTTAAATTAATGTTTTTAGTGAGTTTAACTAAATTGGTTTAGATTAAAAATCTTTTGTAATATTAGTTTTTCTACATTATTCAAGTCTTACCATTATACAAGAAATATTTAATATTCTATAAACCATCTTTGAATTGAATCCTTTATTCCATAACTATTTGTAAAACGATAGTATCATATATAACTTTGAAGATACTCAACTGGTATTTCATTAAGGTAAAGTTAAAGCTTTATAATAGAAATTCTGAAACTTCAAAATGCACATATAGACGTTTCAATTATGTACAGATCTGTTTGAGAAATGAAATACTTAACATAACAAATTAATTGTCTGTAGTTCCTATTCCTTTCACTAACTGAGTTTTTATTTTCTTTAACTATAATAATTTAAACATGTGATACATTTTTAGTTGTTTGTAGATAAATGATTTTTTGGTTAAAGCACAATTTAAATTTTTAAAGCATAAAATATCACTTAGTTTTTCAGCTTATAAAAATAAAAAATAAGTTTGAAATCTTTGATTTTTTATAAAATATACACAAAAATAATAATTTCAAATTAACTGATTAAAATATATATTATATTGAAATATTTTTTTTTATTAAATATCAAAAAATAAAGAACGATTAAAAAGCAATCAATGATGTATCAAAATCTAATTACATAATTATTTAACAGCGGAATGAAAAATCTTGATTCAATTTATATTCTTAAGTAGGTATTTGGTATAAATTTATTAGATGTGAAATATGATATCATATTAATAAATAATAAAAGAACAAAGAGCGCGTTCTTTGAATACGTTTACTTAATAAACACGGAATTCATAAATGAGGTCATTAATATACATAAAAAGGATTTCAGTGTAAATAAAAGAGATATCAGACGTAATTGTATTTGTATATTATAAACAGAAGTGGCGAACACCTGTTACAAATTTTACAATTGTTACATTATACAATTAATTCATTCAGTTCTTAGAAAACGTAATGTAATAAAAAATAAATATTTAGAAAAACGAGTGTGTTGTTTATGAAAAAATTCAGAAATTTAATAAGTGAAATATGAAAATTGTGTATATTTTTGAAATTAATTTTTGTCCGTACATATTTATTAAAATAGATATAATTTTCATATATGAATCATTTTCTCACTCGACAAACGACAAACATTTTTTTAAATTAAAAATGTTTTATAAATGATTATTGATCTTTTTTTATTGTTACATTTACCTATTTTGATCACTAACGTTTAAAGCAGAGTAGAGCTGCTAAAGTAGACATTTTTCTGTACTATTACACTTAAATAAATTTAACTGTCAAAATAAATTTAATCATATTGCCATAACTTATCATATATTTAGATAAATAAATATTTATATTTGATTGTATTATAATAATTCCATTTTTTATGGGAGAGATTTAGATTTTCATACTTGAAAAAGAACATACTTACTGAAATATTGATTGACATCATTTATATATATATATATATATATATATATATATATATATATCAAGAATGTATATTTAATAAATTAAGTAAAAGATAATGATTCTGAATTTATTAAAACGCTATTTTTAATAAATATATCTACTCAAAATTATTGTCAATAATGCATAACAGTATTTCACTTAATTTCTTTAGGTTAGTGTTAAGTTCTTATTAATTTCAACCGTTTTCGATACCCAACATTCTAATAGATTTTTATATTTTCACAGATGAATTTTCACTTCTATAGTTTTTGAGGGGTGAAAAATAATTTTTGAAAGTGAACACTCACTGCCAAACAATTATAATTGTAGATTTTAGAACTCAGAATTTAAAATCGAAACTGATTGTTGAAAATAAGAACTTAATCGAAAAACAGAGATACGAATTAGGTTGGTGGAAAAATAATTGCGGTTTGTGACTTTTAAATTAATATCCATTTTTTTAAATTTAAGTGGTTTTAAGTGGTTCAGAAATGTTAGATGACTGACGCCTAAATTTTGTGTAAGCTCTCGAATTGTTGTGTTGAATTGTGTCTCAATAGTAAATGATATTTTCTCATTTTTCATATGTGAAACTTTTTTAAAATGTACCATTTATTTGAATCTGATATTTATTAATATCAATAAATAAATTAAATACCAATCATAACAGATATATTTTATTCCTTTAATTTTCAAAAATACTTATTCAATACAATTAAATCATTTTTTATAAATATGTTTTTTAAAATAACAAGTTTTTATAATATGAATAAAATTATATAACCACAAATGTAACAGAATATGTAAATCCGAAATAGATTTAAAATGAAAATCGTCTTTCAAACATATTTCATATAGAGTACAAAACCGATTTATGAAATACCATCCTGAATGTTGATGCTCTTTTCGAGGAAACTTTAATATAAAATTATAAACAATGTCACAACTTTATTAGGAAATTCCAGCATATAAGTAAGAAAACACCAAACTTTTAAATCCAATATTAATAGACACAAGTTGTAGAGAATTATATACGCTAGACTGGTTTTCTGAAAGAAGGGGAGATTCAGTGCAACGAATTTCCTACAAGGAGCGAAAATATGAACTTGTATTTAAACAGGTGTGCGTCGTTTATATATTAAATGTTCAAATGAATCTATTTTGGAGGTCGTTTTTTTGAAATATGAAATAAATTTTATTTATTAAAATATATAATATAATTAAAAAAATAAATAACATTTGCAATAGAAGTTTATTTAATAGTATATAATTTTAATTAAAACGCTTTGAAAAAAAAATATATCAAATAATGTTTAATAAATAAATCGAGATAAAATTACTGACACATTTTAAAAAAATACATATGTAAATTTTTAATAAACATAAAAACATGCTTAATTTTATACAATATTGTCGTGTTAATAAATAAATCAATATACAATATATTATTTTTCTTTTCTGTCACAGGTGACAGAACATATTTTCGTTTAACATTTTTATACTTGTCATCGATAATTTATCGAAATTTATTAATTAAAATGTCATTAAAAAGAAAAATTACACGTAAATGAAAATTGTGATATAACAGGAAAAAATGTAATGAATAATTCAGATATTTTGATGTTGAATCATTTTTAATTTCTCACAAGTGTATTTATGTTACATTTTAATTTATTTTTATTTTATTTTCATGTCATTTAATTACTTTTCGTAATTAACTGTATATTTTTTATAAGGTCGGTGTAAAAATTTATAGCTATACACTTGAAATCAATTAACATTAAATGTGATTAGTGATTAAACGTTAACGTCTAGGGGGAGTAATATATGTGAAAATTGGGGCATATAAATTGATTTTATATATATATATATATACATGTTTATATATATATATCTCAAAAATTTAGATTTAAATTTCTAAAACTTACATTTGTATAAATTTTATTCGAATATATTTGTGAAAATTTAAAGAAATAGGTCTAAATTAATACTGTTTGTATTTAAACATAATAATATGAGAACCATTTTATGTACAAATTTATAACATTTAGTTTTTCCAAAAAACATTATTTCAGAACATAATGTTTAGGAATAATGTTGAATTGGTAGATGATTGTGAATTTTCGTAGGGTAATTTAAGGCAATACTTTGTAATATTTTTATAAATGAAGATTAGAATAGAAAACGAAATAGTAAACATAAAGAAGAAATTTTTAAAAAACTTTGTTTTCAAAGAAATTATACAAAATGTCCTACGAAGGTGTTCTATAAATTTATATTCAATTTTATGGATATAAAGTGAATAAAAAATTAAATGGAAGTATGTTCTTTGACAATTTATTAAAACTACTGAATATTTTACAACTTTCTTGTAATTAAAATGATATAATATTTGACTTACGACAATTCTCTTTGATGTTTTAGGTATAAAATGGGTTGTTTTGTGCTTAAAGTATCAAATTACTACCTCGTTTATTGAATAAGTGCAATGTATTAAACATAGATATAGTAAATGGTCAAAATATCGTTCTATTAAAATATTAACATTATCTCAACATTGTCAAGAATGACCTAATTTTTCAAATTTTCTTTTTTCTCTCCATAATGGTTTAAACGCATTAATTATTTTCTTAAAAGTTTTCATAAAAAATTCCAAATGTTTTTTTTTCTTTATATCTCAATGTAGAATTACTTTAATTTGGTTGGTAGAAAAATAATCGTGGTTTATGACCTTCAAATTCACATATATTTTTTTATTTAAGTTATATATATATATATATATATATATATATATATATATATATATTCATTTCACATTCAATAACCACCAATAAGTTGAGGCTGTCGTGAAGGATTAGTTGAACAATCAAAAAAATGATTTCTTCACTGATAAATTGTAGAAAATTCTCACACGGTTACAGAAATGTATCAGCAATGATTGTATTATTTTGAAAATTTAATATCTTATTTGAAATATTATATTCCTAGATTTGTTTATTTTGAATGATTCCAATACAGCAAACCATTCAAAAGTTTAAAAAAAATTTACACTTAAATAGTTTTAATTTTTCCGATTTTTTCAATAATAGAACTCAATTTTAATTTTTTGGTGATTTTTTTAAAAGAATTTCTTAATTTTGTGACTGTTTGAGTACATAAACAACTTAGTAAGTAATTTTTTCTAAATAATGTAATTTGGGAATTGAATTTTGTCTGGTACCTTAAGTAATCTGATTTTTTCTAGAAGGTGAGTTTGATTTAAATTGTCTCCAAGAAAGTGTTTTTAAAATTTATTACATTTTATTCATTAAATTAATTGTAACTTTTAGATTCATGAAATAGAACTCAAATTTTATTTCCATTTTTTCTTAAATTCTACTAAATATTTGTAAATATATATTTTAGATATTTTCCATATTTTTTTTATTAGACACGTATAGATATTTTTGATATTAATTGTACACTGATTTTATTCAGAGTAAATTTTTCTCTTGCATTTTTTAATACTCAATAATTTTAAAACACTTATTAACCAATGGTTTTATATTTATACACTTGTGAAATCTGACGAGTTGTTTTTCAAACAACTTAATCATTTATTTATTAAGTCATTATTTTTCAATACCTATAAGGATTATATTCAACCAATTCTCTACAGTTTTAAATAAAAGACGTAACTATGCTCATTGCAGACTAAATTCTTCGTATACATTAATCACTCGAGAATT